>OW119932.1:62534080-63734080 GCA_933210815.1 Meta bourneti | reverse complement strand
TATAAAGTTTTCTAAAAGTAACCAAAAGTGCTTAAAAACAACACAGTATAATCTGAAAAATATCAAAAAGTGAACTGTAAAGTAACCAAAAATGCCTAAAAATAACGTATAAAAATAATAAAATGCCTTAAATATTTTTAGGTTTCTGCCTGAAATTAACCTTAAGCATTTTTAGATAACATTAAAGTAATTTAAAAATGCCAAAAAATGACCTCTAGAGTAACCAAAAATTGACCTATAAAGTAACCAATAATGACCTATAAAGTAATAAAAAATTTACATATAAAATAACAAAAATGACCTATAAGGAAATAAAAAAATTACCTACGAAATGGAAAAATGATCTTAAAAATGTTTCCGATTGTAGTAATGTACTTTCCTTTACAAATTATCCAAAAGAAAATACGTTTTCGTGCATCCAAAACTTTTCAAACTTAGAAAACAGACTGCTCATTGCAGTGCAAACACTTTTCCCGTATCCCCGTCCCCGGTATCTTGGTATCCTTGGTGACTCTTCATATGGGGAGCGTGGCTAATCCTCTTTGGCTAATACTGAAACAACCCACCGAATCAATACCATTGCTGATGCTATTCATAGTCCAAAATGAAATTGCTTTTTCATGCAAATGTAATCACAACTGTTATTAAAACTACCCGCCGAACATAAAAAACATTCAGGAATATTTCCGCTCTTAATTTCACCCTAATACTTTACTGAAAGTCAAATAATAGCTATAATCTCTCAATGTCAAAGATATCAATATTATGTATTTCGCCATGGTTACCTACCTAATCTGTATTCACTTTATTTAGCCAATTATTATTAGCTCTTTTATCAGATTTTCTGGCGACCTTTCTTTAAGTACAATACCAAACTAAATAATTATCACTGCTCAAATTTCTGTTAAGGTAGGTAGTTGAATTAATGTCGCAATGGAGCAACACAAGAGCTGTCAGGAATCAATCCTGAATGGATCCAAGGGGGCAACTCGTGATCTTGAACCACGGTCAGATGACGAGATCAACATCCGAACTGGCCCCCCACTCTACAAAATTCCACGCCAATGGGTGTACATTGGAGGCCACGACAGATTTAACGTACACCAGCCCCACGTCCACGACGGTCTTTGGGTTGATCGAGTTTCAAACTCAATTCTTCGGTTACTAATTCGCTACTCTTCCAAACGGGCAACTGCGGCCCTAACATACGTACAGGAAATATGCATTGTCACACCAAAATTACCGTAACCTATATATTTTTAGCTTGACATTAATACCTGCCTTCTGCATTTTTAAAATAATGAAATTGGAAACAAATCAATCCGTTTTTGAACGTATTGTTTTATTATTTTCTAGTCTGTTTTTGTGAGTTTAAGCTGCGATTTTAAAGTTGGATTGAGTTTTGATGTAAAACGTCAGCAAAAGCAGACATAAAATATTTTTATAATCAATACACACACATAGAAAAACAATGAGATAGGACAGAAGTCATTGACCCAAGAGGGGCAGCGATAGCCCATATGGCGGATTAGCAACCAATTCGCAGATTCCAAACTCTACCCAAACAAAGACCGTCGTGTTCGTGATGGCTGGTGGTCTGTCGTGGTCTCAAATATCTTCACGTTGGCGTGGTATGGAAGTTTGGAGAGTGGGGTGTCAGCTCCGATGTTGTTCTCGTCATCTGACCGTGGTTCAAAATTACGAGGCGTTCTTGCATCTTTCCCTTCGGGATTGATCCCAGATCGTCGCTAATAGCCCGTTGTGTTACTCCAGTGCGACTTTAATTAATTACCTACCTATCTCGTTGGAGGCAAACCTATGAGGATTCCTCTAAAGTTCTATCCTTTCCCAGTATATATTCACCATCCTCCTCCCTGAATATACACTGAAGAGCCAAAACATTATGACCACCTACTCAATAACGCGTTGCGCCTCCTTTGGCCTGCAAAACAGCTGCAACTCGCCTGGGCATAGATGACACAAGTTCTTGGTACATGACTGGAGACAGGTTGTACCAAATGTCTAAGCAACGGTCACGCAAAGTCGAGATATTCGGACATGGTGGTGTTTGAACTCTGAGCTGCCGCTCCATGACATCCCAAATGTGCTCTATCGGATTAATATCCGGCGAGTGGCCAGGACATTAAGTGGAATTCATCGGTATGCTCCTCGAACCACTCCAACACAATCCGAGCCTTGTGACATGGGGCGTTGTCCTGCTGGAAGATTCCATTTCAAGTTGGAAAGACAGACGCCATGTAAGGGTGCAACTGATCCGCAATGATGTTCAGATAGTTCGCAGCGTTCATGGTCTGTTCTACCACAACTACGGGTTCCAGAGTCGCCCATGAGAATGTCCCCAAAAGCATAATACCACCACCATCAGCCTGTGTATGACCTGCTGTACAAGAGGGGAGCAACTGTTCGCCTGGCAGACGGCGTACCCTGACACGACCATCGACGTAATGAATGAGAAATCGGGATTCATCTGACCAGGCAACTCTCTTCCACTCATCCATGGCCGAGTCTCGATGTTCCCGGGCCCACTGTAGGCATAGTTGACGATGACGCTTGGTCAACAGAGGCACACGAGTGGGACGTCTGCTGCACAGTCCCATATCCAACAGTGTCCGCTGAACTGTGTGTTCCGAAACACTTGCGCTTGGACCTGCATTGTATTGGGCTGTCAGATGAGCCACTGTCTCGCGCCGATTTTGCTTTATCAAGCGGGACAGTCTCGACGTCCTTTTTCTTTGATGACGCGTGGACAACCAACACCTTGGCGTCTACTGCTGGTGTCACCGTCATTTATCCACTTTGCATGAATACTAACAACGGCAGATCGTGAACACCCTACCAGTCGTGCAGTTTCGGTGATACTCGTTCCGAGTCTTCGGGCCATTACGATCTGCACTCTATCAAATTCGCTTAGATCAGCAGCCTTCCCCATCACTCGCAAAAGTGCAAGAATGATTACTTACCTTCTCCAGCAGCAGTTAAATACCATTCTCACTTAATCACGTGCCCTCCACGTCATCCAGACGAGTTCATTGAAAAATGTGGGGATGGTCATAATGTTTTGGCTCGTCAGTGTAGACCAGTTACCTTCGGGATTTTGGTAAAATGTCCCAGTATAGTTCGGTTCGTTTCGTCGCTCTACGGTAATGCATTTTGTTACACGAGGGCTAATCCGACAATGACCTAAATTGATTTCAGTGTGATAGGGAATATACCACTATAAAGGATTTATGTTTGGATGGTCATGAGTGAGTTTTCTAATTAGACCTTTTGTAACATTGCTCAAAGATAAACTTTGAGGATCTCAAATTTTTGGCTTGGAAATTTTTAATAAAAAATATTTTGCAAAGTACGTTCAATTGTAGTTTTAGGTCATTTTTATAGATTTTTTAGTTGACAAAATCAAGGCTCCATTCACAACCATGTTAAACTTCTGAGGGTAATCACTCGCAGAATTTCACCTTGCAACCTGTAGTCTCTGCATAACTTCTAACCAATTTTGATATTCTTGACCAATAAAATCTTAAGGATTTTTCAAAGGATTCTATTCTAAAGAAAAGGAACAGTAAAAAAATCTTTTAGGTTCTATTCCCCAAGGAAAGGAACAATAGAATCTTCCCAAAGGATTCTATTCTGAAGAAAGGAGCAGTTAAAAAATCTTTCCAGAGGGCTCTATTCTAAGGAAAGGAGAAATGAAAACTTTCCAACGGGTTCTATTCTTAAGAAAAGGATCTATATAAATTCGAAATGATTCTATTTCAAGGAAAAGAAACTATGGAATCCTTCTAAAGGTTGAAAAAGTTCATGCATTCGTTTCATCACATTAGATGTAGTTATTAAGTCATTAAGAGTGTATCTTTTGCAAGCGCAATACTACACTGCTAGGAAACCTTGCGAACTTCAGAAATTTAAACTATCGGATGTGAAAAAGGCTTCTTTCATATTCGATCCATTGCTACTACATTAGACAAGTTATTCTGTAAAACTGTTATTCGATAGAAGTTTAAATAACAATATATTATTGTAGACATTAACAACCATCACCGAAGATATTAAAAGCATCCATAAATGTCATTTGAGATACAGTGGAACAATTTAAATCGAATTAAATTTGAAGAATTGAAATTTCCAAAATAACTTATTATTGTAAAATAACAGTCAGAGCAACTATTATCGAAGATATTAACAGCTGTCTATAAACGCTATTGAGATAGTTGTAAAACCACTTAATTCGCATTAAATTAAAAATTAAAAAATTAAAATTTCTAAAATAATTTGATAAATATAAAAAGTTGCATACACACAAATAAATATTTTACTAATTTCTTAATGGTCAATTTAAACAGTTATTATCTCTTGAAAACAACCGTTATTCGCAATTCTTAATGTCAATAACAGAGTTAAATTTAGTTGCTCAGTGTTAATAGCTAATTGAAACAAAAGTGTTGTATTCGCTGTTTATTATATCTGTTATCGTAAATTAGCAATCACACTTAATACTGTTATAGTAAAATAACAGTTTAGTCCATCTCTAGGATTTTATAGTTATCAAGAAGATAGCAATCTTTTATATAAATTTTACAAACAAATAACGATAAATTTTAAATTTCAAAAAAAATTTAACGAATGAACTTATTTATCGTTTAGCATTATAAATTGAATCTTGCAACTTTAATTCAGGGATTATAAATTATTCCATTCTACCAGTTCAGTTCAGGATTGTGTGGCTGACAAAGAAATCGTAACCTCTTTTATTTATTTTTAAAACAAATTTCAAAAATGCATTCATGTTTTTTAGTTTTTGAATCATATTTTGTTTGATACTACTCACACATTTATTCTTTCTACTTGTGAATGTTTTTATGAATATGTGTACTTGCAGTTGCTAGGGGAACCTCAAGATTTGAATTGTTCCATTTACATGGTTGGCGAATGATGAGGTAAACAAAGCAAGTTGTCGTCCCCAACTGAAATGAAACTGTGACTCATAAACAATGCAAAATGTGGTAGACTTCTTTTCTCTTTTGAATCGTCATTGGAGAAGCCATCATCATTGGAAAAGGAACATGTTCGCAAAATAGGATATATTTAACGAGTATTAACATACAATGCCCTACTGAAAGCCTTAAATATTGGTTACATGTTTTTTACTTATTTCCAAATCAAAGTCATTGATTTTGGATATAAGAAAGGGAACTATTTACTCTGCGGATGAATAAAATTTTGTATACCGTAATGATGCCTAAACTTCCTAAGGACTGAGAGGCATTTTCTGTCAGCTAAATGAATGTGGCGGGACGTGTTTCCTGTACGTATTCCAAACGTGACGTTACTTGGCATGTTTTTCAAAAGATTTCAGCACTTCGTCAATAAAAATTCCAAAGAATAAATTCCCAATAGTTGATTTGCAACGCCAGCTAGGTTAACTGCCAAAACGGAGATAAATTATATTTAAAAGAACTAAAATCTTCGCTTTCCGTCTGATTTGTTTGCACTGAAAATCCCTCTCATACAGTTCGTCATCCGATCGTGGTTCTAATTACTAGGTATTGTAATGGATCTTTCCGGGGTTGATCCCGGACCCCGTCACCAATAGCTCGTTATGTTGCTTCAGTGCGACGTTAATTCAACTACCTACCTACCTTCTCATACAGCGCAGAGTTCGTTGTTCGTACCAGATACGGCTTGGGAAAGAAAGGTTTAAATGATGGAAAAGACACGGTGCCAAAATGTTACATATGCATCCTCCAAAACTGCCGAGCCTGTCAGAAGCTCCCTCCATTCGAATTTGTATCCAATTTTATTAATTCTACATGTTCTTGGAGTGGAGAGTTTACCTTGTGCATCTGGTAAGCGAGTTACATTGAGGAAATTGTCAATGTACATGAACTGCACTTGGATTTTTGGATTCGCCTTTAGCATTTTAATTTCTGTAGCATTTGCTGATGACAAGAAAAGTGATATAATCGACTTCTTAAACTACGTCATAGTTGCATCTGTGTATTTCTCAGCATTGAACTCTGGACATCGACTCAATTCTCTGCTTCAAAATCTGTCAAGAATCATAAAAGCATCCGAGTTTAGTAGTCCGAAAAACGTGAAACGTTCTGCATACTGCCATTCTATCGCCTGCGTTTGTTTGAAAACGAGCTATTATGTGGTCATAGTAATGGTAACGGCAAATTCAAGAGCGGGTTTTATCTCAAATTCGTCATTTGTTCTGAAAGTCAATCCTGAGCAACTCTCAACAATTTACGACATCATCGTAACTCTAGCCTGGTCACAGATCGGCATCTTCGTGTGTGCTTATTCTCTGTACTACGTGTTTCTGTGTAAAATTTTACACAAATGCTTTCAGTCGATCTTCAATCGATCAGAAATCTGCTTGGAACGAAACTTTTTGTACTTTTCCGAAATTCATCACAGAACAAGCACTGTCATGAAGAACATGGATGGTATGTTTTGTTACCCTATCTTTGTGATCGTCGTGAGCTGTATGATCGAGCTTTACTGGGCGATGTTTGACGTTTTCTTCTGGCCCGAAATGAACTCCTATGTTGTGCTGAGCTGCTGCTTGAGCGTTACGGTAAACGTGTTTCTGTTGGTGACGATAACATGGAATGCCGCGACTGCGACTGAAGCAGCGAAACAAGCCGAAGAAACATTGCAGTGTTTGATACCTCGGGGTAAGGGCAGTACTGTCAGCGAGTTCGAAAAGAGCAGATACAAGCGGAAAAACAGGCTCACGATTTGGAGAATGTATACCTTCAAAAAACATCTTATTGTCAGTTGCTTCGGGACTGTGGTGACGTACGGTATTCTGTTGGCGACTTTGGGAAATATCGAAACCTAATCGAAGGAAGATTGCGATCAAGGCAAACACTGAAATTGCATACTTATCTAAGGAGTTTACACCCATCTTAAGACACTTTTACTATAAAATCTGTTCACTCATACAAGTTCTCCCTTCAAGAGGCCCTAAGAGCTCTACCATCAAAAGGTCCTAACAGCTCTACCCTCAAAAGGCTCTATCCTTAAGAGGCACTAATTGAGCTGCCTTCAAGAGGCTTTATAGGCTCTCCCTTAAAAAAGTACTGATTCTGATTACTCTTCCTTCAAGAGACTAATAAAGCTCCCTTCGAGAGACACTAATAGAGCTCCCTTCGAGTTCCCTTGATTCTGTTCTCTTTAAGAGGCACTTGTGCTCCCCTCATGAGGCGATAATTGCTCTTCCTTCAAGAGGTATCAAAGATTCTCCCTTGAAGAGACACTAATTGCTTTCCCTTCAAGAGGCACTAGTTGGGGTCTCCCTTCAATAGGCACTAATTGTGCAAGGCTAGTAGAGGATACAGGTTGATCCATCAGCCTTTGTCCCTTTCTCCACGAAATGAGGGGTGACCTTATGACTTCACGTGGAGGAATGTTTTTTCCAGCTAGCAAGTGTCTCGTCATTGTCACTCAGTGGAAAGCATTCCTTTTAGAATACTGGAAGTTCCCTTGCAGTTTTTCACTGTCTTAAGAACCTTTCATAGTTTTACATCTATTTGAAAAGTAGATCTATATAACATAGGTCTTCAGAGTTAAATACGTTTCGAGGTAAATAGAACTTTTTGATTCCCTTTCTGTTTATCTTTGTTTTAAGAGCCGTTGATAGTTCTGCATCTATTTCAACGGAAAATTATTGTTTAAATTAATAGGAAAACTAGAAGAAATTGGATTTAAGGTGTTAGGTATCGTGTCAGATTTAGGTGGGAAAAACATCCGCATTTGGAAGGAATTATCAATAACACCAACAAACAGTTCATTTTCAAATCCAATGGATAAAACAAGAAACATCTGGGTTTTAGCCGATTTCCCTCATCTTTTAAAGTTATTAATAAACCATATATTAGATAGCGGAATAAAACTACCGTGATAAAGTGATTCAAAAATCCGTATTTTAAAAGTTACTGGAAGCCGATACTGGCGAATTGAAAGTATGCCCAAAATTATCTTGGAGGCATATTGATGTTAGAAACAATGAAAGGTAAAATGTGAGAATGGCCGCACAACTTTTGTCGGATCATGTTGTAAAGGCATTAGATTATTATTTTCCGAGTGGGAAAGAAACAGTTTCATATTTACCATTGATGGTTGTTTTGATGTTTTCAATTCCAGGACTCCGATAAGTGACAAAAATTTACGGTGCGGGTTTTCGGCTCAAACCAGAGTCCCAGATGGATGTTTTGCACAAAGCAAAATATTATATTGAAGAGATGAGAGTTGTTAGTAAGTCAAACATGCTACCTTTCCAGAAAGGATGGTTAGTCTCCATTTCATCTTTAATTGGACTTCTGAAATTTATTCAACAGGCTGAACTGAAATACATTTTAAATTGCAGAGAAAACCAAGATTCTTTGGAAAATCTTTTCAGCCAAATAAGAAGCGCTTAGGAAAATTTTACAACCATCCTCTACCCATCGACTTCAAATACAGACTGCGACAAATTCTTTTGTGCAATAAACTTCCATTACCTTCATCTAGTGCCATAACTAACAATACCAGTTTTTAAGCGTCCAGTTATTTAACTCTTGTTAAAGTTAATGAATTAATCGAGATTGAAGAAAAAGAAAGGGACACAACATTTGAAGTCGATACAAGTGCAGTCATTGAACTAAATAATTGAAAATAATGTTCGAACTCAATCATCAGAAAATACTGGAGCTTCAATAGTTGAATCATCTTTTAACATAAGAGAAGACTGCTCAAACGAAGCATTAAGATTTATTGCCGGCTATTGCTTTTAAAGTGCGTAAGTCTGGGAAATAATACTGTACATATTCAGAAGAAAAATAATCAAACGTAGATTGGGGCTTTATCTCGGGGTGGTTTAGTTTTACCAACTGAGTGTTGGTTTTAAGCGGTGAAAGAACTTGAAAAGTGTTTCATGCAATTTCATGAACCTGTGCAATTAAATAAATGTGAAGGTATAATAAATAAATTCACACAAATATTACAGGAAAAATTTCCCACGTAAAATGCTTCAGATCTCAAACTTTTTGCAAGAACAAAACCTTTTTTCCGAATTAAATATATGAACTGTGCCGCTATAAAACGAAAAAGTGAGAAAGAAGTGCAAAAATTTAAGAAATCTCAAAAACTAACATGAAAGGGATAATTGTCGCCTTGTTGGAAGATGTTTCATCTCATGGGGTATGTTGTCTTTAAAAAACTTACTTATTTTCTTTTTAATTTATGACTAACGCATTTACAAGAGGTTCAATCCTGAAAAAAAACCACTTCGCCGACAACACAAGAAACCCAATATTAATCAGCATCGTTTAAGACTTTACAACGAAAGCAAATAACAAAACAATCTGCTTGACGTTCATTTGATTCCTTCATGTAAACGGTCAGATACGGTTCCTCCATGTAAAATTTTACATCGAGGAACCGTATCTGTCTACCCAGCGATTCCTCCGAGTTACGTCACGTTTCCTCCCCTTTCAAAACCACTCTGGTGGACCCTACCTTTCCCCTTAAGTAGCCTTGCTAATTGTGTTCCCTTCAATTGGCATTAATTGCGTTCTCTTCGAGGGAGGCACTAATTTTGCTGCTTTCAAGATATGTTAATTGTTCTCCAATAGGTATATAGGACTCTCCCTACAAGAGGCATAAAGGACTCTCCCTTTAAGAGGCATGAATTGCATTCCCCTAGGCGCC
Organism: Meta bourneti; assembly: GCA_933210815.1. Lineage (NCBI taxonomy): Eukaryota > Metazoa > Arthropoda > Arachnida > Araneae > Tetragnathidae > Meta > Meta bourneti. The sequence goes on along the minus strand of OW119932.1, from coordinate 63,724,360 downwards.
ACAGGATCTTCCTTCAAGAGGCATTACAGGATCTCCTTTCTCAAGAGGCACTAATTGCTTTCCCTTTAAGAGGTTTTAATCGCGCTTCCTTCAATAGGTATTAAGGACTCACATTGAAGAAACACTAATTACGTTCCTTTCATGGAACACAATGCGTTTCCTTCAAGAAGCGTTTAGAGCCATCCTTTCAAGTTATGCTCTGTTGTGAATCAGTCAAATCCTCTAATGTGATCACTGTTTTTTTTTCTCCGTATTAACTACATTTTTCATAAGTAAATCTCTAATGTTACATCGTAACCTTTCGAAGCATATAAAGTAGAATTATGCTTTTAAATCATAGAGAACTTGTGTTAACCAGTGCTTGTGAGCTAGTTTCCTATGTTACCTTACCAAACCCTGGTACCCTGGTTATTCAATTACCTCAATAAAATTTCTTTTCCTTTACTTCAGTTTTCATTTGGATTATTCTAATATTGATTATAGGCCCTTGGTGATGATAAAGTTGAATAATAATGAGCTTTAAAAAATCCAAAATCTTTTTGGGGGATCCTGTAGTAAAACCGAATTTTTTTAATGAATGCTTATGAATCTCAAACTTTCGAAAAATTAACTTTTTCCCAAAGTTGAATTCTGTTAATTATGCCACATCCAAAGTAGATATGCAAGCACTGCTTATTTACTGACAATTGTTGGGAATTTGTATCGAACGATGCAGATCCAAAGCTAGAAGATGGATCATCAGTAAGTGAACAGAACTGAATCCAAAGGAGAAAGGACATCTTATAGGACAGTTTGCCAAAGAGTAAAACGACTTTCCCGGATGTCTGATTGAAGAAATTGGATATGGAAGAACTGCTTGGAATATTTTGAAAAATAATTTTGAATCCATCAGCCTGGCTGATCTTATCGATGGATTTTACCGAACCCTTGATAGCAGATGTTACAGATGAAAGAACTGCTTGGAGCGTTTTGAACCCAAGAGTCGAACACGACTGACTAGACCTATCGATCAATTTTACCGAACTCCTGATAGTAGAAGTTACTATAGACGTGAAATATAAGTAGCTGAGCATTCCTGTTGAGAGGAGCTTCAAAAAGTGTGATCAACATGTCGACTAGTAGTCACGTGACTACTCTGAAAATTCACTTGGTTGGTTGGACGATTTAGCATCTTACCTCTCGTATGGCGATGTAACATCTTATGACAGGGTAAGTGTGTGAATGAACATTTCTATGGAGTAGCGATAAAAATGGCGAAATGCCAGTCTACTACCATGTCGTGCAGATCAATCAGATGATGAAGCAATGGATCGGCGTCCTCTCCCATCCCATAGGCCAATCGGATGATGAAAGTTAGATTCCACATGGCAGACGAAAGTAGTCTAAGGATCACGTTACTACTAGTTTTGGTCACGTGATCCTGGGCACATAAAAAAGGTATACCATTGCTCACTCTTCTTTTTTATTTCCTTTATGTATGCTACATATGGAAGAAATTGGAAGTATTTTGAAACCAAGAGCCGAGTTTTGACTTTTTGGGCTTATCGATGAATTTTGCGATTTGAAATACTAGTTCCGAAGATGTCATTTTACTTTTTTGTCGTTGATTTAGAGAGAAAACAATACAATTCAAGGAGCTTCATTTGATATAGTACGGCATGTTTCTAGCTGATTCGAAAACTTCCAGCGGACTACGATAAGTTTGTCCCTCTACCAATTGGAAGAAAAACTTTACTCTAAATTCCATAGAAAGTCAATGATATACGATTTCTCGTGGCTCACACAAAAATTTTCCTCCCTAGGTCTATTTCTCTCTTCTGTGTCAGTAAAACTTTCATTGTATATGGCTATTACTTGATATTGTATTTATTGTGTCTGGGGCAGCATGGTCAAATATGGCCCTTGCGCCATAAAAACCCCGAACAAACGAAAATAAAAAATTATAGTGGCCTGTTGCTGCATTATTTACATTGATTCAAATGCCTGTGCTATCCAAAGTACACGAAGAGTTGTCCTAGCCTAATGGTTCACAAAGAATGGTTCCTAAAACGGAACGTTGGCGATATAGACTTTTCGCTTCAAGAGATTATGCACTATTATTATGTTGACAATGTTCTTGGCGCTTGTCAATTATATGAAAAGTTACGCCAATTAAAGAATAGCGCCAACAACTGTTACGGAGATACGCACTGTGCGAATACGATTAAAAAGTTTGGCCAGGAAAACGTCCATGGTGATAAAAAAAGTCACCCAAAAATCGATAAACAAGAAAAGGAACGGTCCGACTCCTGCGAGAAGGCAGTCGAATATTAAAAGTAATATTATACAATGATAAAAGTATCTTTGTATAATATTAGTTTTAATATTCGACTTACGAAGTATTACATTTGTTTGTTGTATATAGATTTCATGTGTATAAAATACTCAAAAAACAGTTAGAAAAAAATTATTCAATACTTTCATTTTTTCGAATATAAACTTCAAATTTAGAAAATATACTATCACTTTAGTTTCTCTTTGTCACTATCTTAGTAAATCAGTAATTCTGTTGTTATGTAATAAATTAACTTTTTGGAAAAAGAATGAGTCTAATTCAACCTCTCATGATCGTAAAACTCGATGTTGGAAATCAAAAGTAACTTTCATGAAACAATTTCTTTCATTTATTCCATATTTCATTTTCAATCATTTCTTTCAGAAATTACTGTATGTTTTGTACTCTATGTATGTGTTCCAATATTCTAAATTGAGTCATGTAGGTGGTCAAAACAGATTTCACAGTATCTCAGAAGTTACAGGCTTTTTTAAAAAGAAAACAAAAAAAAATTAAATTTCCGATGTCTTTGTTCTTTTGATACTTCTCTTTAAAGAACATAAAAACCTGAAATTTTCTTTGTCAATGTTTTATTTCCTTCGTCGTCCTTTAAGTAACTTACCCGAGGAAATATTTAAAAAATAATTTTCACAATAGATGACGCCACCAGCTTGACCCTAATATGACATCAATATCGATCAATAATTGACTCATTTGAGATCCGTAATCCTACTTTTACATACAATACCAGAATAAACGCTTTTAAAAAACGAGACAAAATGTTCTCTGAAAAATTCTGGACACTTGCTCAAATGTCATTTTACTAAAACGACATTTGAGTTGTCCAGCAAATAACTCTAAATTGGTTTCAATATTTCTCACTAGATGGCAATACGTCTATAGGGTCTTGGAATAAAATTTCAGTTAAGATACAAATTTTACTTATCGGAATTCATTTTATCTGTTTTTATCAATCTGAATTTTGACATGCGGGTAGATAAAACGAGGAAGATGGACAGGCCGTGAAATTCTGTTTTGCAAAGAAATCGATATCACATGTTTATGAACCAAACAGAAGCTACTCTACCGACCGGGATCAGTGGCGTGGTCTTGTAATCCAGCTGCTTTGGAGGTCGAGGCTGTTGGACGGCTTGAGATTGGGAGTTCTGTCCTCCGCTCTTCTGTGTTGATCAGGCGTCCGCGCTAAGCACTGTGTCGATATGGTTGGTCTGGGGGAGCCCGGACCCATCAGGTCGTCTAAGGCGGAGCGAACCGGCCCAGGTCGGAAACGGAGCAGGCAAAAGCTCCCGCACGGTGCAGTAGTGGGACAGCGCCTGTGAATAGGAAGTGGTTGACAGCCCAATCAACAGAGTCGGACACGGTCTTTTTTTTTTTAATTTTCTTGATTTAGAATTTCCTCCATTTTTACGCTGGCTTATTTTTTCTTAATTTTTAAAAACTAGCGAAAAATCACGTGTTGTTTTATACGTTTTAATGGTTTTTAATTGAGCAGACACATTCAAACCTAATGTTTTAATTCTTTCGAAATGCATTTAGACAGGAGGATATTGACACTTTTTATAGTACCTTGAAGTGATTTGTGAATTTAACTCAAAATCAGCAAATTTGACCCCTTTTTTACCCGCACGGTGCGTACAGATGTACAGAAATATTTTGATTGTACTAAATTGCGGAGAAGTAATGAAATAAAATGCGTAATGTGTATTTTTATGTGCTAAATATTTTTGTCATAAAAGCTTCATAAAGAATAATTTTTTTTAAGTTTCTTTTCAAAGATATTAAACATAAATCTTGAAAAGAAAATTTATAGAGAAATAACCACGTTTTACTTGGTTTCTAGAAGATATGTTTCATTAATATGCGCCATTTTACACGTATTTTTATTATTTGCTTTTGTTACAGATGTATAATTTATCTTTTAATTTTTTTGCAAGTACAGTTCGTTTCTGTTGCATTGGAAAAGTTGTAAATAGATTGAAGTATAAACTATTTAAAATTCTTTTGTAGTTTGGTCTTAAGGATGTAATTAAAGTTGCACGCTTGAGTACAGGGCTGTGCCTGAATGTTGTGTTGGGAGAGCATCCACATCTAAGTAATAAGAAAAAATAGGGATGGTTGGAAAAACAGGAACCAGTATGGATCCAAGTTTAAACATGTCCATCAATAGATTTTCCCAACATAATTATTTTTATACTCATTTGGTTTTTGTAAGTTCTTGCGATTGTAATAAAAGATACCCCCCATTTGATTCTGCATGTTCTTAATTCACACTAGAGTATTCGAAATCACTCAAGGACAGGGATGCATTCAGGAGAGGTCCATGGGATTAGAATTCTCCCCGAAACGATTTTGAAATTTAAAAGCTTATAAAAGTGCATACTACAACCAGTTGTGAGAATATCAGTTTCGTAACTCTTGCGGAAAATAGATTTTCAATCCTTTTTGCAAGTGGGGCCGTGGTAGTCCGGTTGGAAGAGTAGCGGATTTTCAACCGGAGGGATGAGTTCGAAACTCGATCCAATCAAAGATTATCGTATGCGGGGAAGGTAGGTAGGTATTTAATTAATATCGCACTGGAGCAACACAACGGGCTATTGACGACGGTCCGGGATCAAGCCCCGAAGGGAAAGATTCGAGGACAGCACCACGTAATTTTGAACCACCGTGTACGGGGGCTGGTGCACGTTAAATCTTTCGTGGCCTCGAATGTCCACACGCTGGTGTTGTTTGGAGTGTTGGGTGCCAGCTCAGGTGTTGACCTGACAGTGGTTCAAAATGACGAGATTTTGTCGTCGAATCTTCCCCTTCGGTATTGATCCCGGACTGTCACCAATAGCCCATTGTAGCTCCAGTAAGAGCCTATATAGAGGTGACAAAGGGAAAACGGCAGCCATGTTTTTCGACCGTTGCTGTGCCAACGCGGACGCTATGCAAAGGTCGGTTTCACTAGGGTTGCTAATCAGGTTATTTTGATACGAAGACTTCGGGTTTGGCGACAGTTTAATAGTCTGAACGAATATTTACACTTGAAGCAAAAACAAATTTTGATAAGTATACTAAATATAAAAAATAATGAATATAGCATAAATACATCGAGAGAAAATTATTCAAATTTATAAGACACACTTATAAAAAATCTTACTTTAAAAATTTCTATTAAATGAATAACAAATATGCTGCAATCCAATTTTGCTGTTACAGGGAAACATGGGACTCTACTTCGGTCTATACACAACAATCAGAAGGTATTCAACCAATGACGTTTGCAATAGCTAATCATGTGACTATCATTTACTTTCTTAAAACATGATTACTACTTTATACAAAGAAAAATAAATTTCAAACTTAAATGGCATACTGAGAAGAAAAGTAAATATCACAGGACTCGGTATCCTGGCTGCATGGTACCAGTCCACAAACCACAGTTTGGAAAGGGTCTAGCCTATAATTCTACCGTACTTTCTTGGCAAAACGTGTAGACATTCTCATAGAGTAGAGCAAGATTTTTCTCCCACCCTTAAATTTCAGGGCTTGGTATAGACTATAAAAAGCAAGATGGATGATTCATGATGAAATAAAATGGATGTTCAATTATTATTTTTTTTTTTCGAAAAAAAAATTGTTCGCAGGAGCACCTAGCACTCTAGTAATCCATTAAATGCATGAATATTAAAGCATTATGAATAAACCTGATCATATCTATGTTGTTTATACTTCTATCATTGGCATAAAAATAAAATATATTTTTAAAATATGTGTAAAAAATAGAAAAACTGACATATCTCACAAAGGAAACTAGTATTTATTGGTTTCCAGAAATGTTTTAACTTTTGCAGCCCACAGCAGTCTTCGCTGAGTCTCAAGGAAATACTTTCATCAGAAACCCTTTCTTATTCGAATAATTTACCGCAACACAACAAGGCATTGTTACTTCAACACAAACAATATAGCCTATATAGAAAACATACGATAAAAAATTATATACAGTAAATTCTCGATATCTTAAAGCTCAAGGGAGCAGGAGTAAGCTTCCGTATCGGTAGAAATGTGAGTTATGGGGAATTGGGAAGTTCAAAACCCTAAGGCTGAGCTCATCTTCCATTTTCTAAGACTCTATAACTGGCTTTATGTGATCTCCAAACCACGATACATTTACAGACAACCAAGCTTCTGCGTGATTTGAATCCCTGCTCAATAAGTTACAATGGTCCACAAGCAGATGCCTTACCAAGTACACTACTCGGATACAGTATTACAAGTTAACTGTATGTGCTATAATATACTATGTTTAGAGTCAGCACTACATTAAAAAAAGTTTGTTGATAAAAGTTAAAATTGAGCACAAAAATAATTTGTTAAAGTAAATTAATTACTAAGTTAAAGTTAAATTCAGGTTCAGTAATTTGTTTAGAGCAAGAAGAAAAAATATTAAAAAACTAATTACAAACAACTGCATTCTTTATAAATAAATAAATGCTCCTCAGTGGGCAGGGGTTTAAGAAAATTAACATTAGACCTATGGGAGCGAAGAAAAAGAGGCTCCTATAGAGCTAATGTTAATCTTTCCTCTCATGCCCCCACTTGTGCACGGGAATTATATATACTCTCTCTATATATATAGTGATAGGTCGATTCCTGAAATGCAGCTAAAAAGCAAGGGAACAGCGGTAGTATAGGACATTTGGCGTGTTTTTTCCTTGGTGATCAAAATGGTCGCCAAGGGCCAAAACATTGCACATTCGCCTTGATTAAATATTCAATTTGATTAATTAATAAACACAACATATAATTAAAAATATTAAAAATAGAACAACATACAGTATATTCATATCTCTTTAAACGTAACATAAAATAAACACAATAAATCTTGATTAAAAACAAATCTGGATTTAAAAAAAATCTGGATTAAATATGGAAAGCTTGGCTAAATATAAATCTTGATTAAATAATAAAATATTTAAATTACAAAATTCAAAACAGCTACAAAAATGCGAAAGAAATCAAATATCGGCGTCCAAAATCCGAATAAAAACCGCGCCAAAAAATGTCCTATACTACCGTTGTTCCAAAGCAAGCAAGAAATACGCTGCTGGCCACCCAAATTGCAACACCAAGAAAGACAAGAGATATCACAACAAAATTTATTTTGTAGATAACATGTTGACCAAGTATCAAATGATTAAATTTATAGACTTCTGTGAAGTGTGGTTCCTGCCAAAATCAGTAGCCAGAGTAGCCGCCATTGTTGGAGATCACCGCTGCCACACGCCTCGGCATTGATTCAAAGAGACTTTGGATGTGTTCTTGGGGTACAGCAGACCAAGCAGCTTCCACACGTTGCCAAAGTTGATCTGGTGTGGCAGCTGGGGATGTATTCTGGGTCAATCGTTGAGCAACCATGGACCACATGTTTTGTATCGGCGAAAGATCCGGAGAGCGAGCTGGCCAGGGAGGCAATTCAATCTGGCGATTGACGAAGAACCCTTGGACAATGCGTGCCACGTGTGGTCGCGCATTATCCTGTTGAAATATGGCTGTGGGCAAGCCCTGAAGGTAAGGAAGGACAACTGGCTCCAACACCTCGGAGATGTAGCGCTGGCTGTTTAAAGTACCGGCAATGCGTACTAGAGGAGTGCGAGAGTGATATCCAATACCGCCCCATACCATAATACCCGGTGCAGGACCAGTGTGGCGGTGCATAACGCAGCTGTTGAGCATCCTCTCTCCACGGTGCCTCCAGACTCGAATCCGACCATCGTGGTGTTGCAGACAGAAGCGTGACTCGTCAGTAAAGACAATTTCATTCCATTCTGCCGTCCACATCCTTCTTTCATCGCACCATTGGCGGCGGAAACGTCTGTGGTTCTGCGTCAAGGGCAGACGAAGCAATGGACGTCTTGCGGACAGACCACTCTGCTGTAAACGGCGTCGAATGGTACGCGCAGACACTGGATGATGCGGTACAGACTGAATGTGCTGTGCTATGGTTCGTGATGTGGCTGAGCGATCCGTCACTGCCATACGCACAATATGCCTGTCATCACGTGAAGTGGTGCACTGAGGTGGATGCGATCGAACACGTCGGTCCGTCGTACCCTCCTGCATCGAACGATCACATATCCGCATTACAGTTGTTTGGTTTCGTCCAACACGACTACCGATTTCCCTGAAAGATAATCCACAATCTCGGTAGGCCACTATCCTTCCTCTGTTGAACTCGGATACTTGATCAAAAGATGATCGCTGTTTTCTACGAGGCATAATTGATCGTTTTTTTGAAAAAACCACAAGAAAAACACAATTGCCGTACTTGAAATCGTCGAAATCTCCAAGCCTTAAATAGCGCTTTGAAGTGGCGCCACAGGCGCGCGTGATGTGCGTCTGCGCTGAAATTCTAATCATTTGCATATCTCACCTCCGCTAATGCATGTTGTAAATTTCATATTATTTGCATTCTTCCTTCAGGGTGTTGCATTTACGGTGGCCAGCAGTGTATGAAGCTATAAACAAAGTAAAAACGGCAAGGGCGTGACAACCTTGGCGATGAATCACTACTTTGAAAGAGTGATGATTACGTCCAAATGCATCCAAACTCAAAGCGAATTATGAATTATTAAAGATATCTTAAAAGGGGAGGCGAGGACACTAAAGTTTTAATTTAAATATACATATGTAAAAAAATACGAAACAGATGCAGTATATAGAACATCTTTCGGCGCAGTTTTATTTGACGGTTTTTTCGGATTTTTGCGGTTTCTGGCAACCTCCCTAATTTTCCGAATGTTCCACTGCGTTTATTTCATGTTACGTTTTAAGATGTTTTATTTTTAAATTTCAGCCGATATTTGATTTCTTTCGCATTTGTGTGGCTGCTTTGAATTTTGTAATTTCAATGTTTTATTATTTACTCAAGATTTATATTTAGCCAAGATTTACATATTTTTTTTATCCAGATTTGTTTTTTTTATCAAAATGTCTTATTTAATCAAGATGTGTTTATTTTATGTTACGTTTTAAGATGTTTTATTTTTAATATTTTTAGTTGTATATTTAATCGAGGCGATGGTGAAATGTTTTTTTTTTCGTGTTGAACCAAGGCGAAATACGCGTTTCTTCCTTGGCTAAATGTCCTATACTGCATCTGTTCCAAAAATACATTAAATTAGCAAGCATCATATACTTAATGTTTTCAATTAGAATTGTGTTGACTGTAATACACGTTAGAATTGGCTTCTTTTTAGTTGTCTAAATTAATGTTATCAACAGTCTACACCTTATTTTGATTAAGTGGGTATGTTGATCTATATTAAATGGGAAAAAAGCGTTCTTACCTTCAAAATTATGTAAATTACAAATGTATCCAAAAAACATAAAATCGCAATAACCAACGAACAACCGCCATGTTTAACTGAACTGATAAGGGAAAACATGGTTGCCGGCCGCATCAACCAATCAGAAAATGTCGGCTGTATGTCCACTCTCTCCTCTCTCTCTTATGTAAGCTCTCTAATACAACCATCTACCTACCTTTTTGCAAGTGTTCATTTTTCAAGCTACTATATTCCATAACAATTGCCCCCAATCACCAATAAACGAAATTTCGCTTTTATTTGTATTTGAAATTTATAAATAGCTTATTCTATCCTTTTGGATGATTTATTTTGAAGTCAAAACTGGCAAGGCAATTACTCGCTATCATCAAAAAATATTTGTATGTTACATCATGTTTCAAGATGTATATATTTGCAAAGGTTAAAATAAATAAATATATTTGAAGCAAAGCGTTTCTATTTAAATATAAATCATATGGATGCTTCTGTTTGGAAACTACATTCTTTGAAAAATGCTCATAATCGTCTAATAATATTGAAATTTTATTTTTAAAATTTGTTGAATCATGAAAACGAGTATTACTCTAAAGCAGAATTATTTTAAGCCGTAGGTTACGGTCAAATTAGCCCTCGAATTAGCCCTAAATGACCATAGAGTGACAAACCAATCGTAAAGAAGAATCAATGCTGACAGAAAATCAACAAAATCAAACGCGGAATCTGCTTCTCGGTAACATAGTTATACACGTACAGATTCATTAATACCATAGTATTGTTAAAAGTATTTCGAAGAATGTATGCGGATTCTTGAAACGTTCCAGTTTGCCCTAGCGTTGCCTAAAATGACCGTAGCCAAACCAAACCAAATCAGAAACATTTTTGAAAAGTACATTTCTGATTCCTGAAACATCAGTCCCTCAAAGGCATATCTCCTTTGGATGTGTACGGTCTACACGGACCCGGGCTATCTTTTTCTGTTTCATTCAACTACTCTACTCTGCTTTCCATTCCATCTCTTTCTGCTTTCATCTCATTACTGTTCCCCTCTTTTTCCTTTCACGACATATTTTAATTGACGTTGTCTTGACGTGATGTGGAAGTTTGGAGAGTGGGGTGCCAGCTCAGGTGTTGCCTCGTCATCTGACCGTGGTAAAAATTAAGTGGTATTGTCCTCCCTTTGGTATTGATCCCGGACCGTCGCTAATAGCCCATTGTGTTGCTCCAGTGCGACGTTAAGTAACTACCTACTTACCTTGGCGCTGTCTTGTGTTTGGCGCAACTTGACCAAATATGGCCAAGGTTATATGAGGTTTTATGGTGCCCTAGCACCATAAAACCTCAAAATAAACAACTAGCCTGAAACATCAGAGGTCTACTACTCATTGCAATGTTAGATTTATTAAAAAACAACTTGATGAACTTTCGCCGAGTGATTTCTAATCCCAGGGTAATTCTTTGGAACAAGATAAAAATTATTTACAATATTTTCTAACACATTTCACGATGAAACCTCAATGACTTTCCAAAACAAAATTGCGACTTGCAATTTTGGGAGTAATGAAGAGAAAAGCAATTGCACTACTCTCATTCACAAAAGCGGGTGTCAATCTTTCAAATATCGCCAATTCATAAACGATAAAAAGCTTATCTCAAAGATAAAAAGTTTGAAGTGTAAAACAAAAAGTGAAAATAAAAAGTGAAGATAAAAATTGAAAAGTTTCAAAAAACAATTACTCTTCGACCTAGCGAGATATCGCACATGGAGTGCCAATTTGATAAGACACTTTACTAAAATAAACCCCAGATTGGATGATAGTCAAGTCGGATGAGAGTTAAATAGGAAACGAGTTAAAAAGGAAGACAGAGTCAAAAGGAGTGAAGCGGAGTTCTCAAATCAAATCACAACGTACGATCAGATTCGGATTCGAGTCATGGAATTGGATCAGTACTTGTCGCCTACGTTGATCACCTCTGTACTGGTGTTGCTCCTGACATGGTGGGCAGTGCACCTGTGGCATAAAAATCGGAAGCTGCCGCCCGGACCCTGGGGTTTGCCGATTTTGGGGAGCTTTCCTTTCATCCAGGTAAATGTCGCCTGTTATTCCGATAGCAATTAAAATAACAGTGTTATCATAAATGAACAGTTAGCAACTGTTATTGATAAATGAAAAATAACTTTTAAAATGACTAATTAAAATAGCAGGAGGCAAATTAAAATAGACTAGTAAAAACAGCAAAGTTACCATTAGCAGTTATCAACTGTTATCGGAAACAAACAGTTGTGGATAAATGTTTGAAAATAACTTTTAAATGACTAAACATGTAACAAAATATAAATTAAATTAAAATTTATAAAGTATATGTAAAATAAAAGGTGGAAATTACTAAATAAAAAATACTTTACGGTTGAAAATAATTTATGGTTAAAATTAACCATCAGTACCTTATATAGTAACTAATTTAACCAATTAAGCAATTACTAATTAACTACTCATTATTTTAGATAAATTAGATAACTTCGAAGAAAAATCTTTCATTACTTTCTCCGATTCTTTTACGCTCTAAAATCTAAATATTAGAATCTAAAACAATTAATAGGAGATTCTAGTATTTATTGATTTGAAATAGATTTGAAGTTGTGAAATTCAGAATGACCCTATTGAAATTATCAAACATTAACCACATCGATATATCTAAACCAAACAGCTATTCTATAAATGTTTAGATATAACATTTAAAATGGTAAACTACTTGTAATAAAAATAGAAATTAAATTTAAAATATTTATAAAGTATATTTAAAATAAAAAGTTGAAATTAAATTTTTAAAAATACTTTGCGGTTGAATGGTAACTACCTTTTCGCAACTTAATGATAATTGTTACTGTTAGTTAGTAATGGTTATAACCAAAATGTTAATATTAACACTTAATAACTAGTCGAATCAGAATATTCATTAACACTGTAATCATAAAATAACAATTTCATGCATCTCTACATCTAGGCGTCCCACGAGCACTACTTGAGGCTGAGTAAGATCTAATTGTTACTGTAGTTATTAATGGTTATAACCAAAATGTTAATGTTAGCAGTTAATAACTAATCGAATCAGCAATATCCATTAACACTGCAATCATAAAATAACAATTTCATGCATCTCTACATCTAGGCGTCCCACGAGCACTACTTGAGGCTGAGTAAGATCTAATTGTTACTGTAGTTATTAATGGTTATAACCAAAATGCTAATGTTAGCAGTTAATAACTAATCGAATCAACAATATCCATTAACACTATAATCATAAAATAACAATTTCATGCATCTCTACATCTAGGCGTCCCACGAGCACTACTTGAGGCTGAGTAAGATCTAATTGTTACTGTAGTTATTAATGGTTATAACCAAAATGCTAATGTTAGCAGTTAATAACTAATCGAATCAACAATATCCATTAACACTATAATCATAAAATAACAATTTCATGCATCTCTACGTTTAGGCGACCCACGAGCACTACTTGAGTTTGAGTAAGGTCTACGGTGATGTGTTCAGCTTTCGAAGCATTGGGGGAAGGCTCTTCGTGGTCCTCAATGGAGCCAAGGTCATCAAGGAAGTCCTGGTCAATCGAGCAGATGAATTCGGCGCTAGACCAAAGGAAAATAATCTGGTTGCGTGGGTGTCGAAAGGACTAGGTAAGTCTGAATCTCAAAACCATTTCCAAATCTTATTATGGTTTGGTTTAGATTGTCACTATACTCTCATTTTCTGCTCATTATGATTCATTGAATTGGCGGATAGCTTAGCTCAAATCGGTTCTGTATTACTTTAGCCATTTCTTCCCATTGAATGCCAAACAGTAAAAATGATAATAAATATTGTAGTGCAACTTATCAGGCCAGCTATATAAAAATCAAATCAAACCACAGGACGAGACACATTTATTTACAGACAAGAAGCGAAAATGGTACACATCTTGGCATTATTGTACCCAAAGTTTTGAGGGGCGTGGTCACAAAATTCCTATGGGAGGGATTGCGGTCAAAATCAATCAGTGCCGTACCGGTGGGGAGGGCCACAAGATGAAGGTCACCGCCCTTTTTACTCCAAGTGCCTTTTTTGCAAGAAAGTCATGATCATAAAATTTATTAAACATGTTTCCTGATTTGTCAAATAGTTATTAATATTTTTGTGCAAAAACCATGATTATACGAGTGTTCATACGAGTATAAGTAAGGTCTCCTACAATGCGCGTGACAGTGCTAGAAGTTGAGTAAGAGACATTTACTCGTGTATTCGATACCCGATACCGTGTAGTGCTCGAGCTCTTCTGGACCATCGACCTTCTAATGAAATAGACAGATCATGTGGGCGGAGCCGCTGATGTAAGATCGCAGAAGGGTTAAGGGTGGGCTTACGAATCGCCTTGTGCCGATTGGATATCGAAGTGCAGACTAGTGTTTTTAATCACCCTGGATAATCGCTTTAACCTATTACTAATTTGTTCCATATTACGTGACAGATCTTCAAACCACGCGATCTGTAGAAATAACATGAAGCCGCGCGCACATGTTCCATCTATTTCATTAGAAGGTCGATGTTCTGCATCAACAGTTTAACGCCTTCCCACATTGGGGCCGAGGTAGCCCGGTTGGAAGAGTAACGGACTAGCAACCGGAGGGTTGCGAATTCGAATCCAACCAAAGACCGTCGTATACGAAGGGGGATGGTAGACATTAAATCTGTCGTGGCTTCAGATGTCCTCGCGTCGGCGTGGTGTGGAAGTTTGGAGTGGGGTGCCAGCTCAGGTGTGACCTCGTCATCTGACAGTGGTTCAAAATTACGTGGTGTTGTCCTCGGATCTGTTCCTTCGAGTTTGATCCCCGACCGTCGCCAATAGCACATTGACTATAACGTCGTCATGGTTTTGTTTGGACAATGATGTCTACGATCTTGATTCCATTAACCCTCCTGGTGGTTAACGAAATATCTTGTCATTTATTAGATTAGGTCAAAACTGACCAGATCTTGATGACGAGATATTTCGTCATTAGAAGAAAACTGACCAGATCTTGATGGACGAAATATCTCGTCATTAGAAGAAAACTGACCAGATCTTGATGGACGAAATATCTCATCATTAGAAGAAAACTGACCAGATCTTGATCTCGTCATCATCAAACAATCGACAGTATCTTGATGGCGAGATATCTCGTCATTAGCAAAATTGTTCAGATCGAGTGGACGAGATATCTCTTCGAAACCACTTGGAGGGTTAATTGATTCCCCATTAAGTAACTTAACTTTCCAATTATAATCACTAATAACTAAGGTAAGGTCACGATATGACCTCTAATTGCATAACTACATGAGAAGCAAAGTTCTGTTTTATTAATTTAAACACTTAACTTCCTCTTAACTGAACGTCATTTATATTAAATTTTAAATGATCTTAAAGGGAGTCGAGTTGCAATGCAGGGGTTAGAGCCCCCAACCTGTCATTGATTTCCAAAACCTAAACACTTTCGATCACTAGCTGGGGTGATCACGTGACTAACCCGTGACTCCACGGGAGTCCTTAAGTTTTGAACTAGCTGATTTTTGTTTATCAAGCCCCTCTATCTCAATAACTTTAAACTAAATTTTTCGTAATTATATTAATTTTTATGTATGAAAAAATGTGGAAATCAATCGATATGGTGCCTTTGAGCATCGCTTGATTTCTGAGCACTGTAGTGTTGCTTTTCCACCACAACACACATTGAATGACTAAATAACTACATCGGATTGGTTGATGGATTCTTTCAGCCTTTAGAAAGGTTATATTGGTCCTTACCTTAGAATAAAATTCTTTGGAATAATTATATTGGTCCTTTCCTAGGTAACATTCCTTTGCATGAATTCTATTGTCCCATTCTGTAGGATAGAATCCTTTGGGAATGATTATTTTTCGTCTTCCCTTAGAATTGTTAGAAATAATGCATGGAAGACTGTAGGATACGAGGTAGAATTATGCGTGTAAACCCCCTCAGACTTAAATGGTGTAAAGTAAAGGGAACCAGCCAGTCTCACACACACACAGACCACCTATCAGTGGTAGACAATATTTCCATATTTCTCATTTAATCAAGTAAGCTAGTCTAATTTTTCAATACTCAGTTTGATACACTTACAAGCAATGAACAACTTGTGCTAACCAACCTAATGTGATGAAACTGGACGTGGGTTTTGTCAATTACTGGTCATTTGAACTTGAAGGCAAAAATTATATTGAATATTTGAAATCGTAATTAGCACATTTTAATCGACTTCCTTACAATACATTCAGTACAAAACATCTTTAAAGTGCAATGATAAATTACCTTTAGGGTAATTTTTTCATGAACAATGTGCACTGATTGGTCAACTACTGACTAGCTTAACCTACTTCACAAATCTCGTGAAGCTCAGAGGGTCAACTTACCTAGATGGGCAAAACTGTTACTTTATGATAACAGCCTCACAGTTATTGCTCTTGATACAACAATTTTTACGAATTATTAATAATATTTCTGTTATCAATTAACAACTGACACTAGCAGTCAGCATCTAAATTTAACTTACATTATTGACTGCTAGAAATTGACATTAACGGTTAATTTTAACATTTATTATTTGCGAAAATAAACCACTGGCAATTTATTTTTATAAATTTAAATTTTTAATTTAAAATATAATTTAATTCAAATTGGTTCACTTCTGTTCCAATGACATTTATCAGTAACTATTAATATTTTCGAACACACTTGATCAATGCTACTTTTCAATAACACAGTCGTGAATTTCAATAACATCTGCTAACTATTATTCTTCAATACTCGTTGATAACTGTTATTTTATAATAGCAGTCCCAACTATTAAATCATAATAACAGTTCCGATTATTATTTTAAAATAACAGTTCCAACTGTCATTTTTAATAACAGTTTCTAACTGTTGGTTTGTAATAATACCGTTACTTAAACTGAATTCAAAACAAAATCACAGGTCTATACAGGTCAAAACAATATCCCAGTTCCTGGGGAAATTTGGATGGTTATTTTATAATAACAGTTTTTAACTGTTGGTTTGTAATAACACTGTTATTTAAACTACAATCAGAACAATATCACAGGTCTACTTTGCGGCATCACGTTCCCTTCTGTTTTCCAGGTGTCGCCCAAGAAGAAGGCGAGTCCTGGAACGAACACCGACGCTTCTACCTGCAGACGGTGAAGAACTTAGGAGTGGGGAAGCAAGTGATGGAAGAGCGGATCCAAGACGAGATCCGGCCGCTACTGAAGGAGCTGAAGAAGTCCGACCCTTCGAGTCCGGTAGACCTGCACTTCCATCTGGGCTACCTGACCACCAGCGTCATCTCCCACATCCTCTTCAGCAAGAAGCCTGCCAAGGACCACACATTCCGTCGAATTCTTTCAGTGATGGTGGATTTCGTATCCCACTTCTTGGGGAAAATACATATCACGAATGGCCTAGCCTTTGAGTAAGTATTCGTGTTAAGTTCGAAAGGTATTCAGGGGCGCCCTGAATACTGCAAGCCCCAATCTCACTGGGGCGTAGCAAAAGGGGAGCTCTCGGAGACAGTCCCTGTAAAAGTATGTTTCCTCTTTACAGATGGACAACCCAAGACATAGAATACTTTTGTGATATTAAAATAAAATGAGTTATTTAGGACATTCCATGCCAAATCGAGTCCACCAAACCGACAATCCATTTTTTTCCTTCTTTGAAATTTTCCGATTTCGTTAACTAGCCACATGAGAAAATATAGAAAATCTTGGCTTCCTACTTGGAGTGTAGCGGATTAGCAACCGGAGGGTTGCAAGTTCGAAACTCGATCCAAACAAAGACAGTCATTTAAATTTGGGACTTATGCGTCTATGGAACTACATGTTTAGCTCTATTCATTTAAGGGATCAGTGTTAGCCCATTTGGAAGAGAAACGGATGGGCAACGGGAGGTTTGCGGTACTCGGTTCAACCAGTGTCCATTGTATACACGGGACCTGGCGCACGTTAAATCTGTCGTGGCCTCAAATGTCCTCACGTTGAGGTGCCTGCTCAGATGTTGAAATCGTCATCTGATAGTAGTTCAAATTTACGAGGTGTTGTCCTCGGATATTTCCCTTCGGATTGATCCTGGATCATTTCCAATGGCCCGTTGTGTTGTTCCAGTGTGACGTTGATTCAACTACATATCTATCTTAGAATACAATAGTTAGGAAAGATTGTATTGTAATCTCTTCGAATAGAATCCCTTGGAAAGATTCTATTTGTTTTTTTTATCTCAATGGATTTAGAATTTATTTATCCTTTTCTTTTGGAATAAAATCATTTAGAAAGATTCTATTGATCCGTTTCTTAAAATATAGTCATTTGCAGATTTTATTGGTCAAGACAATTAACCACTTAACGCATTTACTCGTGTTTGACACGGGCGAAAGTTACCGGCAAATTTGCACATGCCCGTGTCTCACACGGGCGCTCTTGTATCTCGCGTTATTTTATTTCTAATGCCCGTCCAAGATCCGTTCTAGTAAAGATAGATAGGCTAGATTAAACTTATACCATAGATGGCATAAACTTATTTATCATAGATGATTTACCACTTATTTATAAATGGATATTAAACTTATTTACCGTAGATGGCACCATTTTTCTTGTGTAAACCAAGTGGTGAATTTTGATGATTAGCTATAAGTTTGTTAGGAATTCTTTGTTATAAAGCAGTTGTTTGGTGGTCCAAAAGGTAATATATCCATTTTTATTATGTTAAATATCATAAAGATAAACAGTTAACCATAAATTAATTTTTACTAAGTGTTTTTGTAACTTGTTTAGAAAAAGTTATCTGATAATGAGCGACTCTGACGATTTTGAATATGCCAATTTATCAGAAAGTTTCAGCGATGAAAGTGATGATCTCTTAAGTGGTGGAAGTGAATCTGAAGTTAATATTTTATTATTATTAATATTTTGAAATTCAAAATAAACATGTAATCAAATCGTTTACCACTTTGTATAATAATTTTTTTATAACTTTTACCCCACCCCTGCAACTGAAATTGCAAAAAATAACTTACACTATACCTATATATATTCATTTTCTGTCAAAAAAAAACTCGATCATTTTTTACCAGTTTTTCCGAAAAAAACTCGTGCTTTAAATGGTTAAAACTGGATATGAGTCATGCAAGTAAAACTGCAAGTTTCAAGGAGGAATTATGTGTGAGAACTTAGGATTTTGGGGGCAGCCGTGGAGTGGGTATGCCCACTGCGCTAACAACCTTCGAGTTTTAGGCGGTGCATGTTCGATTCCTGTCAGGTGCATTCCTCCCTGGGTATATTTCTGTTCTGTGTCAGTAAAACTTTCATTGTGTGTGTCTGTTACTTGATGTTTCATATCTTGTGACTGGCGCAGCATGGCCAAATATGGCCCTTGCGCCATAAAACCCCAAAACCAACCAACCTCAGAGGATTAAAGATGTTTCCTCTGGTAATTTTACATGTTACTCGAATACAATTTCAGCTTGTAGTTATACTACTAAAAATTAACACACAAAAAATGGGATAGGTAGGTATTTTAATTAACGTCACACTGGAGCAACACAACGGACTATAGGTGACGGTCGGGGATCAATCCCAAAGGGAAAGATCGAGGACAACACCACTTAATTTTGAACCATGGTCAGATGACGAGGTCACACCTGAGGTGGCACCCCACTCTCCCCAAATATGGGGACAGATCAAATTAATTCTTGACCGAAAGTATTCTTCTCCGATCGCTTGTTTATGTTCACGTTGAAAAGCCCTCTCATTCAAAGTTACATAAAACGTTCTTAATTTGATTCCAGTCTGACTATGTCGCTGATCCCGAGCATGAGAAGTTTCCGAAAGGGCAGAGATGAAGTTCGAAACTTCTCCGACGCCATCGTCGAGGAACAGATTCAGACGTTCGACCCTGCTCACATAAGGGGATACGTCGATGCCTATCTGCAGCACAGAAACGAACTACAGAAGAAAGGGAAGTTGGAAGAGTCTACATTTACCAGTAAGAACCTATTTTGCTGGTATTTTCGTAAGGAAAATGCAGTGACTAAAAAATATTTCGGTATGTGTACCATCTCTGGCAGTGCAGCCGAGTTGGGAAATCATTCAAGGGAAAAGTAGTCTCTTTGTACCAGAGAATTGTTACCGCTATTATTTCTACACCTCTTTGATGACGTAGAAACGGGCCAAATCCAATTTCCCGTAGGGGAGGCTTGAATAAATGCATTCAAGGTTTTTTAAGACCCTGATCAAGCAGCCTATCCAGAGAGTGTAAGGCTACACGAGAAGTGATCGGTAGGACCCTTGTCAGGACCCTCAAGTCCGGACAATCAAAACCCAATTGAACAAATACAAGTAATAAACAAAAGTAATGCTACAATGATACTACATTCCGTAGGACAAAACTGCTTATAGACTATAACATTATGTGAAGTCTACAGTCTACATTTACTAGTAAGAATCTATTTTGTTGGCATTTTCATAAGGAAAGCGCAGAGGCTTCAGGGACTCACCAAGGAGGTTCATCTGGTCCTAGGGGACTGAGCCATTTTGCCTAGTCAATAATTTTATGAAGGGGCTCCAGCACCTAAGACTCGTGCTCATTACGCCTTTAACATTCTAAATACGGATATTTAGGGATAATAAAGGGACTGCTACTTCAGTATTGAGTTTGATGTAAAACATTTGTAAATTTCTATATGACATTCCTTCCTTAAATTTCAGTCAACTCATTGGTAGTTGTGGATGTGGATTCTGAAGTTGAAAATTTAAATTTATAGTCAAACCCCAAAATACACTGCTGGCCACCCAAATTGCAACACCAAGAAAGACAAGAGATATCACAACAAAATTTATTTTGTAGATAACATGTTGACCAAGTATCAAATGATTAAATTTATAGACTTCTGTGAAGTGTGGTTCCTGCCAAAATCAGTAGCCAGAGTAGCCGCCATTGTTGGAGATCACCGCTGCCACACGCCTCGGCATTGATTCAAAGAGACTTTGGATGTGTTCTTGGGGTACAGCAGACCAAGCAGCTTCCACACGTTGCCAAAGTTGATCTGGTGTGGCAGCTGGGGATGTATTCTGGGTCAATCGTTGAGCAACCATGGACCACATGTTTTCTATCGGCGAAAGATCCGGAGAGCGAGCTGGCCAGGGAAGCAATTCAATCTGGCGATTGACGAAGAACCCTTGGACAATGCGTGCCACGTGTGGTCGCGCATTATCCTGTTGAAATATGGCTGTGGGCAAGCCCTGAAGGTAAGGAAGGACAACTGGCTCCAACACCTCGGAGATGTAGCGCTGGCTGTTTAAAGTACCGGCAATGCGTACTAGAGGAGTGCGAGAGTGATATCCAATACCGCCCCATACCATAATACCCGGTGCAGGACCAGTGTGGCGGTGCATAACGCAGCTGTTCAGCATCCTCTCTCCACGGTGTCTCCAGACTCGAATCCGACCATCGTGGTGTTGCAGACAGAAGCGTGACTCGTCAGTAAAGACAATTTCATTCCATTCTACCGTCCACATCCTTCTTTCATCGCACCATTGGCGGCGGAAACGTCTGTGGTTCTGCGTCAAGGGTAGACGAAGCAATGGACGTCTTGCGGACAGACCACTCTGCTGTAAATGGCGTCGAATGGTACGCGCAGACACTGGATGATGCGGTACAGACTGAATGTGCTGTGCTATGGTTCGTGATGTGGCTGAGCGATCCGTCACTGCCATACGCACAATATGCCTGTCATCACGTGAAGTGGTGCACTGAGGTGGATGCGATCGAACACGTCGGTCCGTCGTACCCTCCTGCATCCAACGATCACATATCCGCATTACAGTTGTTTGGTTTCGTCCAACACGACTACCGATTTCCCTGAAAGATAATCCACAATCTCGGTAGGCCACTATCCTTCCTCTGTCGAACTCGGATACTTGATCAAAAGATGATCGCTGTTTTCTACGAGGCATAATTGATCGTTTTTTTGAAAAAACCGCAAGAAAAACACAATTGCCGTACTTGAAATCGTCGAAATCTCCAAGCCTTAAATAGCGCTTTGAAGTGGCGCCACAGGCGCGCGTGATGTGCGTCTGCGCTGAAATTCTAATCATTTGCATATCTCACCTCCGCTAATGCATGTTGTAAATTTCATATTATTTGCATGCTTCCTTCAGGGTGTTGCATTTACGGTGGCCAGCAGTGTAAATGCTGTTTCGTTTCTAACTCCAGGTGTCCGGTGACTTTTGTCTCAGTACAGTGTGTATGTTATAACAGAAATTATAAGCCTGCAGTCGTGACAAGAGTGGTATGAGGCAACCGGAGAGAATGATCCATTGGTACTTAATGTAATGGTGATTCCATAAATGGAGAGGCAGAAAGTTCTATAACAATTCTTTATTGCTTCAACAACGAACAAGTGGTGGTTGTTGGGTGTTTGGGACGGCTCAGAGAGCTCCTTATTCCAAGAGGCTCTTGAAAGAATGAATAGTTTACAATGAACTCGCTAGAGGGATAAGTATTAAGAGAAAGATATTGGAGCAGGAGATCTATCAAGAAAGTTCATTGGTAGAAGTCAATGGTTTAACGGAGTAATTTGATCTTATGTAGGCGATTTGAAAGCAGGAGAGTCCGTGGGAGCTCAAAGTTAGTGAGTCCAAAGGTGAAAGGGAGTGGCAAGATATATTGACCACTTGGACAGGAAAACAAAGACTGGGAGAAAAGGGGAACGTCAAGGGACTGATCTCTGGTGAGAATTGTACTTAGGGGTTAGTTTTAGGTATCGTTTCATATATGTGTTACCACGAAAGACCGAAATTAGATAATGTCAATATTCTCCTGTGAATGTCGACACATACCAAATACGACGGTGAAAGACCGAATATTTGGTTATATTCTTATACATTCGGACCATCACCGGTGTATGTCGACAAGCACAGATAAGCTCTGGGGTGGGAGTCGAAACAAGAAGCAGAGAAGGCGGAGAGGCCACAGCCAGAGAGGCCTCTCCGCCTTCAATTTAAGTTGTTGCAATAAATAAGATTGTATAACATCAATCACATAATTTATGTGTAAGTTTATTATTGGTATTATTTTCTGATTTAGAATGTACTGTTCGTTTTAGGTTAAACAGTCTATTTACATGTGCTGTTACTTAAGCTTTCTCCTATTTTGACATATACATATCATAATATGTTTTAATAATAAAGTATGATATTAAAAAGTTGCATTTTTGTCTTAACGTAACAAAAATATTTTTATTCAACATTCACCATCAGTGCATGCTGAATGTCGACATTTGCCGGTGTAAGTGAGAAATAATGATATTTAGCAAATATTTCGGGCATATACCAAGCGACTATGTGAATGCTGACATTCACCGGAGAATATCGACATTTGCCAGATATCGGTCTTTCACAGTAATGCACTATCACCGATTTTTAAACCCTTTTTCATACTACGTCGAAAATCCGTTGTCATCTAGATAGAAAATAAACCCTTGCTTTCGCTTTTAGAAACGAGACTTCAAGCGATTTCAATGAACATGTTCTTCGAGGGGACAGAATCAACGACTTCAGGCATACTGGGCCTGCTAACTGAGCTGAGCAAGCACCCCGAGGAGCAGAGGAAGGTGCAACAGGAGTTGGACAACTTGGTGGGGAGAGAGAGGTTGCCATCTTGGGCGGATCGCCCGAACCTCCCCTACTTGGACGCCACCCTCCAAGAGCTCTTCAGGTTGGGGGCACCCTTCCTCATAACCACACACTACTCCAACTTCAGTAAGTACTACTACCCGATGTGAAATAACAGTTATTCAAGCATCGACTATTCTAATGAAATGGATGGTGGTGTACTCGGCAGCTTTTTTTTAGGCTATTTCTCCCGATCGCTCGGTTAGACCTCCGGGTGAAGATCACTAGATTTGTGCTTGGATAGCAATCGGCCAAGTCGATTCCCAAGCATACGTGACCTACACTTGGGGACAGTTGCTTGCCGATAGATCTGGGATCTAACAGAGACTCCTCCCACAATCTCTTTCTATTTCATTTGAAGATCGATGGGTCAAGCATCGACCTCCTAATGAAATAGAAGATAGAGCATGCACATGTCCTTTCAAGTGATCGCTCGGTTTGATGATCACCGTGCGACGGTCACGGGGTATTGGGAAATAGTCACGGGGTATTGGGAGATAGATTTATTTTTCACAGCAGCAGCTCGTCGACTTTCTAAAGATATATATGGAGCATGTGCGCGCAGCTTTATGTTATTTCTTCGGTTTGAAGATCAGTCACGTGGGTGTGGGGAAAAGCATGAATCCTAAATTATTGGCTGGTTAAAGTGATTATCAAGTGATCAAAAACGTCATCCTGAGTTTCGATAGCCAATCTATCCGAGTTGATCCGTAAGCCCACGTGACTTGCCTTTCTGAGATCTTACTACAGCGACTCCGTCAATTTGCTCTGTCTTTTTAATTAGAATGTCGATGTATCTGAATACATGTTTCAGCCTGGTAATTGTGCCTCACCAGGCTATTGCTCTTAGGTGGGTGACGCACGGGTGACCTGCGCAGGACGACCCAGCCTTTCTTCCTGACAAGGAAGAAAACCGACTAAACAGCATGGAACGGGCCACCTAAAGCTCGAGTCAAACCTCGATGAAAGGTCACACTTCCCTGGTCACCTCGTGTTTCACCACCTTGAGTTCAATTGAATGGAGAGCAGCAAAAAGAGAAAATAAACATTGCATATGCAATAATTTTCCAGAGGAGACCACCATAGAAGGCTACCGGATTCCTGAACGGAGTATCATCATCTCGAACCTTGGGAGCATTCACTTCGACCCCAAGGAGTACCCGAACCCCAAAGTGTTCAATCCCAGGCGTTTCCTGAGCGAAGAAGGGAAGAGAATCAAGAAAGAAGGACCTTATCCTTTCGGACTAGGTGAGTAAGAAAGCCAAGCACAAGTTGTGAACAAATAAATGTGTTAAACCAGACCTCTCATCGCGAATTTCCTTTACTTTACGAGGGTCAAAAGTTACAAGACTAATTTCATAAGGAACAGAAATATAGTACATACAGCAGCTCCTAATATCGCGGGCCATCGTGGCTCAGTGGGTATGCCCCACTGCGCTAGCAACCTTCGAGTTGTAGGCGGCGCAGGTTCGATTCCTGTCAGGTTCATTTCTCCCTGGGTGTATTTCTCTCTTCTGTCAGTAAAATTTTTATTGTGTGTGCTCTATTACTTGGTATTTACGTCCTGTGTCTGGCGCAGCATGGTCAAGTAGACCCTTGCGCAATTAAACCCCAAAACCAACCAATCTTTTTTCTTTGAATTGCTTTCATAATCAGTTTGGCGCAATTGGCGCTTTTAAGTGTTATTTTACTTTGATATTTATTTTAGCCATTTTTCTTTTATGGCAGTTGCGCCTTTTTTATGTCGTAGAAATTTTCCTGGATATTTTTTCTTTGAGGTTGACAGGCATACTAACTCTGCCCTCTATATTTAACTTTACCAAAATCGCTCTCAACGATATCAAAGAGCTCAATGTTCTTGAACTTCATATTTTCTTATAGGCAAGAGATCCTGCATTGGGGAATCGTTGGCTCAAATGGAAGTGTTCCTGATTGTCAGCGCCATCCTGCAAAACTTCACGCTTTACCATGGAAACAATGACCACATCAGGGTGGTTGCCAGGGAGTGACATCAATTGTGAGAAAAAGGACCTACGTTCTAAAGATTGGCACTAAAACTGAAAACCAAATGAAAATTCAAATGTTCTCTTTTTAATACAGCCAGCTACTCAAGAAAGTTGTATCTTCAAGTTGGTTCATTTTGGGGAAATGGCTATAGAATGATGAGTATTTAAGAATCTAATACTTAATAAAACGAGATAATTTATAAAAAAACATCGTAAGAGGAATTAAACCGAATGACAAATTCATTGGATTATGTTTATGATTTGTTACATAATAAAATAAATTATGCAGCCGGTCAAAACTGTATCATCCAATCGCCTCTTGTTCTTCGGGTCCGTGTAGTCGTAGAATCGAACCATAAGAGTATTTGACTCGGAACATGTCTAATACAAATAAATGCGAATTTTATTTTTATTTGTGTTTGTCTTTATATTAAATGTTGTATCAACTCAATATTTTTAAAGAGGGACCTCTATTTTTATTAGATTTTGATTTTCTGGATCAACAGCCAGAATTCATATAAAATGCACTCATTTTAGTCGAATCTACGTCAGGTCTGGAGATATGCGGCTAACACCCACATAAACAAACTTGAAGCACTCCAAATTTCTACCCTCTGTATCACTATGGACAGCCCGTGATAGTACAGAAATACTGAAATAAGAACTAGGAATTTTAGAGGTCAAAGAATTTTTTGGCAAAATTAGCAAAACATTTTCCCTCTCCCTTCTCGTTGCAATGAAAACTCGGCTGTAGCGCAGATCCCCAGATATGACCATCGTCTACCAATTAACAAAAACAGACCAAGAACCATTATAAATTATGCTAAAATAGTAAACAATACTTCAAATTCATACTTTTGATTTAAAATTCAAATTTGTTAGAACAAAATTTAATCTAATTTCCTTTAGGAGAATCATGTAGTCTTTCAAGCCCCCTTCTAATTAATTCATAATTTCAATACTATTAACTGCAGTAGCCACAGGTATTCTGAACTCTGATATTTTCCGAGATATCACTCGAGTGATGGGCTTGCCTACCGCTCGTTGTAACGCCTTCTCCAACCATACCCACTGCAACTATAACCTCCCTCATAACCTGACTTTGATAACACTGATAACCAATACTTTGCTACATTGTTGAAAGTTTCTGATAACCTAAACGTATTCGGAACACAAGGACCTTGTTATCTGGAGACAGAGGGCCTTCGGCCCAGGAGCTCCATGGAAAATTTACTCTCTGGTCGAATCTATAAGTTATGAGAGATTGAAATTCAAAACTTCTAATGTTAAATGAGTGTTTCAGTCTTTTTCTAAAATTCCAAAATAATCTGATGATCCAAGTAATTATATTAAGCTGTTAAATAACTCAAACAAAATGTTTACTTATTTTTATTTCAAAACAACATTTTCTAATTATTGTTAATTAATTCATAATTGAAAAAATTATGAATTGAAAGCTGTATAGATGTTAAGTGTATTCAGCTCAGCAGCCGCATTTATTTTATTGATTAAAATATTCTATGCGTCTTTTGATGGAACAGTGATGTTTACAGGTAATAAATAAAACTAGACAACACTTAACACTGCCGTTTAGAGAGATTGTTCAGATCACCGGCCTTAACCAAAAAAAGTACCTCTATACAGTCGGAGAAAAATATGCCAGATGGTTACGCCAGTGTAAAAAATTAATTAATATTTTTAACTAAATTAGATAGGAGTTAACAAAGAGCAAAATTAACAGTGAACTTTTAAAACAAATTAAGCATGAGCTGTTGCAGATTATTTGAGGAGTCGACTTGTAAATTTTGCATTTTTCTCTTTCCTTGCATTCTCATATTTTTATTTATTAAAAAAATCCAGTGTCTTTTGATGGAGCAATGATGTTTACACGTAATAAAACTTGATAACACTGCTTTTAAAAAGCTTGCATATAGGATAAAAAGTTCGTAAAAACTTTGAAAATTCATAATAAAGGAACAAGTGACGATAAAGAACTGAGGTTTGCACGAAAGGGATAAGAGCAGGGAGGTACGGATCCTGGCCCGCTGTCTACATGCGGCCCTCCTTTGATATGCTGGCGGTTCGCCTCACTGTGTTATTTTAAACTTTAACAAGTCATACGTTTGGTAATTTTTAAAAATTGCACATGCGCACAACAAAGTAGCTCTTGAGCCAGGCGAGGCATATATATCCGTGAACAAACTTTTTCAGTCATAGATACTAAAAATTCAGAAAATAGGAACCGCTTGAAGAATGAAAATTTAGGATCAATTTGCACTTGGCGAGTACAAAAATCCAATCAAATGTTAGAACTGTTAAATCAGTGCAGTGTCACGCATCAAATTAAATTCTTTGTTTACTTTTTATTATCTTTGTAACAATATATGATAAATAAAATAAATAATATACGATAGATAATTTTCGTGGTTTTTTACGACACTCGCATAAGTCTATGAGGTGAATACATATACAGTGAATCTATGAGGCCCTTGGTTTCTAGAAGTCTGTACATCCCTGGATTAGAGATATCGGATTTTTTTAGCAGCCCCAAGAAATGTTTTAGATAAAGAAAAAGTCACCAACTGTGCGTTTCATCGATTTTTAATAACAATTGGGGCCACGGTAGCCCGGTTGGAAGATTAACGGACTAGCAATCGGAGGGTTGCGAGTTCGAATCCAACCAAATACCGTCGTGTACGAAGGGGGGCTGGTGCACGTTAAATCTCGCGGCCTCAAATATCCTCACGTTGGCGTGGTTTGGAAGTTTGGGGAGTGGGGTGCCAGTTTAGGTGTGACCTCGTCATCTGACCATGGTTCAAAATTACGTGGTATTGTCCTCGGATCTTCCCCTTCGGGCTTGATCCCGTACCTTCGTCAATAGCCCGTTGTGTTACTTCAGTGCGACGGTAATTAAAAAATACCATACCTACCACTGTCACAACTGAGTTAGGAAAGTAAAGCTACAGTGTTCTGCTCCGCGACCTCGGCATTCATTTGTCTCGCATCATTCATGTGAGAGGACGCATCCATATCAGATCCCAAAGTCTTTATCGAGACTACTATATACCATTTTTAAAATGGACTCGGATATGGACAAGACGCTCACTAAATCAAAACAGATGGACTTCATCAGCTCCCCTGCAGTCTGCAACAAAGTTTAAATTACGTGAAAAACTCAGATGTGAAGCAATTTACAATAAAGAGCTGCGCAAGAACCTTACCGAATACACCACACTAATCGAACAGCAGGACAAAAACACCCCGAATCCGAAGGAAGGAGTACCAACTGGAAAGGCACACTGTGCACATTAGGAATCTACACGAGGAGATCTCCAAACTTGGAAACTGAAGTTCGTAATTGCAAATGGCATCAACCGGACACCTATGAAGAGGAATTCCCTCCGATCCCAGTCTCACCCAAAGAACCCTTCCAGATTCCTAGGAAGAAACTACGAGCAAAACACCTAGAAAGTGCTCCCTCTTCTCCTATTGAAACAAGCAACAAATTTGCAACATTAGATTACCATCCACCCAACCCATAGTTTATCGATCCCATCGTGATCAAAATCACCAAGGATTTCCTGAGTATCCTTAAGGATATCAGGAAAAAATTCGAAAGTGATATTGAAGGCCACCTCTCAGACGGCTTCATCAAAATCCGGACCAAAACCCCACTGCAGCACAAAAACGTCTCCAGCTACATCCAGGACAACATAGAAGGGTACCTCATCACCCCACACTATGAAAGACCACTAAAAGTTGTGGTTAAAGGATTACCCATGTCGACTCAGACTGACAGCATCCTTGAAGATCTCCGAAGCAAAGATTTACATAAAACAACATAAAAGGGTACCTCATCACCCCACACTATGAAAGACCACTAAAAGTAGCGGATAAAGGATTACCCATGTCGACTCAGACTGACAGCATCCTTGAAGATTTCCGAAGCAAAGATTTACATAAAACAACATAAAAGAGTACCTCATCACCCCACACTATGAAAGACCACTAAAAGTTGCGGATAAAGGATTACCCATGTGGACTCAGACTGACAGCATCCTTGAAGATCTCCGAAACAACGATTTCCCGATCATCAAAATATCACAACTTAGAAGCCCCACACCAAGCAACCTAATCCGCTTTCTTCTAGAGCTAAAGAAAAACTCCGAATCAAGCAAAATATTCAATCTTAAAGAATGCCTCCATATGCACATCACAGTTGAAAGTAGAGTGGAACAAACAGACCGATGCAGTGTTTTAATTGCAACGGTTTTGGACACAGCTCGAAACTGCCTAAAGACTCCTAGATGCCTAAAATGTGGTGATGCTCACCAAACCAAAGACTACACGAATTCGAGACAAGAGTCTCCCACCTGCATCAACTGACAAGAAACCGGACACATCGCATCCTAGAAGGGATGCAAAAAATTCCCCAGGAAGAAAACCAACAACCAGAAACCCTCTCTTAAATCGTTCCTAACTAACATAACTCAGAAAGGACTCTCCTATGCCAATTTCATGTCACAGAACACGGAAAGATCACATCATCCAAGAAAGTCGGAAAATCATCAAAGCCTTACCGATTCTGCCCTTCAAGCAGGATACTAATTCTTCTAACTGCCCATTGGAGATCACTTCCGAAATCCTCGAACTATCTAAATTTATTTCGCACCTGTTTCATTCAGTCGGATGATTTTCCGCCATCATGAAAAGGGTGCGTCAAACACCAACCCCTCTGGATAAAATTGCAACTATCATCGACATCTTCCGAGAGTGAATTTTTCATGGAGTTCCTGGGCCGAAGGCCCTGTCTCCAGATACCAAGGTCCTTATATTCCGAATACGTTTAGGTTATCAGAAACATTCAACGACGTAGCAAAGTCTTGGGTGTCAGGTTATCAAGGAGGTTGTAGTTGCAGTTGGTGTGGTTGGAGAAGGCGTTATAATGAGCGATAGGCAAGCCCATCACTCGAGTGAGATCTCAGAAATATCAGAGTTCAGAATACCTGTGGCTACTGCAGTTAATAGTATTAAAATAATGATTTAATTAGAAGGCTTGGAAGACTATACATGATTTTCCAAATGAAAATTAGCTTAATTTTTTTTAATAAATTTGAATATTAAATCAAAAGTATGAATTTAAATTATTGTTTACATTTTTAGCATAATTCATAATGACTCTTGGTCTGTTTTCGTTAATTGGTAGACGATGATCATATCTGGGGATCTGCGCTACAGCTGAGTTTTCATTGCAACGGAGGGAGCGGGAAAAGTTTTGCTAATTTTCCCAAAAAATTCTTTGAGTTCTAAAATTTCTAGTTCTCTTATTTATGTATTTCGGTAATATCACTGGCTCTGTCCATAATGATACGAAGGGTAGAATTTTGGAGTGCTTCAATTTTGTTTATGTGGTTCTTAACTGCATATCCCCAGACCTGACAGGCGTAACTAACCACTGGGCGGAACAGTTATATACATATATGAGCATTTTATTGTGTATCGACATTTTCGAATTTCTAGCAATTAAGGGGTATACAATATTACGTGCAGCCAGAGATTTAGATCAAAGGGACGATATGTGCCTATTCCATGTTAAGTGGTTATCTAAAGGGACACCGAGGTATATACAAGCTGGGAACCAGGGAATATCCTTTCCGAACAGGTGGTGGTAGGTTTCGCTTTTTAGTAAACATAACCGCTTGGCATTTCTCAACATTGATTTGGATCTTCCACTCAATAAGCCAGGATTCGAGTGAATATAGGTAACTTGTAAGTCACTTACAGATTTTCGTGAGATTGTTGCTTTTTGCTAGTATTGCAGTGTCATCTGCAAACAGAGTAGTGCAGAGTTGCTTCTAGGTATGTCGTTCACATAGATGTTAAATAATTTAGGCCCTAGTATGGAGCCCTGTGGAGCGCCTGCCTGAATTAACGTCTACACGGCGTGTAGACGTTTTATTTATGCGAACAAATTGCCTACTTGTCAGGTAGGAATGAATTAGATGTATAAGTGAGGCAGGGAAGCCGAATGTAGTTTGTGGATTAGACCACTAACCCAAACTCGATCAAAAGCTCTCGCTACATCAAGAAAACTGCACCAGTGCTATTTCTAATTTTAAATCCATCAATAATAAATTCAGTGACTGAGGAGTTTATGCGATGTGGACAGCTGTTTCTGAAGCCAAATTGCTGAGGAATCAGCAGATTAACCCTTTGGCAATATTTATCTAATTTATCATTAATAATGTACTCAGCTGTTTTGCTGAGTAGTCAGTAAACTGATCGGCCTGTAGCTGTCAAACTTAGCAGGACATTTATTTGGCTTCAGTATAGGGACAATAATAGCTGTCTTCTAAGAAGCGAGGAAAAGTCGGAGTGACAAATGCAGTTTATAAGAAAAGTTATTTGAAGGATCGTTTTAAGTGTGGAACTTTCTGTAACATTTTATTAGAAATATCAATTCCAGGGCTCTTTTATGGTTTGAGTTTTCCAATGTAGTTCAAGACTTCCGATGGTTCGGCAGGCTCAATTAAGTCAGGTGTAGAATTTAGAAAATGGTTAAGTGGGATGTATTAACTTTATTGATTATGTGTGGATTGTTGATGTTGTTTTCACGGAACTGCAGTTCAAGGCTATTGGCCCTGATTTCGGCTTTCTCAGTGTCCTTGTATGCAATACCAGTAGGCCCTTTAAGGGGCCGAATTTTATTAGATACTTTCTTAAATTTTTTAATAGCTCTCCAGACTGATCCATCATCGGCAGAAAGCGAAGTGATGTAATCACTCTAGGATTGCTGAAGTGTGGCTATAAATTCGAGTCCTTAAACTTTTGTTGTGCTTGGCTCATTAACCTTTTATCAGCGGCTGGCCTGGTGCGCTGCCATGTTTTACTAGCTCTATTTTTTATTTTGATGAGCTCTCTCAAGTGTTTGGGTAGATAATTTACTTGCGTTTCGCACACGACTGTTCCAGTCTCAAGATATGTATTATTTATTGTGCTTATGAGGGTTTTAGTGTAGGAGTTAAGCTCCGATTCTGTTTTGATTGTGGGAATAGTGTATGGAATGTTAGATAGAGTTTGGAAAAATTGTTCCCAGTATGGTTTAAAGGCTCCAGTGTTTCCTAGTACGGGTTGGTTAGTATCGTAAACCATCATGACTGGATTGTGGTCGCTAGACATTTCCGATATCGAGTCAGTCGGCTGGAATAAGGAAAACCTTTAATCAATGCCAGGTCAATGATGGAAGCACTAGTATCTCCGTACCGTGTAGGGGTGTCCGGTGAAGCAATCTTACTCGTGCATGATTCGCAAAGGAGTAAAGTTGTAATCCTTGTTGGTTTGCTTTGCTGCAATTCCAATGTCTATGTTTAGAGTTCGTATCTCCACCAATAATAATTGATGAATTTAAGGCAAGTTGGGACTCAAGGTCCCAAGTGTAGGTGAGTGGTGACTGGTTTTTAATATAGGTAGAGGCAAGTGTTAGAGGATTAAGAGAGTGTAATTTAATTGTCTCCGCTGTGGTTTAAATTACATGTAGTCTTGGTGTTGTTTCTAGATAGTGTGGGATGGCCCTTTTAATAAAGATTCCAGTACCGCCTCCGCGGTCAATGGCTCTGGGAGTGCTGTAAAATTCGAAGAAGCGAGGATTGGGGTCTCATCTTACAGTTTTCAGTTAGGCAGAGCGACTTTCTGTCCAGTCTTTAGGAGCGTTTCTTGCACAAGAACATCAGGGCTATGCTCATATACAAATTCCCTTAACTCATTAATGCGTTTGGGGAGACCATTAACGTTCCAGTAGCACAACTTCAGACCAGTAATGTGCCCGCTCATGGAGTGGTGCAGTTATTTTTATTTAAGCTCGTTTAAGACGAAAAGCTTGTCGATTGGGCTGCTGCATTTTTGCAGATTCTGGAGAACGCCCTGGGTGCTATTAAAATCCTTCAATATTATGTAGACTTCTTTTAGAAGGTCCATAAGTGATTTAAAATCTGTAAGTGGAGGGATGCTAGTGCTGGTCTGAGTTGTGGGATGTTCAAAAATAGGGTTAGTAGGGAATACCTCAGCAGCAGGCTTACGAGACAGCGGATTGAGTGGGTTTGTTCGTAAATTCTCTAGGTTTGTTTGGCTTTGGGTAAGAACACCCTCGGTAATTTGCGGTGTGTTGTTCCTGACAGTTGGTACACGGTGGGTTATTACTTCTATTAGTGCAGTCCGCAGACTTATGCCCCTGTCCACATGCAACACATTGGGGTCTCATCTTACAGTTTTCACTTCTATTGCCAAACATCTGGCAATTATAGCATTGAGGTATCCTCTTTCTGTTAGTAAACCTCTCTACTTCAATTATAAGGCACATCAGGTGCGTTAGCTCAAAAATGTTATTTGCCCTTTCGCCAAGGAGATGAATTTCGGGTTCTTAGATTTGTAACGTTTAAGTTGGTTTACCTTATCAACCGGGAAATCAAGTTCTAATGATTCATCTTTAATTTCTTGACATGGGGTGGAGGCAGGTAGGCCTTTAATTGCCACCTTAAGTGGTTTTTGATTTTTAGCAGTTTGGAAAAAGTTGTGGATTTGGTTACTATCTAGGTACTTAGTCAAGGCTCGGTGTTCATCCGAAGAGCTAACGTGAAGTTTAAGAAACTCTCCGGCGAGCCTTCCAATAGCAAGAAATCCTAACCCTTGGTTCAGTTCTTTATGTAGGACTCGATAATCCTCATTAAGAGTCATCATAATCGGGGGTATTTTTCCGATCTCTGTACATCGTCAGCTACGGCATCGTCAATATAAATATCACTTAGTACATCAAAAAAATTACTAGTAGCCACTGGAGCCGGTTGGGTCATTATGGTATTAACAGAACATGTACTATTAACATTAAAATTAACCTTCTTATTAGGCGTACTGTCCGAATTGCTGGTGCGTTTTCGCGATCCAGCTTGTTTAGATCTAGCGTTATCGCAAGTAGGGTTTGTTCGGGCTTAAAACTATTGGAGGCCAGCAATACATTCTAGAACTCTAATTTTAGCCAAGTCCCACTGACCTTCTAAATCCGCGATGTGGTCTTTTTTCTTCTGGATAAGTTGAAGTATAGCTGGCACAGTAATTTTGTCGATACGGTTCTCGTGAAACATAGACTTAAGTTCGTCAATCATATAGGAACAACTGGTAATATCCTCGTCAAGCTCTTGGCGTAACTAAAAAACTTTTTCGTAGCTCGTATTTTTGAGATTTTCAGAAGTAATCTCCATAACGCTTTCATAGTCACTTTTCGCCTTCGCAATTAAGACTAGTCAGCCCTGATAAGGGCTCAAGTATCCGACTAGGCCTAATTTCCGATCAAGAACTTGAAGGATAGAGATCGCACAGAAAACGCGTCCGTCCTCCTTCACTAAGTGGCGGTTGGAATTGGGGTAATTGAGGACCGCCCAGAGCAGGATTTTTCAGATGATACAGCTTTGACGATATCAGACGCATATAACATATTGAAAAAGCCTCCAGAATGGGAGCTCAAAATAAACGCATCATACACGATGAAGCTTGGCGTGAATGACCGACTCCTCACCTTGCATTGTTTAACCATCCTATCATTATTCACAACACCAGGCAAATTCCATCTCAATCTTCTCACGTATCGACTGCAGATTAAAGCCCCTTTGGGACTATGTGCTCTGTTAACCCCACTGCTCGGCGCGACCTCTGATGGCGGTATGGGTAATAGATTCCACACTCGCAATTTGTGAACAGTCCCTCTGGTTTGTTGGCTCCGCCTCCTTGCTGATGTCTTCTCGCTTCCAATACTTTATTCCCGTCTCTTTAACCCCGACACTGCTACGTTTGCGATCCGTAACTGCTACTGCGATTGCAGGTTGACTATCGGTGATTGCGATTTATAGCTGCTACTGGTACCGGTTATTCAGTAGCAGTTAAAACTGTGACTGAGTATCGGTGATTTGGTAGGGGTGAAAGCTGGTTTATCGGTGATTCCCTCGATGGAGTGTGGGGTGGGGACCCATGACGGATTCGGGTTTCTCTAGAGGAATTGGATTTTCAACCGGATGCTAAAGGTGGCTTTATGACAAACCATCGTGCCGCGCAATTGGCTAAATTAAAAAGAAGCTCGAAAGTTTAAAGGAAAGTTCAGAAGAAAGCGTTTTTAAAATTCGCTATTTTAAATGACAAATTAATTATTGTTCTTCAACTTTCTCTGATTATTTATTTAGTTAGATTTTTATATAAAAAATAAATGATCTAGAAATTGTTTTTCTTTTTATTGTTTTTGTTCAAAAAATTTGGTTTTTTGAATCATATCCTTCATCTTCATATCCTTTAATATTTATATTGATGTTATAAGCGGAGTCCTTTCCAATTCTATGAGGGGCAAAAAAGTGAGAAATATACCGTTCTTTTGTCATTAGGAACTCCACATTCTCATTCTCATAATCTAGAAACGAGGTTAAATTACTTGAAATATGGCATTCGAGGTTAAATTTTTACATAAATTCTAAATTTTACACAAAAATTGGGTGTTTCCATGGAATTTAATGTGAAAACAATCCCAAAAACAAATGTTACGCATGTGAATTTATAAAAAATGATAGAAAACAATATTATCTTTGTCAAAAGAAAAGAGTTCACTACAACCTCCTTGATAACCTGACACCCAAGACTTTGACAAGACACCATTGAAAGTTTCTGATAACGTAAGCGTATTCGGAATACAAGAACTTTGTTATCTGGAGACAGAAAGCCTTTGGCCCAGGAGCTCCATGGAAAATTCACTCACTCTACATAGCAGACTGTAACAAGGGAATGTAAATGGATTCGCTTTGCCACAGCCTGGAAAGATGTGTGTAGAGAAACTAATGCTGAGATAATCACGTGAAATGAAAACACGCACGCCTCCAAACACTGTAGTACTAGAATCAAAACAAGGTATCCCCTGGAAGGAATCTTAAAGAAGGTATGCCATGGAAAATTTAGAGATCCATGGAAAATTTACTCTCGATGGAAATTAACTTTTGAAATGCATCTTTACGGCCTTATCTTTTGGGTAGAAAAAATCAACTCATTTCCTCTGTAATTCTGATATTTTTAATCCAAAATTATTCGAATTACATTTCTATAAATAGCATTTTTTTACTACCACCTTTTTTTAAAAGAAATATGTTTATATATATGTAAAAATTACGTCTCCTGGTACTAAATTTAATGATGAGTTTTCAAAAGAGTAATTTGTTTTAAACATTTAACTCGAAATATTCAAAAATATGTTGATCAGGTAGACGCTCCGTTCTGTAATTTAATTGGCTTCCTCGTTAACTGAGTTCAACGAGAAGCAAAAGCGGATAAGAATTTGCTCGTGATGGGTGCTGGTAAACCAATCGGTGTAGACTTGCCGATGACCCTCGAAAAGTGTTAAAACACACTGTTTGAAAATCAGAGCTGGTGAAATTTCCCTCGCGATTCTACAAACAGTTCACAGAAAGATACTTCAGACGCTGATTTATCAAAATATTAGTCACCGATAACCCTATCCGTCGCATGTATAGACGACGTTGTTTCCTATTGAACTGTCTGAATTTCTCTACTGTGAACAATGAATAGAGATGGTTCGATTTTTTACCGTTCATATTCAACTCAAAACTGATAATCAAAAAACTGAATACAATACAACTCATACGAACACTAGATGGCGCTGCATACATTTTTGAAATTGGGTAATTTAATGATTTTCGCTCGCGTACTGCCATTTTGCTTCATAAGTACAATTAGAAAATGCAAGGTGTGGTAAATTTGGTATTTAGTGATACCTACATACAATTTCAAAAAAATGGTTTTTGATTACCTTATTTTTTGGGTGATATAGAAATAACTCATTTCCCCCTTCAATTCGTATATTTTTCCAAAAATATTCAAACATTTCCTAGAATAGCAAATTTTTTTCTTTTTCAACCACGATTTTTTTAAATCCAGTAATATAAATTGAATGTTAATTATCTCAAAATTCACAAGTTGTGTGTCTTAAGAGGGTTATTTGCACTATGAAGCACAGATACTCATAGAATAAAGGAATATCTTGGTTGTGATTTCGAAGTAAAATTGTGTTTTCCTTTTAATTTAGTTACAACTGTGACTTATTAAAGAGAAGAGAAAATAAACTTAGATTTGAGAGTACTGATCTTTAGTGAGCAACAATGCTGTGACTGATCTTAAAATACAGGGTGTCCCATAAATTCCGAAATAGTTTAAAAATTCATAAAAATTGAAGGAGTTGGTATATTTGAATGCGGTTTGCGATAACGTTATTCTCATGAAAGGGGTTTTTTTGGTAGAGAAAAAAAATTAGTTCAATCTTTTGTCAATAGAGGGTGCTGCACGCAACCAATCACAGGAAATATGCGAATCAGTCTTACAAAATGCTGGGTGTATGATTTAAAGCTCATTTCTGAATTTTCTTGTGATTGATACGTATCCCTGTGATTTCATTGTGATGTTGACATTGGTGGATAAAGCACTATTGGTTAAGTTGTTTTACCTCAGCCACGAATCGCCGGCTGAAACTTTACGAAGGTTTCGGACAGAGAAGAGATTGAAGAAAGGTTCTGGTCCAATCGCTCCTGCCAGACTGGTTGCCCTGGTACGACGTTTCGAAGAAACGGGAAGTTTGTGTAATCGCCCTCGCAGTGGTAGACGACGTTTGTCAGAGGTCCGTACCTCCGCCGTGTCTTCGCAAATGGACACTCTAAGAGAACAGTCAACGAGTGCAGTAAGTAGCGCACGAGAACTGGCAAGAATAAGTGGTATACCGAAGACATCCGTATTCCGCATCCTTCATGGAGTGTTAAAATTGTACCCCTACAAGTTGAAATCACTGCACCAGCTCTTACCAACTGACACAGCTAAGCGAGTGCAATTCACCAATTGGGCTTTGGCGAAAATCGACGAAGATCCACAATGGCTGCTCAATATCTTGTGGACAAATGAGGCTCATTTTTCATTGCATGGAACAGTCAATACCCATAACTGTCGAATCTGGGCAAAGGAAAACCCACATGCCTTCAGTGAGGAACCGCTACATTCCCCACGTGTTACTGTTTGGTGTGGATTTACTGCGTCCATTATTGTGGGCCCTTTTTACTTTGAACAGCCCTGTGCAAAAGCAGGCTGGCAGCCGTGCTCAATTAATGGAACACGCTACTTGCAATTGCTAAGGGTGAAAGTGATATCGTGCTTATTGGAACATAATGTCCTTGACACAGTGACATTCATGCAAGACGGGGTACCTCCTCATATCGCAAACACAGTGAAGACGTTCCTGAGCAGAACCTTTACTGAAGAACGCTTAATCAGCCGTCACTGTACAAATGAATGGCTCCCTCGCTCACCCGATTTAACACCCCTAGATTTTTGGCTGTGGGGTTACGTTAAGTCCTGAGTGTACCGCAACAGCCCATCTTCTTTAGTGCAGTTAAAGGATGCCATTCGCCAAGAAATCTCCATCCATCCGGATATGCTACATGTTGCAGTTAATGGTGTTGTCACTCGCTTGCAAACTATCATTTGTGGTGATGGCGGACACATCGAACAAGTAGTACTCTAGTGCTGTGATGTGCTTGTAAACATTTGCCTGCATGGAAATAAATGTCGTTTTCCACGGAATTCTGTGATTGGTTGTGTGCAGCGCCCTCTATTGACAAAAGATTGAACTCATTTTTTTTACCAAAAAAAAAATCCCCTTTCATGAGAATAACGTTATAGCAAACCGCATTCAAATATACCAATTCCTTCAATTTTTATGAATTTTTAAACTATTTCGGAATTTATGGGACACCCTGTATAACTCGATAAAAATTGAGACAAAGAGGGAGAAACCCTCTTAGCTGACTATTAAAATTGAACGTCAGAAGAAATTAAAAGATTTTTACAGATGTGATAAAAATGTCAACAGATGCACAAAGGTAAAATGTGATGAATGCGGAGTGACTCAAAAAATCTAATAAAATTGGTGATGAAGTATTAAAAAAAATCTAAGATTAGTGCAAGCTACAATATGATTGATGGATAGGCTCTTGGCAATGATGGAGCGGTTTCCTTGACCAATAAAAATACATGCTTGATTCGTGAATGGCCGAAGCGAGAATGTTAGAATAACGTCGAAATGTTAAAGACGGTAGGTTCGAGATCGTTGGGTAGATGTTTTGGAGCTTGTAGCTCTGCTCACTCCAGCCTTCGCGCGATTCGTTCCAATGTCCCGCACGAAACTAGTTATACAGCATGCGGATTGAGTCACGACATTTCTCACAATGGCATTGACCAGTTCATTGCCAACGATTCCGACGTGTCCAGGTATTCAACAAAATATGATACCGAAGCCACGTTGGTTGAGCCTGTTATAAAATTTTAAAAGGTCACAAGTCCCGGATTTTTAGGTATTTAAAATGTGGAATTAGGTTTTTCAACTAATGTCCTAGGGTTTTAAATGACTCTTTCCGGTTTTTATACGTTCCTCCAAAAAAAAATTACACTTTAGATCGTATTATTGTAAGATTAAGGCAATTTTTCATTGATATAGCATCTTTTAAATCATGTACTGAAATAGATATATCAACTGTAATATATCACTCCTCGCTCACTAGAGGGCAGCACAAACAACATGACATTGACTTGGTTGACCATTTGTAATTAAAGAGCTAAAAACTTGGAATTTCGCTAGCAATGTGTGTGGGCG
This sequence comes from Meta bourneti, assembly GCA_933210815.1. Lineage (NCBI taxonomy): Eukaryota > Metazoa > Arthropoda > Arachnida > Araneae > Tetragnathidae > Meta > Meta bourneti. Next base: position 63,684,184 of record OW119932.1, on the reverse strand, counting down.
GCATAGCGTCAGATATGTCGAATTTTTAGACGATTCTCTAAAGGTGTAAATATGTGTTGAGTCCACGTAGAAAGTGTTTGAATGTGTCATGAGTCTATCGCTTGTTCGCAAGCTTCAAGAGATTCTCGCACACGATCACTGCACTCAGATTTTTGTTGTGAAATTTTTCACAGATCTTGAGATGGCAATCAATTGTACGATTTTAATTTGATAATTAATTAACTAAGAATACGAAACATATTTAAAAACAGGTCCAGAATTTACGATAACAAAAGGGTGAACTTTGTTTTTTCAGAAATAGAGCAATACTAGTACTGACATTGTTAACCGATGAAAAATTTGGATTCAACACCTGAAACAGAAGACAGATTAGAATTCTCTATTAGACTGTGTCAACAAATTCATCTCTAAGTCTAGCCCTGTTTTTGTGATTGGCAAATGTATATATAAATGCATATTTCATAAATTTTCTGAAACATTCTGTCAGGTACCATTTATTTGTTACTAAGGAGCTGTTACGTAAGCCAGCTTTCCTTATATAAAAATATCGGCTTTTTGACTGACTTGTGCAAAATTTTCTGCATAAAATAGTTCGAAACGAATACATGGTGAGTAGCATAAAGAATTTATAATGTAGTTGATTTCTTGACTGTCTGAAATAGAATATGAAAGAGGATGTATATAACTTTAAGGGGAACCCAAATTACAACTACATTTAAACAGCAATTGCATGCCCCTAAGCGCCATCTGGACAAACTAAGGCAAAAATGAGATAGCAAGTAAGCCAGCATTTTTACCGGTCCTAAACTAACAGTTGAGTGTCGTAGTGTCCACTGAAGCTCTGACGCCTGTCGAAAATAAGAAGGCGTCAATAGAATCAAAAAGACAAGATATTAGAAGTTGCGTTTTGTTTTTGTCGCAATCTTACAGTAAAGCAATGAAACAGCAGCGGAATCGTTGCGTTATCAAAAATGGGCGAATCCTCTCGTTCTTTCTATCGTTGGAACTTAATACTGTTTCGATGCAGGATTGAAATGATATTCGGAGATTGCTATGCCTAAACCTACCTTTCTTTGATGCTGGCTTCTGTCATTTTACAGTGTTAGCTGCTATTCTTAATATATAATAACAGTTATTTTAAACTGTTGGCTAACAGTTTTGTTGACAGTAGGCAGCCAATTTAACGGTTATCATTAACTGTTAGAAAGTGACGTCAATTGTGAATTTCAAAAATTGGCAAGAGAGGTACCCATCAGTAATTTTGAAATGATCGTGATTTTAAAAATTTTCAGGAAAATTATCAAACTGCTTATTTTTAATATTTTCAAATTTTTCAGTTCTCGCAATTCTATTTTTTACAATTAATTTAATTTCATAATTTTAGTCATTTTAGTTACTTACATTTAGTTAAGTTACTTTTTAATATTCGATGACCAATTGCTTTCGGAGCATGAATATTCTTTTGCTCTAATTCCAATAGGCAGTGGCAAACTTCACAAGGGGAGATTCTCAAGTCCAAAATCCCATTTTTTAATGGAATACATTTCTCATAGTTGTGCCAATTCTCCTCAACCCTCAACTAGTTTTTATTTTTCATTGTTTTCTCTCAATAATACGTGACATATCTTCAAACCAAATGATCGGAAGAAACAACGAAGCTGAGCGCAGTTGGTTGCGTCTGAGATCCTCTCTTGCAGGTAGGTACTTTAATTAACGTCATACTGGAGCAACACAACGGGCTATTGGTGACGGTCCGGGATCAATCCCAAAGGGAAAGATCCGAGGACAACACCACGTAATTTTGAACCACGGTCAGATGACGAGGCAACACCTGAGTTGGCACCCCACTCTCCAAACTTCCACACCACGCCAATGTGAAGACATTTGAGGCCACGACAGATTTAACGTGCACCAGCCCCCTTTGTACACGACGGTGCTTGGCTGGATTCGCACTCGCAACCCTCCGGTTGCTAATCCTTTACTCTTCCAACCTAACGCAGCCAAAATCTTCACTTGCATCGGCCTAAAATGAAATGGACGGAAGAGACGTTCGTAGAATCATTATCTATCCGATTACTCGATTTGTAAAACTCTGTGAAAGTCACATGGCATAGCATGGCCCTTGTGCAATAAAACCCAACTAACCAACCACTTGGTATTGGAAGAAAGCACGATTCTATATGTGGCATTAATTGACGAACATGATCCAAAACACTAGTTTACTCGATGGCCCAAGTCGATTTCCCTGGTTCACATGACCTACCCTTATGAAGTCTTACGACAGCGATTGATGACTTTTCTAATGTTTTACATAAATCTGAAATTAGAAAACCAAAATCTAAAGAGCCAAGAGAAGCGGATCAACAACCGGATTGTTGTGAGTTCAAAATTAGATCGTCGTGTAGGCGAGGGTAGATCCATGCTATATCTGTCATAGCCTCAAATATAAACACCTTGGTGTGGTAGTTTGGAGAGTGGGGTGCTATCTCAGGTGTTGGCCTCGTCATCTGACGTGGTTCAAAATTACGAGTTGTCATCGATCCTTCCATTCGGGAAATAGACCGTTGTGTTGGTCCAGTGTGACGTTAATTGAAATACCTTCCCCATTAATCCTTAGATACTTTTCTGGACCAACTTATGTCTCTTTTTATGGGCCTTACAAAGTTGATGGGCCTTTCAAAGTTCGTCAGTAAATTATAAAATTAATGCTAAATAAAAATTAATTTTAAGTAGACCTGTTTTTTTTAATAAATTAATTTTCCAAACGCGCATTTAAAAATTTTGAGCATAAATATAAATTTCAAATAATCATAGCATAAAAAAGACCGTGTTCGACTCTGTTGATTGGGCTGTCAACCACTTCCTATTCACAGGCGCTATCCCACTACTGCACCGTGCGGGAGCTTTTGCCTGCTCCGTTTCCGACCTGGGCCGGTTCGCTCCGCCTTAAACGACCTGATGGGTCCGGGCTCCCCCAGACCAACCATATCGACACAGTGCTTAGTGCGGACGCCTGATCAACATAGAATAGCGGAGGACAGAGCTCCCAACCTCAAGGCGTCCAACAGCCTCGACCTCCAAGGCAGCTGGATTACAAGACCACGCCACTGATCCCGGTCGGTATGTCATCTTCTATTTAGTTCATAAACATGTGATATCGATTTCTTTGCCAAACAGAATTTAATGATTCTGTCACTCTTCCTCGTTTTATTTTGTTTGCCCACATGTCAAAATTCAGGTTAGTTAAATCAGATAAAATGAATTCCGATAAGTAAAATTTTGTATCTTAACTTAAATTTTATTCCAAGATCCTACAGACGAACAGTGAGAAATATCGAAACGAATTTAGAGTTATTTGTTGGACAACTCAAATGTTTTATTAAAATGACATTTGAGCAAGTGTCGAAAATTTTTCAGAGAACATTTTGTCTCGTTTTTTAAAAGCGAGGTATCGTATGTTGAAAGCAGGATTACGGATTTAAATAAGTCAATTATTGATCGATATATTTCATATTAGGGTCAAGCTGGTGGCGTCATCTATTGTGATAATTATTTTTTAAATATTTCCTCAGGTAAGTTACTTAAAGGACGACGGAGAAAAAGAATAAAACAATCAACAAAGAAAATTTCAGGTCAAAGAATCGAAGATAAAATTAGAAATATTACAATTTTCATCTACATGACTCATTTAGAATATTGGAGCACATGCATAGAGTACATTTTGTACGTAGTACGTACAGTAATTTCTGAAAGAAATGGTTGTAAATGAAATATGGAATAAATGAAAGAAATTGTTTCATGAAAGTTACTTTTGATTTTCAACATCGAGTTTTACGATCATGAGAAGTTGAATTAGGCTCATTGTTTCTCCAAAGTTAATTTATTACATAGCAACACAATTACTGATTTACTAAGATAGTGACAAAGAGAAACTGAAGTGTTTGTATATTTTCTAAATTTGAATGCAAAAGAAACTTTATTTTAACAATTGTTAAAGGGTAGGTAAAATTTGAAACAGTGTTATTAGAGGGAATAACAAATTATTTGTGATTGCCATCCCCAAAACTCCGCATTTGATGAAAGCTCATATTCGATTATACGCATTACAAGAATCCTTTCAAAGTTCGTTAGTAAATGCAATTACTCAATGTTCAATGCTAAACAAAAATTAATAGTAAGTAGACATGTCTTTTTTGATAAATTAATTTAATAGTAATTCCCAACCGCGCATTTAAAAATTTTGAGCATAAATATAAATTTCAAATAATTATAGCATAAAAAAAACCGTGTTCGACTCTGTTGATTGGGCTGTCAACCACATCCTATTCACAGGCGCTGTCCCACTACTGCACCGTGCGGGAGCTTTTGCCTGCTCCGTTTCCGACCTGGGCCGGTTCGCTCCGCCTTAGACGACCTGATGGGTCCGGGCTCCCCCAGACCAACCATATCGACACAGTGCTTAGCGCGGACGCCTGATCAACACAGAAGAGCGGAGGACAGAACTCCCAATCTCAAGCCGTCCAACAGCCTCGACCTCCAAAGCAGCTGGATTACAAGACCACGCCACTGATCCCGGTCGGTAGAGTAGCTTCTGTTTGGTTCATAAACATGTGATATCGATTTCTTTGCAAAACAGAATTTCACGGCCTGTCCATCTTCCTCGTTTTATCTACCCGCATGTCAAAATTCAGATTGATAAAAACAGATAAAATGAATTCCGATAAGTAAAATTTGTATCTTAAAGGGAATTTTATTCCAAGATCCTACAGACGTATTGCCATCTAGTGAGAAATATCGAAACGAATTTATACGGGAGCTCTTGGATAACTTTGCAATGCTGTTGAAATATTCGTGAAACATTTCAACCGTCTGGTGAAAATTTAGGAAATATTACATTAGAAAAACTTATTTATTCCAATCCATATACTTTTGAAATCAAACAGGGGACTCCTTGCTATTTTGTGTAAAAATGTGTTCAGAATTTTGGATTTCTTATTTTCAATCTTCATAAAACGTTAAGATAACTTTTGATTCGTTTTTTCACAATGTAAAACAAAAGGTCTGATGTTGAGAAAAACATTTGATTATCCCAAATAAGTTTAACAAAATTACTCGAAGTGATGTTTTCGATCATATTATTTATCGGTTTAAAAATAATTATTACACTATGGCGCCATCTATTGGAATAATTTGTTTTAAATTCTTCCACTGCCAACGATTTATTTTCATTAGTGAATACCATGGCATATCACAAGAGGATGACGGATAGGCTTCAACCAAAGCAACGCGAAATGAAATATTCATTGATTTGAAAACAATTGAAATTGGTTAATTTGCTAAAAAAAAATTAACAATACAAGGTTGGAATACTAGAGCGAGTTAACATAAGCTCTACTGCATTAATTTCAGTGTTTAGCGTTTTCTTCTTGCTTCATTTAGATATTTGACAGCAAGAAAAGGAAACATAAATCTTTCAGTATATGAAAAATCACCCCCCACAAAAAAAAGAACACTTCTCAATTTTGATGGTATGAAATTCCACCATTTTTTCGAGAACTAAGAGGGAAGGACGATTGGAAGAATGCTGTCTAAAGATATGAAACCGGAAATAATAGTTGGTTGGTTTTGAGGCTTTATGGCGCAAGGCCATATTTGGCCATGCTGCGCCAGACAATACAATATCAAGTAAACCGCAAGTAATAGAGTCATATGGTAAGGTTATCAAAACGTCCCGGTTTGAATTGGATACCCGGGATTCCGATTGGACCCCGGTAGCCCAATTGGACCTCGGTAGCCCAATTGGACCTCGGTAGCTCAATTGGAAAAGTAGCGGATTCATAACCTGAGGGTTGCGATTTCGAAACTCGATCCAATCAAATACAATCGTGTATGGGGGCTGGTGCACGTTAAATCTGCCGTGGCCTCAAATGTCCTCACGTTGGCGTGGAAGTTTGGAGAGTGGAGTGCCAGCTCAAGTTTTGATTTCGTCATCTGACCATGATTCAAAATGGCGAGGTGTTGTCTTCGGATCGTTCCCTTCGGAATTGATCCCGGACAGTCGTCAATAGCCCGTTGTGTTGCACCAGTGCAACGTAAATTCAAGAACCTACCCGCGATTTCGATCGGTTGGTTATTTTTTCCCGGTCTATAGGAAAACAGAAATTTTCATTCTAAGTGCCCCCCTAAAGGATATTTAAATACCCAAATCTCTTCTGACAAGAGATTCATTTCTTTCACTCTGGAAGAAATGCGAAAATTCTTATAACCGGAAATTGCCAACTGCAGTGACGCCTTCCAAATTAAACAACTCAAGTTAGTAGTTTCGTTTGTGATGCAAATTAAGATAAAAAGAAGTATAGTCTACATTACCAAAAATAAATATTGCACACTAAAGTCTTCTTTTAACAAAATATTCTTCCATTTAATTAATGCTCCAAGTTAAAATAGGCACCTCTTTTTTGTTCCATTACATGACGCAAGTTTGTCCTGAGAGTAAGTCAAAATTGATTTCAAAATACTGTAAAACATTTTTTCTTAATATTTTGATTTTATAAAGCTTCTATATTTTAAGATTGAAGGAAAAAATTCAATCGAAAACAAAATAGTTATTACTCGAAGTATACCTGGATATCTGGTCTCATTGCGATGTCCCATACACACGGCTTGATATTAGATATTTTTTATAAAAAAAATGGCAGATGCACACAAAAATTTGAGAAAAGGAAACGTGAAAGGAAGATAGTTAAATTCAAATAGGTTTTATGTTCTAAAAAATTAATAAAAAGTACAGCTAATTTCCTGCCTAAACTTTCTGTGTGATTGTCTCATACGTGACAAAGGAATGAATGCCCCAACTGATCTAATATGCTAACTGAAATGAATAAATATCTTTTCGAACACCCTTATCAGTTCTACTCTATAAAAAAAACAGTGTCGTTGTGTGCCTTACAGATTGAGCAGAGTTTGGTTTTTGGGTTTTTATGGCGCAAGGGCCATATTTGGCCATGCTACGCGCATGCTACGCCGCACTCAAGGCATACAATATCAAATAATAGACACACGATGAAAGCTTTACTGACAAAGAGAGAAATACACCCAGGGAGGAATACACCTGACAGGAATACCCAATGAAGCACGACGACCCCAGACTAAGCAGAGAAGCTTGAGGATTGGGTAGGTAGGTATTTAATTAACCTCGCACTAATCAACACAACGGGCTACTAGTGATGGTCCGGATCAAACCCGTAGGGAAAGATCCGAGAACACCACCACGTAATTTTGAACCAAGGTCGGATGACAAGGTCACACCTGAGCTGGCATCCCACTTTCCAAATTTCCACACCACGCCAACGTGAGGACATTTGAAGCCACGATAGATTTAACGTGCACCGCCTCCCTTTGTACTCAACGGTCTTTCGTTGGATTCGAACTTGCAACCGTCCGGTTGCAAATCCGTAACTCATCCAACCGGGCTACCATGACCTTTGAGGAGTGGGAGTGCGTGTACTCAACGAGACGAAAACTCGTGTTCGTTGACCACGTGCAGTAATATTATTTTCTGCTGTTTTTCCCATCGGAACAATTTAGCACTTAAACTTTCTTTTATTTCAGTTGTAGTAACTTATACGAGATCACGAGAGCTTGAAAAACCACGATTCAAATTTTTGAATTCTTTTTCCCTACTTTAGTTTTATTTCGCTGTTTGCTGTTTTTAAATTTAATAAAGATTTTTTTATATTTAAATTGTGAAATTTAGTACCACGTAATCAAAATTCAAACACACAAACCCATAAATAGATAGGTCGGTTTCTCTTATATACAGAACTTAATCACCCAAGTACCAAAGGTATTTATTCCATGTAACTGCAGCTGCATGGAATAAATGCTTTTGCTCTCATTAACTTAAGTTAAACGACACGTATCCTGTCTGAAAAGAATTCAATTGGATTGAAAAAAGATTTGGGGGTAGTACCATGTAAGGTGAAAATATTCCACCTAAATCTGTTTCACTAACGTACGTGGATCAGATATCGACAGTATTAGGATATTGATGAATGATAACAAACGGATATAAACAATGTAAAATCAAACGTTTACGGGATTTCGTCGATTAGCTTATACACTGCTGGCCACCCAAATTGCAACACCAAGAAAGACAAGAGATATCACAACAAAATTTATTTTGTAGATAACATGTTGACCAAGTATCAAATGATTAAATTTATAGACTTCTGTGAAGTGTGGTTCCTGCCAAAATCAGTAGCCAGAGTAGCCGCCATTGTTGGAGATCACCGCTGCCACACGCCTCGGCATTGATTCAAAGAGACTTTGGATGTGTTCTTGGGGTACAGCAGACCAAGCAGCTTCCACACGTTGCCAAAGTTGATCTGGTGTGGCAGCTGGGGATGTATTCTGGGTCAATCGTTGAGCAACCATGGACCACATGTTTTCTATCGGCGAAAGATCCGGAGAGCGAGCTGGCCAGGGAAGCAATTCAATCTGGCGATTGACAAAGAACCCTTGGACAATGCGTGCCACGTGTGGTCGCGCATTATCCTGTTGAAATATGGCTGTGGGCAAGCCCTGAAGGTAAGGAAGGACAACTGGCTCCAACACCTCGGAGATGTAGCGCTGGCTGTTTAAAGTACCGGCAATGCGTACTAGAGGAGTGCGAGAGTGATATCCAATACCGCCCCATACCATAATACCCGGTGCAGGACCAGTGTGGCGGTGCATAACGCAGCTTTTCAGCATCCTCTCTCCACGGTGTCTCCAGACTCGAATCCGACCATCGTGGTGTTGCAGACAGAAGCGTGACTCGTCATTAAAGACAATTTCATTCCATTCTGCCGTCCACATCCTTCTTTCATTGCACCATTGGCGGCGGAAACGTCTGTGGTTCTGCGTCAAGGGTAGACGAAGCAATGAACGTCTTGCGGACAGACCACTCTGCTGTAAACGGCGTCGAATGGTACGCGCAGACACTGGATGATGCGGTACAGACTGAATGCGCTGTGCTATGGTTCGTGATGTGGCTGAGCGATCCGTTACTGCCATACGCACAATATGCCTGTCATCACGTGAAGTGGTGCACTGAGGTGGATGCGATCGAACACGTCGGTCCGTCGTACCCTCCTGCATCCAACGATCACATATCCGCATTACAGTTGTTTGGTTTCGTCCAACACGACTACCGATTTCCCTGAAAGATAATCCACAATCTCGGTAGGCCACTATCCTTCCTCTGTCGAACTTGGATACTTGATCAAAAGATGATCGCTGTTTTCTACGAGGCATAATTGATCGGTTTTTTTGAAAAAACTACAAGAAAAACACAATTGCCGTACTTGAAATCGTCGAAATCTCCAAGCCTTAAATAGCGCTTTGAAGTGGCGCCACAGGCGCGCGTGATGTGCGTCTGCGCTGAAATTCTAATCATTTGCATATCTCACCTCCGCTAATGCATGTTGTAAATTTCATATTATTTGCATGCTTCCTTCAGGGTGTTGCATTTACGGTGGCCAGCAGTGTATATGCTTGAATTGAGCTACATATCAATGCTAAACTCTTCAAAAGAACTCTAATGAAATTATCTAGCAGTCTAATTGAGAAATCTGGATCTAGAAATCATTTCGAGAAATACAAATACGATCAATAAGTACACGAAACACGTGCTCAAACTCAACACTGCCAGATCTTCCAAAATTCCATTCCGTACAATCGAGAATGCTCCTTATTTTGTCCGGAATAAAGCCATACACCCATTCGTATTTCAATATGAACACATACCTGAATTTTTACAGCACTTTTCGCCCATGTTCCAGAAAACATCTCCACTCCACCAAAACGTCGTGGTGTTTCGTTTGGACAATTTTCGAGGCACCCTCAAATTAAGATCTTTAATTGTACTTTCAAAGTAAACTTGTTTACAAATTTTAATCTCGAAAATTTAACTTCTTGGTAATGCAATCCAATTTTTATTAATTCTTAATGCTCCTGGTGGTTTCTCGACGAGGTATCTTGTAAATAAAAAAACTGACCAGATCTTGATGGACAAGATATCTGGTCATTAGAAGAAAGCTAGCCAGAGATCATGATCTTGTCATCATAAAGATTGGTCAGATCTTGATGACGAGATATCTCGACATTTGCAAAATTGGTCAAATCTTGATGGACGATGTATTTCGTCGAAACCATTTGGATGGTTTAAGCTACCCTCAGTCACGGTCAATAGTTGGGAGAGTTGACCACCTGACTGATCCGCGATTCTACGGTGAGAAGTTTTGTACAAGGTTATTCTTGTTTATGAAGCCCTAGATCTTAATTTTTCCTATAAAATTTTCTCTATGCTAATTTCTTTTAAGTAAATTTAATTCTAATTTTGATTTGATGAGCTGCTTTGCATCGGGTGGCTCCGAAAATATTGTCGTCCTTTGTATTTCTTATATTTTTTTCGATCGACATATAGCTCTATCTGCTTTTTCGTTCTCTAAGAAGTGCAGTGCATCGAGGTAGTATTTGGTAGTATACGAGGCTTAGAAGTAATAAATATTTTCTGAAGTGTCAATTTATGCAACCTTGTGCTGAAAAGATGTGCTCGTAATTACTGGTGTTTGTGGATTGTCTATTTAATATTGACTATGGCAGGAGTGGTGGGCAGCCTTTTTTAACCCTTCAAGTGATTTCGACGATACATCTCGTCCATCAAGATCTGACCAACTTTACTAATAACGAGATATCTCGTCCATCAAGGTATTGCCGATTTTTGATGGCAAGATCACGATCTGGTTAGTTTTCTAATTAAGAGATATCTCGTTCATCAAGATCTGATCAACTTTACTAATAACGAGATATCTCGTCCATCAAGATATTGCCGATTTTTGATGACAAGATCACGATCTGGTTAGTTTTCTAATAAAGAGACATCTCGTTCATCATGATCTGACCAACTTTACTAATAACGAGATATCTCGTCCATCAAGGTATTGCCGATTTTTGATGACAAGATCACGATCTGGTTAGTTTTCTAATTAAGAGACATCTCGTTCATCAAGATCTGACCAACTTTACTAATAACGAGATATCTCGTCCATCAAGATATTGCCGATTTTTGATGGCAAGATCACGATCTGGTTAGTTTTCTAATTAAGAGATATCTCGTTCATCAAGATCGGACCAACTTTGCTAATGATGAGATATTTCGTCAAAAAGGTACTGTCGATTTTTTGATGACCAGATCACAATTTGGTCAGTTTTTCCTAATGACGAGATTTCTCGTCCATCAATATTTGGTCAGTTTTTTTACCTCATCGAGACAATCACAGGAGTGCTAAGCGTGCTGGGCAGTCACCAAATGCAAAATTTCCTCATAGGCCAAACCAAATTTTGAAGAACATGCCATCGGCATGGAGCTGGAACTCACCAACTGGTATTTTTTCGTAGAAACGAAATGCTTATTTCCATGATGAGAAATACTGTCGTATTGTAATCTGTTTAAAAGGTATACAACACTAATAAAAGTGCTTAGAATTTTTGACTTAAAACTAATACCAGGTGTACAGAATCCATCCTGTTGAAAGAGTGATATTTTTTATAACCCTCCGAGCGTCACCAGATTTCCGAGAAGTGTAGTTTTTGCTTTTATCCCAGTAAAAAACACAATGACTAAATAACCATTTATTGGTTGAAAAGAATCCTAAGAAATATTTCATTAGTCAAGAATTTCAATATTGGTTAAAAGTCATGTAGGGAAGACTGCAATTGCAGAGCTGATATATGCGATTGAAACCCTCAGAGGGTTAAGTGTAATTCTGGCTGACATGCAGCCACAATGAGAATGCGGAATTTTTAAGTTAGCATTAATTCCGATTTTTTATTGTTTAGATACTAATTTTTTTATTATTTAACCTTCCTGGTGATTGTTTCGACAATAGTCAGATTTGCTAATGACGACCTATCTCGTCAAAAGACCAGATTTTGATGGACGAGACGTTATGTCATAGGAAAACTGAACAGACTTTGATCTCGTCATCATGAAAATAATCGGCAATATCTTGATGACGAGATATCTCAACAGAAGCAAAATTGGTCAGATCTTGATGGACGAGATATCTCGACATTAGAAAACTGAGCAGATTTTGATGGACGAGATATCTCGTCATTAGAAGAAAACTGAACAGATCTTCATCTCGTCATCATAAAAAAATCGGCAATATCTCGACAGAAGCAAAATTGGTCAGATCTTGATGGACGAGATATCTCGACATTAGAAAACTGAGCCGATTTTGATGGACGAGATATCTCGTCATTAGAAGAAAACTGAACAGATCTTCATCTCGTCATCATAAAAAAAAATCGGCAATATCTCGACAGAAGCAAAATTAGTCAGATCTTGATGGACGAGATATATCGTCATTAGCAAAAATCAATCAGATCTTGGTGGACAAAATCGTCAAAATTACTTGGAAGGTTAAGATAAACCCTGGGTTTCATGTGCCGGAAAAGTATCCTTCAAGTGCCAGATCTGGCTAAACATCGTTTATATTTTATAATCTACAATTTTGAGTATGAGATGATTAAGTAGATAAGAGAAGTTCCCTGGACTGAACTTAGGTGTCATATTAAGGCACCCACCAAGGCTTGTGTCGTGATCCACATTAGAAACAAAGACTCCAAGTCAAGTTTTACACTATAATATTTTAATAGTTCAATTCATATTGAAATATACATTTTTTACAAGGCATAAGCACCTGTGGGGTAAAGAAATCATAATGACTCGACATTTCTTCTCTCAAGATTAAGCACAAAAAATTGTCTCAAGCAGTTGAACACAAAAGAAATTACACTCTGCATCTAAAATATGCACTTGGAGGAGCGTATACCATGAGATTCTAGTAGAAAAATAATGTCCACTTCATCTAGCAACACTCTTCACGTATCGTCTCTTAAAACTGTAATACTCGAAGACGACGAAAAAAACTGTATAAAATAAAACTTTTAAGTTCGAAAAATGGCTCAATGAAGTATCACAATTGAGCATTACTAGGAAGATACGATCACGCGTTGTACTATCAAACATAAAATGTCCTTTCTCTCTTTTACTGCTGGTCACAATTTGCTACGGTTCTCCATTAAATCTTAAAACTGACCCCGCCAGAAAGTATCTCGCTAAACTTTTGACGAACAAAAGGTTGTGAGAAACAAAATTTACAGGTCTGACCACGAGAAGGCAGTGACTGAATCCAGCTCTTTGAAGATGTTTGTAGTAGGAAGCACTTGTTTTGAGATTCAAAAGATGAACTAGTTGTGAATGAACTCTATTTCACTATCTTCGATTGAGAGAAGCTCCATAAGACGATGGCTACGCTGATGATCGGGAGGAATGTGAGATGGTGCCATCTGGTGGCGGCGGAGGACACTTTTGGCGGTTTCTGATGATCGGGAATGAATCGCGTGGGTGATGATGGCGTTGAGAAGTAGATGTCGCCGAAACTGTCCGTTGGTTCTTCCTCGCCGAAACCGCTACCACTGCCGCTACCACTGGAACTCCAGTCGGAGTCACCTGAAATTGGTAAGAATTCTGTTAGTGGAATATTTCTACAAAAATCTGAACACATTTCTTTTGCGCGGCGCAATAAAAAGGTTTCATTTCTCTTTGTACAGTTGGTTGATTGTTTTGGAGGTTTTATAGCGCAAGGGCCCATATTTGATCAAACACAAGGCAGACAAACACAACCAGGAAGAAAAAGCAGAAGGGTAGGCGAGGATAAAAGTGAAAGGAGAAAGATCACTCGGGTACCTCGGGGTTGTGATGCCCGTACACACCCTAATGTGCCCCTGGGGCCTCTACGGAAATGACAATATTTTAGAGACGATACTGTATCGATACTTTCATCTCGATGAACGATATTTGGATCGATCCACAAAAAAGTGGATCAATTCGTTGCAGACATTTCGGGAAATCCATGTATAGGACCAACATCCGCTAAAATGGAGTCGGACCAAACGGAAACTACGCAGGAGATACTAGGACGATACCAAGTTGATCCAATCAGGAAGCGGTTCGATACCTGTTACGGGGACTGATACTTTTAAAGTACTCATACCGTCAAAACAGGGTATCGGACTGGCATTCGTTGAAATCGGGTAGAACCACTTTGATACTTTTCCCAGGAGTACAAGAATCGAGTACAACGAATACTTTAGTATTAGAATACAAGAATAATGAATACTTTACAATGAATGAATACTTTAGTATTAGAATACAAGAATCGAGTACAACGAATACTTTACTACTAAAATACAAGAAACAAGTACAATGAATACTTTTGTACGAGTACTTCCATGTATCTTCCATGTACACGAGTACTTCCATGTATCGAATACACGAGTTACTTTCATGTATCGACACGAATACTTTTGTATTCGAATACTCCCATATCTACTTAAAAAGGAAACTTACTGGAGTCTTGCCACTCCACATCCAGCCCATTATAAGCATGAGTCAGTTTGGTGGTGATCAGCTTCAGTGTCAAAATTTGCTGATTGATGACAGAGTTTTGGCGGGACACGTCGAAGTTCACTTCCGGGTTCTTCGTCTGATTCACCAGGCCTTCGCCCATCAAGTCTCCAATGTACCTTTTTCATGGGAAAAAAGAATACAATTGAAATATACAAATAAGAGAGAGGGCAACAGATCGATTGAAGGACTTCGGGCAACATTCTGATAAGCCACTTTCAAAATTTTCAAGTTAGCAATTTTTAAGTTAAAAAGTTACAAAATTGTAATGATTTATCCAATCTGCAAGAGGTCATGTGATCTTAAACTTTCAAGCATTACGCATTCATTCAAGCAATCAGAAGTTCTTTGTGTGTGATGTTCTTGAATATTTTGTTTTTGAAGTTTTCCATTTCGGAATTTTCATTCTGTGGCTTATCACTATGTAGCCCGGATTGGAAATGGGCTCTTATTCTGAGTTTAGAATAAGTGTTATTGCAATAATTAACAGTTAGCAACTGTTATACTAACGACTATCGATAAATGTTAACAAAGAAACTTTTGAACTTAAAACAAATTTTTTAAACTGAAGCACAAATTAAAGTTTAAAAAAGATGTAATAAAAATAATAAATTAACATTACTAAAATTTTCAAATTACTGAAAAATTTATTTGAACAGTTCCTAACATTTGAAATAAATTGTTAATGTTATTTCGAAAATCACTAATACTATTAAATTTATTTTGTGTTATTAATTTAATATTATAAATTTAATAATATTTAATATTTATTAAAATCATAACCATCATCAAACATTAGTACTAACGGTAAACTGTTTTCGCAAAATAACGGTTGCCTATTTTTAACTTTTCAGTCCAAAGAAAAAAATTATCGGCTATTTTTTAAGGTATTTTGAAACTCAGAAACGACAAAAACATCTTGTAAAAAATTTGAAAGGAAATTTCATGTGCCCAAAAAGATTATGTATGGGAACAGGAGGAATTTTATACTTTGCAATTTTAAGGGTATAAACCTTCTTTCAGGAGTGTACATGGAACGTTTCTATGGGAGCTCGGGCATTTTTATTTATTCTGAATAAAAAACTTTTTCATACACACTAGCATTGACGAAATCGATGACTAGTGTTTGTCTATCACGAGAAGTGCTCCAGACAGTCTGCTCCTATGGGTTGCGTAGAAACGGACCTTATCCTATTTTCCCCATAGGTATATTCGAAGACGTATTAAAGTATGTCACATTGGTGGACGATGACGAATTGGAAATATATATGTTACTATTTTTACTTGTTATCGAGGAGATCTGTACCAGTCAACTACCACTTTCCACCACCCTAACATTCGCAAGAAACCAAATAAGTGATCCTTTGGGAGTCACCCTCACTCAAAGTGAACGAGCCCTGTTTCTATAACAACAGCAACCACCCAGACTTGGTGTGGGGAGCAGTTCATCGTGGTAGTTCGAGTTGTTTGGGTTTTATGGCGCAAAATTCAAAAGTGGATAAGCTGCGCCAAAACAAATATAAATTAAGATTGAATATGAAAATAGATTTCAAAATATATTAATCACCAGACCAACATTAACAGCATGATGAATGAGTAAATAAGTTGTGTTACATGTATTCAATGAGATGGTAGTTTAAAAATGTATTGTCCAGCAACGCTATGCATAACGTAAAATACACGAATGAAGTGAATATTTACACGATGTATTTTACGATGTTAAGTAATGTATGAAAAGGTAATAACTCTATATACAGCTTTAAAAGCCGATAGCATGTAAAAATTTAAAAATGTTTGAACGAGGATCAAATCCGCAATGTTAAATTAGAAGTATTAAAACGGTTACTGCGATGATTAAAAACAGGACAATCTATTAAAATATGATGGATGGTAAGCCATCGTAGCTGACTTTTAATGAATCCAAACGTGTAGTAGGGAAAAGATCAAGATCAATGTAATCAGCAAGTAGAAGCCCTTACTTTGCCTTGTTCAAACCGTTCCAGCATTCATCCTGCGGCAGCACCTTGCTCTGTCCAGCCACCTGGGGGTTGGTGCACATGATCTTGGATAGCTGGACCCAGAAGTTCTTGGTCTTCTTGATCTTCTTCCGGATGCTGTCCACGAGGCGGTCAATGCTGGTCCCGGCTGCTGTAGTGGGGCGAACGGCGTTCTCACGATGACCGAACTTCAAAGTCTCGAAGTTTAGCTCGTGCCTAGCGTCCCTTTTGCCCAGTCGAGGTTTGCCGCAGTGCTTGAAAAGCTAGCAGGACAAAGGCAAAGGATAGTGTTAGGATATCAATAATTACTTTTGATTCAAGTGGACGGTGAACTTCCAAAACAAACTTTGGCAGTTATTAGATTGTTATGAAATTTGCAGATTTTGTTTTCTACTAAAGAGCCCACAAAAAAGTTTGATTCAAAAAATATTGTTGCTCGGAAATTATTACATAAAACG
The DNA here is from genome assembly GCA_933210815.1 of Meta bourneti. Lineage (NCBI taxonomy): Eukaryota > Metazoa > Arthropoda > Arachnida > Araneae > Tetragnathidae > Meta > Meta bourneti. Next base: position 63,667,211 of record OW119932.1, on the reverse strand, counting down.
TGTTAAATCTTTTGATAACTTAGCAAACATTGATGCGCATTAATTTTCCATGTATTGCCATTATTTTAATTCACATAATAGTTTGTACAAAAAAAATCAAATTAACTCCATTTAGAAAGTATATCACAATTAATTGTAAAGTAAAAACTACCCAAAAAACATTGTACTAAAACACTTAAAATTTGCACAAAAAAGAGCTTACGTGAACCCCCTTATCATGTTTTTAGAAAACTGACCAGATCTTGATCTCGTCATCATCACAAAATCAGCAGTATTTTAAAGACGAGATACCTCGTGGTCAGATCTTGATGGACGAGATATCTCGTCAAAACTTGGACGGTTTAGCAACATTTTAAACACAAATTTCAACATCTGGAAGCATGACGAATTTTTTTCCATTTACACTTAGATTATAAGGAGTATCTAAATATCAAATCCAAGCAAATAGATTTAAACCAAATGCGCTGGAAACATTTTAAATTCACAATGTCCAAAAATTTTAATAGGAGAAAAACGCGATTTTTAAAGTATATTTACTGTACTTATCAACTAAAGCTTTGATATTGTGGTATATAACACTCCGTCAAAAATCATCGCAATTCGAAAATTCTTTTTGGTATCCACAGAATTTAACATCAATTCATTTTTAACGCTAAAAAAATCTATTTTGGTGATTTTGAAAGTCTACTGTCCCCTTAACAATCCTTAAACCTGAAAACCAAACCTGTAATTGTCTTGACTCCAAGTTTGGTCTCCAGGCTTAAGGAATAAGTCAAGTTAAAACGTTTTTCTAAGACCGACCACTGGCCTCGTCGGCCTTTGGCACTACAGGGGGGCGATATGTGGCATTTGTGAAGCCCCCCCAACCCAAGTCGCCGTATCTCCTAAGGCAAGCCACACATTGGTTCAATATCAGTCCTGCCACATTAAATTCACTGAAATATGGATGCGATGCGTAGGAACCAAACCTGCGCCGCCTACAACACGCAGGTTGCTAGTGCAGTGGATGAACCAACTGAGCCATACAAAGACATGGAAACTTAAAGAGGGTCGAAACATCATTTATTAAAAAAATCAAATTCCTAGATTTGAACCCCCCCCCGATATGAAATCCTGGTCACGCTACTTTTGTAAGACGATACCAGTGAAAAGACACGGTAAATTACTTAGAGACAGTAAAAAGTAATTAAAAATAACTCATTAGTGACTTTTCAAAAACTAAGATCACTTAGATATAAGCTATGGTGAGTTGGTGTATCTCACCTCTTGAGAGACAGCTTGGCCATTTTCCTGGAAGTTCATAATGGCATCCGAGATTTTTATGTCGATGGGATCAACCACGGATTCGATGTTGAAGGAGCTTTCTAATCGGGAAGCCAGCATCATCATAGCATCTGAAAAAGAAAGACCAAAGATTTGAAAACTGATACAGGAAGCATAAACCATACTTAACACCATTGCATTCAAAATGCATATATTCGAAGCAGATCAGTATTACTAGACTACACTGGCGTGCTGCAAAATTTGAAGAACAGTAAGGCTTTCAGATGCTACTTTGCAGAGATAGGTAGTTAATTAACGTCACTGGAGCAATACAAGAGGCTATTGGCGATGGTTCGGGATCAAACCCGAAAAGAGATCCGAGGACAACACCGCGAAATTTTGAACCAAGGTCAGATAAGTCAACACCTAAGCTGGCACCCTTTCTCCAAACTTCCACACCACGCCAACGTGAGTGCCTTTATGGTAACGACAGATTTAACAAGCACCAGCCCCCACATACGGTCTTTGGTAGGATCGAGTTTCGAACTCGGTTGATATTCCGCTACTCTTCCCACAGGATATCACGGCCCCCATGGATTGCTGGAGATGCCGAGATTGAACCGAAACTAAAACAAATTATCTTATGCTTTGCTTTGGACGACCTTATTAGACAGCTCCATTCGCCGTCGTTTCTGGGGTTAGTGCACATTAAATCTGTCGTGGCCTCAAATGTCCTCACGTTGACGTGCTGTGGAAGTTTGGTGAGTGGGGTGCCAGCTCAGGTGTTGTTCTCTTCATCTGACCGTGATTCAAAATTACGAGGCGTTGTTCTTGGATCTTTCTCTTCGGGATTGATCCCGGACGGTCGCCAATAGCCTGTTGTGTCGTTCCAGTGTGACGTTAATTAACTACCTGCCTATCCACAAGAACACTTATACAAATTATACTTAGCCCAAAGTTAAAAAGGAATCCAAAGTGCGCAATCGGTTCAATCCTGTCGGTTCCGTGTGGATGAACCCAAGCGCGCTTGAGGTTGTATTTTACGAAGACGAGAAAATGGTAGACAATCGGGAGAATGATAGACCATGCGCCAAGACCCACTGCACATGCTATCTAGACTGGATGGTCTCAGTAAGTATAGGGTAGGGGAGAAGGAGTCTGCTGAAGAGAAATCAACAAACGCCATTAACAAATGATAGTAAGGAACCCTTTGAGGCTGAAAGGATGGAGCACCAGCACTCCCTATATGGCATGAAGCATTACAAATCAAGGATGTTGAAATATTAACTGACGTCTCACTCTGATTTTGTATTTGAAAAGTCATTTTTGCTTCATGTTGAATCGATTTTTATTTGCATTAACCTGTCTTTTTATGATATGTTATGTGGTTTGGTGTGGTGAGTGCTGATGAAAGGAAATACTCGGAAATAAACCAACATGGAATTTATTCAAACATAACAAATTAGAAGGTGAGCCGGCGTGTCTGGCGAGAGAGGAGAAAAGAGAAAGAACAAGTATGCGCTCGGCATTATATAATATCATGTGACGTCATACAAACGAGCTGCTAGCAGCGCCGCTCCTCAATCAAGAGGGAGTGAATCACTATATATGCAAATGGACATACACAAAAGGAAAGATTTAATGACAGAAGAGAGACAGAAATACATCCAGGGTATCCAAGAATCGAACCTGACACGAATCCAATCAGCACCGCTTACAATTCGCAACTCAAGGCTGAGCCAAGTCGACCCCTGTGAGCTTCAATGGATCTAACGCCACTGGTGCCCGGTGTCCTCTGAACAAGTAAATCCTTAGGACAACACAATCCTTTTATAAAAGGAGAAAAAGGGCTCACCAATGAAAACAAAAACACGCAAGACGCCATGAGAAGCAATTGTAACTACCCAAACACCAATTACTGAAATTCCGCTGCCCCAAAACAAAAGACAATAAAAGCGACGTTACAACCTGATGATCGAAGATCCTCCTATTCGCCAAGTGGTGTAACGACAGATTTACAACTTCGGTTCAGCGGATCATTCCGCGGCTTGACCCCGCGGGGTCAAGCGGACGCCCGGCGGCATTCTACCCAGCTGCCCTTTTTACGAAACCTTCTTTATTCTTCATTTATCGTTTGTCGCGTGGTGGTTGGTGCCACGGGAGGGTCGATCAGACATTTATTGGTTTTGTCGGGAGAACATCTTTCACTGACGGCCGGGAATCCGGGTTTGGATTCTTGTTTATGACCAAATAAAGACGAGTTGATTCGGTTCGTATTAACAAGCGCCGTCTGGGCAACAAGTGGTCATTGATTTTTTTATCCTCTCTTTCTCTCGTTCTATCTCGGAATGTCAACGGTATTGAATGAAATTTTCTTCGGTGAAATGAATCGCTGTCAATGATGAACCGCAGAAAGATTGAGAATCAAGGATCAGCAGAGATAGGAGGGAAAGTGCAAGTACAATGGCGGATCACCCGCTAGGAGAGCACCAAGGGTACTTTTTAGCAGAAGTGCCTCAAAACGGGAAAAAAATGTTCTGTGGAATATCCTTTATTGGAACATTTTCCTCAAAATAGAAAACTCCTCAGTTCAAAAATGTTCTAAAATTTGTCCTATGAATCAAGATTGTTAAAGCAAGTCCATATTAATTTCGAGGCCAAAAAATTGTTGTCGTTAGGTCTATTGATGGTTGGTTGGCTTTGGGTTTTATGACGCAAGGGCCATATTTGGCCAATTAGGTCTATTGAAAACTCTATCCTTGAGAATCGCGATGCCGGACGGTTGTTTCCTATTGGGCATATTTCTGAGAATGCATTTCTACCCCTCATTGAGAAAAGGGTAGAAAAGAAAGGTTTCAATGATAAAAATATTCCATCCGTGTTCAGGTCCCAGCTAAAAGCCGCCCCCAAACTTAACCAAGTCCCTTCCACCTTTATTGCAATAGGAGAGGTTGGTTAGTAAGTTTTGGGTTTGATGAACCACGGGCCATATTTGGCCAAACTGCGTCAAAGACAAGACAGACAATGCCAAATAACTGAAAAAAGAAAGGATGGAGAGGAGAGAAAGATCACTTGGGCATCCTGGGATCGCGATTTCCATGTTTACCAGAGGCAGTAAAAATCTCATGAGAAAACAATAGATCACTTGGGTACCTCGGGTTCGTAAATCCGTACACACCTAAAGATGTGTTCCCGAGGGGCATTGAGATGAAGGGCAGAAAAGAAAGGTTTTAATGATCGAAATGTTCCTGCCGTGTTCTCATTTCACAATTCTATTGTCTTAAAATATAACTTGGATTAATTTTGTATCGTTTTTGGATGGTTTTTATGGCACAGGGACAAATTTGGCTAAGCTGCTTTAAACACAAGAGAAACAACATCAAGTAAAAGACATAAACATACAAGGAGTTTTGCCATACTCGAAATATAAACGAACTGAACATTGATATTGAGAGGAGCTTCAAAACTAGTGACCTATATGTCGACTAGTAGTCATGTGACTGCTCTGAAAAATTGAGTTGGTTGGTCGATTTGATATTTTATCGCCTCGTTTGGCGATGTAACATCTTATAACAGGTTAAGAGTGAATGAGCACTTCTATATAATGGCGACTAAAATGGTGAAATTACCAAAGCCTATTAGTAAGTAGCGCGGATCAATCAGATGATGGATCAGTTTCTCACTCTATTTTTATTTCTACTTTTACTTTTTTTTAGGTTGTCCTCGGAACTCTCCCTTCGAGATTGATTCCAGACCGTCTCCCTTTCACTTTCTCAATCCAAATGCTCTCACTGATACATATCGGGGTCACCTTAAAATGGAATTTATTGCCGTTTAGGCGGCGTTGGATCTAATTGGCGTTGACCACTCAACTATCATACAATTTGGAATTCATTCTTCGGAACACAGGAGAGGTGCTGAAAGCGTATTTGAAAAACAAGTCAAGTGACGTAAGGTTCGAAATTCGAACGGTAAACACGTTCCGCAACAGAAACACTACCGCCGCCTACATGCAGAATTGACAGAAAATATCTCTCATCAAATTCTTTTTTCAGGTTCTGCATCAGATCGGGAAAAACGCTGAATGATTGGCGACACAATTGCAGCAACCTTACGACCACACATCGTTAAATCAGCCTGGCTGCCAGACTGATGAGCAAATAAATCAGTCCCAAAACGATTGATCATTCATTTCTGAACTTCCACACTGTCTTTACGGTCATAAAATTCTGCATCATTTCCCCAACAAACCACACGGAAACTCAAGATTTTTCTTCTTCAACCCAAATGCTCTCGCTCCTTACATATTAGTATCGCCTTAAAGTGGAGTTTATCGCCGTTTTGGCGACGTTTGATCTGACTGGCGTCGACATATCAACTATCTTAAAAATTTGGAATACTGGAAGTGCTGAAATATATTCGAAAAAAAGACAAGTGACATCACGCTCGAAATACTTACATTTTGGTTGGTTTGGAGTTTTATGGCGCAAAGGCCATATTTGGCCAAGCTGCGCACACTACAAGACCATGTCATGTAAAAAAATACCGTGAATCGAAAGAAAGGATTGGGGAACAGAGTTAGCGGGATGAAAGCAAAAAAGATCATTTGGGTATCCCAGAAGCACGCCTCCAGTGTTTACAAAAGACGGTAAACCCCATGATAGAAGGAAAGATCACTTGAGTACCTCAGGTTCATAAAGCCCGTACAAACCTAAAGGAGATGTGTCACTAAGGGCAAATATATACAGAAAACACGTTCAGCAACAGAAACACTACCTCCATTTACATTTATAGCGAGACAGAAAATGTCTCAAAAATTGTTTTCTCAGGTTCTGTATCAGATTAAGAAAAACGCTAGACTGTTGGCGACACGATTGCAACCATTCGACCACACATCGTTAAATCAGTCTGGCTGCCAGATTGATGACAAATAAATCAGTCCCAACACAACGATGTTGGATCTAATTGGCATCGACCAATCAACTATCATTCAGCAATTTGGAAAATTCATTATCCCTATATTGGCGAAGATCTGAAATCGTATTTGAAAAACAAGCCAAGTGACATGGCGTTCGAAACACTTACAGGAAACTTGTTGCTCAGTAGAAATACGACCACCTATATTTATTTTGACAGAAAATGCTTCTCATATCAAATTATTTTTTAAGGTTCCATATCAGGTTTTAACCTAGCTTAGGAAGAGGCTTTGGAGCATGTATTGTTCGTCTGCACCGGAGAGGACGTTTTTAGAATTCTCAGTCCTCCTGGTGGTTGTCTTGACGAGATATCTCGTCAACAGAACTTGATGGACGAGATATATCGCCATTAGAAGAAAACTGACCAGATCGTGTGATCTCGTTATCATCAAAAATCGGCAATATCATGATGGACGAAAATCTCGTCATTAGCAGCAAAATTGGTCAGATCTTGATGGACGAGATATCTCATCGGAATCACTTGGAAGGCTAAAGAAAATTCGTAGGTATTTAATTAACGTCGCACTGGAGCAACACAACGAGCTATTGGCGACGGTCCGGATCAACCCCAGAAGGGAAAAATCCGAGGACAATACCACCTAATTTTGAACCACGGTCAGATGACGAGTTCATACCTGAGCTGGCATTCTCCGCTAAAGAAAATTGGTAATTCATCATTTCTTACTGTTTTCCCAATGCTCATTGTATATTGCTTCGTTGGTTTATAGAAGACATCACGAAATATACACCAGACTCGTGCATCAAGATATCAGATTGGTTGTTTTGGGGTTTAATGGCGCTAGGGCCATACTTGTCCAAGCTGCCAGGAACACAATACAGACAACATCGACGTATCAGATTATGGAAAACGCTCGACTGTTGGCGACACGACTGCAGCAACCCTACGACCACACATCGTTAAATCGGGATGGCAGCCAAATTGACGAGCAAAGAAATCAGTCCCAAAACACACGTCTGCACGTCGCGATTAAAACACCCGTCAATGGCCATTCATTTCTCAACTTCCCCACTGTCTCCACGGTCATTAAATCGAGCATCATTTCCCCCACCCCGTTTTTTTTCTTTCGCGCGTTCCCAGCGCTGCTGATTAAGGACAAGTTTACGTTTTGGGTGGCGCCAAAAGAAGCCTATTTATCTTCATTCCTTGGCGCTTATTATTTTTCTTTTCGTTTGAGTCGCGGTATCATCTCGTCGAGGTCCACTTCTGTCTATCCGCTTACATGCGGGGACTGAAATGGAGACGTGTGTCAAGGAAGAATAATGCGCTGTTGCAGTACGTCGTGTAGCATGGACGTCGCTGAAAAAAACGAGGGTGTCTTTCTCAGAACCACGGGCAGAGTGGGAAACTAGAACCGAGTGGATGAAATTCTAGGAAGCCTGGATGAAATTCTGATTTGCAAGTGTAAAAACATTTGAAACATGTTTGCTTTCTGTTTAAAAAAAGAGTGATGTGGCCAACGCTCAAATAATACACAACTTTAAATTAGTTTATGAAGCCTTAAAACCAATATAATTAGTAAAGTCTATATGGAAATTTTGCTTGGTTGTTGGTTGGTTTTGGGGGTTTTATGGAACAAGGGCCACACTTGACAGACACAATATCAATATTCAAATAATACAAAACTTTAAATTAGTTATGAACCTTCAAAACCAATATAATTAGTAAAAAGTCTATGATGGAAATTTTGCTTGGTTGTTGGTTGGTTCTGGGGGTTTTATGGAACAAGGGCCACACCTAACACATACAAATCAACGTTCAAATAATACAAAACACTAAAAATTAGTTTATGAGCCTTTAAAACCAATATAATTAGTTAAATTATTAAAATTATTTAATTATTAAATTATTAAATAATTAGTTAAAATCTGATAAAAAATTTTGGGTTGCTTTTTGGTAGTTGGTTGGTTTGGGGGTTTTATTGCGAAAGGGTCACATTTGGCCATACAGCGCCAGACACAAGACATACAATATCAAGACATGCACACAATGAGAGTTTTACTGACACAGAAGAGAGAAATACACTCAGGGAGGAGTCGAACCTGACAAGAATCGATTAGGCGCCGCCTGAAACTCGAAGATTGTTAGTACAGTGGGCATACAGAGCCACGACGGCTCCTTTTGTTGTTTTGGCGTCTTATGGCGGAAGGACCATATTTGGCCAAGATGAGCCAAAAACAAAACGTCAAGTAAAAAACGTAGTGAAAGAAGGGAAAAAGAGGAATTGGGGAAGAGAGAAGTGGGATGACAGTAGAAAAAGATCGCTTGGGTATCCCGGGAGCGCGACTCCCGTGTATACTAAAGACAGTAAACGCATGGGAGAAGAAAAGATCACTAGAGTATCTCGGGTCCGTGAAGCCCTGAGGGCGGAATTACGTGGAGATTGTGATTAACGTTGGGTTATCAAACGTCCGGACAAGTCCGGAATTTGCTTGGGTTGCCCGGATTCCTCCGGGAATTATAAACTGTCTGGATCTTTCATAGGTATCATCAATTCGATTCAAACGTTACGTTGCTTGAATCACTGGGCAAAAAATGTGTTAGTCGTTAACTGCAGTTCGCGGAAATTTTGTGTAGTCAGATTTTTTCATTCATAATACTGTTATTTCTTGTTTGTAGCAATGTTTATTTGACCGTTTCAATTTAATTTCTTATTAATACTCCAACAATTGAATTTTACAAGTCCGGTCTTCCCCTGAAATGTCAGGAATTAAAATTGGGTTTGTAAGGAATATCCGTTTTTAGGTCTGGTAACCATAGGTGAACAGAAGTATTGAGTGAATCAGAGCATCGCTTCTCCAATGCACACAGGCGCATGTTTTTGCGCATGTCAAAAATGATTCAAAATCAAGCAGTTATAGTTCTGATGCAGAAGTAGAGATGTTAGATGCTGACAGCGCTCGTCTGAAAGACGCTACGCAGGTAGACTAGCCAGTCTATTACGTTTATCTTATTTTTGTGATGAAGTTTTATTCAAGTTACCTTATATTGTTTACCTGCCTCGTCATTCATTGAGCAAGCCGACATCTTCATATGGGCTGGTGCACGTTAAATCTCTCAATATTTCTTAAAGGCCTTCACCCCGATCGGATTTTCAATGGCATGCATCGATACACGAATTCGAAACATGCCATCGTAATTGTAATCAATTAACGTCGCTCTGGAGCAACATAACGGGCTATTGGCGACAGTCATCAATCAATATTCAAGGGAAAGATCCGACGCCTCGTAATTTTGAACCACGTTCAGATCACGAGAACATCTGAGCTGGTACCCCACTCTCCCAACTTCTACACCACGCCAACGTGAGGGGGGGGTATTTCAATTAACGTCACACTGGAGCAACACAACGGGCTATTGGTGACTGTCCGGGATCAATCCCAAAGGGAAACATCCGAGGACAAACCACGTAATTTTGAACCACGGTCAGATGACGAGGCAACACCTGAGCTGGCACCCCACTCTCCAAACTTCCACACCACGCCAACGTGAGGACATTTGAGGCCACGACAGATTTAACGTGCACCAGCCCCTTTGTACACGACGGTATTTGGCTGACCGAGTTTGATCTCGCAACCCTCCGATTGCAAATCCGTTCTTCTTCCAACTGGGCTACCACGCCATGGACCTTGCCGTTGAAAATCTGAGTGAGTAATGACGCCTTACGGCACAGAAACGATGTTATCGACTGACTTAAACAGCGTCCTCTACCACTTAAACGCGGCACTTACGGACACATTCCTTGACAAAAAATGTTTATTTTGGGCCCCTCTACCACCGTTTACAATTTGGCCAAACGTTTTCAAAACACCCTGTACAGCGATTCTTAGTTTCACAGGTTTTGGATAATTTCTGACAAGTGGCGGCATCTTCGGTCTATCCGCTTGCATGCACGGCCAAAATTAGAAACTAGTGTCAAGAAGAATAATGCGCTGTTGCAGAGCCCATAAAGCATGGCCGTGGATGAAAAAACAAGGGCGTCTTCTCGGAATTATGAGCAGCGAATGGGAGGCGGAAGAAACTAGACCGAGTGGATGAAATTCTGTTTTGCAAGTGCAAAAAAACATTTGAAAAATGTCAATTGCTTTCTGTAGAAATAGGAGTGGTACATTTGGTGCTTCCCAAGGTTCAGAAACAAAACTTAAAAATCAGTTTGCATTCACTAATCACCCTGATTTTTTGCTGTTTGAGAAAAAATTCATTAGATGAATAGTCAATAAATGAATTTGTAGTTTTAGTACATTTTAAAATTATATTTTAAAGCAGAGGTTCCCAGCCTTTGTGATTCGCGGAGCCCTTTTTAGAATCTATGGCGGAGTCCCTTAGGCCTACTGTTTTACGGGTTAACGGTGTTTAGGATTAGTGTTACAAGGGGAGTAATAAGGGGTAGATAGTAAAGGGATATTTAAACAATTGCGCAATGTCAATGCAATTAAATTATATTTTAAAACTATTTACCATATCACAATTTATTCTCGACTACCAATACACATAAATATTGTCAAAACTTGGCCATACATAATTTCAGTTCTGAATGTAATTTCCAGTTTCCTTATTCTTTATTATTCTTATTAACTTTATTATATATCTTAGTATATATTTTGTTTCTTATTCTTTATTTCATTTAATTTTTTGGGGGACCACTGTTTCAATATTATAGACTCGCGTTATAACGACACTGGAGGAATCTTCGCTCTAGCGACGTTAAATCGATGTTCGTTATATCGCACGTTATTTGATATGGTAGAGTACTTTTTGGAATGCCAAGCAATTTGACAATCTGTTTTCAGATCTTTATTGACGTTTTCTAAAATTTTCTTTTTTTGTCTCAATCTACAACGATGAGCACTGCGCAAAGCGACACGCTCAGACCAATCAGAGGAGCCGACGCGAGCGTCGTTTCTCTTCAAGTTGGGGGGGGGGGGAATCATTTCAACTTTTGCCGACTTTGATTGGTATGCGCGTATCGCCTTTCGCTTCCTATTTGAATTCAGCTTGTGTTTTGAAAAGGAAGGCATCGCTAGTGACAGTGTCTGGTCTCTACTGAAATGATACGTGATTGATACACACAAAGAGAAAACCTATGCATTTGGCGATATGGGCGAGACCCGAAAACCGCCAAATCGCGGCCAAAAAAACCTTCAACAAATCAGGAAAAAGGTTAAATCTCATTACACCGCCAATTGAAGGTCGCTGTAATGAGATTTATACCTTTTCGGCGGTTGGTTGTGGGTTTTATGGCGCAAGGGCCATATTTGGCCATGTTGCGCCAGACACAAGACATCAATAGACATATACACACACGATGAAAGTTTTATTGACACAGAAGAGGGAAATACACCCAAGGAGGAATGCTGGAATCGAACATGCGCCGCCTACAACTCGAAGGTTGCTAACGCAGTGAACGTTCCCACTGAGCCACGACGACCCCATATCAATCGGCGGTCGTCATATCAATCAAAATAGCGTAACACCAATAGAATTGCCTGGGCTTTCTCAATTGGTCGTTGCAATCGCAGCGAGTCGTTAAATCAAGGGTCGCTATAAATGGATTTTACTGAACTTTTAAAATCAGTAAAATCCCTTTATAACGACCCTTGCATTCATTTTTTATTGCAAGAAACTCGATATTTTGCAAAGCAAGGCCTCAGCCATGAACGGCAAATATTGTTGTATTAATTCGGTTTTTTTTTGGTAGTTAAATTTACGCCGCATTGGAGCAAAACGGGCGAGTGACGACGGTCCGGGATCAATCCAGAATGGAAAGATCAAGGACAACGCCTCGTAATTTTGAACCACGGTCAGATAAGAAGAATACCCGAGCTGGCAACCCACTCTCCAAACTTCCACACCACGCCAATGTGAGGACGTTTGAGGCCACGACAGGTTTAACGTTCACCGCGATCTTTAGTTGAAACAATTTTCGAACTCGCAAACCTCCGCATGCTAATCCGCGACTCAACGAACTGGGCTATCGCGGCCCCATACGACTGGGTTTACGGTTTGTTTCCTGACTAAGAGAGGGGTTTTACTTCCTGTTATGCTATCGCGTGATACATATCGGAGTTGCCTTTCAATGAGGTTTATCGTCGTTTTGGCGACGTTTGACTTAAAATCTAACTGGACGTTGACCTCAATCTCCAACATTTTTTAATTCAGAATTCATTCTTCGATATTTTTTAATGGCAGCGTTGTTGAAATCGCATTCGACAAACAAGCCAAATGGTTGGTTGGTTTTGGGTTGTGTGGCGCAAGAGCCATATTTGGCTAAGCTGCGCCACACACAAGACAACAACGAGGGAGGAAAAAAGCAAAAAGCAGAAGGGTAGGCGAGGGTAAAACAAAAGAGAGGAGATCCCTTGGGTACCTCGGGGTTGTGATGCTCGTACACACCTAAAGATATGCCCCTGAGAGCAACAAGTTAAGCACGTCAGTAATACGTACAGGAAGCCTACAAAAACATTACATTCACCCACATTTATAGCCTAACAGATAAAAAGTGTCTCATAAACATACTTATGTAGTTGTTCCACTCGTGGTGCAGCTCTGCGTGGTAGGCAAGACATCCCCGCATCACATTCAGACAGTAGTTGGAGCAGGGCCTGGAGTCGGGAAGTCCACTGCAGTGGGGGCAGTATGTCATCTTCATGAGGGCCCGGCTGCACTCGGGTGTGGGGCCGACCTAGAAACAAAGGAAACATAGGTCAGATTGAGCTGTCACAGAAAGCATAAATATTCCAGCTACAGATAAAACATTTCGATTTGAAGGTCACACAACACTGTTAAACACAGGACCTTTCAGGAAAGTTGGTCCACCCAATCGTACATCATTTCAACATCTGGTTTACTAGATTATGGCTAATGGACGGGGTACACATCGATCTTCTAATTCAATAGACGGAGCATGTGTTCCATGTTATTTCTCCCCATCGCTGTTTGAAGATCTGTCGAAATTGTATTTGGTTTTATGGCGCAAGGGCCATATTTGACCAAGCTGCGCCAAATACAAGAAAGACAACAACCAAGTAAGGACATACGTACTAGAGAGCCTATATCAAGAGAGTGGACATACACCCGACATTTTCTGATTGGCTGATGCGGTCGGCAGCCATGTTTTTCCTTTTCAGGTCAGTTCAACATGGCGGTTGTACGTTTATGATTGCGATTTTGGAAGTTTTGTTTGGATACACTTGTAATTTACATAATTTTGAATGTGCGAACGCTTTTTTTTTTCATTTAATATAGATCAACCTATCCACTTAATGAACCAAATAAGGTGTAAACTATTGATAACATAAATTTAGACAACTAAAAAGAAGCAAAGGTACATGTGTAAAATTCCGTCGACCATTCTCGCCAAACCAGAAAAATGTCTCCAAACGATGCGATATTCCGCCAATAATGGAAAGCGTATAAAATTGTTTTACTAGTATTGCTCGAAAAACAATTTTTTCCGAAACGTTATATTTAAAATTCTAATTATGTTTAAACTTATTTTTTATTTCTTTCCACAATATAAATAATTTATGAATATTTGAATGATGAAAAATGGATTATTTAAAATACCTAATTATTTACCTTACTTTCAAAATACAGTACATTAGGCCTACTTTTAAGTTGCCATTCAAATATACTGTATTCTCATAATAAAAATAAACAAAAATTATTTTAGATCAATATTGGCGTTTTATTTCACAACATAACCGTTTTTTATGACTCCCAATTCTCTGGGGTTTTGCATATCCGGATTACTTCCAGCACTCAGTCGTTTTACTGTATTTCTATTAAGGATTTAAAGCTCTTTTATCTTATGAAAAAATATTTTATAACTTATTCGGAAAATTACAGGGCAAAATACGTTGCCTCACATTGGAATAACATACAAGTGTTCCTAATTCAAATCTAAATGTATGAAATTAAAAAAAAGGCTTTTTTTATTCTGACCCCCCCCCCCCAAGCACACACCAGATTAAGTCCTGTATATTACTCGTTTATAAATTGGTCTGTGGTCTAAATGAGTAGCTCTTATGCCATAAGAAAATCCAATCAAACAAAATTTAAAATCCAACGCCAAACCCGAAGTCTTCATATCAAAACAACCTGATTAGCAACCCTAATGAAACCGTTCATTTGCATAGCGTCCGCGTTGGCACAGCAACGGTCAAAAAACATGGCTGCCGTTTTCCCTATGTCACCTCTCTATCTATATAGGCTCTCAAAAACAAACACAAGGACAGCTTTACTGACACAGAGGAGAGAAATTCACCCAGGAAGGATGGCAGGTAGTTAATTAACGTCGCTCTGGAGCAACACAAAGGGGTTATTGGCGAACGTCCGGGATCAATCCCGAAGAGATATATCCAAGGACAACGTCACGTGGTTTTGAGACACGATCAGATGACGAGAACACCTGAGCTGGCACACCACTCTCCAAACTTCCCCACCACGCCAACGTGAGACCACGACATATTTAACGTGCACCAGCCCCCATGTACACGGTCTTTGACTTTGACCTAGTTTCGGACTCGCGACCTTCCGATTGCCAATCCTTAGTCTTCCAACCGTCATTGCAAGAATCAAATGAAAAAGAGATAAAAACATCCTGAGAAAAAACTCCAAAAACAAATTACAGGTAATTAGATAAAAGGATGAAAATCGAAAGCGAATTGATATAAAAGAATTCCAAACACAAACAGCTTCGGGTGGTGTAAGATAATTTCGATTTCAACCGCAGCCTTCCGTCAACAAAGTTTCGTCCCGAAACGTCTTTTCGCATTTCCCCCCATTCACCACCGAAGAGAAAAAGACCGAATTACGTCGTCCCAAAGAGTCCGCGGCTTCAGTATTCCAAATTCGCTCGCCAAATTACCGCAGGCGCGTTACCGAAGCAGTGCAGACAGAAATAAAAAAATATAGTGTGAGAAAGGCGAGAACAAAATAGATCGGACAAGTTCGAAACATTTAAGTGTTGTGTGTACCGAAACGAAATGCACTCCCCTATGTTAAGTGGTGTATTTATATACTTTGGACCCGAGCCAGCAGTGCACAGACGTGAAGGATGAATTACGCCGTCCGCTCTGCGAAATTGCCTCAAGGAATGCATAAGCCACAGTTCATTAATAAACATGCCAAGGCGCTATATTTTCGTAACATTTACCCATTTGTCTTAATATTTGGGAAACTGATTTCGATTTCTCAAATGAAATTTTGATGATTTCTTAACAACGTTACCACACGTCTTGGGTAGGTTGGATAGGTTAGGTCAAGGGCCATATTTGGCCAAGCTGCGACAAACAACGTCAGGTTATCGGTTGGTTGGGTTTTTATGGCGCAAGGGCCATATTTGGTCATGCTGTGCCAGACACAAGGCAATATAAAATGATAGACACACACAATGAAAGTTTTATTGACACAAGAGAAAATTACACCCAGGGAGGAATGCATCTGACAGGAATCGAACTTGCACCGCCTACAATTTGAAGATTGCTAGAGCAGTGAGCATATCCACTGAGCAACGACGACCCCTCAAGTTTTTGGACAGACACATACAAGGAAAGCTTTACTGACACAGAAGATTGCTAGTAGAAAGGGCAAATCCACTAAACAACGTCGGGTTTTATGGCGAAATGGCCATATTTGGCCAAGTTGCGCCATACAACGTCAAGTAAATGGACATACACAAGGAAAGCTTTACTGACACAGAAGAGAGGAATATACATAGGGATAAATCATAAATCGAACCTGTGCAGCCTACAACTGGAAGATTGCTATTGCAATGGACAAACCCACTGAGCCACGGCGATCTCGTTAGGTTTTATGACGCAAGAACCATATTTGGCCAAACTGCGCCAAACAACGTCAAGTACATAGACATACACACACAAAGAAAGCTTTACTGACAAAGAGGGGAATACACGCAGGGAGGAATCTAATTTGCACAGCTTGTAACTCGAAGGGTATTAGTGCAAACCCACTTAGCCACGGCGACTTTTGGGTTCTATGATGCAAGGTCTATATTTGACCAAGCTGCGCCAAAGCAAAGACATACAACGTCAAGCAATGGGCATACACACGAAATTTTATTTACAGAAGAGAGAAATACACTCAGGGTTAATTACAGGAATCGAACCTACCTTCCTTCTGGCGTCTGACCGATGAAGAACTTCAACCCCCCAAATTTCATGATGTCTATAGATGACCCTAAGAAATTTCACATTTCGGTAGAAGGGCTAAGATAATTGATAGAAACATGGCCATTGAACGATATTGAGGAGCTACTTTTCTAATGCCCGGTCATTTGAACATTATTCATTATGGCACTGAAGGGAGGGTTTGTGAACCACTTGTCGTTACTCTTGTGCACAACGGGGGTTGTAAACGTTACACTTCGCAAACATACCACATTCTGTTCAGAATCCATACATTCATCCCAGACGCACAAATATTAGCTCGGATTCGAACCAAGAAACTTTCGATGCAGAAGCAAACACCCTAACCCCACAAGACCGATTGGTTGGTAGCGTTTTATGATGCAAGGGCCATATTTGGCTAAGATGGATTGGTTGGCAACGAGGAATTACAGATTTTTTAAAATTCTTTCTTGCGATGAAGCGAATACTTATTTCGTATTCATTGAAAAATCTACGCCCATTAGCAAAGTAAACAAAAGAATACACCATAACTCCCACCTGTATTAAAAAAATAAAAACACCGCTACAGTAAAGCTGTTTTAAAATTTACAAAAAAAACTTGAACCTCCAAAGCGGAAATTCGTTCATTTCATTGCAAAAAAACAACCACAGCGCTACATAATTTATTCTTTCATTGATATAGGAAGTGAGAACCAACCCCCAACGAAACGGAAACAAAAACAGCTACGAAAACACCCAGTTACAATTCCAGATACATTAATATCACGTTACTCGGAGAATAACAGGCTGATGAAGATAAGAAAAAAACGATCGCAGCGCCCTCCAACGGAAACACGCTGACATTCATCAGGTCTGTCACGTTCCTGAATAAGGATTCGGGGAAATATAATAAATTAGATTAAGGCTTTAAGTGATGAAGTGCGTTTAGGCGGGCAGATAGAAAACATGTCTGATGCAGACTTATTCTGACTCGGAGTTTTCCTGAAGTCAGTTTTCATTATCTCCCATGCAAAAGGCGGAGACGATGATCAGACACGAAATGGAAGAACTTGATAATCTAATTTGAAAAACTCGACATGTTTTATTAACTTTTGCGAATTAATCAGAGACGTATTAGTTTAGTGTTCGTCACACGGAAAGGATGTTTGAATTACTTCAAACAATGCAGTGTATGTCCGGTTGGTTGTTTTGGCGTTTTATGGCCTTTGGCCAAGCTGCGCCAAACAAAAGACAATATCAAGACTTATCAATTAGATGAGTGCAAATGTTACTAACCACATATAAGACATAAAATGATTGATTTGAACTTAGCTGTGAAGCCCTGGGGCACTGATTGTAGAGGCACTTCTTGGGCCGCATATTGGATACAATAGTTAATGGTTTCTATGGCGCAAGGGCCATATTTGGCCAAACTGCGTCAAACACCAAACAGACAAGGTCGAGTTATAGATATTTACACTGACAAGAATAAAACTGACGCAAAAAATATAAATACACCCAGAAAAATTAGAGAAATCGAACCTCGCAGGTTGCTAGAGCAGTGGGAAGACCCGCTCAAATTTTTAAACCTATTGACTATTGTTTAGTTTTGTGCTAATGATGATGAAAGATTGCTCCTCCTAAATAGCTATCGACATTTGTTTTCATCTCTGTTTCCATGCATGAGTCTAAATAGGCCTGTTTTAGAATATCAGTAGATCAAACCGTTGTTGTGATGGGATTGGCAGCTGAGTTGGTTGGTTTTGAGTTTTATGACGCAAGGGCCATATTTGGCCAAGCTGCGCCAAACACAAGACAGCAACGAGGGAGAAAAAAAAGCAAAAAGCAGAAGGGTACGTGAGAGTAAAACAGAAGAGAGGTAGTGACCCCTACCAGATATGGTAAAACCCATGGGAAAAGACTAGATCATCCAGGTACCTCGGGGTTGTTATACCCGTACACACTTAAAGAGGATATCTCAGAGGACGATTGGCAACTGGGATTTCCTGTAAAGACACGATTGCTGTGTAAATGCAGAACGGAAAGTTTCTCCTATGGACGGGAAAAATTAATTGAATTCGATTGGGATTGCATAATTAATCGCTTAATCAACTGCTGGGGTTGCTTAAATTATCGGTTTGGAGTCTAGTATGTGCAGGTTGCTAATTCCGAGTGGCCCATCTAGTCTATCACGACAAATTGTATTTTGGATAGTAGCGGCAATCCGAAATCGTATATTCCTCTTTACAGTGCGAGTTTCACTTTTCTGTTTGACTGAATAAAGTTATTAACTGTTCGTATTAACAGTTAATAGTTT
This sequence comes from Meta bourneti, assembly GCA_933210815.1. NCBI lineage: Eukaryota > Metazoa > Arthropoda > Arachnida > Araneae > Tetragnathidae > Meta > Meta bourneti. The sequence continues at coordinate 63,648,506 of OW119932.1, read as the reverse complement.
AACAGTTCTGTTAAACTTATTAACTAACTGTTAAAAAGTGGCTGATTTCAACAGTTAATAATTGCTTTGGTAACTAACTTATTCTTACCAAATTTGAAAAAAAATGACCATGTATTCAGATTTTTGTTAGTCATTTTGTTTTCTCAGAAGTTTTTTTGAACATTTATCGGTAACTTAATATTTTTAATAACAGTTGCAAACTGTTAATTTTGGTAACAGTTGCAAAATGTTAATTTAGTTAACTGTTGCAAAATGTTAATTTAGTTAACTGTTGCTAGCTGTTAATTTAGACAACGGTTGCTAACTCTCAATTTAGACAACAGTTGCTAACTCTCAATTTAGACAACAGTTGCTAACTCTCAATTTAGACAACAGTTGCTAACTCTCAATTTAGACAACAGTTGCTAACTCTCAATTTAGACAGCAGTTGCTAACTGTTAATTTAGACAACAGTTGCTAGCTGTTAATTTAGACAACAGTTGCTAGCTGTTAAGACAACAGTTGCTAACTGTTAATTTAGACAATAGTTGCTAACTGTTAATTTAGACAATAGTTGCTAACTGTTAATTTAGACAATAGTTGCTAACTGTTTAGACAACAGTTGCTAACTGTTAATTTAGACAACAGTTCAAAACTGTTAATTAAAAATAACAGCGTACATAACACTTATTTCAACTGCCTATCGGAATAACCCAGCTTCGTTGGAGTTGGACTTACACCTCTGTAACACGCTCTGTAACGTACACTTCGTTCCTGGCTGTAACAGTGAAACGGAAACCGGATCAGCCACGCTAATGACGCAATCCGCGCCAAAGGGTAAAAGGTACGGCTGGATTGAGAGGAAACTGACGTCCCGAATTTTCAGCTGTGCTATCCGGACGCCAGGATATCGGATTTCGGGAAAGACGATAGCATCGGTGACGGGGGAGAGGGGGAGGGGATCAAGAAATTAATCGTTCGCAGCTATGAGTGACACACCCTCTGTTCTTGATAAGCCACAGAACAGTCGATGGGTTTTAGTTTTGAGGAAAAAGAGACGAGGTGTTGGGTTCGTTGGTTGACAACAGCGCCTGTGTACAGCGAAGAAATTTTTATTTAAAAGTTGCTGTTAGAAACTCATGTAAAAAAACTCAAATAAATTAGCGTAATTTAGGAATTTCTTTGTTCTGTGTCCGTTATAAGTTCTGTTGCTCTTCACAATGTATTCCCCCCCCCCCAAAAAAAAAGCCTACATACCATAAAAAATCATTAAAAATTCCAGAAACATTTTCTAAAATCATTAGTTTCAAGTGAAAAACAAACACCAACCCTCTGAAGAGTTACACGAATATATGCATAGTAGCCGCCGTGGCTTAGTGGGTTTGCCCACTGCGCTAGCAACCTGTGAATTGTTAGTGGCGTATTATTCCTGTAACTTACAAACCGGGTACTTCTTTCTTTTGTGTAAGTAAAACTTTCGGTGTGTGTACATCCTTTACTTGACGGGTTTGTCTGTTTGGCGCAGCTAGATCAAATATAACCCTTGGGAACCCTAATTTTACTTTGTTTACATTCAAGGCGATCAAAAGTGCAGCCTTTTTTTTATCATTCTTATTAGTCACCTTTAAAGTTTTTGACTGGGGTTCCTCAGTTAAAAATTGTTAACTCTCCAAATATTTAAGAGATATCTCGTCTAAGATCTGGTCAATTTTGCTAAGGATGAGATATCTCCTCGACAAAACTGTCCTATTACTCCAAGGGGAATGAAAATCCAAATAGCAAAAACAAATTGTCCCTTGCCTAGTACTGGTGACAATTTGGAACAGGTTTTTGCACCAGAGGCTGGCCACTACAGGACAGTTTTCAAAGTGAAGATAAACCACCAGTTTGGTTGGTTAGTGTTGAGCAAGTTGCTGCAGCAGTTGGTTGAGAGGAATCTGATTGAGGCATCTGGTATCCCGAGTCCCGAAGTTTTGGTTGTTGAAGATTTAGATTTGGAAAATAGATCTGGTCACGAGATATCATGTTGTGATGCATATACATATATATAATTCAATAATAATGAAGATATTGTAAGCATTCAATTAGGTTGGTTGGTTTTTCTGCACAAGGGCTTACAACGGCCGTCAAATGCTAGATAAAGTAAAACCAATGCAAATAGAAAGACATAAAAAGATAGGTAGTTGTTGGTTTTACGAAGCAAAGGCCATATTGCGTCAGGCCGAGACATACAATATCAAGCAATGGACATACATACACGAAGAAAGTTTTACTGACACAGAAGAGTGTTACACACCATGGGAGGGATCAAACCTCACAGGAATCGAGATAATCCACCAGGAGGGTAAATACAAGCAATAAATTTTTTATCTTAAATCCTAATAATTTGGCGACTGCTGCACATCCTGATCTTAAAATAAACAAATTTTAATCCAGTTTACAACCCCTTCCGAATCCCGAAAACAGTTCCAGGGCAGTTCGTTCGCGTCAGATTCGCCGTGGTGTGAAGTCCGTCGGGATCTGAAGGCGCTCCTCTTATCTAATTACGCTAAACGCGTCTTGCGGCCCCAACAAACCCCGCCATCCAACTCCTTAATTTCCCATGGCAAGGAGCAACGCAAAACTTCAAACTCCCAGAACCTCAGTACAATTTGGGGCGACTGATGCATCAGACAGATGAGATCGCATCGGGAGTGATATGCCTGACAGTTTTCAGAACGGGAGATCCGTACAGATAATGTTTTATGGCACAAGGTGGTTGGTAACCAATTGTGGATCAGACCAATTGAGATATCTAGGAAAAGGTGAACTGATTCACAACATGGCGACTGTTTTCCGTGTTGTGTTGGTCGGTCGGTCGATTTTGGGGTTTTTTATGGCGCCCATATTTGGCGATGCTGCGCCAGACACAAGAACAAACAATATCAAGTAATAGACGTACACACAATGAAAGTTTTACTGACACAGAAGAGAGAAATACACCCAGGGAGGAATGCACCTGACAGGAACCGACTAAAACTCGAAGGTTGCTAGGGCAGTGGACATACCCACTGAGCCACGACGGCCCCTTTTCGGTGTTGGGAACTACCATTCTTAGGGGCAAAGTCATTACAGCAAGTCCACCGCCTCTTTTGGCTGTTTGGATGTGTATGGCACAAGGGCCATATTTGGCCCCAAGCTGCACCAAACACAATATGTCAAGTAAAAAGAGTAGTCAGAGAGAAACAGAGATAGGGGAACAGAGTAATGCGTTGGTTGAGGTTTTTTTGGCGCAAGGACCAAAAATGCACCAAACGCCAGATAAAATAATAAAATCAATGTGTATACAAAAATAGTGGGTAAAGATCCCAGCGCAAAAATTTTATAAAATGAAAGATAGTGGGAAAAAATCATGTTGGTCAACATGAAATCGAAACCTAAAAAAGTCAGAATCTGCTGATCAAAAGCATGTAGAAAAAATAGATAAAAGCATAATTTTACTGAGAGTAGAAGGACGAAAGCAGAAAAAGATCGCTTATATATCCCGGGAGCGCGACTCCCGTGTTTACTAGACAGTAAACACCCCATGGGAAAGAAAAGATCACTAGAGTACCTCGGGTTCGTGAAGCCCATACGGAGATATGCTCCTGAGGACCACCGCCTCTTCTGTGGGATAGTAGGTGCTCAACTCCCATGACGTCCCACTTAAATAATCTAGTATTTACAAGTTTCAATACAAGATAGGTAAACTATTTACCACCAGGGGTAATAGCATTACACTAAAAAAATAAAACATATCCACCTTGATGAAGAATTCTGTTGGGACCGAAAGATTAAATTGAATAAAAAAAATCGAAGCAACATAATTCATAACGGAATAAAGGACAATCATTTCATTCCCAATGATGTGAAGCAACTTACGGAAAAGAAATCCTAAACGTCACAAGACCTATGCCACAGGAAAGGAAAGAAAACCGCATCGAGTTTCTAATGGACCGGACGAGAACAGGAATATGAAAACGCGGCACGTAAAGAGACAGGACCCGAATCAGATGCACCCTAAAACCGTCCAAGTGTTCCGAAATAAGATAAAGACGGCCAAACCTCCGAACCATCAAAAGCAGATGGCGATCGCTCGAAAGCGATTTTTCATTTCACCCACTTTTCCCGCTTTGGAATCGATCAGTGGACATTTACTTCGGACCAGAATAGACTTGCTGAGGAAGCGCTTTTAAGATATTCAATTTCAAAAAGCACTTTTTCCTTCTTTTCTGTGTCCCGGATTCTTTTTCGAGGGATACTTCCTCTTTCTTCCCTTTTCCTGGAGATATGTAGGGTTTGGTCTCGATCCGGGGCATTAATGTGGGCGTGATTTTCAAGTTGTGGAGAGAGGAACTGAACAACCACTTGAGGTTGATATGGGGAACGGCTTTTTTTGTTTCTCGGTCTCGATTTTCAGCGATCTTTCAAAAATGGTTTCAAAAAATTTCTTGAATGTAAACTCTTGAAAAGTAATCGTGGGTGTAAGAGCAAAACTGCCAAGATGCAATTCAGACATCGTACGTTTAGTAAGACGCGAAAGACTGCAAAGTTGTCAACAAAAAGTAAATTTATTTTCGTGGTGGTGGCTATGTTCTTCTTAATAATCCCCTCCAGAAATTAGTATATAGAGCTATATATCGGTCGAAGGTTTGACATCTATTAACACTGCGACAAACACAGGACGTACAACGTCAAGTAATCAGGACCCCCACAGCCAAGCACTAGTGAAATAGCATACGTAGCAAAACATTTTTAAAAATAGTATAAGAAAGTCTCCTTAAGCCTATTTTAAATTTTAGGAATACCAAAGCAGCAATTTCAGTTGCAGATACAAAATGCTTCTGCTAAAACCCAAAACCTGCTAATTACATATGAAACAGACGTGGAGATCTCGATAAGAAATTTAAATTTTAAAATTAAATAATTTCTAAATAAGTTTGCCATGACAATCTAACAACCAGATTCTGATGTTTCTCATTGGAAAGTTTTTCCTAAAAAGAAAAATTCGAAAAATATTTTCCGTCCACTATCAGTTAAAAAAGGGGTTGACTTTCAGTGAATTTTCAAAAAAGTCACCAAAATTTTCTAAAAGTCGTCAAAATTTTGAAAGTAGAATCTTGTGACGAGGAGCTTTAAAAATATACTCCTAGTCGCCAAGGTTGAAAAATAATAGCAAAAAGTCGCCTTTTAGTCTCCTCTGGCAGCCTGCGATTGTCGTTTATTGGGAAGAACATTGAACAAACTGAGACATAAGGACATCTCTATCAAGTAGCACATGTCTAGATCAAGTACTCACCTCCTGTATGAACTTGACGACATCCCTGCCAATAGCCAGTGCCTGGACGAAGGTCCTGGTGGCGACGAAGGAACGCTTCACTTCCATGGTCAGCTTCTTGGGGACGTCTCCGAATGGTTTCAGGGCATCCATCTGCTGGCTGATGCAGTTCATGTACATATCGTTGAAGGTGTACTGACTATTCAGCACCTGAAACACAACAAAAATGACATGAAACTCAAAGTCATGAAAGTAAGCCCTAAGTGGCACATCTTTAGGTGTGTAGACTTCATGGGCCCAAGATAGTCTAGTGATATTTTCCCATGGGGTTTACTATCCTGTGTAAACAAGGGGAGCGCTTCAGGAATACACAAGCGAGCTTCTGCTTTTATCCTTTACTATATTCCCATTTCTTCCTTTTCCCCTTACATTTTTTAGCATTAGAAGATCGGTGTGCTTTGTGTTTGGATGACATCCTCAGACCCAGTGTCAAGTAGAGTGAATTTCAAATGTTAACAGGAAATTTAAATTACAGGATTGCTACAAGAATTTTGAGAAGCTTAGTAGTTGAATTTACTTCGCACTGGAGAAACACAACGGGTTATTGATGGTCTGGGATCAATCCCGAAGTGAAAGATCCGAGGAAAACACCTCGTAATTTCGGTCAAATGATGTCAACATCAAAACAGGCACTCTCCAAACTTCCACACCACGCCAACCTGAGGATGTTCGAGACCACGACAGATTTAACGTGTTGCCCCCGTGTAAATGACGATCTTCGGCTGGGTCGACTTTCGAACTAGAAATCCTCCGGTTGCTTTAATCCGCTACTCTTCCAACCGGGCTACTGAGACCCAGTATTGAAGCTTGTTTGATTGGATTTTATGGGGCAAGAGCCATATTTGGCCATGCTACGCCAAACACAATACAGGCAACATCAAGTAATAGACACACGCAGGAAACGTTTTATTGACAGGAGAGAAAAACACCCAGGGTGGAATTGAACACGACAGGAACTTATATATATGAAGATATGAGAGCTTATGAAGATGACAATAAAAATGTAACAGCGAAGATTATATAATTGTGAGGACGATACATTACAGAAGCCGATTGTAAAATCTGTTTCTCTTTGCAGAGTAAAATAATCTTTCGCGAAATGCAAAATTTTTTATGCTTATAACATTAAATAACAAATTTAAATTTAACCAATCTCCATCAAGGATTTACTGTTATTTCACAACTTCGGTCCCTTCAGAAGCAGTCCTCACGTTTCGAGAAAAACTGCTACGAGGGTTTTAACCGATAACGGTAATTACCAAAGCATTGCAGCCGTACATAAATAAGGGTGAAACAATAAAACACGAAAAACGCCCGGGTATAATTCCCAGCCGAGTGATACCCAACAGTAATTGATTTTAAAATCGTTATAAAAATTAATAATTGCTCCCATTTTGGAAATAAAAGTATCTCCTATTTTTACGATAGCTAATTCGTCTTGTGAATAAAGGGGGATTATACTTTTTTTTACACGAGTATTTTCGTTGGAAGAGAAAGACGAAAATGCCCGCTGTCTTAAGCAGCAAAAAATACCAAAAACTTTCCCGAGGATTTCGAGAAAGAACCTAACAACCATATTGATCAGACGCATCCCCCAATGCCTGTTGAGCGCACGCGGGCCATTAGCGCTTTCCAGCATTATTTTATTTCTTGATTTTAATTGCTTGCTTCTTTCTTTGAGTAAAAATAGTATCAACTATCATCTGTTTTTTAAACCCCCCGCAAAAAAACCTTTGAAAGTAAGTTTTAGTTTGAGATTTTTTAATTCCTTTCTTTCGGGGTTTTGAATTTTATCGAGGTAGCGAGAAAAAGAACTGGAAATTGGAGACGGGGAAAAATAACTTTTAAATTAATTACCTCATTCATTTTTTAGTTCATAATATGAGATTATTTTATTTTTCTTCCTCACAGACGACTCGAATTTCCCCCCTTTTACATTAATGACGACATTATTAAACTTTTAATGGATATCGAGCAAATATTTGTATTTAATTGCCTACTCCATGTGGAAGTGTGCATAACAGAACACTGAACATAAAAAATCGTGGTTTTGTATGGAAATTTAATTTGACTTCTCAAAATATTCTCCAAACATGTTTACCGACATGAAAGGATAGAATTTCTAATTATTTTTATTAATTAACTTCTATATCCATTTCACGTTTTGCAGTATGAAAGGCTTTTTTGCCAAGATAAATGTAGGTGGCGGTAGTGTATCTGCTGCGAAAAGGGTTTCATGTACGTATTTCGAACTTGACGTCAATTGGCTAGTTTTTCAAATACGATTTCAACGTCTCCAATAAAAATTCCAAAGAAAGAATTCTGAATTAATGTATGATAGTTGATTGGTCAACGCAAATTAGGTTAAATACCAAACGTCGCCAAAACGGCGATAAGTTATATTTTAAAGAAAACCCGATATGTATCATGTAGGAGCATTTGGGTGCCAGGAAGTAAAATCTACATTTTCAGTTTGGTTTCATAGCTTGCACTGAAAATCCATCTTATAAGAGCTGTCTGTCTGCTCTAGACACAAAATCTGGAGCAAGTCTGGGTTCTGGCAGTCACTATGGAAACATGTCTCGTATATTATGAGTGGGATGAGTCCGATGAAATTTTGGCGAATTTAGCGGCGGGTAGTTTGGCAACGGGAAGATGGGTGATATCTTCTTGTCTTACAAACTCCTGGAGAGGCAATTATGGCTAAGTTTGCCAATGCGACGAACTTGAGCACTTGAAGAACCCCTTTTAGAAAATTGGCAGAAAGTCTCGTTTCTACGGCAACAGGCAGACACAGATCTGAAGAAGTTTGTTTTCCTATTTGGATTTTCATTCCCCTTGGATTGGATGTTAGGGTTTTATGGCGCAAGGTCCAAAAGTGGACAAGCTGCGCGAAACACAAGGTAGAATATAACCCGATAAAAGTACAAAACATTCAAAAATCAAGTCCAAGACAAAGATAAGAGATTTAAAACATGCAAATGTGTAGATGTGATTTAAAATATTCAAATAGTAAAAAGACCATTGTCTGCAGCATAATTAATGAATTTAATTTACAAATGCATAAAATTTGGAAGTGAAATTTAAAATATTGAATTATAAAAGAATTTGATAAAATAGATGGATGAGTCATTTTAAATTTCGAAAAAAATTAGATCTAAAAACCAACTGCACGTAAAAATGCGAGAATGTTTGAATGGGGATTTTCCCCAATCAAATCTCGCAGATTTAAAATTGTGCTTTTAAAAAATGTGATACGTTGATGATTAAAAACAGGACAGTTAAAATGTGATAAACAGGAAATGGAGTAGAGCATGAGTTGAAAATGGATGTGCTCTCCTAATAAAAAATGACGATGAGTGAAACGTGTGTGTCCAATGCGATTCATTCCCCTTGGATGAATCAGAGCAGTTTCATCTCGAGAGATCTCGGACATAGCAAATTTGACCAGATCGTGGACGAGATATTTCGTCAAACACAACACGAGGCTTACCCCTCCTTGTGCAGGAGAACTTCCCACCGGATCAGTATCCTTGTGGGTTTTGTTTGCAGTATCGCGTTATTAACTCAGTCAATTACCATGCTGTCTTGTTGACTTTCTATTTCTTTGGGTAACAGAATACGAAAAATCTAAAATTCGCAGTAAAGATGCAGGTACACTCACTTGGAACATCTTTCGGTAGAGGCGATCGAAGAAATTGTCTAAGGCCGCTGTGAGATCCACCCCACCGGTCGAGTAATACTTCTCCAAGTCGTCGAACATGTCCTTGAAAATGAAGGAGTTCCTGTCGTACAACATGCCATACGTCCTCAGAAACATATCGTGGAAATCCTTTTTGGACGTCCTCAACAGCTCCTTGAAGTACTCTGTAAACAAACACAAATTTTATTTAAGAATAGGTCGAGGTGGAATAAAAATCGTACACAATATTTCACACGCTGTAGTCCGGTACCCGAGAGAAGGCAAAAGGGGTCGTGTGGTTTTGGATTGGATGTTGGGGTTTCATGGCGCAAGGTCCAAAAGCAGACAGACTGCGGCAAACACGACAGAATATGATACAATAAAAGTATAAATATTTAAAAATTAATAGTCTAAGACAAAGATAAAAGGTAGATTTAAAGCATGTAAAATGTATAGATGAGAATAAAAATATTCAAATAGTCACAGATGATAAAACAAGGTCATCGTCTGCAGAATAATGAAACTATATAATTTAATTTACATATGAATAAAACTTTGGGTGTGTGAAATTTAAGATGAAAAAATTAGATGAGATTTAAAAAGCCAACTGAACCATAAAAACGCGAAAAGGTTTGAATGGGGATTTTCCCCAAACAAATCTCGCAGATTTAAAATTGTGCTTTTAAAAATTTGATACGCTGATGATTAAAAACAGGACAGACAATTAAAATGTGATAAATAGAAAATGGAGTAGAGCATGAGTTGCAAATGGATGCGCTCTTTCCTAGTAAAAGATGACGATGGGTGAATCGTGTGTCCAATGCGAAGACGGGTCAACTTGACATCCGTCCTCCCCATTGGAGACACTGACCACTGTTGAAAGATGGGTTTTATATAATGCAATTCGTTGGTGACTTGCAGGTTCCACGACTCTTGCTACAAAGGGGGTATTTCAATTAACGTCACACTGGAGCAACACAATGGGCTATTGACGACGGTCCGGGATCAATCCCAAAGGGAAAGATCCGAGGACAACACCACGTAATTTTGAACCACGGTCAGATGACGAGGCAACACCTGAGCTGGCACCCCACTCTCCTAACTTCCACACCACGACAACGTGAGGACATTTGAGGCCACGACAGATTTAACGTGAACCAGCCCCCCTTTGTACACGACGGTGTTTGGCTGGATTCGAACTCGCAACCCTTCGGTTGCTAGTCCGTTACTCTTCCAACCGGGCCACCGCGGCCCCCTAGCTACAAGGAGTCGCGCGTGGTTTTGTACGAGTCTATTGGTTCAATTAGGGGACTGGTATATACACTGCTGGCCACCCAAATTGCAACACCAAGAAAGACAAGAGATATCACAACAAAATTTATTTTGTAGATAACATGTTGACCAAGTATCAAATGATTAAATTTATAGACTTCTGTGAAGTGTGGTTCCTGCCAAAATCAGTAGCCAGAGTAGCCGCCATTGTTGGAGATCACCGCTGCCACACGCCTCGGCATTGATTCAAAGAGACTTTGGATGTGTTCTTGGGGTACAGCAGACCAAGCAGCTTCCACACGTTGCCAAAGTTGATCTGGTGTGGCAGCTGGGGATGTATTCTGGGTCAATCGTTGAGCAACCATGGACCACATGTTTTCTATCGGCGAAAGATCCGGAGAGCGAGCTGGCCAGGGAAGCAATTCAATCTGGCGATTGACGAAGAACCCTTGGACAATGCGTGCCACGTGTGGTCGCGCATTATCCTGTTGAAGTATGGCTGTGGGCAAGCCCTGAAGGTAAGGAAGGACAACTGGCTCCAACACCTCGGAGATGTAGCGCTGGCTGTTTAAAGTACCGGCAATGCGTACTAGAGGAGTGCGAGAGTGATATCCAATACCGCCCCATACCATAATACCCGGTGCAGGACCAGTGTGGCGGTGCATAACGCAGCTGTTCAGCATCCTCTCTCCACGGTGTCTCCAGACTCGAATCCGACCATCGTGGTGTTGCAGACAGAAGCGTGACTCGTCAGTAAAGACAATTTCATTCCATTCTGCCGTCCACATCCTTATTTCATCGCACCATTGGCGGCGGAAACGTCTGTGGTTCTGCGTCAAGGGCAGACGAAGCAATGGACGTCTTGCGGACAGACCACTCTGCTGTAAACGGCGTCGAATGGTACGCGCAGACACTGGATGATGCGGTACAGACTGAATGTGCTGTGCTATGGTTCGTGATGTGGCTGAGCGATCCGTCACTGCCATACGCACAATATGCCTGTCATCACGTGAAGTGGTGCACTGAGGTGGATGCGATCGAACACGTCGGTCCGTCGTACCCTCCTGCATCCAACGATCACATATCCGCATTACAGTTGTTTGGTTTCGTCCAACACGACTACCGATTTCCCTGAAAGATAATCCACAATCTCGGCAGGCCACTATCCTTCCTCTGTCGAACTCGGATACTTGATCAAAAGATGATCGCTGTTTTCTACGAGGCATAATTGATCGCTTTTTTGAAAAAACCACAAGAAAAACACAATTGCCGTACTTGAAATCGTCGAAATCTCCAAGCCTTAAATAGCGCTTTGAAGTGGCGCCACAGGCGCGCGTGATGTGCGTCTGCGCTGAAATTCTAATCATTTGCATATCTCACCTCCACTAATGCATGTTGTAAATTTCATATTATTTGCATGCTTCCTTCAGGGTGTTGCATTTACGGTGGCCAGCAGTGTAGTACTTAAATTTGCATAGCACTGGATTTCACAAATGACCACCCTCGATTTTTGTTTTGTGTGCTCAGCCATTTTGGCGGGTTGGTTTTGGGTTTTATGGCGTAAGGGCCATATTTGGCCAAACTGTGCCGAACACAAGACAATGTCACGTTTTTGTGAAAAGAAAGTATGGAGTGGAGAAAGATCAATTTTCCATCCTAGGGTCGCGACCCCCTTGTTTACCAGAGGCAGTAAACCCAGTAGGTAGGTATTTTAATTAACGTCGCACTGGAGCAACACAACGGGCTATTGACGACGGTCCGAGATCAACCCCAGAAGAGAAAGATCGAGGACAACACTATGTAATTTTGAATCACGGTCAGACGACGAGGCACCACCAGAGCTGGCACCTTCGCTCTCCCAACTTCCACATCACGCCAACGTGAGGACATTTGAGGTCACGACATATTTAACGCGCACCAACCCCCTTTGTACACGACGGTCTTTAGTTGGATTCGAACTCGCAACCCTACGGTTGCTAGTCCGTTACTCTTCCAACCGGGCAACCGGGCTCGAGTTCGCGAAGCCCCTACACATCCTGAGGGGGTCAATCATTTTGGATATACATCCGTCTTTTAATTTAAGCTGCTAACATTGCATGTTGTAATTTTCTAAAGAGTAACGTGGCTTAACAAACGCAAAGCATTAGCGAATCGCAAAAAAATAAGCATCCTACTTCAACGCACTAAGCGATTCAACAACACACATTGAACGAACGGACCACACGCGCGAAAGGGCCTGCTCCCCGAAAGATGTTGATTAACAGTCCATGTTTTAACGTGATTAATTACACTCTACAATCGAAAAATCGCAACGCCGTTAAGTATGCGTCAGTAATCCAGCTTAAACGCCGCCCCAGGTATTTGCGAGCGAAACCACTCCAGCTAATAATCGAGGGAACGGGATTAGAGGGGGGCTTAGAGAAGGGCGGCAGCAGACATTGATATTCAAAGCGAGACGACGTTGTAATAAATCTTCGGAATGCGACGCAAAATGTGGTCATTCTTCAACGATTATAAACGATGCTTTTGGAAGTCGGTGATAAAAGTGCAGAAGGGGTGAATGGGTATATATACGGTGTGCATTGGGTGCTGGGGAGATTAACGGGATTTTCGAGGCTTTTGAAATTAAGCGGTGAAAAAGTTGAGTTTCGTTTCGAATCAATTTCAAAGTGAAAAAAGGAAAAAGAGCAATCCAACTTTCATTCCATTTTTCTTGGATATATTCCTTAACCCTCTGGTGGTTGTCTCGAAGATCTCCTCTCATTAGCAAAACTGATCAGACCTTAATGGACAAGATATCTCGTCATTAGAAGTGACGAGCAATATCTTGATGACGAGATATTTCGTCATTTGCAAAATTGATCAGATCTTGATGGACGAGATATCTCATCGAAACCATTTGGTTGGTTTCAGGGTTTTATGGCGCAAGGGCCATATTTGAACGTAATGCGCTCAGACACAAGACATACAATATTAATTTAATAGACATACACACAATGAAAGTTTTACTGACACAGAAGAGAGAAATACATCCAGGGAGGAATACACTTGACAGGAATCGGACAGCGCAGTGGACATACCCAATGAGCCATGACGGCCCCTCGAAATCATGGATGGTTAAAATGGGGATAAAGTATACACATTAGATCGCTCTGTGGATTATATTTCATTAATGTAAGGAGCACTACACTAGTGCTATTGGATATCCTGTTTCATTATTTTCGGAATATAAAAACCAAATGAAATACAGTGTCGCCAGTCACACGCACGGAAAAAATACAATCACGACTTTTACTCAAAACAGATAAAACGACGAAAATACAGTGTTTTTAATGCTGAACTGTAAAAACTGAAAGTATTGGGGTTTTACTGAGATAGTATAAATACTATATCTTATCAAGATATGTGCAGGTGATCAATAAAATAACTTTCACTCTTTGAAGGCATCTGTAGCTAAATCAAATAAGCGGAATGGAACCAAATTTGGTATTGAAAACTTTTGAAGACACGGGGAGAGTTTTTAGTTCAAAAATTCGACGATAGGAGAAATTTGGCGCTGTTCAAGTAGAAAACAGTCGAACATTTTCATTAAAAAACTATAATTTAAACCGGAAAAAACTTTCTAAATGCTAAACTAAAATGTGCTACATTTTCTAACCAACCACTAAAATTTTAGCGGAATACATCTTCATGTCTTCAAAAGTCTCAATACAAAATTTGGTTCCATTCCGTTAAATCAATTTAGCTACAGATATCTCCAAAAAGTGAAAGTTATTTTATTGTCACCGTGTTTTAAGTTTAACTTGGTTACTATAAAATTACTTAAAGTTTCATTCAGAGATTTTCATAAAAAATTTAAAAATAAAACATTCAAACATTGGATAAATTCCACATTTCCAAAATTTTTATCCATCAACGGATTAACATTTACGGATACAATTATTAGTGTCAGCATCTATAACCAATAGTCATGATGAAATACTGACACAGTATGGGAGGGTTTTTCCAGTGTAAACATAAACTACAGAAAAAAATTACTTCGGAACAAAATTTGATTAGCCACCGTTTTGATAAGGTTTGGTGTTAGCTTTTAATAAAACAGGTTAAGTTACGCCACATATTACAAAAGGTAGTTAAAGTTGCACTAGAGCAAACGCAAAGGGCTATTATCGAAGGTCTGGGATCAATCCCGAAGGGCTGATTGATTTATGGCGCAAGGTCCAAGGTCCAATAGGGTTTTATGGCGCAAGATCCAATAGTGGACAAGCTGCGCCAAACGCAAGACAAAATTCTATCCAGTAAAACCAATCCCAAAGGAAAAGATCCGAGTACACCTCGTAATTTTGAACAACGGTCAGATGACGAGGTCATTTCGTGAGATGGCACCGCACTCTCGAAACTTCCACGCCAATGTGAGGACATTTGAAAGCAGTTTTAATGTGCACCAGCCTCCACGTATACGACTGTCTTAGGTTGGTTTGAGTTTCGAACTCGCAACCCTCCGGTTGCTAATCCGCTACTCTTCCAATCGGGCTACCGCAACAGCACTCAGTGCGATTTTGAATAAATTATAAAGGTTATGTTAAATATTTTGTCACTGGTAACAGGTGTATTTGTGGAAGTTTAAGTAGTTTGGATTAACTCTTACACAAATTAGTAACTACGTAGGTAGTTACTAACTAGTGAAAGAGTTTGTGTTTTACTTCTTAAAGATACAAATCTACATGATAAATAACTAAGACGCTGTTCAAGTTCGAATCCCCGAAGGATGGCCGGAATTCCAGAGCAGTTGGTAAAGCCAAAGCCGATTCCTCCGATCATTGGATAGCAGTCATTTTACTTCACAAACAACTACGTCGAAAATACGGTATCGTGAACACACAGGAGTACTCCCCACTTCTGCAAAAGGCATTAGAATATCAATTATTCTACGCTTTCCCATTCAATAAAATCAATGAAACCCTTAATGGCAAAATCTAATGATGTCAATATTCCTGAATAATTAAGGCACCGCTGAACACCCAGAGTCAACATCGTAATTAATTCACTTGCTCAACTCGCGTGGCTTCAAAGCCGAGATTATCGCCAAGTGCACTAAAACCCACGCCAAACTGGCGCCTAGAATTGGCTATTTGGTGAAAATGGCTTTTCCAATGGCTAATATAATTGATGTCATTCAAAAAGCCCAACTTAATCTGTATATCCCTGTGCCATGTTTCCTCATAACGCAAAACAACCCCCAATGAACCATTGAACAGTTTAATCATACTCTTATCTCGTGCTATTCAGTATCCGATACTTCTATACAGAGCCATTTGATGCAGTCTTCTTTAGTACGGTAGTGGAACTAATGCATTCTCAAACAAAACAGTAAAATTTTGCTGGCAAAACAACCGCCAAACTACTCCTTAAAAATCGCCAACGACTTCCCATTACGGCTCAGTCCTGAAGACACGATAAAAGTCTATATATATATTCTTTCCCACATAACATCCACATTACCATTTACTTTGCCAGAGCAAACTCTTCCGCTCATCCTCACCGCTTTTAGCTCCCGTTTCGTGGAAGGCTTTTACCCCACTTCCGAAATTATGCAGAGCGATGGGCTTTATTTGCTTAACAAGGGAAGGACTGATTCAATTAAAAATATGACCGGAGGGAGGTGCACGGGCTTCTAATTTTACAAGCAATTAGCCGGAGATAAAATTAAGTTTCGCTAAGAGCTTCCTTTGATCAGAATTGATAAGAATCGTAGACTCCGTTTTCGAAAAATGAGTTTTGGTTATGTGACATTTACGGGGGATGTGATGTACATTTGGCTTGTTTTCGGTATAATGATGGCGAATTGGTTTGCTGCTATACTGAAGCACATTATTCGGCGTGGTTGGTTTGGTTTCAAGGCGAAAGGGCCATATTTGGCCGAACCGCACCAAACACACGACAACGTCTGGTAAATGGACACACGTGGGGTTTTATGGCGCAAGGGCAACATTTGGCTGAACCGCACCAAACACGACAAAGTCAAGTAAATAATGTCGTGAAAGGGTGGGATTGTGGAAAAGAGCAGTAGGATGAAAGCAGGAGAGATCGCTTGGGTATCCCGGGAGCTCGATCCTCGTGTTTACCGAAGACAGTCAACCCCATGGGAAAAGGAACGATTACTAGAGTACCTCGGATCCGTGGAGACCGTAGTACACATCTAACGTAGATATATGCGCAGGACATTTGAGGCTACGACAAATTTAACGTGTACCAGCCCCCGTGTACACGACGGTCTTTGGTTGGATCGAGTTTCGAACTCGCAACCCTCAGGTTGCTAATCCCCTGTTCTTCCAATCGGGCTACCACAGCCTCAGTCAGAAGCGTTTTACAATTTAAAGATCCACGAAAAAGTAAACAAATCCCATCGAGAACACAACCCAGTTTTTAACACAACCGTCCGCACCAAAAACCTCATTTCACTCACTCGGTGATCATCCTTGGGAACCCGTAATCTCGCCTCGACACAAACAGCACGCCCGGGATATATATCTCCCTAGCCGGGAACAGGGAAAGATACTCGCGTCCATCCGATAACAAAGATACTGCAGATTATTTATCAGCCATCCCTTATTCCCATTCGCATGTCAGCGGTGCTTGCTATCGCTAAATCGCTGTTTGTCCTGCTGTTTGTCAAGGGAGGCATAAATAAACCGGGGGACGATTCAATTCCTGGTACGGATGCGAGGTTAATAAGGTTCCAGGACAAGAGGGGGTTGGGGAGAGGGGATTCGGTGTCAAGGTGTCGTTCGGATTTCAATCGATGCTATCTCTCGCTGAGATTTATTTACTTTTTTGTGTATCTTTAAATTGTAAGACTTTTTGGTTGGTTCGTTTAGTTTATTTTTACAGGCTCAATTTTGGGCAAGCTGCTTCAAACATGAGATAGAAAATTTAAGATATAAATTAAGAATATTTAGTTTAAGCAACACTTCTAACGTTGGATGAGAAACTCCAAATCGGATTTGGCTATAGTTCTTCGGTGTTCAGGTGTCGTTCGGATCTGATGCTATCTCTCGATGGGATTTACTTTTCGTGTATCTTTAAATTGTAAGATCGTTTCTAGTTGGTTTTTACAGGCCTACATTTAATCAAGCTGCGCCAAATATAAGACAGAAAATTTAAGATATAAAGATAAAAGTTAGGTAATACATCTTTTAAGGTTGAATGAAAAACTCCGAATCGGATTTGTTTAGTTATTAAAAATTAGACATTCAATACAAATGTATCGGTTAAAAGGTGTCAATCGCCAAAGAAAAGGGCTGCAATTATAAAACAATGTATGGTGTTCACCGTGGATCTTATCCCGTCAGCAAACTCGTTATTACTGCTATCTCTTTCCGTACTGATAACCACTGTTCACCATCTCTTTTATCCCCTTTCACATTTTTTACTTAAACTTGTCTATCTTGTGTTTGGCACAGCTTGGCCAAATATGCCTGAGCCATAAAACCCCAAAATAACTAATCGTACCGACGAATTCAGAAACAGACTCCGCATCCAAAACACCAATTGCGGTTGGTTGGTCGTTTTCGGGTTTTATGGCGCAAGGCCATATTTGGCCAAGCTGTGCCAAACACAAGACAATGAGGGAGGAAAACAAAGCAAAATGCGAAAGGGTAAGCGAGGGTAAAACAGAAAAGGACAGATCACTCGAGTACCTCGGGGTTGTGATGTCCTTACAAACCTAAATAAAGTCCCTGAGGATCACCAATCGTGGAAGTGCTTTGTTTAAGCTTCAACCTTTTATCACCTTAAAGAATAGACTTATTCAAAACGACGTGAATCAAATACCAATAGCGGTATAGTAGCAAAGAGCCCCACTACCTCTCATTGATGCAATAAGCTTTCAATCTCAGTGAATACTTTCAATTGTATACTAAATTTAGAGCACTTTCTCATTTATTTACAAAATGGCGCTCCATTCCATTCTGTGTCGAGAGCAGTAATAGAATCCCCGCATTCCTATTTGACCTGCTAAGAATATCAATAGCACAACCCAGACCGCACGCAAACCAAATATGCAAAACGGAAAACAGGCGTTCGATTAACTCAACAGCTGAAAATGAACGAATTCACTTCAGTTCCGCAATCTTCCGCTGCGTTATTACCGAGAATTCCAATTCCCTGGATATGAATGAAGTATCAGCAGCTGTAGTCCAATCCCACGGCTTTAGAATTCGTCCAATTGAATGAAACTCACTTGCATTGGAAGAGGCAGGTCATTGGATTAGGGGCTGTCGCGACGACAAAGACGCGTGTTGACAGAACTATTGTGACCCTGCAATGGCAAGGGCGGTTTCGTGTTTTGTTATTTCGTCGCGTATTGATTTTGAACGCCCTCCAATGGACAAAAAGAAATACGACAGCTATTCCACTAAGAACAAGCTATTCGGTAGTGTGAAGAGAAATGCAAAAGATCTGGTGACACGCCAAAGCGGCCGCGGTAGCCCGATTGGAAGAGTAACGGATTAGCAACAGGAGGGTTGCGAGTTCGAATCCAACCAAAGTCCGTCGTGTACAAAGGGGACTGGTGCACTTTAAATCCGTCGTGGCCTTAAATATCCTCACGTTGGCGTGGTGTGGAAGTTTGGAGAGTGGGGTGCCAGCTCAGGTGTGACCTCGTCATCTGACCGTGGTTCGAAATTACGTGGTGTTGTCCTCGGACATTTCCCTTCGGGTTTGATCTCGGACCGCCGCCAATACCCCGTTGTGTTGCTTCAGTGCGACGTTAATTAAAATACCTACCTACCAATGGTGAACACCTCGTAATTTTTAACCACGGTCAGATGTCGAGGTACACACCCGAGCTGGCATCCCACTCTCCAAACTTCCACACCACGCCAACGTGGGAACATTCGAGCCCATGACAGATTTAAAGTGCAGCAGCCCCCACCTAAACTTTGGTTTGACCGAGTTTCGATTTTGGGATTTTATGGCGCAATGTCCAAAAGCTGACAAGCTGACCGAGTTTCGTTCTCGCAATCATCCGGTTGCTAATCCACTATTCTACCAACCGAGCTACCGCGGGGCCCCCATTCACTAAGGAACTGTCAACAGGGCCCAGGGGTGGAGGGCTAGAGTTCGAGCCCAGATTTGAGTCAAACATTCCCCTTGCGTTAACACACGAAACTTTTCAAAACAAACACGATATACAGAGAAAGCCCATCCATTTCCCAAGCTCAAAATGTTCACCCGAAATAATCCCATTCAAAAATAGCATTCCAACGACTCATCTCGTTATAACAGTCGGCATGAATTACCCTCGACAAACACTCCAATAAAAAAAGATTCCAACTGCCCCTAGAAAGGCCGGGAGCAGAAAATCGTGTGTGCTATTTGTTCCCTGCAGCCAATTTCCCAAATGGTCGTGGCAACAACACGGAGCAATCCCCCCGTCTGTTCGAAGCCCCAACGTGAATTAATGTCGTGGACGGTGTTGCAGAAACAAACTGGGGGCATTCAGTGAAGGGGGCTTTAACAGTACCTCCGACGTAAAGATGCTTTTTCTGGATATCTGCACGTACATGACGTTGCCTAGGTGCTTCGTTTGTGGGGAGGGTTTATGGGGGTCCTTCTATAAAATACGATGTGTGGGGAATTAAAGAATTGAAACAAGTTTCGTCCTAAGCGCAGATAATTAAGACTGGCATAAATTAAAAATTCGGTAGGTTGGATTTGGGTTTTATTGCGTAAGGTACAGATTTGGCCAAGCTGCGACAATGTCAAGGAATTGTGAAAAGATGTCAAAGAATTGTGATTGATGGGGGTCTCGACCCCCACGTTTAACAGAGTCAATAAAATCCATGAGAAAAGAATAGATCACTAGGATACCTCAAGTTCAAGACACTTAAAGATGTGCATGGAGTAGAAATTCGGTAAGTAGGTAGTTAATTAATAGCGCACTGGAGCAACACAACGGGCTATTGGAGACGGTCCGGGATCAATCCCAAGGGAAAGGCCCGATGACAGCACCACGTAATTTTGAACCACGGTCAGATGACGAGGTCGACACCTGAGCCGGCACCCCACTCTCCAAACTTCCACACCGTGCCAACGGGAGGACATTTAAGATTATGAGATTTAACGTGCGCTAGCCCCCATGTGCATGGCGGTCTTTGGCTGGACCAAGTCTCGAACTCGCAGTCCACCGAATGCTAATCCGTTACTCATCCAACGGGAAATTAAAACAGTGAAATTAGTTTCATCCGAAGTGCAAATAAAAGTTAAGACTGGCATAAATTAAAAATTCGGTAAATAGGTTGCGTTTGGTTTTTATTAAGTAAATGGACACACAAAAAGTTTAACAAAAAATTATTTGATCCTGATAGGAATCGAACCTGCACCGCCTACAGCTCGCAGGTTGCTAGAGCAGTGGGCATACTGAGCCACGGAGACCCCGTTTCCATTTTCGGATGTGAACGATACGTCCCCAGTTGCCTTATTCCCAGCGAACAATCGTCAAAGAATTCTCTGGGATCAGCAGTGCTATAGTATGAAAAAAGAGGAAACGGGCTCGCTTTTAGTAAGCGTTTCCACAAGTGTACACCTACGAAACTCAGTTCGTCCCAAGAACTTGGTTTCCCCACTGCGCTAGCAACTTGCGAGTTGTAGGCAGAGCAGGTTCGATCCCTGTTACTTATTCTGGGTGACTCACTTTTGTGTGTCAGTAACTTTCCTTGTGTGACGTCCATTACTTGACATTGTCTGCTGACATTTTTTGTGAATCGGACTGTACTAATTTGATTAGCATTTGGTAGGTAGGTATTTAATTAACGTCGCATTGGAGCAACACAATGGGCTATTGGGATCAAATCCGAAGGATTAGTATTGGGAACTGTATTATCAATCTTTAAAAACTAAAATTATCCTTGGGAGTGAATTACAAAATAAACTAGGTAGGTGCCACCCCCAATATTTTGACCAATGTAGCACTACTAGTGATTTGATCTTACGATGATTTTAATGGTAATTAATTAACGTCGCAATGGAGAAACACAACGGGCTATTGGCGACGGTCCGGGACCAATCCCCAATATCCGAGGACAAATTACGTAATTTTGAACCACGGTCAGATGACGAGAACACCTGAGCTGGCACCCCACTCTCCAAACTTCCACACCAGACCAACGATCAATCCTACGAAGAGGCCGTCGTGGTTCAATGGATTTGCCGATTGAGCTAGCAGCCTACAAATTCTAGGCGGTGCAGATTCGATTCTTGTAACTTGCCCTTCTGTGTCAGTAAATCTTTTCTTGTGTATGTATGTCAATTTACTTGACGTTGTCTTGTGTTTGGCGCAGTTAGGAAAAATATGTCCCTTGCGCCATAAAACCCATCCAATTTTTCTGTACCCAAAAGTGGCTAAGTATTGTTGAGTGTTGAAACTATCGCAAAATCTATAAAAAGCTTGTATGAATGTGATAGATCTTAATATCCATTATATATTAAAATTCTTTCTTTTCGTTAAATTATTTGTCTCCACTTCTAATCCTATTGTATTGAACCATATGCAGCACTTTTTCACAAAGACAATCAAAAGCAAATACGACAATCCAATTTAAACCGAGTATTTTTTTCTCGAATTTTTTTTTTACTTCATTGTTTCATTTAGATTGTAACTTTTTCGGTCACACCAACTTCCTATGACTCGATTCCCATTTTTACACAGCAATAAAAAATTGATTGGTTTGCTTTTAAAGCATTGTAGTAATAAAAGTTAAAGATTGATTCAACGCGGGCGTTTTAAGTTCTACGCCCGAATCTAAACTCGATCTTTTTTCGCCTTTGTAATTGCATCGAATGTTTTCCTAATCCTGTCTCCTCGATACTTTTCGAAAAAGAATCACTCGATGAAGTCTTTCTTTTGGGAAATGAATGGTGTTATTCGCATCACCCTAATTTGTTTTGCCACATCCGGTGGCTGGGAATATTACGCTTTTTTGCGTGTGTGCGCTTCGCTGGGAAATGTTTACAGTCAGGGAAAACTAATTAAAAGTACAAAGAGAAGGAATTTTCCGACGTGGGGATTTAATTAGGGAAAAGTAATTAAAGTTCCTTTTTATTCCCCTCTTTTCATCGGGTTGTGGAATGCGAGCAAAACAAATAGAATACGTAATTGCTTCCATCGACATCTAAATTAGTTTCCAATCTGATACATATTTAGTCTGAACAAATTGATTATTTTCAATTAAAGCTCTTTTGAATAATTCTGCAACATATTATTCCAACATCATCCATTAGTTTTCCTTCATTATATATGCTCCCACCGTAAGTTCGTGCAATGCTTTTTCGCTTTTGAATGAATTCCTAAAAATCTGATTACAATGAATACGTGAGAATCTGAATAACAGCTTTAATGTGGATAGACCCTATGAGGTATACGAGAAGTTGATTGGATGTTCTCTTTTACGTTTGGTTCATCAAATTGCTTCAAGGTTTCATCGGATTGTGGAATGCACTGCGAGCAAAACAGAATATATAGAATGCATAATTGCTTCAATGGACATCTAAATTAGTTTTCAATCGGATACATATTTAGTCTCAACAAATTGATTTTCAATTGAAGGGGAATCTTTTGAATGATAATTCGATAGTTCCTGCCACATATTCCAGCAAAGTACATCAATTACTAATTTCCTGCATTTTGTATGCCTCCACCTTAAGTTCTCGCTGTATTTTTCTCGTTTCAATGAATTACTAAAACGTTAATTACAATGAATAGAGATATCAGTCTTAATTTGGGTAGAAGACTCAAAATAGGATAGAGTAAACAAAGTTGATTGGATGCTGCGTTTTACCTTGGTGAGAGAATTGCATTACTGCCTTTGTCCCAAAATAAGCGTCTAATTTAGTTATTTTGAAAATTAGTATTCTTGAATTTTCAAGTGAATACCAACATGGGCAGCGTTTGTTAAAGGTGTAAGGCAACATTTGCATGCCACTAGGTCGTCTTTTTTACTGTAAACAACGACCAGTAAAAAATCGAAAAAGTGCTTCCTTAAAAAACATTTGTGCATGTATGGATGGTTGTTTTTAGGTTTCATGGCACAAGGGCCATATATGGCGAAGCTGCCCCAAACAACTTATTTCCTAATTTTGTAGTTTTATGTATTTAAAAAGACACTTATTAAAAGCACAAAATAAAAAAATAATTTAAGGGATCAAAAAAGGGAAATGTAATTTAATTGACAGTACAAAGGTAAGAACTATATGTATTGTGAACAGTTGCAACACTAATTTGTGGCAAATGGATTTTTTTAACCCTCCTGGTGGTAATCTTGACGACGTATCTCGTCATTAGCAAAACTGACCAGATCTTGATCTCGTTATCAAAATATTTTGATGGTGAGATCAAGATCTGTTCACATCTTGGACGAGATATCTCGCCGAAACCACTTGGAGAGGTAGCATGATGCCTAGTTAGAACGTTAGAAGCTAAACTGGAATTCAAAACTAAAAAACAAGACGTTTTCGAAAATGCATATTTATAACACGCCGACCGATGAAAACTAATTTTACAGTTCTGAAAAGAAAAATCCATTTTACTGTTAAAGTAAAAATTGAAATTCCGATAAATATGCAAGGGAAATTTTGCACGCGGAATAAATATTAACAAAGAACATAGAAGTGAAACACCACTCACGCTCTCGAGCTCGCGTACTGCACTAAGTTCACTCGGCAAATCCGTCAGTGTGCAGGAGGCGCGGCAGCCCAGTTGGAAGAGTAACGGATTAGCAACAGGAGGGTTGAGATTCCAAAACTCGGTCCAACCAAAGACTCATGTACACGAGGGTTATGCACGTTAAATATATCGTGGCCTCAAATGTACTCACGTTGGCATGGTGTAGAAGTTTGTTGGCCTCGTCATCTGACCGAGGTTCAAAATTACGAAGTGCAGTTTGTCGGATATTTCTCTAGGGGATTGATCGTGGACCGTCGCCAATAGCTCCTTGTGTTGTTTCGGTGCGACATTAATTCAACTACCTATTTACCGAATTTTCCCTCTGGGCCACATCTTTTACTGTGTGCTGGCTTCACGAACCCGAGGTACTCTTGTGATCTATTCTTTTCCCATGGAGTTTACTGTCTCTGGTAAACATAGGGGTAGCGACCCCATGATACCTACTTTCTCCTCTCCATCCTTTCTTTTCTCAATTACTTGACATTGTTTTGTGTTTGGCGCAGCTTGGCCAAATATAGCTCTTGCTTATGGAAACCCAAATCAACCAACCGAGACTCCTGTATGAGTAAAACTTTCCTTATGTGCTTCCCATTTACATGACATTGTGTTGTGTTTGGCGCAACTTGGAAAACTGGCTCTTTAGCCATAAGGACCTAAATTAACCAACCGAGACTGGTTACCAATCCTCTTATGTATCAGTAAACCTTTCTTTGCGTGTTTGTCAATTTACTTGACATTGTCTATCCTATTGTCTGGTGCACCTTGGACAAACATGGCCCTTGCGCCATAAAAATCCAAATCAACCAACCGAGACTTTTACATCCGTAAATCTTTCCTTATGTTTGGTCCATTTACTTGATGTTATCTATGTGTCTGGCGTTGGAGCAGCTTGGTCAGATCTGTCCCTTGTGCCATAAAATCAACCAAACCAAACCTTGTGTCTGGCGATCTTGGACAAACATGGCCTTGCGCCATAAAACCCAACCAAACAAGACTGGTTACATTAAAGCTCGTGACCTGGAAACGATAATAACACGGATAAAAAACCTCGACCCCAAACTTTCAAACCCCCACGGAAGGCTCGAAAAGCCACCATCAGCATAACGGCGGATGGGTAAACATAGACAACCGATATAATGCAGAACGTGGGGATGACGACCGCGCATTCGAAAAAGAACGCCCCCACCCCTCCCATTATCCGGTCCGGAGGCACGGGAGACAGGAAGGAACATGACATCAGAATGCACATCTGGGGTCCTTCGCTAAATGCCAAAGGGATAGGGGGCGGGGAGCCCCTACTCATCTTGTGACGCAGAAGAGAATGCTGCGGGGGAGGTATAAGTAAAGCATAAGTAAACAAGGAAAAAGTCCACGCTCGCGAGCTTAAGTGAGTCGGGGAAAATTTCAGGGGCACGTATTTGAAAAGAGGATGATGTGCTAGAGTGTGTATCCTAGGAAATATTCACTTGATGAACAATGTCAGTTGAGGAACGTCGCCTTCGTTCTTGGATTCTCGAGAGAATTGGCGTGTTTACTTTATTAAGTCGGAATTATTTATAAATGAACCTTGTGAAAGGCATTTCCTGCAAAGGTAAATGTAGATGGCGCTAGTGTTTTCGTGGTAGAGTGCTTCCCGAACGTATTCCGTATTGGGTGGGTTGGTAGAGTTGAATTAACGTCGTACAGGAGCATTACACCAAGTTATTGGCGACCGTCTGAGATCAATCACGAATTGAAAGATCCGAGGACAGCATCACGTAATTTTGATGGTCAGATGACGAGGTAAAAACCTGAGCTGGAATCCCTCTCTCCAAACTTCCACACCACGCCAATGCGAGGATATTTGAGGTCACGACAGGTTCAACGTGCTTCAGCCACCACGTACTCGGCGGTCTTTGGTTGGATCGAGTTTCGAACTCGCAACACTCCGGTTGCTAATACAGTGCAACTTGGATAATTCGAAGCTGAAGGGACCACTAAAAAAATTCGAATTGTCCAAAACTTCGAATTAAAAAAGCTACATCTTTTAACTTTTTTTTTCAGGTCCACTGAATGCTTGAAAAGATTATTCTGTCAATAAGTAAATATTTATTCAGAAAGATCATGGTATGAAAGACTTAAACATTATATGTATGTAAACAAAATAAGATTTACATTACGTAAGCTACAGTACATATTACATGTACTGTAGCTTACGTAATTGTTCGACACGTGAAATAAGCTACAGTACATATTACATGTACTGTAGCTTATTTCACGTGTCGAACAAGTGGGGGTATTCCGACGATGATTTCTTAACGATGAAAGGCCGAAAAGTCGTTATGGTTCGAAAGTTTTTATAAAAAACTTCGAATTATCCACGTTTTTTAACATTGATTTAACGAGAAGTTCAAGGGACTAAGAGAAATCTTCGAATTAACGACGATTTCGAATTAGAGACGTTCGTTTTATCCAAGTTGCACTGTATATATCTGATAGTTGATTGGTGAACGAAAATTAGACAAAACGCCAAAACGGAGATAAACTATATTTTAAAGAAACCCCGCTATGCAACACAAGACAATGTCAAGCAATGGACATACAACTCACAGGTTGCTTAACGTAGAGAACAAACCCACCGAACTACGACGGCCCTCAATGACTAGACAACAAATTAAGATGGTTTTTATGGGCCATATTTGGCCATGCTGCGCCAGACACGAGATACAAAATCAAGTAATGAGCATTCAAGCACAAAGTTTCCCTCACACAAAAGAGAGAAATACACCTAAGGAGGAATCAATCCTACGCCGCCTACAATTCGCAGGTTGCTAGCACCGTGGGCATACCCACTGAGCCACGAAAGCCCCCAACAAATTATGGTTCCGAAACAATCCTACAAGGTAGGTATTTATTTTAATTAACGTCGCACTAGAGCAACACAACGAGCTATTGCTAACGGTTCGGGATCAATCCCCAAGTGAAAGATCCAAGGACAATACCACGCAAATCTAAACCACGGTCAGATGACGAGGTTACAAAGCTGGCGACCCACTCTCCAAACTTCCACACCACGCCAACGCGAGGACGTTTGAGGCCACCACAGATTTAACGTGCACCAGCTCTCCTTTGTACGCGATGGTCTTTGGTTGGATTAGAACTCACAACCCACCGGACTATATTTAATCATGAATTTTGCACTTTATTGTATGACAAATTTCTTGCGCTCGTTTCTCTTAAACACTACTTTTTAATATTTTTATACAGGGTGATTCTACGGTCATGGGACAAACTTCAGGGGTTGATAGAACACAACGAAACAAACACTTTTCCCCATAGAATGTATGGTCGCAAGTGCAGCGGTTGGCCGCTAGAGAGCGCAGTCAAACGCTTGTATAAAAGCCCATAGAATGTCTATTGGGTGAGTCTAAACTAATACGACAAACCTCAGGGGTTGATAGAACACAACGAAACAAACACTTTTCATCATAGAATGTATGGTCGCTAGAGGACGCTTTCCATTTCGACACAAACACACGGTCCGACACAAGTTGGAAAGAAGAGGCATGAAATATGGAAACAACGCTTTAATGTCAAATAAACATCAATAACTGCTTGACAAAACGAAATAATACAATTAGATTTGCATACATTAAAGATAAGTACAAGGAACAACGGCTAAGAAAGAAATGACATGTACACTGCTGGCCACCATAAATGCAACACCCTGAAGGAAGCATGCAAATAATATGAAATTTACAACATGCATTAGCGGAGGTGAGATATGCAAATGATTAGAATTTCAGCGCAGACTCACATCACGCGCGCCTGTGGCGCCACTTCAAAGCGCTATTTAAGGCTTGGAGATTTCGACGATTTCAAGTACGGCAATTGTGTTTTTCTTGTGGTTTTTTCAAAAAAAAACGATCAATTATGCCTCGTAGAAAACAGCGATCATCTTTTGATCAAGTATCCGAGTTCGACAGAGGAAGGATAGTGGCCTACCGAGATTGTGGATTATCTTTCAGGGAAATCGGTAGTCGTGTTGGACGAAACCAAACAACTGTAATGCGGATATGTGATCGTTCGATGCAGGAGGGTACGACGGACCGACGTGTTCGATCGCATCCACCTCAGTGCACCACTTCACGTGATGACAGGCATATTGTGCGTATGGCAGTGACGGATCGCTCAGCCACATCACGAACCATAGCACAGCACATTCAGTCTGTGCCGCATCATCCAGTGTCTGCGCGTACCATTCGACGCCGTTTAGAGCAGAGTGGTCTGTCCGCAAGACGTCCATTGCTTCGTCTACTCTTGACGCAGAACCACAGACGTTTCCGCCGCCAATGGTGCGATGAAAGAAGGATGTGGACGGCAGAATGGAATGAAATTGTCTTTACTGACGAGTCACGCTTCTGTCTGCAACACCACGATGGTCGGATTCGAGTCTGGAGACACCGTGGAGAGAGGATGCTGAACAGCTGCGTTATGCACCGCCACACTGGTCCTGCACCGCCACACTGGTCCTGCACCGGGTATTATGGTATGGGGCGGTATTGGATATCACTCTCGCACTCCTCTAGTACGCATTGCCGGTACTTTAAACAGCCAGCGCTACATCTCCGAGGTGTTGGAGCCAGTTGTCCTTCCTTACCTTCAGGGCTTGCCCACAGCCATATTTCAACAGGATAATGCGCGACCACACGTGGCACGCATTGTCCAAGGGTTCTTCGTCAATCGCCAGATTGAATTGCTTCCCTGGCCAGCTCGCTCTCCGGATCTTTCGCCGATAGAAAACGTGTGGTCCATGGTTGCTCAACGATTGACCCAGAATACATCCCCAGCTGCCACACCAGATCAACTTTGGCAACGTGTGGAAGCTGCTTGGTCTGCTGTACCCCCAAGAACACATCCAAAGTCTCTTTGAATCAATGCCGAGGCGTGTGGCAGCGGTGATCTCCAACAATGGCGGCTACTCTGGCTACTGATTTTGGCAGGAACCACACTTCACAGAAGTCTATAAATTTAATCATTTGATACTTGGTCAACATGTTATCTACAAAATAAATTTTGTTGTGATATCTCTTGTCTTTCTTGGTGTTGCAATTTGGGTGGCCAGCAGTGTACAAAACATGAGAAACTTTTCACACGGAAATGAAACGACATGTACAAACATCAGTCGGTAAGTACAACGCAAATGCACAATTACAGAAGCTGTGCAAAATGTCGATCACCACACCTGATGCAGGCCTCGCATCGCCGACGTAACACTTTTGTACAAGCGTTTGACTGCGCTCTCTAGCAGTCAACGGCTGCACTTGCGACCATACATTCTATCGGGAAGTCTTTGTTTCGTTGTGTTCTATCACCCCCTGAAGTTTGTCCCATGACCGTAGAATCACCCTGTATATGATTTTATGATTTATCTAAAAAAGATGATTTTATGATTTATCAAGCGCTTGGCGCAGCTTGTCCTTTTTTGGACCTTGCGCCATAAAACCCAACAATCAATCACAAGCCACCGGTTGCTAATCCGTTACTCTTCCAACCGCGGCCCAAATAACGCTACAAAGCAACCCAATCAAAAACAGGTATACACCACAAAAAATCCTTAATAACTGACAGGACATTGAAATTTCCATCCAGCGGTAACGAACTGACACAAGATCCAGAAAAAAACCTCCCGAAATCTTAACGAACTGGGGAAAATCGATCTCCAAGTTTAAAAGAAAAGAAATCTCCCCTTACTCTTCACCTATCGAATTCAGGTCCGTGAGAAAAGAAAAACGAGCAAGCGGGGCAAAAGGGAAAACGTAACTTTTAATAAAGTTTAAAAGAATGAGATAATGCAAGGTGGCAGAGACGGCGAGAAATTAATTACGCTTTACAAGAAAATTCGTAAGTGCTGGGATAAAAAATATTTGAAAAAATCCCCGTAAAGGGAAAAAAAGGCAGAAATAAACGATCCCACCTAGAGATTATGGGTACGTGTGTTTCAAGGGAAGGATGTGGAAGTTTTTGCCCCGTGTTCTTGCAACGTTTTTTGCTTTGTTACTTACCTCCGTGCTGTCACTTAGTAACAGGATATATGACAATTACTTTTTTGTAAATCCCAGCTATTACTCAGCTTGGGCAATTAGATTTGGCTCTGGAATTAATTTAAGTGTAAGGAAAGTGACAAGGAACCGCTGCTTTTAATCAAGGGCTTGTCTTACTTTTTGAGATAGGGGTTTGGTAAAAATGCATTGAGTAAAATTGCATATTTTGGGTAGTTTTATTTTATAAGGTAGGTATTTAAGTAACGTCGCACTGGAGCAACACAACGGGCTATTGCCGAAGGTCCGGGATCAAACACCCGAAGGAAAAGATTCGGGTACACCGAATTACACCACGTAATTTTGAATCACGGTCAGATGACGAGGTCACACCTGAGCTGACACCCCACTCTCCAAACTTCCATACCACGCCAACGTAAAGACATTTGAGGCCGCGACAGATTTAACGTGTACCAGCCCCTTTTGTACATGACGAACTTTGGTTGGATTCGAACTCGTAACCCACCGGTTGCGAGTCTTACTCTTCCAACCGTTGGGTTGTTTTAGGTTTTATGACGCAAGGACCACATTTGGTCAAGCAACAAACACAAGACAACATCAAGAAAGAAATGTCGTAATTTTATTTTACAAGGTAGGTATTTAATTAACGTCGCACTGGAGAAACACAACGGGCTATTGGAGACGGTCCAGGATCAAACCCGAAGGGAACACCACCACGTAAATTTGAATCAGTCAGATGATGAGATAACACCTGAGCTGGCACACCACACCACCGTGAGGACATTTGAGGCCACGACATCTTTGGCTGGATTCGAACTCGCAAACGTACGGTTGCTAATCCGTTAATCTTCCAATCGGGCTACCGCGGCCCCGTGAATACAAGGGCCTGGTGTTGGATTGTGGAATGATTTGAAGTAAAGTTTGAACGATTGTTTCTCGTGTGTGAATATTCAACAATTAATTTACAGTTTTGAACGAGTAAAGTGCAGTTTGATGGTAATACTGAAAGATAATTTTTTTGATTACACGCCTGTGATGTAGCGTAATTCGGTGCTTTCGAATGACACCGCTTATGCAGTCCTCCCTCAGCGCAATCCAAAGGGACACTGGCCCAGCACCTTAGAATTTCGACATATTGAAGACTCCCCGAGCTCAGTGCGCCTGCTCACTCGGTCAGAAGGTCATGACAGATATGGACATCTTTTGTCAACAAGACGCTATATTCATCTTCTGGAATGGATGTTGGGGCTTTATGGCGCGAAGTCCAAAAGCGGACAGGCTGTGCCAAACACAAGACAGAATATGACACAATAAAAGTATAAAATATTTAAAAATTAATAGTCTAAGACAAAGATAAAAGGTAGATTTAAAACATGTAAAATGTATAGATGAGAATAAAAATATTCAAACAATAGTATGATAAAACAAGATCATGGTCTGCGGCATAACTAATGAAACTGAAGAATTTAAATTTACATATGTAATAAAATTTTGAGTGAAATTAAAAGATGGAAAATTAGATGAGGTTTAAAACACCAACTGAACGTAAAAACGCGAAAAGTTTCGAATGAGGATTTTCCCCAATCAAATCTTAGATTCAAAATTGTACTTTTAAAAAATTTGATATGTTGATTAAAAACAGTCGTAACTGTTTTTTGTAAAGCTTAACTTTTCATGCACGCCCCAGTACTGCTCCGATTTTAAAGACGTATTCACGTCATGAAATGATACCTCCACAACAAGTCAAAACAGCACCACTGCTGACTCCAGAATGACTACAGGAATCTAATACAAGAAGCGAAATCGCAATCATGCGCCTGCAAGCAATTATTTTTCCGGATCAGTCAAATCCAGCGAAAGTGAAGGCGGGAGCAATTTTCCCGGTTCCAGGAACGGGAGTTGAGAGGATGAGTAGCCGCACAAAAACTATGGAACTGAAACGGAGTAATTGGAGCAGCTCAGGTAAAATACCGTTTTTTATAGCTTTCAGAAAGAGGAGAAAAAAGATATTTGCCTTCTGAAGGATCTCGCAGGTAAAAAAATCGGGGAATATTTGACGGAGGGAAAGATCCTCGCATACATTACGAATAATTAGTTTCTCAATCTCCGCTGATTGGAGACGAGTATCCCCTGGCGGAGGAGATACTTTTGAAATTAGTTTCTATTCAGCGAGATGAGGTGTTTTGCCTTCTTTGAAATAAAAACAATGAGGGGCGGTGGGACATTCTTTTAGTGAAATTTTTTAATCTTTGCCCTAAAAAGCTACATCTAAAGGCGACAGAGCATCAGTATAGTAGCAATTCATGGCTAGAGATGCCGAGATTGGATCGAAATTTGGTTTTGG
Organism: Meta bourneti; assembly: GCA_933210815.1. Lineage (NCBI taxonomy): Eukaryota > Metazoa > Arthropoda > Arachnida > Araneae > Tetragnathidae > Meta > Meta bourneti. The sequence continues at coordinate 63,616,109 of OW119932.1, read as the reverse complement.
GGTTCTTTCATGGCGAAAAGGCCGTATTTGGCCACGTTGCGACAGACGAAAGACGACGTCAAGTAATGGACATACACACACAAAGTTTTTACTGATACAGAAAAGAGGAATACACTCAGGGAACAATCGAACCTGCGACGCCTACACTCGCAGGTTGCTAGAGCAATGGGCAAAGTCACTGATCCACGACGGTCCCAATTGAATCGAGGTAGGTTTGGTTTAATGGGGTTTTATGGCGCAAGGGCTATATTTGGCCATGCTGCACCAGACACAATATAATATCAAGTAATTGACACAATATCAAGTAAATGACAAACACAATGAAAGCTTTATTGGCACAGAAGAGAGAAATACATCCAGGGAGGAATACACCTGTCAGGAATCGAACCTGCGCCGCCAACAACTCAAAGGTTGCTAGCGCAGTGGGCATACCCACTGAGCCACGACGGCCCCTCATCTCTTGTAGTTTAATTAGAAGAATACGTCTCAATGACCCTGATAGGCATAAAATGAAATCACCTGCACTCACATTACAGACTTGGATAGGTTTCAAAAGTTTTTATGAGCATTAAGTAAAATTGTTTCCTTGGTTCGAATGGTCTTATGGTGTTCTTCCCTCCATAAGTCCGATAGTGATAGTGTTATTGTTTACGCGATCAGAAGCTGGTATTCTTCAATGTCCAAAAACATTTTGAGACGGGTTAGGTTGGACGTTTTATTAAAAGATAGACCACTGAAAGAGTATAGACCACACGAAGGGGGTCCGTTTTAGTTTAATAAGTCTATTTCTTATTTTAAATCGCTACGTCACTATACCATCTATCTTAGCCATGATGAAAGGGGCAATTGATCCTGTCGTCTGGAAAGCCAGATTGGTTGGTTGATTGATTTGGGTTTAATGGCGCAAGGTCCAGTATTGGACAAGCTGCGCCAAACAAGATGGAAAGCCACAGGATCAACTGACAAATTTTAAACGTAACCTTCACGAAACAATGTTAGCCCTTGTGTAGCAAAAAATGTTTGTCCTTATGTGTGTGGACCCTTTCTTATTAATTTATTTCAATTGTAATTAACCCTCCTAGTGAGTGTCTCGACGAGTTATCTAATTATTAGCAAAGCTAACCAGATGGATGAGACATCTCGTCATCCTAAAGAAAGCACGTTTTTCATTCAGTACTGACTGAATAATAAATATCGGAAAAACTTAATTAAATGCTCCATGTTGTCATTACAATAAACAGTTTTTGTATAAAAAATTTTGATTAAATAAATAGCCCGGAACAATCTACTTAAGAATTCTGAACTTAGAACCCTGCATTCAATTGTTCAGCCGATCAAGTCAATTCAGCCCCTTTTAGCACCTAGCAGTATTAAAAGGAATTTTAAATCAACATTTCATTACAAAAAAGTAGGTATAACGTTTAAATATTTGTTGAACCAAACACTACAACAACGAGGGAGGGAAAAAGTAGAAAGGTAAGCGAGGGTCAAAAAGAAGGGTAAGCGAGGCTAAAAAAGAAGGGTAAGCGAGGGTAAAAGATAAGGGAGAACAAAACACTCGGGTACTTCGGGGTTGTGATGCCTGTACATACTGTAGTGATTCTCTGAGTAGCGTGGTAGATTCAAATCTACAGAGAACAGTCTAGCTTAAATAACAAACGATAATTTTATTTAAAACAATGTCTTGACTATATTAGAATCTATTTACACGACACTTTCACGCCTCTGCTAACTGGATGCGACAGGGTGTCGAAATCTCAGGACGTACGAAAGTCTCTGAGTTGGAGAAAGGTATCTCAACAGTCTCTAGATGAAACTCTACTCGTCGGGTGACGATTTCACCAGATCAGCACTGGATCCTCACTGGACGACAGGACAAGGCAGGTTCACTGCCGGACGAGAAGTCGGTACCGAACTCTCCGCAGGTCGTCGGCTCGGCACAATCAGGGATCGGCTCCACTGGGGTCGTCGGGTCAGTACAAGACAGCACGGCTCCGCTGGGGTCGTCGGATCGGCACAAGACAGGCACGGCTCCGCTGGGGTCGCTGGTTCAAGTCTCGAACGAGAAATAAGCAGGAACTCGAGATAGGCAGCCTACGCCAGGCTACAAGAACGCGTCCTCTCAGGGTGAGAGAACCGTCTTCCAAATTAGTAAGAGCTCCTTAATGGGGTTGACCGCTCAAAGGGTCACTGAGCTAAGACGTTAGCTCGGGAAACAAACAAGACTCGAGATGGGTAGCCTACGCCGGCTACAAGAACGCGTCCTCTCAGGTTGAGAGAACCGTCTTCAAAAAATATATTTTCTCCCTAAGGAGTGACCGCTCGAAGGGTCGCTGAGTTAAGCCTCTCGAACGAGATCACAGGCAAGAACTCGAAATGGGCAGCCTACGCCAGGCTACAAGAACGCGTCCTCTCAGGTTGAGAGAACCGTCTTCAAAAAATATATTTTCTCCCTAAGGAGTGACCGCTCGAAGGGTCGCTGAGTTAAGCCTCTCGAACGAGATCACAGGCAAGAACTCACGATTCGACTCCCTACTTTTCCTTTTGAAACCTCCCAGCCTTTGTTCGCTGGTGGTTCCCGATTCGTTCGTTCTTGATTGGTTCTTACTTTTAATTGGTTCGTTTTTACTTTGCTCATTTTTGAGGTTGCTGATTCGGTAGAGACTCTCTGACGTAAAATGGGATCAGCTACTTAGCGCAGGTGGCTTGATTACCTAGCAGGTGGACTTAATCACCTGGCAGGTGCACTCCTAAACACCTGGGCTCTTTTACGGAACGAATCTCCTTTTGTCCTCTTCGATCCAAGTCCCGACCGTCTGGCGCCAGAGAGATGGAAATGTATTGTCCGGCTTTTTTACGACCTGTCGGCGGGTTTGCCTTTGGGAGGGATAATTGAGGGTCTGTCAATGAATCCTCACAACCCCTCCCCCCTAAGAAAGATTTTGTGGTATGGCAAAATCTATAAGGCAAGGGTTAGACATGGCAACTCGACACATCATTAGAGGCAACAATTTTAAGAATTTATATACAAAATTTTAACATGATTTCAACACTTAAATTTCAAGTTACATCTACTATTTACAATACTCTTACATCCTACTCTTGTGATACAATTATATTTTATCACATAAGTTCAATCAAATACTGGGGTTTATGTACAATTTAAATCGGTACTTTTGGTATTATTTAATTTTCCGACAGCATTCTGCTCAGACAATCTGCATGTTGGTTGTCCTTCCCAGCCCTATGGATGATCTGGTAATTGAAGGGCTGTAAAGCCAACGCCCACCTCATCAATCTCGGGTTATTCCCGGAGTTATTCTTTAAAAATACTAACGGATTGTGGTCCGTTTCAATAGTGAAGCGTTGTCCGTCCAAGTAATGCCGCAGCTTTTTAATTGCGTAAATAATGCCTGCGCATTCTTTTTCGGTAGTGCAGAATTCCTTTTCTGTGTCGGTAAACTTCCGGCTTAAATATAATATCGGGTGATCAACTTTATCTGGCCCTTTTTGTGCCATGATTACCCCGATTCCTTGGTTGGAAGCGTCAGTTTGGAGGATAAATTCCTTTGAGAAGTCTGGGGCGTACAACACCGGCTTCTCAGTGAGTTTCGTTTTCAGCTCTCGGAAAGCTGAGTCGCATTCCGTGGACCACTCTACCTCCTCCCTTCTATTCTTTCCTTTTAATGCCCTCGTTAATGGCTCGGCTATTATGGCATAATTTTGGATATACCGGGCGTAATATCCACTCAAACCTAAAAATTGTCTGATCTGTGTTTTATTCCTGGGTGTGGGGAAATCAACTACCGCTTGGATTTTCGCCTCAGTCGGAGTTCTACATCCACTCCCTACCATATGTCCCAAATATTTGACACTGCTCTGTGCGAACTTGCATTTGGCAGGTTTAATTGTTAATTTCGCATACGTGATTTTCTTAAGAACCACATCGAGATGTTTGATGTGTTCCTCCCAAGTTTGCGAAAATATAGCTACATCGTCTAAGTAGGGTACACAAAATTCATCTAACCCTTGTAAGAGTTGAGCCATGAATTTTGAGAAGCAATATGGCGCGTTTACTAGTCCGAACGGAAGAACTAGTGGTCTATATGACCCGAATGGAGTCACGAAAGCGGCCAATCTTTGTGCCTTAAGACTCAAGGGTATCTGCCAATATCCCTTGGTCAGATCTATGACCGTTATATATTTTGCGGCTGCCACTTGTTCGATTCGCTCGTCCATATTAGGCAGTGGATAATATTCCGTCCTAATGATGGAATTTAATCGACGATAATCGACACAAGGGCGAGGGTCACGTCCTGGACTCTCTACTAAAATCATAGGGGAAGTGTAATCGGACTCCCCGATCTCAATGATTTTTAAATCCAACATCCTCTTAATTTCTGACTTGAGGATTTCCGTTTGTCTAGGAGAGGTGCGGTAGGGTTTCGATCTAATGGGTTTGTCACTAATTAAATCGATATCATGTTCGATAAGATTCGTCCTACCGGGATCATTTGAAAATAATTGCCTATGGGATTTTAACAATTTCCCAAGTTCATTGATTTGATCCTGCGTGCATCGCTCTTCCAATTTACTGTTTTTCACTACCTCTCCGAAATCAAAAATATTCGGATCTGCGATAGGATACTGAATATCCAAATCAGATTCTACGGTGTCGTGAGAGAATACTTCGCTCATCAAAACATTTACGCTTTCCATCCGCTGGTGGTATGGCTTTAATAAGTTAATGTGGTACACTCGTACCTTCTCTACCTTCCCTGGCATCTTAACAACGTAATTGGTCTCCGAAAGCTGTTTCTCTATAGTTCCCGGACCAACCCATTTTACGGCGAATTTTGTTTGTTGGCAAGATGACAATACTAAGACGCGATCGCCTACTTTAAACTCGCGCTTCACCGATCCTTTGTCGTAGTACGACTTCCTTTTAACTTTTGCGTCCGTTTCGGTTGCGGTGGCTACCTGTTGACACCGTCGCAATCGATTTATCAACTGGAATACGTACTCCGTGACAATGTCTTCACATGGGGGACTTTGGCACCATTTGTCAAATAAAATGGATTCGGGCATTCTCAAATTCTTCCCGTAAATTAGCTCTGCGGGGCTAAAACCGGTTGACGCATGGGTGACGTTCCGCAAAGCCAAGAGAGCCGATGGAAGTACGTCCTCCCAATTTTCTTTTAGCTCCAGGCACATCGCTTTCAAAAGTCTCTTTAGGGTCCGGTGGAACCGTTCCACCGGGTTCGTTTGCGGATGATAGATCGAACTACGCACCACCTTAATCCCAAACCTCTCAAAGAAGGTAGTTGTGAGGTTGCTAGTGAAATACGTAGCATTGTCCAGTTGTAGTTCTTTGGGGAAACCTATTCTACTAAAGATAGCAAGCAAGGCATCAGTGACGGTTTCTGAGTTCACTGCTGATAAAGGAATAGCTTCCGGGTATTTGGAAGCAAGGCAAATAGCCGTCAGGAGATATTTGTTCCCTTTCGGTGATATTGGCAAGGGACCCACAATGTCTATATTCATCTTCGCGAACACTTCGGTGATCACGGGCACTAACTTAAGGGGCGCTCTCTTTTGTTCCGAGGATTTCCCGACTTTCTGACAAGCATCGCACGATTTCACATATTCCTCGATCTCCTTAATACACTGGGGCCAGAAATAATAGCGCAACAGCTTATCTTTAGTTTTCGTATTGCCCATGTGGGATCCGAACCCATCATGACAAAGGCTTAAAATTTTATTTTTATATATAGCGGGTATTAATAGCTGCCTCCGCTCTTCGCCTCGATGATCCTTAGACTGCCTAAAGAGTAGCTCTTTTTCAATCACGAACTCACTCGTTTTATTTTGCCTGACCTTATCCCAAATAGATTTGAGTTCGGGACAATTCTGCTGTTCCTTGGCAAAAGTTTCAGCGTGAATGCCTACTAATTCGATTTCCGAATTTTCCTGTAAGGGTGGTAACTCTATCCCCAAATTTTCGTCCTCTAGTTCATTTTCAGGTTCCGTTACCTCAAGTGGATCTATTTCTGTCTGGTTTTCCTCAACTACAGTCTGTTCAGGGCTCAGACGTTTGGTTTGACTCCTAGTCATAATCGCGTTTACCAGTTCTGGTTTTACTCTCTGCGATTCAATTAATTCCTGGGTGGAATTTCCTAAGAGGTAATGTCGCATTTCGACGGATTTACCTACAATTGCTGCCTTAGTTCTAATTACGCCGAGTTCTGGACTTTCGATTTTAATTCTTGCCAAAGGTAGGCACTTGAAGTGGTTGTCCAGAGGTTGCTTAACCCAAATGTGCTCGCCTGTAAAATCCTCAGGTTTCACCAAGTCTAGGGGTCCCAGGTCAATGGTTGTTCCTGAATCACGCAGCAATACCATGTCAACATCATTTATTTTGGCCTTGCTTAAATAAGGCTCAAATGAGGGAGCAAAATTTGCGCTCGTAGCAAGATTATTTAAGGGTTCCGCTACTTTCTTTAACTCGGGGCATTGAGGGCGTATATGACCAGGTAAGTTACAATTAAAACAAACGGGGCCACTACGTTTCTCAAATTCCCTTGTCCGCCATTCTGTGTTGGTTCCCTTACTTCCCGATCTCCAGTCCTTTCCGTGATTTTTCTCCCCCCCGAATGTCTTTCCCTGATTCGGCTTTTCAATAGGTTTTGGGCGGTCGAGAGCCCTTTTCTCCGGTAGTTTGGAGAACACCTGTTTCTTGACTCGACGGGTTGACTCGTACGCGTCTAGCTTCTCAGCCAATGCGCTCGGTTCGGTCAACTCGCCCCATTGATCAATAAAGTGGTCCTTTATGTCTGCCGGTACCCTTCTTTTCATTTGATCAGCGATCATCAGATTCTTAAGAGAATCAAAATCCTCAACTTGGATTCCGCTAAGCCACCCTTCTAGATAGCTTCTTAGTTCGAAGATCATGTCCTTCCATAAAGAGCCATTTTGTCTCTGATGCGTTTGAAATTTGCATCTAAAGGATTCTGCGCTAAGCTTGAATCTAGCGAGAAGTACGGACTTTACATGATCATAATCATCACTCAATTCCTCGGGTTCACGAATAATAATCTCCGCGATTTCAATCGGCAACAGACTAAGCAGCTGTGAGACCAATTCGTCATACTCGATTTTTAATTTTCTACTCTGGCGTTCAAAAAGAGTTAAGAACAAGGCCATATCTATTTTGTCAGCATCAAACTTTTGCATGACTGATTTAATGTTTTTAGACGGTTTCCCGCTATCATGGCTAGACGAACTTAAACTATTTACTTCTCCCGATTGTTGTAATCTTAGCTTCTCTAGTTCGAAAGCCCTTTCCGCAGCTAATTTTTCCTCTTCCTTAGCTAATTTTTCCTCTTCCTTAGCCAATTCCCTCTCTTCTCTAGCCTCGGCCAATTTCCTCTCTTCTCTAGCCTCGGCCAATTTCCTCTCTTCTATGATATTAACTATCATATCTTTAGCGCTCTCCTCGCTAAAATCATTGCATCCCTGTATTTTCCTTGCTAGATCGATGATTCGATCGTCGGAACCAAACTCAACATTAAACTCGTATGCTAATTTCTGCAAGTCTACCTTTTTCTGCTTAGTTAAAAACGCCATGGTTCTACACTAAATTTTCCCAGTGACACAATTACAAAATTCAATCACCAACTATTCTGAACTTCAATTTTCAAATAACAATACACACATAAAATAATAATACACAATGCAGTCAATTTCCTAAGCCTTAACTATTTTCCAGACTCATGCAATATTAAAATATTTTTACTTAAAATAATACACAATAATAATCTCTACTACAAGTTCACTAAATTTCATTCAACTTGACTAGGTAGTTCACAATTGCGTAGATACTTCACAATCTAAGTTAATTTAACTATGTGCTAAAGGTACCAGATCATCCACAGCCCTGGAACTTATTCGAGCAATTGCTAAACTGACAATTTCCAAATCTTCACTACAAATTTACTGCAATTATTAAATCCTAACGTTTCCGCGACTTTGCATACACTAGTAATCAGAATTTCTTTAGAATGGATTCCACAATTAAATCAATTTAAAAATTTAAACACTCTTCACAACAGTTTTTTTTCTCAACAATTTAAAACAATAATCTATTAAATTGCCTCTAAAGAAATGCCAAGCTTACCTTGTCTGACGACTGGCTCTGCTTTTGCGACAGGTCTCTGCTCTGCCTCTGTTGGGATGTCAGACGGGCGTTCGTTTTTTTTTTCTTTCACTGGCACACTAACACTTTTTTCAACACTGGACAGGATGTCCTTCACGTTGTAGCAGTTCTGGATGGTTCTGCTTTTTCTCACTTCACAACTCTTCTTGAGTTTGCCTCTGGACTGGATGTCCTCACGTAATAAATCCTGGGTGGGCTTACTACGCAAAAGGTGTGGTTGCCAATTTTTTATTTAATGGCTAACAATCCCACCTGCTGCCACCAATAATTTAAGTAGACTGTAGTGATTCTCTGAGTAGCGTGGTAGATTCAAATCTACAGAGAACAGTCTAGCTTAAATAACAAACGATAATTTTATTTAAAACAATGTCTTGACTATATTAGAATCTATTTACACGACACTTTCACGCCTCTGCTAACTGGATGCGACAGGGTGTCGAAATCTCAGGACGTACGAAAGTCTCTGAGTTGGAGAAAGGTATCTCAACAGTCTCTAGATGAAACTCTACTCGTCGGGTGACGATTTCACCAGATCAGCACTGGATCCTCACTGGACGACAGGACAAGGCAGGTTCACTGCCGGACGAGAAGTCGGTACCGAACTCTCCGCAGGTCGTCGGCTCGGCACAATCAGGGATCGGCTCCACTGGGGTCGTCGGGTCAGTACAAGACAGCACGGCTCCGCTGGGGTCGTCGGATCGGCACAAGACAGGCACGGCTCCGCTGGGGTCGCTGGTTCAAGTCTCGAACGAGAAATAAGCAGGAACTCGAGATAGGCAGCCTACGCCAGGCTACAAGAACGCGTCCTCTCAGGGTGAGAGAACCGTCTTCCAAATTAGTAAGAGCTCCTTAATGGGGTTGACCGCTCAAAGGGTCACTGAGCTAAGACGTTAGCTCGGGAAACAAACAAGACTCGAGATGGGTAGCCTACGCCGGCTACAAGAACGCGTCCTCTCAGGTTGAGAGAACCGTCTTCAAAAAATATATTTTCTCCCTAAGGAGTGACCGCTCGAAGGGTCGCTGAGTTAAGCCTCTCGAACGAGATCACAGGCAAGAACTCGAAATGGGCAGCCTACGCCAGGCTACAAGAACGCGTCCTCTCAGGTTGAGAGAACCGTCTTCAAAAAATATATTTTCTCCCTAAGGAGTGACCGCTCGAAGGGTCGCTGAGTTAAGCCTCTCGAACGAGATCACAGGCAAGAACTCACGATTCGACTCCCTACTTTTCCTTTTGAAACCTCCCAGCCTTTGTTCGCTGGTGGTTCCCGATTCGTTCGTTCTTGATTGGTTCTTACTTTTAATTGGTTCGTTTTTACTTTGCTCATTTTTGAGGTTGCTGATTCGGTAGAGACTCTCTGACGTAAAATGGGATCAGCTACTTAGCGCAGGTGGCTTGATTACCTAGCAGGTGGACTTAATCACCTGGCAGGTGCACTCCTAAACACCTGGGCTCTTTTACGGAACGAATCTCCTTTTGTCCTCTTCGATCCAAGTCCCGACCGTCTGGCGCCAGAGAGATGGAAATGTATTGTCCGGCTTTTTTACGACCTGTCGGCGGGTTTGCCTTTGGGAGGGATAATTGAGGGTCTGTCAATGAATCCTCACAATACCTAAGGATGCGTTTCCGAGGGCCATAATTATTCGAGGCACATAATGAGACACAAAAATGCAATGCTGCAGTAAATTAATATACCGATCCAGTCGATTTGGCGCTTTTTGACATCAACACAAAAAAACAATTCAAATGAACACGCCATTGCAAATCACATCACTTAGATTCCCCTAACAAGTTATTAAGCATGTGGTCTACGCATCTGCGAAAAACCATTCACATGATTTTTCTTTCAGGTTTATTTAAGAACCACTCACTGTCCACTACGTCGTGGCATATAATTCGAGACACAAAAGCGGCGCCATGCTCATAAAAACCCAAACCGCATCTCCCAGCAAAGCGACGCAGTCCAGCCTGTCATCTACCACCAAGAGATGGAGATTTAATAAAGCCACGGGACGAATTTACGAGCGACAACCTCCCCATAACTTCAAATCTGGAAAAACAGACACCGGAGCCCCCGAAGAGAAATGCCACGAGAACAAAAGCCGGGCAAAAGTCCATCACACACAAAAGTTGGATGAAAGCTGAGCCTGGAAGACACTCCGTGGCAAGGGCATGCCGGAAAAGGGAAAAATCCTATTCCCCAAATGCACTTGATCCGCATCCAATCCGGCTAATGGACTCACGATCTCTCCCTTCCCCTTCTTTTTAGGGGATAATAAAGACTTGCGTAACACAGGCCAACAAGGGAAAGATATTCGAGGGAAGTTTTGCGGACCCACAACTCAGGCTGTCTGTTGCTGGGAGATGTGTCAGTGTAGTTTTACTGAGGTTCCGGTGACTGAGGAAGCGATGGATTGCGACGGACTAAGTGTAATGAAATGTGCAGTCAGTCCTTTTCTTTTAGTGCGATGGGGAGGCAGCGATTTGTGGGTATTGGGAAAACTTGTGTTTACCGTCATTCTCAACGTTAGGCCACAGAGGGGTAGTTTGGAAATGATTCCTGGATTCAGTTTTGAGATTCAAAATGGAGTTGTCTGACAGTTTTCATTCGCCATATAAAGTCGTGTACTCACTATAGAACTTCAACATGCCACTGCTACTCGGGAAGATGTGTCAGACTGATTCTGATAACTGGGGAAGGCGATGGATTGTGTGTAATGAAATGTGCAGTCGGTCTTCTTTCTTTTAGTGCGATGGGAAGCAGCAATTTGTGGGTATTGGGAAAACTTGTGTTTACCGTCATTCTCTACGTTAGGCCACAGAGGGGAAGTTTGAAAATGATTCCTGGATTCAGTTTTGAGATTCAAAATGGAGTTGTCTGACAGTTTTCATTCGCCATATAAAGTCGTGTACTCACTATAGAACTTCAACATGCCACTGCTACTCGGGAAGATGTGTCAGACTGATTCTGATAACTGGGGAAGGCGATGGATTGTGTGTAATGAAATGTGCAGTCGGTCTTCTTTCTTTTAGTGCGATGGGAAGCAGCAATTTGTGGGTATTGGGAAAACTTGTGTTTACCGTCATTCTCTACGTTAGGCCACAGAGGGGAAGTTTGAAAATGATTCCTGGATTCAGTTTTGAGATTCAAAATGGAGTTGTCTGACAGTTTTCATTCGCCATATAAAGTCGTGTACTCACTATAGAACTTCAACATGCCACTGCTACTCGGGAAGATGTGTCAGACTGATTCTGATAACTGGGGAAGGCGATGGATTGTGTGTAATGAAATGTGCAGTCGGTCTTCTTTCTTTTAGTGCGATGGGAAGCAGCAATTTGTGGGTATTGGGAAAACTTGTGTTTACCGTCATTCTCTACGTTAGGCCACAGAGGGGAAGTTTGAAAATGATTCCTGGATTCAGTTTTGAGATTCAAAATGGAGTTGTCTGACAGTTTTCATTCGCCATATAAAGTCGTGTACTCACTATAGAACTTCAACATGCCACTGCTACTCGGGAAGATGTGTCAGACTGATTCTGATAACTGGGGAAGGCGATGGATTGTGTGTAATGAAATGTGCAGTCGGTCTTCTTTCTTTTAGTGCGATGGGAAGCAGCAATTTGTGGGTATTGGGAAAACTTGTGTTTACCGTCATTCTCTACGTTAGGCCACAGAGGGGAAGTTTGAAAATGATTCCTGGATTCAGTTTTGAGATTCAAAATGGAGTTGTCTGACAGTTTTCATTCGCCATATAAAGTCGTGTACTCACTATAGAACTTCAACATGCCACTGCTACTCGGGAAGATGTGTCAGACTGATTCTGATAACTGGGGAAGGCGATGGATTGTGTGTAATGAAATGTGCAGTCGGTCTTCTTTCTTTTAGTGCGATGGGAAGCAGCAATTTGTGGGTATTGGGAAAACTTGTGTTTACCGTCATTCTCTACGTTAGGCCACAGAGGGGAAGTTTGAAAATGATTCCTGGATTCAGTTTTGAGATTCAAAATGGAGTTGTCTGACAGTTTTCATTCGCCATATAAAGCTGTGTACTCACTATAGAACTGCAACATCACACTGATAGTGATATTCGGAAAGATGTGTCTGACTGATTCTGATAACTGGGGAAGCGATGGATTACGACGGACTAAGTTTAATGCATCGATATTTCTTTTACTCTGATGGTAAAAGCAGCGATTTGTGGGTAGTGGGGAAAACTTGTGTTTCCGCCAGTACTTCGTGCAAGACCGTCATTCTTAAAGTTAGGGCACAGAGGGTGGTAATTTTAAAATGATTCCGAGATTCAGTTTCGAGACACAAAACGGAGTGGTCTGTCTTCATTCGCCATGTAAAACTGTGTACTCACTAGATAATTGTAACATTTCTGCTACATTCGAACTGGTGTCATTCGAAGGCTACCAAATTACGCTACAATCACAGGCCTTAAATCAATAAAATTATCCTTCAATATAAAAAAAAATCAAACTGCACTTTAAAATTGTAAATTAATTGTTGAATATTCAGAATAAAAAATCGTTCAAACTTCCTGTCTGTTTCATTCGTTTCGTAATCCAACATCAGGCCAGAGTATTCGCGCCAAAACTACGGTTTGTGTCCTTGACCACAACCTTCTAATTTTTCTGTAATGCCCGGCAAATTTAACGTTATTTACTATAGCACTGGAATGGTAGATTTGTGAACCACTTTGCGGTACCTTCATGCACCACGGGGGGATGGGTTCACGTTACGCCTCACATATATACCACACATTTTAGACAGACCGTAACTCGTAGCAATGTTTAGTAAATACAGAAAAACAGGAACATGAAGCTTTTTAAGGACTTTCTGACAAATTGAAGTACGGTTTAAAATAATTGAAATTTATTAGGACCATTTTACTTTTATTTTGAAACGTTTTTAAGATAGTTATTTTCTCAAAGAACTCTTTAGTTTACTGTAAATCTTTTCCTTCATTTCGATTCGGCCTCATTTTCTCTTTTGACCATTGTTCATCGATGAGAACTGAGCCAGTTAGGTTGGCTGATTGGATTTTGGTTTTATAGCGCAAGCGGCCATACTTGGCCAAGCTGCGCCAAACGCAAGACAGACAACGTCAAGTGATTGAAAAGGAAAAGGGAAGGAGAAAGATCGCTTGGGTATCGTGGGGTGGCGACCCCCATGTTTGACCCCATGGGAAAAGAATAGATCACTAAGTTACCTGGGGTTCGTGAAGCCTGTACACACTTAAAGGAGATGTGCCCGAGGTGACTTTTCAACAGGAGTCAAAGTGCTTGATTTTCTTTTTGGCGCAAGGGTCATATTGGGCCAAGCAGCAGCAAACACAAGACAGACAACGCCAAACAATGGACGTACGCAAAGAAAATTTTATTGTCAGCGAAGAGAGAAATACAAGTTACAAAAATCGAACCTACACAGCCCACAACCCGCATGCGACAACTCAACGGAGTTTCTAGGAAAACTCAACCAATAAAGCCCCGCGAAACACCGACCGGACGACATTATTCAAATGAATATTCCATTTAAAACAAAGTCGGCGAGAAACAATTTCCCCCAACACAAACAAACCGTCACACAGAAACAAATTAACCACCCCACGAATGCGACCTTTGTTTTATTAATCACTCCCGAACGGAAGCGAAACGAAACTCCGGAGAAAAAAAAACGCAAGGAGATAATGCATCAGGTCCTAAAAGACACGCCAACCTGCAACAACGCTCATTAAGCCGACTCCGCGTGCGCCCGGGTTCCGCGTGATGTTCCGGGCTATTTAACGAAGTCCCGGACCAGTCCCGGGTCCCACGGATTATGATTTCCGATGCCTCGCTGCTTTAATAAGGGTGGCGTGTGACTTTTTTGCCGGGCCCCTTATCAACGCAGCGGGAAAGACTCATGCATAATGCCGAAGTGCCTTTTTCAGAGATGAATGATGCATGGGTCCCTTGGAAACAAGGAAACGCTGATACTCGGGCTGCTGTCAAAACTCGGGCTCTTCTTCGGGAACTTCGGGACAGGGGCTTTAAAGTGTGGTCTGTACACCAGCTGGGTCGGATGGGCATGGCTGAGGGGGTTGGAAGTTGGGATTTTTGCCCGCCAGACTGAATTTTATTCAGCTCATTTGTTTTAATTTTGATGCGTTGCATTGGGGAAACGTGTTCGGAGTAAGTTCTGGACCCAGCTGAGATTGCTTGCGATCTTGTTCTTGCTTCGTGTCACTGAACTGGGATGTTACTGAGTGATTAGGTGTTGTTATAATTCAAAGTATAAGGTATAATTCATATTAATAAAAAGTATTGTGTGTTTATGGAGTTCATGGAAAAAACTATTGAAAGGAGTCAAGACCGTTCCTGAGGTTGGCTGGTTAGGAGTTTTGTGGCGCAAGGGCCAGATCTGACCAAACTGCGCCAAACACAAACTATATTTTAAAATCTATGAATTTAAGTATGAGATATGAAGCAATGAATTGTGAAATTAAACTCGAATTGTGAGAAAATCTATGTATAATTTATAAAGCCAATATCAGAAAGGAATAAAAATAAGTTTTGGAGAGAACATTTGGAGGATCGTTTGGGTACCCGAGGAGAGCAACAGGCCGCGGTAGTCCGATTGGAAGAGTAGAGGATTAGCAACCGGAGGGTTGCGAGTTCAAAACTCGATCCGACCAAAAACCATCGTGTGAACGTCGGGTCTGGTCCACATTGAGTCTGTCGTGGCATCAAAAGTCCTCACGTCGATATGGCGTGGAAATTTTAAGAGTGGGGTTCAGGCTTCAGTTTTATGGCGAAGGGGCCACATTTGGCGAAGGTGCGCCAAAGAGAAGAAAACGTCAAATAAAAAATGTCGTGAATGGAAAAAAGAGGTATTGGGAACATAGTGGGAGGAAAGAAAAAGATCATATAGGTATCCGGGGTAGGTAGGTATTTTAATTAATGTCGGCGACGGTCCGGGATCAAACCCAAAGGAAAAGAACCGAGGACACCACGTAATTTTGAATCACGGTCAGATGAAGAGGTCACACCTGAGCTAGCATCCCACTCTCCGAACTTCCACACCACGCCAACGTGAGGACAACTGAGGCCACGAACAGATTTAATGCGCACCAGTCCCCCTTTCTAAATGACGATCTTTGGTTGGATTCGAACTCGCAACCCTCCCGTTACTCTTCCAACCGAGCTACCGCAGCCCCACACACCTAAAGATGTGCCCGAGAGCTCCAGCTCAGATGTGACCTCGTCATCTGACCGTGGTTTAAAATGGCGACGCGCTGTCCTGGATCTTTCCGCTCGGTATGGATACCGGTAGGTAAGCATTTTAATTAACGTCGCACTGGAGCAACACAACGGGCTATTAGCGACGGTCCGGGATCAACCGCGAAAGGACAACACCACGTAATTTCGAACCGCGGTCAGATGACGAGGCCACATCCGAGCTGGCACCCCACTCTCCAAACTCCCACACCGCGCCAACAGCCGGTCGCGTTGCTCCAGCGCGAAGCAAATCCAATAGCAACAAGAGAGCCAACTCCCCTCCTCGAGCCACAATTATCCACCCTCTTCATAACCGCACGTGTGACTCTCAAATAAACACTCCCTTAATTACATCTCCCAGCCATAACTACACAAACCGGCCATCCGCGACGCTATTTAAGAAAACCCGGGCGAAAAGAGAGCGGGTCGTATTGATTTTCGGACACTCGGAGGTACGAATATCACATATCTCCGCTCATTAGGGACAAAAGCGAGTTTGGGCACAACCGTCTGGATCCGATTTCCCATCAGCATATTATCTACCCTTCGGCGAGTCTTCGCTTTTAATTAGGTTGGTTACGCGATTTGCTGAGGGGTCTGAGTGTGTATTCGGTTACAGTGAATACTTTGTTTCGTGGAGCGGCGGAGGACCCACTTACGGGATTTTGGAGGAGGTCGTGGCAACGGCTGCTTTTGTGAGAAGTTCCGCTGGGCGTGAAACTCGACACTTTTGAGTCGGACGCTGGGGAATGCCGACGGAATTCGGTGTTCTGGAGGAATTTTTAAGGTTCGATTGCTATGGAGTAGGGTTAAGTTGATGGAGATAAAAAAGAAATTTAGAGTCCCAGGACACCAGAATGTGAGGTTTATTCCGCCACATAAGATGGTTTGGGTTGGTTTTGGGTTTTAAGCCACGAGGGCCATATCTAACCAAACTGTGCAAAGCACAAGGCAATTTCAAGCAATTGTGAAATGAAAGGATGATGAGGAGAAAGATCTCTTGGGCATTCTGGGGTCCCGATTCGCATGTTTACCAGAAGCAGTAGAAAAGAATAGATTACTAGGGTACATTGGTTCGTGAAATTAGCACACACCTTAAGATTTGTCCCCGAGGAGCCAGACAAGAAAGTATGGCCTAAAAAGAAACTATTTGATTCACGATGGTTGGTTTGGTTTTTATGGCGCAAGGCCTATCAAATCTGGCCAAACTGCGCCAAATGTCAAGTAATGGACATACAGGCTGGTACAAAAGAGAAATACAACCGGAGTTGGGTGGTTTAGCAGTTTTATGGCGCAAGGCCGTATTTGGTCATGCTGTTCCAGACACGACAAACAATATAAAGTAATAGACAGACACACATTGAAAGCTTTACTGACACAGAAGAGAGAAATACATCCAGGGAGGAATGCACCTGCCAGGAATCGAACATGCGCCGCCTACAACTCGAAAATACACCCAGGGAGGTTAGTTGGGTTTTCATAGCGCAAGGGCCATTTGGACATGCGTCTAAAACAAGAGACAAGATCAAGTAATAGACATGCACATAAGGAAAGTTTTACTGACACAGAAGAGAGAAATACACCCAGGAAGGGATTGAACCCGACAGGAATCGAACCTACAACTCGTAGGTTGCTAGGCAACTAAAACCCCACTGATATACGGCAACCTTGGTAAGTTACAGAATAGAACGTGAACCACCAACAAGCAGGTGTTAGCACTGAGGATTGATCCACTTTATATAGTTGGGGTGAAATATAGAAGCATAAGGATTCTGATGTTGAAAAGAGTAGTAACCGAATTAATGTTAAGTAATTCCACACGGAGCTTCAGTCTTCGTTGCATAAACTCAACTTTCCGCAATGAACTTTAACCCAAGAGTTCTAACAAGGTATCTCGTCCAAAATCTGGTCAATTTCGCGAAGGACGAGATATCTCGTCCAATATCTGGTCAATTCCGCGAAGGACGAGATATCTCGTCCAATATCTGGCCAATTCCGCGAAGGACGAGATATCGCGTCCAATATCTGGTCAGTTTCGCGAAGGACGAGATATCTCGTCGAAACAAAACCGCCCGATTACTCCAAGGGAATGGAAACTCTAGTCGGTTGGCTGTTTCTGGGTTTTGTGGAGCAAGGGCCATATTTGGCCAAGCTGCGCCAGACAGACAGACAACATCAAGTAAACAATGTCGGGAAAGGGGAAATAAGAGAGATTAGGGAATTGAGTAGTGCGATGAAAGCAGAAAAAGATCGCTTGGGTATTCCGGGAGCGCGATTCCTGTGTTTTTTTACTAGACAGCAAACCCCAGGTGAGAAAAAAAGATCACTAGAGTACCTCGGGTCTGTGAAGCCCGCACACATCTAAAGGAGATGTGCCTTTGAGGGCTAAAAATCTCTCAAGTACGGAAAACAAATTGCCCCTTGCCTAGGTTTTTGCACTAGAAGTTGTAACTATGATACGAAGTTTTCGATGCAAAGATAAACTACCAAGTGGGTTAATAAGGCGAAAATACGTGTGTAAAATTAAAACGACGCACAATTACTTATGACACTTTGCATATTATAATAAAACATACACATTGTGCTGTAGGATACTATCATCTCGACCTATCAAAGCGGCACACACCAGCGCCCTCTGTTGAGCGTATCTACTAATTTGCCAGTTGTAAGACGTAGTCGCTGATGAAAAGATGTATTATTCAGATGTAATTGCTAACTAAATATATTTAGTCCTTCAAATGTTGTGTCCCTCTCTGCTACGATGTATTAACTCCCTAGACTCCTACAGCACGATTACGCGTTAACTGTAAGCCACTGCATCATTCATTTCGGCCAATAAGAAAAAACCGCATTACTTAAGGGATGACCCATCACGTAGAACAAAGTTAAATCGATCCCAAGCATAATCTCAAGCATTACCAGATAAACAAAATGGCCTAATTAGGATTGCAAAGCATCAGCTTCACTCTCAAGGATGGCTTTAATGGAGGAGATTAAAATATCCCCGATACATATAACTTCATTTCCAGAGCTTTTATCACCAGCATTGCGGAAAGTGTCAAAACACAAAGGATTCCTCGGCCGCACCTCCTGGGAACCCGTTCCTGTCGGAAATTAAATACCCAACCTGAGGTAGGAAGGAAAAAATAAAAGGGAAATAATAAGGAACGGAGGCCAGTTGTCAAACGTTTCTAAAAAAGATGGACGACGAGGCTGGCCTTTGATGTTCGCCGACTCCAGAGGCCGTGACTCGGCTTTCCCACTCGCGGATTGATTCGTTGCGAGTTCCGGGACTGCTTACGAGCTCGGAAGAGTAACAATGAAGTGATACGCGTACCAGCAATTACCGAATAAAAAGTGCTGAGCAAGTTGCTGCAGCAGTTGGTTGAGAGAGGAATCTGAGGCATCTGATAGCACGCGTCTCAATTTTTGGTTGTTGAAGATTTAGAAAATAGATCTGGTCACGAGATATTGTGTTGATGCAGAGATAGATATATAGTTCAGTAATAATGAAGACATTGTGTAAGCATCCAGTTTGGTTAGTTGGGTTTTAATCGCACAATGCGCTAAAACGAATGTGAAACGCAAGTTAAAATAAAACCAATGCAAATAGAAAGACATAAAAAGATAGGTAGTTGGATTTTATGACGCCATAGTGCGTCGGTTGGTTGGTTTTGGGGGTTTATGGCGCAAGGGCCATATTTGGCCATCGCCAGGAACAATAAAATATCAAGTAATTGACACAAGATGTACAATATCAAGTGACACAAGATGTACAATATCAAGTGACACAAGATGTACAATATCAAGTGACACAGGATGTACAATATCAAGTGACACAAGATTAACAATATCAAGTGACACAAGATGTACAATATCAAGTAATTAACACACACACAGTGAAAGCTTTACTAACCCAGAAGAGACCGTATTGCGTCAGATACAAGACATACAACATAAAGTAATGGACATACAAAGGAAGTTTTACTGGCACAGAAGAAATACACCCAGGAAAAAATCAAATCTGCACCGCCTATAACTCCCAGATTGTTATAGCAATGGACAAACTCACTGAGCCAAGGAGGCCCCAAAAGTTGGTTTGTTGGTTTTAAGGCGCAAGGGCCATATTTAGCCATGCTGCGCCAGACACAAGACATACCACATAAAGTAGTAGTAGAAGACCCACCTCCTACCTACTCACCGTGAGGTTTAGAGCATTTAATGGTAGGAGGGGGAACCATACCACATAAAGTAAGACATACACACAATGAAAGTTCTACTGACACAGAAGAGGGAATACACCCAGGGAGGAATGCACCTGACAGGAATCGAACCTGCGCCGCCTACAACTGGAAGGTTAGACGGCCCCAAAGATATTGAAAGAAAACGAACAGATTAAACCTAAGGATTGATTCGTTGCAATTTCCGGGATTGCTTACGAGCTTGGAAGAATAACATTGAAGTGATATGGGTACCAGCAATTACGGCTCAGATCCTGAATAAAAATGAATTGGGTAAGTTGCTGGATTTGCTGATTGAAAGAGTCGCTGATAATCTGATTGTGGCATCAGATATCCCGTGTCTCGATTCTTGGTTGCTGAAGATTTAGATTTGAAAATAGATCTGGTCAGAAGATATTGTGTTTCCTGATGATGCAGATATACAATGCAGTCTTAATGAAGGCATTGTAAACATCCAGACAGGTCACCGAAGTAAATTTATGTGTACCTAATGCATTTAAGAGTTGGCACATACCACTTTTGGAGGTTGGTTGGGTTTTATGGGACTAGAGCCATATTTGGCCAAGCTACACCAAGCACAAGACAGACAACATCAAGTAAATGGGCATACACATAAGGAAAGTTTTACTAACCCAGAAGAGAGAAATACACACAGGGTAAGTTAAAGGTACTAGGTACTTTCTAATTAGCGTCGCACTGGAGCAACACAACGCATTATTGTCGAAGATCCGAAGACAACGCCACGTAATTTTAAACCACGGTCAGATGACAAAGTCACACCTGAGCTCTTCAAACCAACATGATGACATTTGAGGCCACGACAGATTTAACGTGCATCAGTCCCCTTTGTACACGACGGTCTTTGGTTGGATTCGAACTTCCAACCCTCCGGTTGCTAATCCGTTACACTTCTAACCGGGCTACAATGGCCAAGTAAGTTACAGGAATCGAGGCTGCGCCTATAACTCGCAGATTTACAGCACAATGGAGATTAGATTGAATTACCTTAACCTAAACATCATTACCGGTATATATTACTATTTTAGCTTCATTTTAAGATAATATTTCAAAGGTCAACCTTGCACAACGGCAGTAGTAGCAAATGCTGCTGTATGCTAGCAGCTTTTAAATATCCAAATGGGGACCTCCAATCAACAAGTTTTAGTGACCCTGGTTTAATATCCTCGGTTGGAATTTCAAAAATTACTGAATTGGTCGACATCCACAACTTTTAACGTATTTAATCTGGTGAAAATGAGTTAGATGTTATAACATGGACAAAATTTGATGAAACAGATTAAACTTTATTTACTATTTTAATGTGGGTACAAATAAAAAGTGTTAGGTGCCATTTAAAATTTTATGTATTAAGCTTTACGTAATACTTTAACTCTCTTGGTTTATCTTAGAGTCGAAAACCGTCCTGTCGTGTCCAGCCTCTTCTGCAAAAACCTGTTCTAAACTGTCACCAGTTTAGGGCAAGGGATAATTTGTTTTTCCTAAGATCTCATTCCCCTTGGAGTAATGGGCAGTTTTTTCTCAACGAGATATCTTGTCCTAAACAAAATTGACCACATCTGGGAAGATATCTAGTCCAAACACTTGGAGGGTTAATAGAGATTGGTTGGTTGATTGGGTTTAATGGCGCAAGGGCCATATCTAGTCAAGCTGCGCCAGGATTTGATTGGATGTTAGAGTTTTACGGCGCAAGGTCCAAAAGCGGATAAGTTGAGCCAAACATAAGACTTAATACAACGCAATAAAAATATAAAATATTTAAGAATGAAAAGTTCGATAAAAGAAAGATTTAAAACATAAAAAATACGGAGATGATCAAGCTGTGCCAGACACAAGACAAAAAAAACCTCTGGACAAAATAAAGAGAGATTAATACAGGTGCAGATAAAATTCAAACAATTCTTTGAAGTGCCGCGTGCCATTTTGTACAGGTGTAACACAATTGTGCCACCTCTGGTCTTGTTAATAATATACTTTTCAGTCGAAAAAAGGCGCAACTAGCAATGCTGCAGAACAAATACCTCCCTCCTACAAAAAAAACATACAAAGTATTTCCGACGCAGAATTTAATAATGCCATTTGATTTGCCCCACCTTCGAAAAGGAAACAAACAAAAGGAAAACTCAATTTTTTGCGGCAGCTAAAACTTTGTTTAAACTACAGAAAGTCTTCCTGAAAACTTTATCAAAACCAAACTCCCGGAACCTCCCGAGGAAAAAGGGAAAAAATTGAAACAAAGGTAAAGAAATTCTATCCCTCCTCTGATTATTTTTCCCCCTCGTCCACCTACTTTTCCCTCGTGGAGAAATGACGGTAATAGGAAAGGCCGTAGCAGAATCAGTCAGAAATTGAGGCCAATAACGCAAAGGATAAACAAACAATTATTGGTCGAGGGGGTCTTAAACGAGTAATCTCTTTTACTTCCCTAACCCGGGCAACAAACTGGGCTGGGGAATAATAGGGAACAAACGAACGGAGGTTGGAAGATCAAGCGAAAACAAGTGGAACGCAATTGGCTTGAGGTAAATGATACGTAAGTAAAAACGGTTTTACTTTTTTCGCTTCGTCGTGAAGTTGTTGAAGTATGTCATTAAATTTCGTTCCTCGGAAAGTAAATTGCAGCTTAAAATATAAAAATAACTCCGTTTTTTTCCCCAAACTGGGAAAGATGTTTCCTAAACTAAAAATAATAATAAATAAAAAAACGAGACATGTACAAGGCATTTCTTATTTTTAAAAAATGTATATAAATTCGACACGTTGCCAAAGGATTTTGAGAAAATATTTTTTTGGAGCTGCCAATACAATGAACGACATAGTCGTGAGGCTCGAGAAAAACAAAAAGTAGTCTGGTCGTGGTAATTGCTTTGCTGTGTCCCACTAAATTGCGTCGTGGCCTTGTTTTCATTCTCGTTTTAACCTTCCAAGTGGTTTCGACGAGATATCTCGTCATCAAGATATTGTCGATTTTTTTTAAGATGACGAGATTAAGGTGTGGTCAGTTTCGTTAATGACGAGATACCTCGCCGAGACAACCACCAGGAGGGTTAAGTAACACTGCAATCAATTATGCATCGTATTTTCGATTTCATTAATACCAGCCTAAATCCTAACTTCTAAAAGTTCAATGCATGTTGAACGGAGCCATTTTGAAAGCAATGACCTATCTCTCACCAATCAGCTATTGTCTCTTAATCCGCGAAGTGGCTTCGACGAGATATCTCATCCATCAAGATCAGGCCAATTTTGCTTATGGCGAGATATCTCGTCATCGAGACGTTGCCGATTTCTTCATGACGAGATCAAGATGTGTTCAATTTTCTTCTACCGACGAGATCTTGATACGAAATACCTCGTTCACCAAGATCTGATTAGTTTTGTTAATGCCGAGATATCTCTTCGAGACAACCTCCAGGAGTGTTAATGCTGACGTTATCATCGTATCGTCCATTGATAAAACAATGCTCGTGATAAATTACGTTTACTTTTAATTTTGGAGTAGTTTGTATTTTTTGCTTCTTAGTAGTAGTTTGATTGTCTCTTCTCTGAATAGCAATTGTCCTGCAGCTGTGGTTGTAAGATAGCTTTATGAATGAGTGTCTTATGTTGTATATATACTCTTACCGAATACTAGAATTTAAATGAGTTTTCACCCATTTCTTATCTACTTCCTCTTAAAATTTGATAATTATAGACAGGATACTAGATGAATAATTTGCTTTTGCCAAGATTAAGAGGTTCTTTCCTTTTAAGCTTAGTTGATTTCCTTTCAGTGTTTATTTATTGGAATGAGTTAAGTGGGGGGACCCAGTAGTGCCTCGTTTGCAACATACTGAAAACAAAAGTTAAACTGATTCCATTATAATAAATAGCAAATTCCCTCTTGATAGGGCATCAGTTCAAGTCTATCCAACCTTTCCATGGGGAAGAGTAAGTCAAAATTAAATCAAAAACACTTTTCAATTTATGCACTGGCCCAATGTCTAAAACTCAGCAGCTGTTGGTAAACAGATTTGTGAGCGACAATCGTTTTCATTGAGCAGAGTTGGTTGTTTAGGCGTTTCATGGCGCAAGAGCCACATTGGGCCTAGCTGTGCCAAACACGACAGCGTCAAATTAAAAAAAATGTGAAAAGGGGGAGAGGGATTGGGGAACACCAGTAGTAGGATGAAATTATAAAAAGATCACTTGGATATCTCGTGAGCGCGACCCCTGTGTTTATCAAAAAAAGTAAACCACATGTGAAAAGAAAAGATTCCCAGCATATCTCGGGTACGTGAAGCTCGTACAAACCCAAGAGATGTGCACCAGAGGGCCCCTCTTGAAAAAGCATCAGTTAAAGTCTATTCAACCTTTCCATGTGGAAGAGTAAATCAAAATTAACCAAAAACACTTTCCAATGCATGGACTGGCCCTCATACGTCTAAAACTCGGATGCTGCTTCTAATCAGATTTATGAGCGACACTTGATTTTAGTAAAGAGAAATATTTGTTAGTCGGTTGTCATTACCATCACTACACGTGTATCAACTCCAAGATTACTAACCCCCATGTAACCATAACAAAAAAACACCTACACTAAGCATTCCGTAGAAGTCCGACCCCTAGGAAGCCTTTAAAATTTTTATATAGCAGCGCCCACGACCCCTTAAACATAGGGCTATGTATATAAATAATATTATGAGTAACCAAATATGTAGGGCGATTCGAGCTCTTATTAAGGCACTTTATCAGAAGGGGCGCAAAGTTCTAGTGACCCGAACTCACTGGATACCGTATATTTTTATGCTGAAGACCCAGCTTCCCCTTCAACATAAGGGATAAATATTACGATTATATCGGTAATGATTAAAAACATAAAATAAAGTATTCAGAAAACGTATGTTGAGCAAGTGGTATTTTACTTGGTCCTTCCCATTCAATAATTTCTCTACATTGGTGTCCACTATTACACTAATATTAATAGTACTATTAGTACTATTATCTCTAGCGTCCTCAAAGTAGGGAAGCCAGTTATTTTCAGCTTAAAAAATTGTTATTTGGGTATTACTGAGTAGAAGCAAAATTTTCAACTTATTTGTATAAGGCCTGTCCCAGTTTATTTCATTTAAAAAAAAACTTTGATTAAAAAAAATTAAAAATTGATTTAAATCAAGTTGGTTGGTTGATTTGGGTTTAATGTCGCAAGGTCCAAAAGTGGACAAGCCGCGCCAAACACATGACAACGTAACCCAATATGAGAAAAAAGTGTAAGGTTCATTTGTCCAACCAATAATAAAAAGTAGATCTAAAATATAATATTTGAAGTAATTGAATTTAAAAATAAATATTCAAACACCACGATTAAATAGTAAAATATGAGATTTTCATCGTCATAGTTAAAAGTTTTAATGAATTTTAAGAAACGAAAGGATTTAAATCAGGATTTTTTTATAAAAATAAAGATTTAAATCACGATTTTTTAAAAATAAAACTCACTTGATTTAAAACATGTTTTTTTTAAATAAAACTAACTTGATTTAAATCATGATTTTTTTAAAATAAAACTATCTTGATTTAAATCAAGATGATTTGAATCATGATTTAAATCGGCATACCCTGGTATAAATCATTTATTCCTGGTTTAAATAATATTAAAATGTATCAGTTTAATTTATACTTAATGATACATCATAATTTAAATCAAGCTGGTTTAAATCGGCCTACCCTGGACAAAGACAAAGTTGTGCTTAAAATTACCAAAATATTTTAATAAAAATGGCTAAAAATTATTCTTTAAATGTCGCCCTTAGTCACGCGCTGGGGGCCACGGCATCTGCACCCGCTTTAGCTACGCCATTTTTCCCAGAGCCATCCACCTCTGACAATGCCATGCATTAAACTCTCACCAAATTCGCGAAATTTTGAGCTCTGTGGTACAGACGGGTAATTGAGAACTTCTCTACCCGTAAGATAAAGACCAAGACTCCAGCACAAATATTAACTCAACAAATGTTGCTCTTTTACAAACGTATAAATCTGCCAACTAAAGCAATCTTTTAACACCAGAAAGCGCTAATATCCTTATCAGTAGTTCCCAACTGCAATTCTCGGTGACACGTGATTATAGTATCCAGTAATTTACATATTTTATGCAGCCTTGTTGTACTCAGTTTAAGTATTCCTTGATATTTTCGAAACGATTCTAACGAAATTGGATGTCAAAACAAATAACTGTTAATTTAAAACGATTGACTTTAACTAAATTTAATGATTTAATATAATCCACGATACAATTTAAGAATTTATGAAACAATATTTTGCGTTTATTTGGTTTAGTGATTCTGGCAATTTAATTTATCAAAGTTCTTTTTCATTTAATATTTGTTTAAAATTCATTTAAACAAATTAAACTCGTTCATTCTTTCAAATATTACTAAAAGTTATTAACGGGAAAATGAAGAATTTTTATTATTTAAGACTTATAGTTTTGTTCTTTTTTCCAAGTTCGATAGATATGACGAACGTAAACACCACACACATATATGATCTCGTTAAATTAAGTACTAACCAAATTAAATCTATCCAATCAGTGAATTCTTTATTATGAAAATGATTAGTTTACGTTCTTTCGTAAAATTGGTACGGTAAAATAAAATCATTTACAAAAAGACTCCAATTCCTCAGTCTTACAACCTGAAAAAAACTTTCCCTTGAGTTTCCCCTTCTGAAGTTCCTCTATAATTCATTTTCCCATAAAATTCTGATTTTAAATTTTCCATGGAAGCTAGGCTTCGAAAAAAATGCAGAACTCTCGAAAAATAAAAGATTAGGAATCACTGTTCCATGTAAAAATGGAAGAGTTGAAGTGATTGATTTGAAAGATGATAAAATCGTAACAACTACATTCAGAATGAAATCAAAATTAAAATTTCTAAAGTCAAAATAGTATAAAATTATTTGCTCTATGATAGCCACAGCCAACAAGAAAACTTAGGGAAAAAAGCGAGTTGCTATGTCAACGGCTCAAGAACATTTTTCTCTTTCAGAGCTCCGTCATAACTTTTTTCCCTCTATATCATATCTATCCCATCAACAGATCTTAAATTACCTACTTTTTGCTCTATAAAACTTGATGTCATTATGCAACTCCATGTACCGGCATATATAACCAAGAAATAAATTTTTTCGTTACAGATCTTAAGTTACCGACTTTTTTTCCTTATAAAGCCTTAACGAAAGGGAGATAAATATCATGTCTTTTAATCCCTATCTTCTACATACATAAATAACCGGATTCTTTTCAAAATACAGAGACAAAATAATAATTTGAGAGGCCATATGTTTCTCGTGCATCCTCAGTATTCTCTTTCAGAATACGAATCCCTACTTAAGGAAATGTAAGGATGAAATAACAACCCCGTATAAAAACATTCCAGCTATTATAATCCGGAAAGTACAAAACTTCGTAATAAATTTCAAATTCTATCCAAAAAAAATATTCATGTTCATCATCCGGAATTCATATTCCTGTTCATTTTTATAAACACCCACCACTACGAAAATAAAGTTCAAGTACTACATAATAAAACGAATACCATCCCTATTCAACCAGAGCCGCCATGTTTTACCAAACACAGGACGACAAAAAATAATGAGGCATGGAGCAACCCAAAACCACCGATATTAAAATAAAAAGAAAATACCCGATCAAATAGAAGCAAAAACAATTCTCTTTTGAGCAGGGAGCATAAGCTTCCAAGCCAAGAATAGGGAAGGAAGTTTTGTGTGTTCGCTGCAAAAGCGAAAAAGATATTTCTCTTGATGTTAAAATCCGTATTTTGATGGGCAATGCGTGAGTAAATGGTTTGGGTCGTAAGTCTTCGCCAGGAGATTATGTTTTTATTAGGAAGTTTTTCATTACTTTGGGAGGAATGAACAAGGCTGGGGGAGGGGAACAAAAGGGAGTTGTAATCCCTGGTGTCTCGCAGCGATATCCAAGGATTTTTCAGGGAGGAATGTGGCTTTGAAGATAAAGTGATGCCAGATGAAACCCAAAGGAAAGAAATAAACGAATAAATGAACGTTCAGAATATTCTCGATTACAAGACAAGGCATTCGGCTAAGCATAGAAATCGATACAGTTGAACATTTTTTCATCCTATGCCAGAAGACAAAAAGTTATCCATTTCTCTTCATGCCATCCAGTTCCAGCACGAGTTTGCAGCCATTTGGTTGGAAAAGCGGTATCAGCCTTAACATATAACTTTTCAGTCTTAACCCTCCAAGTGGTTTCGACGAGATATCTCGTCAAGATCCAACCAATTTCGCTAATGACGAGTCATCAAGATATCGACGATCTTTTTATGACGAGATTAAGATCTGGTCAGTTTTCTACTAACGA
This sequence comes from Meta bourneti, assembly GCA_933210815.1. NCBI lineage: Eukaryota > Metazoa > Arthropoda > Arachnida > Araneae > Tetragnathidae > Meta > Meta bourneti. The sequence goes on along the minus strand of OW119932.1, from coordinate 63,587,993 downwards.
GGAGATATTTCGTCCATTAAGATCTGGTCAGCATTGAGATACCTCTTCAAGATGGAGGACAAGGAGGGTTAACACTAAATTTGACGACCTTTTCTAAATACCTGTCTACCAAAACGGGTCAAATGGCCCATTTTTCATTTAGATGTTGGTGACAGTGGAATTAGTGCTTGAAATATTATCTTTTAATAATAATTGTAAGCCCAACGAAAATTTAATAATCATAAGATATCATTTTGACTTTTTAGTCAGTAGTTTCACTTCTTTTGAATATTCGATGATAAAATCTCGCTTCATTTGCCGTATTTTTTAACTGTTAAACACTTAAGGTAAACATTTCTTGCAGTTGGTTGGATGAATTGGGTTTTATGGCGCAAGGGCCATTTGGCAAAGCTACAAGTCAGGCAACATCAAGTAATGGACAAACACACACAATGAAAGTTTTACTGACAAAGAGAAATATACCCAAAGAAGAATCGAACCATCGCCGCCTACAACTCGTAGGTTGTCAGCGCAGTGGGCATATCACTTAGCCACGACGCCTCCAAATCCTCACAAGAATATACATGGAAGATCGCCTCATAGAATGTATGAGAACGCAAAGGGAAATATAGAAAATTTCGTACACTAATGTAAATAAAACACCAAGTACTTGGAATTTATGTTCGATGCTTCAAGAGGGCAGTGACCTAATCTAATTTCGGAGTCCATGCAGCCTCGTACTGGGAAAAGTCCACGATACTACAGTACTGAATATTTCCTTATACGGGGAACTAGAATATGGATAATGAAGATCCTCGAACCTTTTATGTATATGGACTTTTAATTATTTCTCTTTAAAAATTTTTTTCAAGGGCGCCCAAACAAAGATCCTCACTGGATTATTTATTTGGTATTTTTTTAATTAGCGTCGCACTGGAGCAACACAACTGGTTATTGGAGACGGTGCGGGATCAAACCCGTAGGGTAAAACCCGAGGACAACACCACGTAAATTTGAACCACGGTCAGATGACGAGGTCACACCTGAGCTGGCACCCCACTCTCCAAACTTCCACACCACACCAACGTGAAGATATTTGAGGCCATGACAGATTTAACGTGTACCAGCCTCCTTTGTACATGACGGACTGGTTGGATACGAACTCGTAACCCTTGTTTGCTTTTAGGTTTTATGACGTAAGGACCATATTTGGTGAAGCAGCAAACACAAGACAACATCAAGAGAGAAATGTGGTTGGTTGATTTGGGTTTTACGGCGCAGGGTCCAAAAGTGGACAAGCTGCGCCAAACGCAAGATAAAATTCGACTCAGTAAGATGAAAATATTTAAAAATCTATCCAGCAATAAAATAAGTTGGTTCTTTAAATATTTGGATCATAAAAGATAATAGTATTTTAATATTGATTCATAATAAAATCATGATCAAATAAACATGAAAGGATAGGATCATCATCGTCATGAACATAATAAAAAGTTTTGATGAAGTGATGAAATTTAAAACATAAATAAGAAATGTGAAAGGGAATCACACAAAACATCCTAATTTCTCCCAAGTTAATGCCATTCTTTTGTTATATTTTTATTCGTTTCATTGTTATTGAATCTTAGTCCTATTCCCCAATGTTTAATTTTCTTGTAAGAATAAATAAATTAAATGCTGTAGGTTTCAACATTTGACTTTAAAAGTTGTATTTAATATTTGTTTTTTTCCTTAAATCTGGAGAAAAAGTTAGGAAATTGAGATTCTTTTACTTGAGGTTAAAACTAGATAAAGTGCAACGAGGTATGAAATATCTTTTTCCCCTAGGAGAAAACAAGTAAATAAAAAATACCTTTTTGTCCAGCAGGGAGGGTTCATTTTTAATACATGTGCGATGCTCCAAAAGCAAGACTGTTAAGTGAAGGAGATTGCATACTAATAATATAATAAAACAAAGTTATAGTAAAAAGAAATGAACTTTTTACAAGTTTGTTTAAAAAAACATGTATATTTGTAAGCAGAAAACCTTCCCAGCCCCATACTTGAATAATAAAGCAAGATAAAAATGCTTCCTTTTTTCGTTTCGACTCAAATAAAAAAACTAATTCAGGTTTTACTTTTTTTATGAACCAAATCCACGCGGGTCAGGGGAAAATAAAACGCATTTGAGCATATTCAATTTAAATTTTCAATTCCATTCTTGGAGAGGTTATTTGAATATGAAAGTCAATTACCATAATAATGCATAACCTCTTAGCATGCACTTTTGTTGTTGCGCTTAGAAATTCATTTTCGAATTTATCAAAATGGATTCTATTCAGTTTCCGTATTGTACAACATTCTGAATTTCTATTACTTGGAATCCTTTGGGATTCGGATTAGATTATTATCAGATAATAAGACTGAAAGTGTAACATTCTATACACTTTCTTCATTCTACACACGAATTTGAGAATATTGTTTATTTAGTTTATATTTTTGAAGTTTAAAACAGCAATTCCTTACGTCATGGAAATTTAGAGTTCTATTCCTCCCTGGGTGTATTTCTCTCTTCTGAGTTAGTAAAACTTCCTTTATGTGTGTATGTTAATCACCTGATATTGTTTGTCCCGGGATACCCAACCGATCTTTTGTATTTTCATACCGCTACTATATTTCCCAGTCCCTCATTTTTCCGGAGCCGCGGTAGTCCAGTTGGAAGAGCAACGGATTAGCATTCGGAGGATTGAGTTCGAAACTTGGTCCAGCCAAAAGATGGAAGTTTGGAGAGTGGGGTGCCAGCTCAGGTGTCGACCTCGTCATCTGACCACGGTTCAAAATTACGAGGCGTCGTCCTTGGATTTTTCCCCTCGAGATTGATCCCGAGCCAGTTGTTTCAAGACCAGAAGATAAATTATTTTTAAGATACATTTTCACGACAATATTTATAAATATTTGAGGGCCTTAAAGTGCTGGATGGCTCCTTTCATAATGGGCTATGCATTTTCAAAAGCTTTTTAGCTTTGTTGCAGATTCAGCTTCACATTTTTATAGCGCTCTCCGTTACAAAAATCAATAAATATACAAAATTAATAATACACAGCCGAACATTTGAAAATAAGGGAGTACGACCCGATAAAAGTTGGAAAACTGGAGATGAATTGTTTACATCGAAAAGAATGAGAATGCCACCTGGCGAATTTGTAAAATATCAAGAGACGAGTTAGTTGCATTAAAAAGAGACTGCTGAAACATCTGAAAGTGTAAGAGTACCTGGTGAATGTTTAAGGTAGGTAATTAAATTTAAGTCGCACTGGGGCTGGCTATTGATGATGGCTTGGGATCAATCCGAAAGGGAAAGTACCGAGGACAACACCTCGTAATTTTGAACCGCGGTCGGATGAGGTCATCGCCATGAGCTGGCACCTCCCCAAATTTCCACACCACCCCTACGTGATTTAAAGTGTACCATTGTACCAGCCCCCACGTATATGGCGGGCAAGGCGGCCGAGGTGAAAGTTTGAAAACTAATAAGAGTTCATTACAATAAAAAGAGAATGGACAAAAGAGAGCATTTCAAAGTATGAGAATGCCAATTGGTGAAAGTTTGAGAGACGAGGTTGGTTTTTAATTTTGAATGAAATCGGGATTGTCAAATGCTTTTTCACTAATAAAAGATACGAGTTACTGACATTAAAAGAGTACGCCTAAACATTTGAAAGTATGAGAGTGAATTCACCAGTGAAGATTGAACCAGATCCAAAAAAGATTACCAATCCAAAACACAATTCCTCCTTCTGCACTTCACTACACACGAAATTATAGGCTACGTCTGCACTGCTTGTTACATAACTGCTATCACAAAGCTTTGAAAAACAAGAGGCAGAAATGTTATTGTTGACAGATAGGATCACAAATGGATTTCTGAAGTCATAAATAATCTCAAAAATAACCTACCGAGTAGCTAACCTACCGCTGGCTAGAAACGCGATTGAGCACAATGATTTATCACCATTGAAAAAGTATTAATCTGGAGCTTTATAAATCACGCTGCTCTAATCTGCTTTGACTAATGGTCTTTGAATTACAAAAGGTAGTAGTGACACATCTGCTGAGTTATAGTTACCTGTTAAATCTGATTGCACTTTTTTGCTGTATCTCTTGCAGTTCTGATCTAATAGTGCAAGAAAAATAAGTACGCATTTGACTGCTTGGTTAGGTTTTATGGCTCAACGGCCATATTTGGCCAGCACAAGACCATGTCAAGTAAATGGACATACACGTACAAGAAAGTTTTACTGACACAGGAGAGAAATATACCCAGGGTAAGTTATAGAAACCAGAGCTACCTACAATTCATAGGCTGTTAGCGCAGTGGGCAAACCCATTGAGCAAAGCATTTTAACGCAATGGTTTGTGTTTTTTTACGGCGCAAGGGCCACATTTGGCCATGCTCCTTTAACGGAAGAATATCAAGTTTCAAAGGTGCTGGAAAGTGAATTTTGAAAAATGACAAAAGGAGGAATACTTGTTTTGCGTCACCAAATTACAAAAATATTTGAGGTCTGAAACGTTTATGAAAGCTATTAAAAATGTATTAGTCGGAAACGAATAGGCGAATGTGAAGATATTGATATTGAAAACAATTTAATAGAATGATCAGAGGGGGTTCATGCTTGGTTGGATTTTATGGCGCAAGTGGCCATATTTGGAAATGCAGGGTGTGGGAGAGCTAATGATTTCAAGAGTCCATATCCTGTTTCAAAAGTCAGGTTGCAAATTTTGCTGTCCAGAGTCAAGATTTATGAATCCAATTTCAATAAATTCACTGAGATTAAAACTTAACAAAATTTAATAAGGTGACATTTAAAATTACAATACAATTCCGCTTCATAATGCGGCCAAGATATTTAAGCGCGTCATTGCACTTCCATTGTTACAGTTCAACTGATTGGCGCAAGAGCGCCACCTACCATCATTACGGAACACAGGGCCTCGACTTGCAATTCAGCTAGTTTGTTTTTAAAAAATGGTTTATAAAACTTCTTGTCGATCCTTTTCTGCCATTACTTTTTGCGCACCCCTAAACATCATACGTTTTCCCAGTTGTATCGGTGTCGTGTCTTGAACGAACATACACTGAGGGGTTGGCAATCCTACAGGGCGGAATTAAGAATTCGGGGGTCAGGTGATGGTATGGAGATGGCGGTGAAATTCTTAGAAATAAGAAGACAACGGTTTGATGGGCAGTGGATGTCCAATGAGGGACAATTTAAAAATTTGCTCTTTTAACAGGTGTTCGTCCTTCCTAAATTCATTCGCTCAAGACACATCCGCACAGAACACGTAACCATGCACATCACTGGCAGGGAAATCATCAGCAAGTAGGGTGATCCATTCATCTGTTGGCTAATGTCTACATAAAGACTCCACATCTTACGCAGTACACTTTCCTCATCTGAGATTAACACTGAAAATCAAAAGTAGAGTAAGTGCATCTAAAAGGGTTGGGGATACTCACCGTCGAATCTTTGGGCTTGTGCGGCGAATGTGGTACGTATCTGACCAATGGTGTCCCTGAGCAAGCGGTCAAACTCGGCCCTGCTGTGCGTGCTCAACTTGTGCTCCATGTCCGTCGTGCAGCACGTCAGGCCTCGATCACATATCCTCAGCTGATCGCCTGAAACAGGGAAAGAAAACATAAGAAACTTTGCTTTCAATATAACAATAATCATGCTTAATGAAATTGTATTGTATTCAAGAATATGATTGGCAGAGAGCGGTATACAAATATTATGAACGAGTTGCTCCGTCTTTCGGTTTTGATGGATTGGAGGCGAGAGTTCTCATCAAACAATTGACAGATGAAAACTATTTACAAATGGAAAATGAGGTATTAGCCAGTTCCCAAGAACTTCATCTTTCTTAAGCTCTCCTCCTTCTCATTGCGTAGACGTTTCGCAGCGAGAGCTGGCCCCATCCGGATTGGTTACTCTATCCCAATCGCTGGCCTTCTGACAGGAAATTCGCTGTTGCTAGGGTCTCGATAACGTGGCTGACGCAACAATCGCTCTGGTTGCGTACCCCGTTTTTCTCACATGGCTGAAGCAAATCTTCCTGATTGCGTACCTCGTATTTTACACTCGGCAACTCACAGGTTGTTAGCTCAGTGGTTTAACCCACTCAGTCACGGAGGGCCCGATTTTATTTGAGATGCCCTCAACAGAAATAGTTCACAAAAATTTAGGTTGGTTGTGCAGGGTTTTATGGCGTGAAGGCCATATTTGGCCATGCTGATCCAAACACAAGACAGACAACATCGAGTAATGGACATACACACAAAGAAAGTTTTATTGACACAGAAGAGAGAAATGCACCAAGGGGAATAGAACTACTTACAACTCGCAGGTTGCTAACCCACTGAGCTACGACGACCCCACAAAAATTTGGGACAGATTTTAATTTTCAGAATTAACCATGTCTGTAACATCTCAAGTCAGAAAAATTATGTATTTTTGCGTACATTTTGCAACAATTGCGTGGCTATTCATTAAAAATCATCTAATTTTTTTATGAATTCAACAGTCTTTTTTTTGTCATTCAACTTTTTCAAAACTCAAAACTTCTATACGCATAAATTAAATTTCTGTATGACTCAATTATTGATTTCATTTTTAGTCTTTTTCCCTTTACACTGCTTTCTATAACTTAATTTTATAATCTTGTGTCTGGAGCAGCTTTCCCGCTTCCGGACCATGCGCCATAAAACTCAATCATAGAAAGCAAACATAGAAACATCAAAGAAAGCAATCGTAAAATAAGTTCCGAGCAACTCGTATCAAAATCCGGCGTAATTTGAAAATTTTTAACAAAAGGGCCCACCGGAAACGAAAATAAAATTTCAATTCCCCGAAACCTAATCTTTCCGGGTGCATGTTTACGGATTTCCTTTACAAAAACCTCTTCGCACAGAAACCTTTTATGCAACACGAAACACACACAAACCAGATGTTTTTCAATCAACCCTTCGCAGACATCAACGAAAATGAATGCGATATTAAATCTGTATCTGCATTCACAGATCAGACCTACGAACCGAACTACAAATGGGGAAAAACACCAACAAAAGCAGGTTTTATACACTTGGAGAAAACCCTACAGTGCTCGTGTACCGGAGAAGGCTTTAATTTCGTGGAGCGCAGATCCATGCTGGGGGCTTCTTGCCTTTTCTATTTACGGGGTGGTTGGTAGCCATAGTAACAGCACACAAAATAGGGGGTTGAATGAAGATTCCCATCTCTATTTTTATATACGTGGAAGCGATTTTTATTTTGGTGGCGATGGCGTAGCATTGCTTTTCTGACTTACAGAAACGAGTTTTCAATTGCCTTTCGTCGCGTAAACTGGGTGGTTGCATTCTGCGGGCTTTGTCCAGGGTTCTTTCGCCATTTTTGGTCATCGCTTGGGAACGAGGTCTGAAAACGATTTTTCTTGGATACCCAGTCACCGAGGGTGAAAAATAGTTGCGAAAAGTCGCCTGTCGCAGCCCTGAGGTTCGATTTCTCCCTTCTCTCTTCTGCGTTAGTAAAACCTTTCCTCGTGTATACCCATTTACTTCATGTCCGGCATCGCTGGACAAATATGGCCCTTGCGCCATAAAACCCACTCGTGTCGAGTGTGCTGCTTTCAAGCGTTATGGGGCATCAGGTAGGTAATTAATTAACGTCGCACTGCAGCAACACAACGGGTTATTGGCGACGGTCCGGGATCAATTTCGAAGGGGAAAATCCAAAGCCGTCTCGCAATTTTGAATCACGGTCAGATGACGAGGTCAACACCTGTATCCTGTTTCGAGAGTGGGGCTGCCACACCCACTCTCCAAATTTCCACGCCAACGAGGACATTTGAGGCCACGACAGATATAACATGCCCCCATAACGACGCACCATGTACGCGACGGTCTCAGGTTGGACCTAGTTTTGAACTCGCAACCCTCCGGTTGCTAATTAGTTACTCTCCCAACTGGGCTACCGCGGCCCCATGAGGCACCAAATACTTTCAAACACAGCATTTTGAGAGCCGCTAGACCTAAAACCCAAACTCGCATCACCGTCATTTGGGTTAGCCTGCAACATATAAGCACCCCCACATATTTTTTTACCACATACTGTTATGTTCGCTTTCATCACGAGTGTCCAAAGATGTCTGCCGGCAAACACCACCCAGCATCTCGTGCCCATCGTTTAGTATTTTTCACTAATCTTGGAACCCGGGCTAGCTCTTCCGTCTTTTGGCCAATTGGACTTTACAATGAAGATCAAAAAAGGAGAAATAACCTCCAGGGAAGCAGGAGGAAATCCCATTATTGGGTGAAATTCTTATTGGAATTAGAACTCCAGCGAAAACCGAAAGGGGGATGAGAAGAATCGAAGCCCCGGAATTTATTCCCTAAAATCTGGCAACGCAAGACTGGAACACGGATATATTTCCAGAGTTAAGGAGGACACTGGAAATTGGCCATGCCGAAAAAGGATTTTATATAAATGTATACCCTCTTTTTCCAGAGTTCCAGTTGTTCCATAATTCCCAAAGGAGAAAAAGTAAGCAAATAAAATAAAGGACAAGTCGGGATTTGAAATTCGAGTAGATGGGAATTACTTAGCAACTGAAATATGATTGGATAGGTATATAGGTAGAGCCGGCGGGCACAAATGGTAGGAATATATATTTATAAAAATTCTTTTCCTGCCTCGTAAAAGATAAAGATGAGACCGTAGGATACAAACTAGAGTGGAAAACAAATTTGGAGAATCGAGAGAAGAGGACCTTTTATAGTTCGTCCTCCTTATTTGTCCTCTAAGAGATTTTGTACTATAATATACAGTGCTCCCGCCCTAATTTTGCAGTCGTGGAAATTGAAGGAGTGTGCACTGATATAGAGATAGGGACGGGTTTCGAGTAATGGACATATTTGTTCAGGATAAAATTGGAATTGAATAAAACTACTGGAAGGAAAAGATGATAAGGCACGTATACCAACTATTCTCAATACAGGTAAATTACCGATGGAAATTCTTATATATATAACCAACCTTCTCGAGTTTTTATTTCTATTTTTCTTAGCGGGAGGCACTGACTTGGCCTGATTATAGGACTTAAATCAGGTTCTGGGTCCGTACTACCTTAAATAAAAATACGAATGAATATGTATGCTTGTTCGTCCAAATTTCAAAGAAGCTGTTTGCGCTCCGATTTGATACTTTTTTGGAATATTTATTTTTTATAAATGAGTATCCTCTAGGAATATCTGGTATCCGTATCTGGTCTGAGCGCCTGATAAACCTATTCGGAGAGCCATATCTGGTCTGAGCGCAGGATAAACCATTTCGGAGGACCATATCTGGTCTGCAGGCCGCTGAAACCTGGTAGGAAGATCGTATCTCGACTGCAGGCCGAGTAATCCTATTCGGAGGGTAATTTCTCTCCTGTGGACCAGATAAAAACATTTCGAGGGCCTATATGGTCAGAATATCTTCTATGGGGCTTGGTAATCTTGTCCGGATTACTGTATCTGGTCTGCATGCCTGATAAAAATATCTGGAGGGCCGTATCTGCTCTGCGGGCTTGATAAAAACATTTCGAGAACCAATCTGGTCTGCGGGCATGATAAAAAAATATCTGTAGGGCCGTATCTGGTCTGCGCAGCATGAGATCAAACGCGACAACTGATTTATCTTACGAATACGGTTTTTTGAGAACGGGCTGGTTAAATCTCATCCCGACGAGAAAAGATATTTCTCAAATAGCTAGAAAAATTTAATGCTAAAGGGGATAGTGTGAAACAATATCAATACTTAATTAACAGTTACTTCCGTACAGAAAAACACACGCAACATCACATATTCGTGTTGACAGGTAGATATTCGAACTTTGACTACACGCAAGGCCAGGCTGAGAAAGCAAAGTCTGAAAGGAATTTCTTACAGCAACTTCTAAAACAGATTCGCAATCTGAAAAAAATTGTTTTAAAAGCGATCTAGAAAAAATAATTATTTAAGAATTAAGTTTATCAGCAAGCACTTATTTATTTTTGGATCTGATGGCCAAATTGACCGTTTGGATAAGATAACTGTCGGCATTAAGTCCCACAATGGAGGCATTTGCTTTACTAATGACGTGTTATGAATTGATCCTTGAAGTATAATTAAAAACAAAGAAAATAAAGCTAATCTTAAATATAGAAGAAATCTGTAAGAAGTAGGACAAAGACTCTGGAATACAGAGCTCTGACGTCATGAAATTTGTACAGCTTCTGGAATTTCTCCTCGACCTTCTTATGGAATAGACGGAGTATGTATGAGCAGCTTCATTTCATTTCTGGTCTCTCGATTTGACGATCTGTCACGTGGTTGTGGGAATAAAGCATGAATTTTAACGTGTAATAAAATATTGATTGGTCAAAGTGATTTTCCAGCGTGATTAAAAACACTAGTCTCCACATCCATAGCCAATCGGCCCACGTTGATTCGTAAGCACGCGGCTTACCCTTCTGAGGTCTTACGACAGCGACGCCCACATGCCCTGCCTATTTCATTACTATGTCAATGAAATTTCTAGATTGAGGCAACTATTCTCGAACTATTATTGAGGCTCGCTTCGTCGTTCCCTCAGAAGCACAGAAAGAAAATTTGACATACAACATTTCGCAAGAGAACAATTTTTAATCAAACTCGAATCAAACACAAAACGTCGAATGTTGTCTCGAACCGAGCAATCGGAAGAGGAAAGAACAAAAGACGCGAAACGGAAAAAGCTCAAAAGGCTATTAGACGACGCAACGAAATATTTGAGGGAATAGAAGCGCGATTTGGTATGTATGAATAAGCAAAAACTAGGGTGAAGCTGTGTAGTAAAGCTAGTTAATATTCAAATACAGGAAATATCGTTCTTTAACGAAAGTATATTTTTTATCCAGTAGTATGTTAAAAAAAACTCATAGTACCGAACCTTTAAGAGTATTTTTTCAAAGCAATTTTGAAGTTTGGATCTTTTGGCGTGCTGTCAACGATAGACATACTTTCATATATACGTAATACACAAGAAAAAACTGAAATATTAAGATATTTATTAGTACTACTGAGTAAAAGTATCATCTAGACAATGAGCAAGACCAAAAACTAATAATCTTAAGTTTTTATTCTCATTCTTTTATACGTGCCCCTTTTCGAACCTTGATTTGGCCACTCATACTCTATAGGTTGATTTGAATAAAACAATTTCAAGTGTGAAACACATGTTTGTAAAAAAATTCACCATCAGGACAAGCAAATTGTGCCAAAATCATGAATAATTTAAAGCTCCCTAAAAGCATAGAGCGAAGGTTGGTTGATTTGGGTTTCATGGCGCAAGGTCCAGTATACATAGAGCGAAGGAAACTGATAAATCAATTCAATACAAATTCGCTTGCAATTAAAAATTAATATCGTTGAAAGTTACAACTATCGGCTGACTAAACCTAACAATTACGGCAATGCTGCTTTTCAGCATGATTCCAATCTTAGCAGAAAAGCTACCATCCAAAAATTTTTACAAGTTCTCTTTTCTTCTAAGATAGCGGATAGATCAACATTACCAGATGTGTGTGTGCACATAAGATAAAAAAATATCACAATCTTAAAGGTATTTAGCTTCTTGTGGCTTCCTTTTAAGGTATTAGTCAAGAAGGAATTATTTCGACTAGTCACGATTTGTTTAGTTATCTAGGTAAATATTTTAATTAACGTTGCTCTGGAGTAACACAACGGGCTATTGGCGACGGTCCGGAATCAATCCCGAAGGGAAAGATCCGAAGACAATACCACGTAATTTTGAGCCACGGTCAGACGACGAGGTCACACCTGAGCTGGCACCCCACTCTCCAAACTTCCACACAACACCAAAGTGAGGGCATTTGAGTATTTTTAGATTTAACGTGCATTAGCACCTTTGTACACGAGTCTTGGATGGATTCGAACTCACAACCCTCCGGTTGCTAATCCGTTACTCTTGCAATCGGGTACCGCGTCACGTCCAATTATCTGGATTTGTGTACATAATTAAACTGTTTTCTTCGTGGTTTGATCGCGTGTATCATTTTAGTGTCTAATTTAGAAAGGTAGTTGAATCAACATCACACTGGAGCAACACAACGGGATATTGGTGACGGTCCGGGATCAATCCCAAAGGGAAAGATCCGAGGACAACACCTCGTCATTTTGAGTCACAGTCAGATGATGAGGTCAACATCCGAGCTGGCATACCACGCTCCAAACTTCCACACCACGCGAACGCGAGGACATTTGAGGCCATGACAGATCTAACGTGCACCAGCTCCCAAATACAAGACTATTTGGGTTTATTTCATTTGGAAACATGAAATGTGCAGTGATGCTGATATTCATCATAAATGGATTTGAAATATGGAACGTGAGAGCAGATATAACAATCAAGAGAATCGTAGGTGCTATGCGTGGGTCTACTAATCTATAGCGTGTTAAAATGTTACTATTATTCACCTTTTTTTCGGCGTTACAATCTGGCTGTTCCCGGAGAGTGATTCTAAATCACTGCTCCGTTCACAAATCATTCCATCTTTTATACATCGTCCTTTTTCTAGTATGGAAATCGTAAACGAAGTGAAGCGACTTCGGAATGTTGATGGGAGGCCATAAATAAGAACACGCGAGAGCCACGAACGGAATTATCAGCGTGAAGGCCCTCTGACACTTGTATGATTAATGGAAAACAAGAATTAATATTTATAAGCGAATGACGAAAACTTGACACATTATCGTCGGCAGATTAGAGGGAGTCGAAGTACTTTTTCTACCCGGCTTCCTGTATTAACCGTTGGAATTCACCAGCAGCGTTGCTATGGCGCTGACCACAACATGCAAGTTATTTCCGTGCACCAAGCTGAGGCAGGGAAAATTGCCGGGGTTCTTTGCACTCTTTTGATGTATTATTAATTTCCAAATTCAGCGGAGTGGGGTTTTTTTCAGTTTGTACCCGTGTTTAATAAGGATTTATTTTCCATTCCTCAACTTTCTAGAGATCATTCTTTCAAAAAGCTAATCTTACATAGCCTTCGATTTGATGGCGCGACATTTATAAAAGATCTTACTGTAAGCTCAGGAAAAACAATACAAGGAAAGGCGTGAATAAATGGGTTTTGGGAAAAGCATGAATCCTAATGTGGGACAAATTATTGATTGGTCCAGCGAGATTAAAAACACTAGTCTACTCTTCGATAGCAAATCGAACCTAAGCCCATGTGACTTACCCTTCTGAGATCTTACAACAGCGACTCCGCCCACGTGCTCAGTCTTTTTCATTACAAGGTCGATAGCGTAACATTCCTTCGTCATTAAAGGAGGGTGATACCTGCTACAAAAAATGTATTTGTCTGGTTTGTAATACTTTTTATTTGATAGTATAAAGAAAACATCCACCCATATCCTCAACTTTTCTGCCAAGCTAAAATATGGGTGGTGGTAGTCTTTCTTGGACGTATTCCACACGTTACATGGCGTTGTTCTCGGGTCTTTCCATTCGGGTTTGATCCCGGACCGTCGCCAATAGCCCGTTGTGTTGCTCCCCAGTGTGACGTTAGTTAAAATGCCTACCTCCGCACATTACGCAACTCCGTTTGCTTTTCGAACACAATATCAACACGTAGGCAATAAAAATACCAAATGAATTCTGAATTGGTATATAATCGCTGCTTGGCTAAAGCCCGAGATTAATCGTCAAGCATCACCAAGACAACAGTTTAAGGTAACCCCGATATGTATCATTCGAGAGTACTTGAGTGGCGGAAGTAAAATCGTCGCTTTCGTCTTGTTTACATTGAAAATCCCTCTTATTTAGAATACTAATGTTTACTCGATGAATTTTCATCTTCATTTATTTTAATGTTCGTACCAATTTGAAATGTGGTTCATGTATTATCGAAATAACGCTCAAAATCAGCTGTTTCGACAACTAGATGATATAAAAACACTCAGCAGAAATGCTAACATTTTCTATTTGCCAAATTTATTTCCTAGTCGAGGTAATTTTAAATTCAGCTACCAAAACATGGAACGGGCCATTCGTATTTTTACAAACTCGAGGGAATCTTCACCCAACGATAAGAATATTCGAATTCCTACCCATGAAATCCAAGTCGTCATGAGTAACACCTATGAAGTCAGGAAAATTTGAATGATCAATTTTTAAAAGGAAATGCAAAGAACGAAGAAAAGATACGTCGCTTTGATGGGCACGCGACTTGCAAACGATTCCGACAACGCTCGTGTTGCTCTTATTGCGCTCATAAAATTGGGAAGGAGGGAAAATGTTCTGAAGTCGCAAAATATTAGATTGCCATTGCCAGCAACCGTCGAAGCAGGTGGAATCGTACATCGAGTGGAGCTACAAAAAGAACAAAAAATAAGGTTTATAGGGTGGATTGCTACATTTGGCGAGACATCGCTTTCTTAAGGTACGAACGAAGCGTGTTCCATTCATAAGATGAAGTGCGTCGCGTAGAAATCGACTTGGTTTCTAAGTTGGCAATAAACGGATGTAAACTTTTGGAAACAGCCGCTACGTTACTCATTTGCCAATTTCGATGCTTATATTACCAAACATGCTCGACTAGATCTATTTAATCAAGCATATTTGATAGGTAGGTATTTCAATTAACGTCGCACTGAAGCAATACAGCGGGCTATTGGCGATGGTCCGGGATCAATCCCTAAGCGAAAGATAATAGGACAACACCGTAATTTTGAACCAAAGTCAGATGACGATCAAGCATATTTGAACGAGTTTAAATATGCTCGAATAGAGCTGTATAATAATGTTGCAAAGGCAAAATTTGGTTAAGCTGCGCCAAACACAAGCCAACGAAGATGGGATAGGTAGGTAACTAAGTTTTATGGCGCAAGGTCCAAAAGCGAACAAGCAGTGCCACAACGAGGGTGGGGAAAAAAGAAAAAAGCAGAAGGGTAGGCGATGATACAGTGGACTCCCTTTTAACCGGCCTCCGCTTTAACCGGCCGCCACTGGGCAATTATGTACTGTAAATACAGTAGCATGTGTTTCGTTTTTCTCCCAACAGAGAAAGTTCTTCCAGGGTAAGTTTTCTTAATTATATATATCATATTACAATAAAGTATATATCATATTGTATATATCATATTACAATAAAGTGCCCCAGTGTACACGACTCTGTCTGGCCCGAGCTTCGAACTCGCAACCTTCCGGTCGCTAATCCATTGCTCTCCAAATTGGGCTACCGTGGCCCTCAAAAATATAAAACAGCATATCTTCTATTCTTACTGGGATTCTTTATTTCCAATAGAATGCAGTGCTTGGTAAAAAATTCATATCTCAATCATGTTTCCAATTAGTCTCAGGACATGCACTTCAACTGCATGTTATTTATTTGAAAGGCGATTCGGTATATTTTAACATCTAAACCTATTTTCTCACTCTTTCAAATTTTCTTTTGTGTGCGATTTCTCATTGCCTTCTGTCACAGACGGCTGAAGAGTTGCATTAGATCACCGATCTCTTCCGTGCATATTTAGCAGTATAGCTCAGATCAAGCATTTAAACGAATCGGCAAAATCAGTAGCGGTTGATTACTATATATGGTTTATTGGTTATGGTCTGTTCCTATTTGCCAAATACGAATGTGTCTGCCAAGTACGTTAGCGACAGAGCAGGCCTTAAGCCGATTCCCACAAGTAGGGCCCAGCACACATTAAGTCTTGAATAATTTGGATTGGATGTTTGGTTTTATGGCGCAAGGTCCAAAAGAGGACAAGCTGAGCCAAACAAGATAGAATATAACCCAATAAACGCACAAAACATTTAAAAATCAAGTCCAAGGCAAGGATAAAAGATAGATTTAAAACTTGGCAAGTGTGTAGATGAGAATAAAAACATCCAAATAGTCAGATAATGAAAACAAGACCATCGTTTGCAGCATAACTAATGAATTTAATTTACATATATAAATACATAAAATTTTGAAAGTGCAATTTAAAAGATTGAATTATGAAAGAATTTGGGGGATAAAATAGATCTAAGAGAAATTTTGAATTTGGAAAAAAAAAATTAGATGAGATTTAAAAAAAAAACAATTGAACTTAAAAACACAAAAAGGTTTGGATGGGAATCTTCCCAAATCAAATCTGGCAGATTCAAAATTGTACTTTTAAAAAATTTGAGACTTGAATACATTGGGAAAAGATTTACTTATTACCTAATTTTTGTTTTTCTTTTTATTCAAGACGCTAAATTCTCACAAAGCGATAACAAGTTCAGTTTTCAGTGTTCATGGACCCGGCTGGATTTGGACAGAATTTAATGTATTTGACACAATTTGGAGTCCAACGCTGATATAAAGGGGAAAGATTTTAGGAATGGCATATACATAGATTTGGCGATCGTCCACAAAGCCAACCCTCATCCAGGCGGCGAAAAAAATGACCCACGTGCGATCGTGGCAACCCTACCGGCATCGCGAGCAACCACGCGTGGAGCAATTATCTCGCCAAATCCAGTCAGAAATCGGAGTGAACCTTACGTATTAGGGAGAAATTTGGAAGTAGGCGAACAAAATTACCAAACAAATACCATAAAACGGCACTAAAGCACGAAGGAACTGTGGCCTGGATATGAAATATGACACCATAACGTAGTAAGAAAGAGACAAGGGATTGAATGTATACATTTTGCCTCAGCCGTGAGAAGCAGCATAAACACAAAAGTAAGGTAAGCAAATAAATTTATTGTACAAAGGAACAAAACACGGAATGGCCATTTGTCTTTTATTATTTTGAGGAAATAAATATTTTTGCTTAATAAGAATGATTGAGTGTCTGGAAAATGCAACCTATTTTCATGACGAGAAATGGATTCCGAGATCTTAAACAAATACGGATTATTTTGAGAACGAATTGTAGCACACAAGTTACTGGATGTAAAGTTCGGTGGGATTTTTTTGTTGAACTTATTTTAACCTATGGGAGATTTTCAGAGTAAACAACCAGACGGAAAGCGGAGATTTTACTTTTGCTGTTCAAATGCTCTCGTATAATACATATTGGGGTGCCTTAAAATGTAGTTCAGCGCCGTTTTGGCGTCTAATCTAACTGCATTGACTAATCAACTATGTTTAAGATCAAGATTTAGTCTTTGCAATTTAATTGGCGAAGTGCTGACATATTCGAAAAACAAGCCTACTGTCGTCGTGTTCAGTATACGCACATTAAACACATAAACGCAATCATCAACTATATTTAACTTGACAGAAAATGATTCTTAAAAGGAAATTTTATCTGTCAATTAGAAATTTCAAGAACTCGTTCATTTCCTTTTTACTAAAGTGCAGAATATGCAGAATATAAACCCCCGTACCAACCAATCGATTTGTTTCCATGGAAAACATATCGATTGGTTGGTTTGGGGGTTTTATGGCGTAAAGGCAATATTTGGCCATGCTGCGCCAGACACAAGACATACAATATCAAGTAATAGACAGACACACAATGAAAGTTTTACTGACACAGAAGAGAGAAATACACCCAGGGTTAAATAGTATTTAAAGCGTCACACTGGAGCAACACACGGGCTATTGGCGACGGTTCTGGATCAACTGAAGGGAAAGATCCAAGGACAACACCACGTAATTTTGAACCGCGGTCAGATCTGACAGGAATCGAACCTGCGCCGCCTACAACTCGAAGGTTGCTAGCGCAGTGGGCACATCCACTGAGCCATGGACTTCGGAATACAATGAGACATTTTCTGTCAAGCTAAATATAGGTGACGGTAGTGTTCCTGCGGCAATATGTGTTTACTGTACGTATTCTGAATGACGATTATAGGCCAAGTGCTGAAGTCGTATCCGAAAAGCAAGCCAAGTGGCGTTAAGTTCAGAATACTTAACCACTTAAAGCACGAGTTTTTTTCGGAAAAACTGGTAAAAAATGATCTAGTTTTTTTTGACAGAAAATTAATATATATAGGTATAGTGTAAGTTATTTTTTGCAATTTCAGTTGCGGGGGGTGGGGTAAAAGTTATATAAAATTTTTTTTATACAAACAAAGTGTAAACGATTTGATTACATGTTTATTTTGAATTTCATATTAACTTCAGATTCACTTCCATCACTCAAGAGATCATCACTTTCATCGCTGAAACTTTCTGATAAATTGACATATTCAAAATCGTAAGAGTCGCTCATTATCAGATAACGTTTTCTAAACAAGTTACAAAAACACTTAGTAAAAATTAATTTGAGGTTAACTGTTTACTTTTATTATATTTAACGTAATAAAAATGGATATATTACCTTTTCCACACCAAACAACTGCTTTATAACAAAGAATTCCTAACAAACTTATAGCTAATCATCAAAATGCACCACGTGGTTTACACAAAAAAAATGCAGCATAGGGTGCCATCTATGGTCAATAAGTTTAATTATAATCTAGTCTATCTGTTTTTACTAGAACGGATCTCAGACGAGCATTAGAAATAAAATATAACGCGAGATACAAGAGCGCCCGTGTGAGACACGGGCATGGGCGAAAGTTACCGGCAAATTTGCACATGTCAAACACGGGCAAATGCGTTAGGTGGTTAAAGGAAACAGGTATCAACGCAGAAACAATAACACCTGCTTGGCAGAAAATTTCTGATCAGATTGAGTTCCAGAGCAAACAAATCAGACAGAAAACTGAGAATTTACTTCCGCTACTCAAATGTTCTTGCATTATACATATTGGTAGATAAGTATGTATTTTAGTTAACGTCGCACTGGAGCAACACAACAGGCTATTGGCAACGATCCAGGATCAATCCCAAAGGGAAAGTCGCAGGACAACACCAATAATTTTGAACCACGGTCAGATGAGGCAACACCTGAGTTGGCACCCCACTCAAAACTTCCACACCATGCCAACGTGAGGACATTGGAGGCCAAGACACACTTAACGTGCACCAGACCCCTTTGTACCCGACTCTTTCGTTGGATTCGAACCCTCCGATTGGTAGTCTGTTACTCTTCCAACCGAACTACCGCAGCCCCTGGGGTTGGAAAATCGACTATCAATTTAGAATTCAGTCTCTGGAATTTTTATTGGCGAAGTTCTGAAATCGTATTTGAGGAACAAGCCAAGTGAATTCACGTTTGCAATACGTACAGGACAGACCACCTGCTTTTAGCTGGACAGAAAACGCCTCTCACTCGGCTACCAATTAAGCCACTTGAAATCGTCACCTCTCGCTGCGCAAACACGCCGACTCAATCCCATTCCAAATTCCTCCCACACACCGTGCGGGCAAATTCCCCCACCCTCAACACACATTAGAATCAACAGTTCGATTAGATTTACAAAATCCGTGCTGAGCTCTAATCACGGAGCCAGACGGAGCGCGGGACGCGAGCGTCACGGATACGTGTTGTCGAAGCAGCTGCTAATTAGTTCGGAGATTTGGAGCGACCGGAACGAAATGCCCAATTGCAATCAGTGGTCGGACGGGTCTTTCAATCGGCGGACGTCGCGGGGACGGTGGACAAATGCGATGTTTGGACCGCTCGTAGAAATGTAAATCGGAGGAACTTTTCGCTGTTTATTAGTGATGCGGGAAATCAGATTGAATTCATTAGTGCGTTGGTGGTTGGGATGTTTAATCTTAAGGGCCAGTGGAAGGTAAGTAGGCATTTAATCAGCGTCGCACTGGGCTCTTGGCGACGGTCCGGGATCAAACCCGGGATAGTACCACGTAATTTTGAACCACTGTCAGATGACGAGGTCACACCTGAACCGGTAACCCACTCTCCAAACCTCCACACCACACCAACGTGAGGACGTTTGAGGCCACGAGATTTAACGTGCATCAGCCTCCCGTGTACACGACGGTCTTTGGTTGGATTCGAACTCGAAACCCTCCGGTTTAAGGGCCAGTGGCGTAGATGAAATAGGGCGACAGAGGCTGGTTGGTTTTGGGGTTTTATGGCGCAAGGGCCATATTTGGCCATGCTGCGCCAAGGCGACAGAGGCAGCGGCCAAGTGCCCAATGTCTACGGGGGTGATATATCAGAAATATTACAAAGGTGTGTTTTTTCCTTTGGGTTGGTTGGGTTTTATGGCACAAGGACCATATTTGCCACGCAAGGGCCATATTTGGCCATGCTGCGCCAGGGAGACAGAGGCAGCGGCCAAGTGCCCAATGTCTACGGGGGTGATATATCAGAAATATTTATCACAAAGTTGTGTTTTTTCCTTTGGGTTGGTTGGGTTTTATGGCACAAGGACCATATTTGCCACGCAAGGGCCATATTTGGCCATGCTGCGCCAGGGCGACAGAGGCAGCGGCCAAGTGCCCAATGTCTACGGGGGTGATATATCAGAAATATGTATTACAAAGTTGTGTTTTTTCCTTTGGGTTGGTTGGGTTTTATGGCACAAGGACTATATTTGCCACGCAAGTGCCATATTTGGCCATGCTGCGCCAGGGCGACAGAGGCAGCGGCCAACAGTGCCCAATGTCTACGGGGGTGATATATCAGAAATATTTATTACAAAGCTGTGTTTTTTCCTTTGGGTTGGTTGGGTTTTATAGCACAAGGACCGTATTTGGCCATGCTGCGCCAATCACAAGACAGGTAGGTATTTGAATCAACGTCGCACTGGAGCAACACAACGGGCTATTGGCGAAGGTTCGGAATAAGTCGTCCCGAAAAGAAAGATGCGATGAGCTGGCACCTCACTTTCCACACCCCGTCAAAGAGGAAATTTGAGGTCATGACAGATATAACGAGCACCATCCTCAAAATACATAACGGTCTTTGGTTGGATCTAGTTTCGAACTTTCAACCTTCCGCCAATAGAAAGCAATAGACGTCCTCCAATAGAAAGACCCGCCCGACCACTGCCAATCCGCTACTCTTCCGCGGCCCCAAAAAATTAATGTTGCGAACGATAATTTATTAATAAAATTAATGTGGAAGTATATATATCTTAATTACTTAAATACTAATTATACATAGTTATTTTAAATAAGTTTAATAGGTTTTGCTTTAGACAGACTGCAGCATCAGACGCATTTGCCTTCGGTCCTAACAAGCTTAGCTTTGCCTCAGTTAAGAACTTTGTTAAAAGTGGTCCATTTGTCTAAACTTTTGACAAATCGAACGTTTTGTATGAATTAAGACACCCCGATACGTATCATGCAAGAGCATTTAGGTGGCGGAAGGAAAACCTTCCCTCCATTTTAAGCCGTGGATCCGATCTAATTATTCCTCGTGTAGCAAAACTGATCAGTGACAAACCAAAAATAGATCGGAATTCAAACCCAGAGTTTGTTGAACGGAGGGCCAAGGATCTAATCACTCGACTACCAAGTAAGCTGTTATCCCGGTCAAGGCATGGATGGTGGTGATTAGGTATCAACTTTAAGCTTTGTCTCGGTGCAATTAGGCCTAGTGTAGCAAGAAATGAATAACAGGGCGACTAACCAAACCAGGCCGGTTGACCAACAAGGTTGTGAAATCACTTTAACGTAAGTCACAAATTGATTCAACATCAGTCCGGCGACATTAAATAGACTGAAATACGCATGCGTACCGACATGCTTTATGAACAGAGACAGAGTAGGCATGCGCGTTGTTCTTGTGTCGAATCAATGTGTTGCCTTATCTTTTTCGTGCGGATTTTGTGAAGGTAGGTGGATTAACGTCCACTGGGAAACCATCCCGAAGGGAAAGATCCCAGCACAAGTCCTCGTCATTTTGAATCACGGTCAAATGATGAGTTCAATACCTGAGCAGGCACCCCACTCTCCAAATTTCCACACCACAAAAACATGAAAACATTTGTAGCCACGACAGATTACTTGCACCAGTATACGATGGTCTTTGATTGGAGCGAGTTTCGAACTAGAAACCCTGTGGTTGCTAACCCGCTACTCTTCCAACCGGGCCAACGTGTATTTTGTGGAAAAAATTTTACATAAGGTATGCGCGGGTCCATCTTTTGACAATTAAGTTACATTCCAACCATGTACATGAGGGAACAGCACGTTGCATTCAGCAATGAAATACGTTTACCACGTTTTAATGAAGACAGTGGAAATCGCCCACAGAGCCCCCTGGTGGCGGACGAGACACTGAAAGTATTTTACCACCCGGCCTCGCCTCATTACAATATTCATTTGTGCCGGATAATTGCAATGCTTCAGACCAGGACATCTGCGATTTCCACGCAGCGTGTGAAAGATAAAGACATCCCGCAGCGCCACCTAACGGCCAACAAATCAATGAGCGACCCCCGCCGGGGTGGCGGAAATTGCGTCGGCGGGTTTATTGAAAGTTCCATGAGATAACTTGGTTTAACTCTTGTGCAATGAATGCGACGGAGGGATGCTGTTACCGTGGCAACCAAATAAAACTTTTAGCGCTTTAGCTGGTGGAATTTATTTCGGTTGAATTCGAAATCCGGTTATCGAAAATTGAAAGCTGGGATTGGCGGTGAATTGCGCGATTAGCTCCAGCGGAAAGCTGATTTGTATATTACGGTGGTGAGCAAGTTGTTTACGAACTGAGTTCGAACAGGGGAATGATTGCCAACTGAAAACATGGAACTCAGGAATTTTGTAATGCGCCATGTATGAACTGAAAGTTTTACACAAATAACTGAACACATTAAGGTGTATGTAACACTAGAACATTTTTTTAAATTTTGACTTTAAAAATTCAGTTTTTTCACAATAGGTCATTGGTTTGTGCTTAAACTCATTTTAGTGTTAAAAATTCTGATTAAGCTACTCATTAATTATATAATTTAGATATAATTACCTAATTTGCATGTTTTTTGAACAGTGATATCTCAAATTCTAATGTGTTCAGAAGGACAATTCCTGTTGGAAATTATTCCTAATATTATTCTTCATGTTTTGACCCCCCATCAAGTTGCTAGGGTGAATACGTTTTTTTTACAATTTTTTTTCACGATGGAAGTCTAAAAAAATCAAGATTTTTTCAGGAATTTCAACATTTAAAAATCAACTAAAAATTCATTTCTTAACCAATAACTTCGACTGAGGGTCAAAACATCCACTGTATTATATAGATTATAATGACACAAAAGTAATTATAATAGATCAATTAATTGTTGAGTTATCACTGTTCGAAAGCATCCTATTCTAAAAATATAGTTCTTCAGAAATCAAGTTTACAGTTTTGGAAACCTGTTTGTCTATGGTGACAGTACCTAACCCAAACCCTTGTAACTTGAAAACTATTTCGAATATTTACAAGATCTTGGTAACGTTTGAAAGCTAAGGGGTTGGACACTATTTTGAATTATTAAAACATCGATCGATATTTTGGTCAATTTTCGTGGTTTCTAGTGTATACATACACCTTAAATTATTAGGCTCGTACTAGCATAACAAAGCTGTTGAAAAGAATCTTCTTGCCTATGCAAAGAAATTAAAGAATCAATTTTAGATTTATTTATTCCACACGGAGACAATTTTTATGTTACATCTATGTTAACTCAAAGGTAAACCAGTACGATTAACGAAAGATTCAAAAAGAAATACTACTAAATTTCAATTAAGTTGTGTCCTCTTTGTTGTTCTACAGTTATATTTTGCAACTCAACAACACATTTTTTATAATCTCTTTCGTCTTAAAAGATTGGCTGGGTTTTATAGCGCAAGAGCCGTGTTTGACCAAGCTGCGTCAAACGCAAGGCAAACAACTTCAAGTAGGCTTACACACAAGAGAAATACACCGAGGGTAATTCACAGGAATGGAATCGCACCACCTACAACTCGCAGGTTGCTAGCACAGTAGGCAAATCCACTGAGCCACGACGGCCTCTTCCAAAGATTGCTAAATTCAATAGTCACTACTAGTAGTGCCATGTTGAGGAAACTAGTGGGGTGGGCACTTAAGACCAGTTTTATTTTGAATCCACTTCCAAGCATAATTTTAGTTTTGTGAAAGATTCATAGATCCCAATACTAATCACGTTATTAAGCAAACTGATTCACAGAAAAGTCAACTTTTTACGATCTAGGCTTGACTGTTTCGTAAAGTTGTTTCTTGACACTAATGTTGGTATATTGTTTAATCATTAGTTCACACACAATAGATAATATCATTTACCCTGAGCCTCTCATAACCAAATACTTTCTCGTACCTCCGTTTGGTGGACGGAGGCTGTGCTAAGTACACATTAATTCACTGTGTATTTAGGATAGAACATTAATTAACTGTGCACTTAGAATAGAACATTAATTCTGTGCTACTTATGGTACATTTATTTTCTGTGTACTTAGGATGGTACAGCAATTTGAATCAATGTCAATAAATTTAGTTAACACTAAAATTTTGTATTTTTGTATGCCACGACAAGGTTTTTTAAGGGCCCTTCAAAATCAAAATGAAAAGTCAGGTCTTATTAAGGCTTAAGGCAACCCTATAGTAAACATTATATCTTACATACCTAACCGTAGCACTCACAAAGACCAATCCCTATCAAGAAATATTTCCTCCGAATTCCTCGTACGACAAGAGCTATCTTCAAATTCCATCTAACCCTTAACGGCTATCATATTGAGCTTGGAAGCATAAACCTTTGACGGATAACTCTCGAAGGACGAATAGATGGATCTCTATGATGGTGGAAAGCACTGGTGTGAGATCCCAAATGTTATCCGAGGGACATAGGAGATAATGGCAATCTCCATGGATTGTTGCCAGCCCTTAACAATCCTAAGACAGATTGCGCACGGGAGATGGTATCTTTTGAAAGCTGTGTCTCTATCTTTCGAAACAAGACGGATTGGGAAATTTGGGTTTCCACGTACCTATCATTTTCGTTCGACATTCTAGTATGTGGTTCGCGTATCTATATTGTCTAGTATTCAATTTGTTACGAGTGCTTTTTATGTTTATTCTAATCACACTTCTGCGATCCACTTAAAATTACCTTAATATACTAAATCGAAACCAAAATAAGCATTTTTCACCTTTTTTTGAGAAGTGACACAACTCGGTTGGTTTGGGATTTTATGGCGCAAGGACCATACTCGTCCAAGCTTCGTCAAACACAATAGACAATGTCGAGTAAAAGAAAGGATGGAGAGAAAAATAGAGAAAGCTCGCTTGGGCATCCTGCGATCGCGATTCCCATGTTTACCAGAGGCAGTAAACCCCATGGGGAAAGAATATATCACTAGGGTACCTCGGGTTCGGTGGCACAATTTGTAATAGAATATATATTTCACTAACGTGACGCAGAATCATGATTGGTTCATTGTTTTGATGTTTTATGGCGCAAAGGCCAAATGTGGCCAAGCTGAGGCAAACACAAGACAACCTCAAGCAAAAAATACCGTGAAAGGGGAAAAAAGTAATAGGGAACAGAGTAGTGCGATGAAAGCAGAAAAGGGTCGCTTGGTATCCCAGGAGAATGACCCCGTGTTTACTAACGACAGTAAACCCCATGGGAAAAGTAAAGATCACTAGAGTACCTCGGGCCTGTACACATCAAATGTTCCCGAGGGTCAGAGCAAACCCGAAAAAGGTATAGAGGTAAAAAAGTACATCAAATTACCTTTTTGAAAGTGTATGAGATATAATTGGAAAAAGACGTTCAGACGCTAATTGTGGTAACACGACTTAGGTGTGTACTGTTTACCATGCACTTTATTGGAAATAAGAATTAGCACCAGTAAGAGTACATCTGAAAAATGTAAACAAATGCCATTTTATATTTTTTGACTTATTTTATTCCATTCGGATGAGTGAAATGTAAACAACGACACTGCCATCAATAGATATAAGCAATTAACAATTTTAGCGTAGATGCTATGCGGGGATTTCGTAGTTATTTAATATTTAAAAATTTTAAAAATTACACATTTTGAAAATTTTTTAAGTACGTCGGCGCATTTGGCTCCAAATATATTGGACCATGTAAAATTTTCCATCCACCTATATAGCTAATCCCGTCCCAGTGTAACCAAACAGCCGATCCTCATGACCCACAGGCAGACGGGACAGTTACGATCTCTCACAGGATTTTAGGTAGTAATCAACCACCAATAGCAGTTCCACCGAATCGATTATCACAGTGGAGAAAAGACTTAAGACCTATGCGGACAAACGAAGACGGGATAGACCAAAGTTCTGTCCAGGTGACTGTTTGGGTTACCCTTCATCCTGTTAGCAGTGCTCCAAAGACCTCGAAGTTTATGCCACGACGAGATGGTCCATACGTTCTGACTACTCAGCGTTCACCAACAACTTATGAAGTCGCTGATCCAAGTTCACCAACTTCTCCTTTGGGTGTTTACCATTCGTCTGCTCTTCGACCTTGTCTTGCTGATGATATTAAGCCCAGTAGCCCCGTTAAGGAAAAGGAGTCGTCCTCGTAAATCAGATGATTCCACAAATCCTAAGGATCCTGCAATTTTACAGGACTCTTCTGGTCGCTTGCAGGGACGTCGCAGCGGCCAGTGGGAAAGGAGGTAACAAATGTTTCACTCCTCGCTCAATACAGGGCAGCCGTCAACACGACCTTGTTGACCTTCACTCATCAAGAACAGAGCAGTTAAAGTTCGATAGCGAATGCGTGTGCGCGGCATAGCGCGGGTATTTTAGATGATTATGTAAATATGTATGTTGTATTCACGTTTTGTAAATAGTTTAATAAAGTATTTCTGAGTGTCGCTTGTTCTCCAGCTTCAAGAAGGGATTCTTTGCACAAGCTCACACTGCGCTATTTCTACGAAAAATATATTACTGGCCCATGTGAAAATTTCCATTCCCCACCTAGCCAGTTGACCCAGCGAATAACCAAACAGCCGATCTTCATGACCCATTACCACTGGGTTCAATCATTCATACAACTGTCCTCAGGGGCACGTCTCCTATAGGTGGTGTACAGGTTCCACGGACCCGAGGTACTCTAGTGGTATTTTCTTTTCCCATGGGGTTTACTGTCTTTAGTAAACACAGGAGTCGCACTCCCGTGATACTCAAACTAACTTCTTTTGCTTCCATCCCACTAAGTTCCCCAATAGCTTTTTTCCGATCACACATTTTTAACTTGACGTTGTCTTGTGTTTGGTGCAGCTTGGCCAAATATGGCCTTTGCGCCATAACATCCAACCACATAACAGACAACGCTATTTATACGTAAATATGCTGGCCCATGTGAAATTTTCCATTCTCCACCTATATATAAGCCCCAGTATGCAACCAAACAGCCGATCCTCATGATCCACAGGCAGTCGGGACAATTTACGATCCCTCAAGGGATTTCCCACTTTGTTCAATCACTCACACAGCAAACTATGCTATTTGTACTATCACTCACGCAACAATGATCGAATCGAAGCACCGTCATTCATCCAGTGCGTCGCGCTCTGGGACATTCGTTTCCGTCCTTTGTTGCTACTGAGAACAGAAGACGATCTTTTCCAGTTGGGCCTTTTTCTTCTTCCCTCTGTGCGGCACCACCTCTTGAAAGGAAATACGCCAAAATGGCGAGTGAGCACTGAAGTGGACGTTGGGGTCTCTCTGAATGGGGTAAAAGTTTCACAACGGGAAAGTGTTCTTATCAGAATGGCTGGCGCCACACTCTTCCCACTGGTCCCAGGGAAGATCCTCGAGAGACATGGTTTCTTGAGAATCCGGTAGAAAAAGTAAACCAAATAGAAGAGGGCGGATTTAGGGAGGGAAGTTATGTGGAGGTCTGGTTGTTTTCAGTACTTAACCGGAAGAAAAAATAAAATGAAACGTCAAGTGTGCTTTGGTATCTTGACTATCACCTTGGGTGCATTTCTCCCTTCTGTGAAAACTTTATTTTTCAGGACGAAGACAATGCCTCCGACTGCTCGTGAAGTCAAGAGAATTCAATGCTGCCATCCTAACCCTCCAAGTGATTTCGACGAGATATCTCGTCCATCAAGATTTGACCAAGTTTGCTAATGACGAGATGTCACGTCAAGATATTGCCGATTTTATTATGACGAGATCAAGATCTGGTCAGGTTTTTTTTGACGAGATACATCGTCCATCAAGATTTGACCAGCTTTACTAATGACAAGATGCATCGTCCATCAAGATTTGACTAGCTTTACTAATGACAAGATGCCTCGTCAAGACAACTAACCACCAGGAGGGTTAAGGGACAGTAAAATTTAATTGAATATTAACCTCTTCATCCCGAGCTCTCAAAATACCATCGGTTATTTAAGGTACTTTGACTCAAAACTGATTTTTTAAAATTGTTTATTTGAAAGATTTTAAGGTAAAAAAATATGGTTTTTAAATTATATTATCTCCTGCGCACAATCGGTCTTAGTCAAGCCACACATTGGTCTATTAGTCCTGTGACACTAAATTGACTGAAATACGCATGCGTACTGACATGTTTTTTGTACGGCAATGAAGTACGCATGCGCCTGTCGCAGTCTCCTACAGTTTGTGTCAGGGCTTACGACTGGTAAAGGTTGGCAATAATCCATGGAGATTGTCTCCATAGGCGTCATTTCAGTATTTGCTTGAGGGGGATTTTTTAAGGAAGACTGCTTCGGTGTATTGTGGAGTCCCTTCCCTATTCTTCCAACATGAATTTTCATACATTTCCAGTTCGCACGCATAGTTTTTACTTCTTATCCTACATATCGTAGGATTAAAGCAGTTCATCAATTGACTTTTTTCTAGATATCAAATACCTATTTTCACGAGCATGAGAAATACATTATCATATTGTAATCTGTTTAAAAGATACATAACACCATCAAAACGCTGTTGATTTCAATTTTTGATATAAAAAAATTAAAATAAGCATAGTAGTAGTCTCATCCCGAGATAAACCCTCTCAAAATATCAGTTACTTAAGGTACTTCGAGTCAAAAATGATTTTAAGATATTATTTCTTTGAAAGATTTTAATTTCTTTAGCTCACTTGACTGACGACAAATATAACTTATACTTTTCAAATTTGGCAGCAATAAGTAGTCAAAGCAGATTCTCTCAGCTTTAACGGTAGCATTGATTATGATTGAGTAAATATAAAAACTCACGAATAAATCCTTCCAATTTTCAAGTACAGAATGGTTCATACACATAATTTCCCATCAAATCCTGAACAACGTTACTTCCTTGACGACGGCCCAACATACGAATTGTCCTAGACCCTTACAGAGTAGGACCTGTATATCCAGGTATTAATTTTAAACCATTTGACCTGCAACCTCACATACTATAAAGGTCTTCACAGCTTCGAATTGTTCCAACGAACTGGGAAGTTGACCTGTGGAAATCTGGAAAAGGCTGAATCATGATCCAAGAATTAGAGGGAAGTGAAATATCGTTAATGTTGATTTTGAAACAGGATCTCGATACCCGAAGAATTAAGAAGGCAAATACCAATCCTATGGGCGGCTCTAGACTGGTTTGAAGAACATTTGAACATTTGGTCAATAGAAAGATCAGTTTCAGTACAATAATGAAGGGAAGCGATATCGCGATTTTGTTAATGGATTGTGATAAGTCTTTTGAAGTCGTTGAGAAACCAAGGGATCATGATAAGTAATGTTTCACTTATCTCTTTCTGTCTTCTTTGTCTCCAACTCTTTTAGTCTATTCTAAAATAGCTGAATATTTGGTTGGTTGGGTTTTCATGGAGCAAGGGTCATATTTGGTAAAGCTGTGCCAAACACAAGGCAATATCAAGTGAAAAATTGCGGAAAGGGAAAAAAGAGGGATCGGGGAAGAGCAATGCGATGGAAAAAAGAAAAATATCCTTCGAGTATTCCGGGAGAGCAACCCCCGTGTTTACAAATAAACACAATAGGAAAAGGTAGGTAGTTAGATTAAAGTCGCACTGGAGTAACACAACGGGCTATTGACGACTATCCGGGATCAAACCAGGAGAGAAAGATCCGAGGACACCACGTAATTTTGAACCACGGTCAGATGACGAGGTCACACCTGAGCTGGCACCCCACTCTCCAAACTGCCACACCACGCCAACGTGAGGACGTTTGAGGCGAAGAGTTGGTTGGTTGTTGGTTTTGGGGTTTTATGGCACAAGGGCCATATTTGGCCATGCTGCGCCAGACACAATACAATATCAAGTAATTGACACACAGTGAAAACCTTACTGACACAGAAGAGAGAAATACACCTGGCAGGAATCGAACTTGCGCCGCCTACAACTCAACCCACTGAGCCACGACGGCCCCTGAGGCCGCGGCAGATCTAACGTGCACCAGCTCATGCCTCAATATGATATTCTGAATAAGTCGTTCTTGAAGAGAAGTTCACTGTCGTTTCTTGGACTTTAATTTAGGTGAATTGAAAGTCCTGTGTTCAAGTTTGAAAGATGATTTAAAGCCTCAAACAGTGTAGGAGAGTTCAAAACAGCTAGCTAATTTTCAGGAATACTTCACTTTGGAAACACTACAGACAAGTTAAAAACTACAATAGAATGTAAAACCCATAGGTATTCATTTATGCAGACAGAAATGTCTCAAGGTGGCATATCTTTCAATCCGTGTCAAAAAGCTACTTAACCACACTAATCAGTTACGTTCACAACTTTTAAAGGCAGCTTCATTGTTTTTATAACAGTTAGACTATATATCCCCTTGTACACGTCGGTCTTTGAACTCGCAACCCTCCGGTTGCTAATCCGTTACACTCACTTCCAACCGGGCTACCGCGGCCCCCAATAGGAAAAGAAAAGATCATTATAATACCTCGGGTCCGTAGCTGAATGTATGAATGGAACATCCAGAAAAAAAAATCATTCAAATTTATCAAAATGTGGACAGAAGTAAATTGAAAGCAATCAAAACGGTTGTATTGAGATATAATTAATTTAATTTGTTCATGTTACTTTCTTCATTCGGGTCATTTTTTGATACACGATGGCTTCTTGATCGGGACACACTTCATGTGGATACAACAGCGTTTTTCTTGGCATTGAGGAATCTGCTTTTTCATTGGAGTAGCTTAATGACAGATTGTATGTAGTTGACAGGTATGCATGGGGATGTTCTTTCTCACAAACGTCTGGCGAGCACAAAACAAGGAAATGCCTTTTCTTACTTGCGTTCCGGAGACCCATTGTTAGGTTGGTTGGCTTTTATAGCGCATAAGCCATATTTGGTCATGTTGCGCCAGACATGACATACAATATCAAGTAATGGACATTCACACACAAGGAAAGTTTTACTGCCAGAGAGAAATACTACAGTAGGAATCGAACTTGGCAGTAATCAATGCTATCGCTGTGGGCATATATATTGCACTAAGCCACGATGCTCCACTTAAAGGAATCTTTTACAAAGCTCGGCCTATTTCTAGATTTTACGTATACCTAAAAAAGAAGTAGTTGATAGTTGAATTAACATCGTACTGGAGCAACACAACGAGCAATTGATGACGGTACCGTACTGAAGGGAAAAATCGGAGGATAACACCTGCGCTGGCACCTCACTTCAACCATCCGCACCACGCCAATGGCAGTAAAAAATTAATATTATGAAAAATAATTTATTAACAAGTATGCTACTAATTAGTACATTTAACAATCCTTTTATCTAAATAATTTTATTTACGTAAATTTGGTTTCCGACGAATTGCGGCATCAGTCGCATATACCCCAAAATACCAAAATGTCTAGATTCGCCCTTGCAAATATCCCACACACCTTGACACATACCAAAGTGCGAAAGCTCACGACTCCTAACACCAGAAGGGAATTCCTTTGGAACCACCTGTTTGAGACCTAGGGGATAGAAAACTGGAGTTCGGGGCCACACAGGCTACACTATTGTTGGCCTCTGAAAATCCCCTTTTCTGAAAGTCGTGCTCCCTTTCTGGTACAACAGTTGAACGGCAGTTAAACGCTCGGCGTGCTTTAACGTCTTCACGCTTCATACAAATCAGAAGGGAGAAGGTAAGTACACAAATAGGGGTGTGTAGTTGTAGTAAATAAAAGCAAACTGGCATATGAGCTCATTTCAAAGGAGAACCTGAACGGGAAATGGGATGGTAAATCGCACAATTTTCCGTAATCCTGTCACTTTCAATTGAAGTCGTATAAGGCACTCCTATTCACTCTTTATTCAAGATTTTATGCTTCTTTACCGGATTTTGATGGTCAATAAGAGTATGCAGGGTGAGTCTAAATTGTTTTTACAAAATAAGAGGGGTGATAGTACCCATCCAGACGAGCAATTACCATGGAACATAGGATCGCATTCCACTCTGAGAGGCAGAAAAGAGTAAAGTCGAAACGCGTCGAGCATGAACAAGTCATCGCCTCTGACGTCGTTTTGTACCTTCCTACGTAGCATATCTCCTAAGCAAGATGAATGCCACATATCCCTCACGATGCATCGAACGTGGCGGACCTGTGGCTTGGCCTCCTCGTCCACCGGACCTCAACCCACTGGACTTTTTCTTCTGGGGCACATGAAATCTTTAGTGTACCAGATGCCTGTGGACTCGGCTGAAGATCTCGTAGCGATAATCGGTGTTGCCGCAGACAAAATGAACACAACACCAGGAATCTTCGAGAGCCAGTCATTCCTTCGCCGGTGTGAACTGTGCAACGACACTTTGAGCACTTGCTGTGAGTTTTTCTCTGATCAATCAGATTGTGCAACTTTTGGTATCGTCCATTCGCTTTCCCAACACTGTTGTAAATTCATGTTGAAATTCTAATTTGACTCTTTTCTGCCTCTCAGAGTGGAATGCGACCCCATGTTCCATGGTAATTATTGCTCGTTTGGATGGGTACTATCACCCCTCTTATTTTGTAAAAACAATTTAGACTCACCCTGTATATGCATACAACTGCTTGTTTCCCTCAAATTGTGAAATACTGCACAAGGATCGGATTGTTTTATGGCGCAAGGGCTGTACTTGACAAAGCTGTGCCAAACACAAGACACATCACACACAACATGGACAAATACACACAATAAAAGTTTTACTGACAGAAATACACTCAGGGTGGAATTGAACCTGCGCCTTCTATAACTCACAAGTTGCTGACCACTAAGCCATAGCAGCTCCTACTGCACAAGGATAGGTAGCTAGGTATTTAATTAATGTCGCACTGGAGCAACACAGCGGGCTATTGGATACGGTCCGGGATCAAACCCGAAGGGAAAAATCCGAGGGCGATACCACGTAATTTTGAACTACGGTCAGATGACGAGGTCACACCTGAGCTGGCACCCACTCTCCAAACTTCCACACCACGCCAACGTGAGGACATTTGAGGCCACGACAGATTTAACGTGCACCAGCTCCCAATGTACACGACGGTCTTTGGTTGAATTCGAACTCGCAATCCTCCGGTTGCTAATCCGTTACTCTTCTAATTTCCAGCGGTCCCTAACATATCATAAAAAGTAAATATTTTTTATTAAAGAAAATAACTAGTAGTAAGAATAAGTTGTGCTTATTTTCTATTTTTAAAATTATTTTTTCGCTAATTCTTTTTATTTTCCGGCAAGCTTAAAACGGTCTTTTTTCTGAGAAATTTTTTTGGCGACACAAAAAGCACTCCAGAAACTCGCCAAAAGCGTTGTCATAGAAGTGTTTATATCAAAGCTGTACCAAAAAAATCCACTGTGGCTGTAAATGGAATTTGATTCTGTAATGGATGCTAAAGAAATCTTACCGGACAACGTATCGAATGTGTAAACTTAAACACCGAGATTTTTTGACACGTTTTTTCAAGATCATGATTTGCAAATTTTAATAAATATAGAAAACGAATATCAAACGAACAGAATATCTTACACAGAAGCTAACAAATACCAGATTTTTTAAAGAGTTGTGGAAAAAAAATAGTAGGGCAGATCAGAGTTGAGATTTAACACTCACCAACGATTTAGAATTCCAAATAAAGTAAAGTGAACTCACCTGAAAAAGAAATATAACAATTAGATACCCGCATAATCCAAAATACAGAGAAACGAAATTTACATTTTATATAAATTAAAAAATGATATTTATAACTTTTAAAGGGTTAGAGGCAATAAATTAAGAGAATAAGTACTTTCTAAAGGTTGTTTGGATTGGGTTTTATGTCACAAGGGCCATTTGGTCATGCTGCATCAGACACTAGACAGACTACGGTAACATGGTTTCACGGTAACATGTCAAGTAATAGACGTTACCGTGAAAGACCGAAATTAGAGAATGTCAATATTCTCCGGTGAATGTCGACACATACCAAATACGACGGTGAAAGACCGAATATTTGGTTATATTCTTATACATTCGGACCATCGCCTGTGTATGTCGACAAGCGCAGATAAGCTCTGGTGGTGGTCGAAACGAGAAGGCGGAGAGGCCACAGCCAGAGGCCTCCGCCTTCAGTTTAAGTTGTTGCAATAAATAAGATTGTATAACATCAATCACATAATTTATGTGTAAGTTTATTATTGGTATTTTCTTTTCTCATTTAGAATGTACTGTTCGTTTTAGGTTCAACAGTTTATTTACATGTACTGTTACTTAAGCTTTCTCCTATTTTGACATATATCATGTTTTAATAATAAAGTATGATTTTAAAAGTTGCATTTTTGTCTTAACGTAACAAAAATATTTTTTATTCAACATTCACCCTCAGTGCATGCTGAATGTCGACATTTGCTTGTGTAAGTGAGAAATAATGATATTTAGCAAATATTTCGGGCATACACCAAGCGACTATGTGAATGCTGACATTCACCGGAGAATATCGACATTTGCCAGATATCGGTCTTTCACAGTAACAGATATACACAAGGAAAGCTTTTTACTTTCAGAGAGAAATAAATCCATGAAGGAATCGAACCTACGCCGCCTATGACTAAGTTGCTAGCGCAGTGAAAGGTAGCATACCCACTGAGTAAGACGGCCCATTAAAAATTTTTAAGGAAAAATAGCTGAAAACACCTATTTCGAAAGTATTAAGCTTACGGACGAAACTGGTTTGTTTAGAGGTTTTATGGGGCAAAGACCATATTTGGCCATGCTGAGCCAGACACAAAACATACATCAAGTAATAGACACACACAATGAAAGTTTTACTGACAGAGAGAAATACACCCAGGGTGGAATGCACCTGACAGGAATCAAACTTGCACCCCCTACAACTCGAAGGTTGCTAGAGCAGTGGACATACCCACTG
Source organism: Meta bourneti (assembly GCA_933210815.1). Taxonomy (NCBI): domain Eukaryota; kingdom Metazoa; phylum Arthropoda; class Arachnida; order Araneae; family Tetragnathidae; genus Meta; species Meta bourneti. Next base: position 63,552,758 of record OW119932.1, on the reverse strand, counting down.
AACCACGACGAAACTGATAACCACTAATAAGGATCAGGTATCGAGGCGTGTGCTGCTCTGAATGAAACCTAAATGAATAGATATAACATTTGTAATTCAATGTACATTGGAGGTGAAAGATCTTTTCTCTCGATTAGGCTTATTTAAATAATACCCTTCTCATGCTAACGAGTCCCCCAGCATGATTACACATTTTTTCAGACAAGGCATTCATCAGAATTAATGAGCCATTGTAGTAGATAAGAGCTCATTTTCTTAGAAAGGATTAATAAAATTCATACTTAGATAAGGATTCTAATAGATTTATTTACATTAGAGCAAAGATGACGAAAACAGTGTTGAATGGACCTTCCGTTCGTAATGAATGAGTGCGTGTGAGTCTAATCCTATTTTTGGTTGGGTCTTAACGATGAGTGTGGTTTCGACGAGAAGGCAGTCGAAGTTGGGTCAGTCGATAGTGAAACGGTATGTAGGCGCATTAGGTTGGTTCACTGAGTTTGAGTTTTATGGTTCATGGGCCATATTTGGTATTTTTGGTATTTTCAATTAACGTCACACTGGAGCAACACAACGGGCTATTAGGGCCATATTTGGCCAAGCTGCAGCAAACGCAAGACAGATAACGTCAAGTAAAGGACATATTAGTCGCACACAATGTTGGTTGCATCGAGTTTTATGGCGCAAGAGAGATCAATTGGTCGAGTTGAGCCAAACACTAGATAACGTCAAGTAATGGACATCTACACGAGATTGTTTGGTTGCATTGAGTTTTATGGTACAGGGGCTATAATTTGGGATAAAAAGAGGGATGTACCTTGGCGAGCTTGGCCAAACACTAGATGGACAACGTCAAATAGTGGACAAACACACACAATGAAAGTTTAACTGACACAAAAGAGCAAAATACACCCATGGAAGAATGGAACGTGCCCCACCGACAACTCACAGGTTTCTAGAGCAGTGGACATATCCACTGGGCCAAAGATGACCCCATACACAAACAGGGAAAGTTTGATACCTGAGTAGAGAAATATACCCAGCGTAAGTTGCAATGATCGAACCTGCGACAAGTCGCAGATCCCTAGCGCAGTGGGCAAAAGTGAACATATAACCGTTTGTGGATACTGTTTAATTTTACACTTCCCCTCTTTTAGATTTCGTTGTGAAGGAAATTTCTAAAACACCATATTAGTTGTTTGTGGTAACCCCATTGTGCTAGATAAATTCTGCACCACGACATGGACAGTGTGCAAAATTAATTTTTCAGCAATTGTAGTAGGTAGTTGAATTAACGTCACATTGGAGCAACACAACGGGCTATTAGCGATAGTCCGGGATCAATTCCAAAGTGAAAGATCCGAACTATTGTTGTGGGATTGGAGGCCATTCTTGGCCATTGACATTGATGCAATATAGGATGTAATGAAGAGAGACTGGATCGTTTTACAATTTGGCTCACTGTGGGAAAGACATGGTACAATCAAAGAAAATCATGTTTAATATATCCAGTGAAGTGTTGCCCACATGGAAAAACCCTTCTCGACATGTTGAGATCTAAAAGATCACCCGAATTTTACAGCATTCAATGAAACTTCCTTCAAACAAATTCCCTAAATTTCGACATTTTAATGGGCTTCTTTGGTTCAATCTATTACCTGAACCATGCGGCATTTACCCCAATTTCCCAGATTATCAGTCCGCTTCTGTTAGGTTTGTTGGCTTTGGGGTTTTATGGACCATAATTGGTGCTGGAATCGGTCTCAACCTCTGCAGAGGACTTGAAGTTATACGGCACGTATGGTGTATATGAAGGTAGAAATTTATATTAATCTTGAGTGTATATAAAAGATAGCAGAATAAATAATGTAATAGATGAGACGTCTTGATTTTGGATGTATGCTTGTAAATACGAGTTGGTTTCAATAAAATTAATTTTTAAATGTCTCGAAAACTTTAATATCCTTTGGCTCCAATCGATCAAAGCCAACATTTGGCCATGCTGCGCCAGACACAACACATACACTATCAAGTAATAGACAAACACAATGGAAATTTTACTGACACAGGAGAGAAATACACCCAGGGAGGAATACACCTGACAGGAACCGAACCTGGTGGGCCTACAGCTCGAAGGCTGCTAGCGCAGTGGTCATACCCACTGCGCTAGCAGTGGGTATGACCACTTCTGTTTGATAGGTACGTACAAATTCCACAACCCTATGGTATTGAATGACATAATCCAAAATATTGAAGGAGAGGTCCACACGAAGGAATTCAGAAAAAGCACAACAAGGAAAAAACTACAATTCCCCCAATTCAACAAAGAGCAAATACAGATACAAAGTCCCCCACGCAGCTGTGGAGGCGAGAATGTTGGGAAACTGCGGCGACTCTCAAAAGCAATCTTTTGAACAAAATCCAAAAGTCCCAACAGTCCCCTGCTGTTTGTTGATCCAAGGCTCTGAAACGGGGTTCTCCAAGGTACTTCAAGAGTCGTCCTTAGGGTGGAAACTCAGAAATGCAGATGAATGGCAAAGGGCGACATTGACGGAGTGCTTCAACGGAAGGCTCTCGCAGGGGCATATCTCAGATCAGATCTCTTCTTTCCTTCTACGAATACAACGGCAACAGGTGAGGAGGTAGCTGTCCACCAGGTACCTACTCCTCCCGTCTGGCGCCGCTGGAGAATTGAGAAACAGTGAATGGCAGCACTTCAATGAGAAGCTGCGTGAGGTTCAATTTCAAATTTGTTTGGTTCAGCTAGTGGTGTTGTCTGATAGATCGCTGATTATTGAAAATTGCTGGGTCTGATTGGGATTAGATTGTACTAGCGATGCAATTTTGATAGCCATAAGAAAAATCAGAAAATGTCATTAAACCTAAATTAAACGGTAGGTATGTATTTTAATTAACGTCGCACCGGAGCATCACAAAGGGCTATTGGCTATTGGGAACAAACCCGAAGGGAAAGATTTGAGGATAACACCTCGTAATTTTGTACAACGGTCAAAGGTGGAGCTGGCATCCCACTCTCCAAACTTCCACTCCACGCCATAGTAAGGACATTTGAGGCCACGACAAATTTAACGTGCACCAACCCCTCCACACGTACACGATGGTCGTTCGTTGGTTTCGAACTCGCAACCTTCCGGTTGCTAATCCGTTACTCTTCAAACCGGGCTACGGCAGTCTTCAAAATATTCAGGAAATCCGACGATTTTAAACAGAATCTCAATTCATTTTTTACCATACAAGACTAACTAAATCGGCTTCAAGTAGATTCTGAATTGCTACGAATGTACACTACTGGGATTCGAGCATAGAACTTTTATAGAATGAGTAGTTAGTTAGGGTTTTATGGCGCAAGGTCCAAAATTGGACAAGCTTCTCCAGGCGCGAGATAAAATAATTAAGTTCAATAATCGAGCAAGCACAACACACTAATTAGTAAACTATTAGTGACAATATATTCATCAGAGCAACTTCCCCTAATGAGTAGTTCAATTTTTATACTAAATCAGTAATTACACTAATTCGTATTTTAGAAATTAGTGTTCGTCTGTTCGAAAATTTAAAAACATCAAAACAGGCAGCACTATAAAAAACGTTAGCACCAGCGCAATAAACGGGCCGTTGTAAAACTTTAACGACACATTAAGGAAACGCGAAACATCTTCACTCTTTTCACTTCATTTCATTACAGCGACCTTACAGCGCGGACATCTTATTCTTCATCAAGCGTAATTAATTCCCGAGTCAAAAAATGAGTCCATCTCTTCTCATAAAACGAAGGAAGAGAGGGAAAAAATTCATGGCTGCTAAGCATCTCGAGATGGACCCACGTTAACAAGGGTGATAAAACCAGTTCCGTAATTGCTGTAAACTGCTTACAAAAACAAACATAACCTCGGTCTGGTTCCGTAAAATGCATCATTAAACAATGGGAAGGCTGGGATGATAGCGCTAAGCCTTTTTCTTTCCTCACTGCAGCGCAAATTGCCCACAGCGTAATTACCCGGTAAATGGTGGCATCACGAGTCGGGTTTTTAGTGGAGCTAAACTTGTGTAGTAATTGAGAAACGGGAAATTCTGTTTGGGACAATAACGTTATCTACATAGTTTCTTTGTAAAATAAATGATAATGATGGATAATTTGAATAGAGCAAGACTGAACATTATCGTGACTCACTGTGTAGGCATTATGGAGAAGCTTCTATTATTAGAAAAATACAAGAATATTTATGTGGATAAGAATGATCTTGAATGTAATCAAAACGCATCTGAACTGGTAGCCATTAAACAAAGAACAAATAATAAAAGGAAATTATTCTAATTTGTAATTGGAGGAAAATCTACCGAGCTATGCATGACTGAAACTCACAAGCCAAACACAGCATTTATGTTTTGTAGTTGCTTTTAAAATACAGGGTGTTTCGAAAATATCTGGTCAAATTGTAAAGGGTGATAGGAGCCCAAAATAAACATTTTTGTCAAAGAATGTGTCCGGAAATGTCGCGTTTAGGTGATAGAGGGCGCTGTTTAGGTCAATCGACAACATCGCTTCTGTGGCGTAAAAATCCCATTTTAATGGGATTTTTACGAAAACGATGTTATCGAGAAACGATGTTATCGACTGACCTAAACAGCGATATGGAGTTCATTCATTTGGAGCTGTAAAAACGACAATGTTCAATGCCGTTAGTGAGTGTCGACAAGTTCTGCTAGTTGAAATGCCCACTCTTGTAAAGTAATTCAAAGAACCATCCGGATTTAGAGTTGAGTTGACAGCAGCAATACGCCTACTTGAAGTGTCCTATGCGCGATCAATAGGATTTGAGTCGCAAAAGTATAAATTTGGGCAGCGACCAGCAATACGATTATCCCACTTTGAGTTGTAAAGCCTGAAGATCAAGTTAAGGCGGGTAAATAATGTTCAAGGGATTATGCTCGAAAGACAGTGAGGTCTATTTTCAACTGTCATCGTCAAAGTCGAAAAGTCAGATTTTGTTAGCAACTAGTAATCTGATTTCGAGCTCTGAGTTACACAAAACCTGACGGCAAAGTTAGGATGAGATCAAGAAATATATCCTTGCTCATTGGAGTGTAAGGTCTGAAGAGTGTTACTATTGTCATAGTCGCAAAGGCAAATATATTTTGGTAACTAAAATCTGATTTTTTTGCTCTTTAAGTTATAGAAAGCCTAAGTCAATATCAACAGAACACATGCTCAACGGGATTAAGGTCGGAAGAGTGTGCTGACCACTTCAGTTTACCGCTGTCGCCTGGAGACAAACAAACGAAACCAAGCTATCTTAACATATTTTATTCATTTTCCTCGTTTTAAGAAAAGGTTTTCCTTTAAAATAATTGTATACTAAATCTATAGAAAAATTCTAATGACCTGTACAAAAGAGACATAAGGAATGAGATTTTCGAACTTGGAACTAACTGTATTCAAAGTGAGACGTAATGCAGCCAAACCATGCATTTTTCTTTTCGCTACAATGAACCAACAAAAACAGCTTAATCTATTTTCACGCAGGATTATATTCACACGCAGACCTTAACGAATAAAAGTACGCTATCTCAAGGAAACGAGAATTTAACACTACATATCCACATAATGTCTCATTTGAATTCGGAGAACGCAGCTTATATTTCATTTTTAAATGCAGCAGCCTTCAAAAAAGCAGCGCGGCAAAAACGACCGTTTAACACGGCGGACGGAAAAAATAAGTGAAAATGGCGGCGGATGGCAAAACTAATAGCACTATTAAGAACGCGCCGTTTGGCAACATGGCTTGCGATAAACGAGCGTCGTAAAAATGGAGTCGTGTACATTAGCGCACAGGCGAATAAAAGTTATGAATGTCTCTCCAAGTCCCAGAGGCGTTGAAAACTCAATACGCTGTGATTTTAAAGCAATATCAAAATAATTTAGTTTTGGAAAAATTTTGGAGTGTGGGGTACCAGCTCAGACGTTGTCCTTGGATCTTTTCCTTGGGGATTGATCCCGGACCGTCGCCAATAATCTGTTGTGTTGCAGTGAGAAGTAAATTCATCTACCTACCTATATAAGTAGTTTTTAATTGTCTTACTACATTACCAGTAGCAAAATTAGATTTTTGGGGAGAACCGGAGCAAATGATGTTGATGTCGCCTTCGTCCGATAAAGTTTATTTTTTTTAAAAGTGTAAAAAAATTAATTTATTATATATCGATAGTATATAATCAATTTACAATGGTGTGTAAATATATTTACAATTTCGAAAATCGTTAAAATATCCCAATTAGTCCCAAATTAACTTTCATTAATATATTATTTCAAATATTAACTTTGGATAGTAATTAATTATTGATATATATATATATATATATATAGCTGCTTTTAATAATATAATTTCCAAGTAAAGATAAATTACGTTGACTAAAGCTTTTTTTAATGGATACAAGTCGATTTTGACCATGTGTATTAATACTCATTAACCTTAAATAATAAACATCGATACCTTGTACTCCATTAATCGCAAAGATTTCGTTTTTAGCGAACATTTAGTATACTTTTAAGGATCCTCGTCCGACTCAAAAATGTTTGATACCTGTCTATAATGACGCCAGTACCTAGACGTTTGGTTGGTTGATTTGGGTTTAATGGCGCAAGGTCTAAAATTGGACAAGCTGAGCCAAACACATGACAGATTATAATTCAATAGAAGATAGAATACTTTAAGGTTCATTTGTCCAACTAATAATAAACGGTAAATTTAAAGAATGTAATATATACTTGTATATTAAATATTAATATATAGTCAAACGCCACGATTAAACAGGGAAGTATGAGGTTATCGTTACCATAATTAAAAGTTTTGATGAAATTTGAAAGATGACATGAAAGATAAAAATATTAGATGGAATTTAAAAAATTTATGCTTCGCAAGAATTTGAAAATATTTGGGTGGGGAATTTCTCCGATTAAATCTTGTAAATTTAAAATTTAGTTATGAAAAAAATGTAGTCGATGACGATTAAAAACTGGACAATCAATTAAAATATGTCGGATAGTAAAAGAGACGACACACAGGGAGTCTCCGAATAAAAGATGCCTGTGTGTAAAACACGTATGTCCTATTCTAAGACGAGAGTAGTAAAAGACTTTCTGTTTGGAGCAGTTCTGGTAAACAGACACTACCAGATGCGTCATCTATAGGGTCTATATTACTGCATTACAATTGATGAGCTCTGAGGCGAGGGCACAAAGATGGGTTACTGTATTTTCAAAACTAAGCACAAACGCTACCACGAAACAGATTTCCCGGCTGCTCCACACAATTAACAAAAAACAACGAAGACATCTCGATTTGATTCCACCCGCCTCCAGAATTCGCGTGAAACATGCAGACAGCCGAAACAGCACGCCTGCCTCAAACGTGCCTCAACTCCAAAAGGAAGAGAGAAATGATGAATGGTTTCAACCTCCGTAATGAGGCAGCTCTTAGCTTTTAATAAAGCGCCAAGTGCGGACATTTCCAGCGTGATGAGTCCGTTTTCCCTGACATTAAGGACTAGGGAGCACTTTCTTTCAGCAAGGTTCCCCCTAATTTCACTTTCTTTCGAAGATCACGTGATGGGGCGGGCTTTTCTTGCCGGCTTGCCCCCCTCCCCCGACCAGACGGACGTAATTTCTGCGATTTCGTCCACTTCTTCCGTCCGGGCCGCCCTGTTCTACAACAATGGCACGCGATGGCGTTGGAGTCTGTTGAATCGTGCAGTTGGGGGATTTGGAAAACGGAAGTGTACTAGTCTCGAAGAAAAGAACACTAGAGAGAAATAAAGAGAAGGGAAAATGGAGAACACCAGAGCGAAAGGAAGAATACTTGGAGTACACGAGATTAAAAGCGCCAAATAGCGCTTTTAATCTCATGGCTTCAAAGTCAAAGAAAGCTAGTGCGGTTGGTTAAGGGGTTTTAAGGTGCAAGGGCCATATTTGAACAAGCTGCGTCGTACACAAGTAAAACATGTAGAAGGAAAGAGGGATTGGAGAACAGAGTAGTGAGATGAAAGCAAAAAAAGAGGGATGGATTGAAGAACAGAATAGTGGGATGACAGCAGAAATGATTGCTTGGGTGTATCCTGGGAGCGCGACCCCCTGCTCAGTAAAGACAGTAAACCCCATGGGAAAAGATCACTCAGATACCTAGGGTCTGTGAGAAAGTTAGCGTTTACATAAATATACGTAAAGACAGGTGATAAGGCAAAAGTTGACTTTTAAAGACTGGTTGGTTTTTATGGTGCAAAGGCGATATTTGACAAAGTTACACCAAACAGAAGACACAATGTCATCTAGATGGACATGCACAAGGTGAATTTTTCTACTCTCCATGCAGTACACTACAGCACCACATAAAGACACGTGATAAGAAATAAGTTATTTTCAAAAAAGGATACATTGATTAACATTTCAGTCTGTATATTTAATGTCACAGCCCAATGCTTTCGACAATTTCCTGGTCAGCTGTTTTAGAACAAGACACAACTACAAGGAATCTCGCACGGGAGAAAAATTCAGACTATCCATTTGCGATTCGAGGAAGCACAAGTCAAAAGCAAAGAACTGAAACACTTAGCACTGAAAAAAAACTGGCCCAACACAGAAAGTTACCGTGGATACAAACTGCAGAGAGCACATACTTTTCACACAGTACACTATAACACCACGTAAAGACAAGTGATAAGACAAAAGTTAACTTTTAAAGGTTGTTTGGGGATGGTTGTTTTTTGGTTTTAATACGCAGAGGCCATATATTTGGCCAAGCTGCACCAATCACAAGACAGACAACACAATGAGGGAAGAAAAAAAACAGCGGGTAGGCAGTCCTCACTGTACCGTAAGGTTTGGTTCATGAATACTTTTGGGCGGAATACCTGGTAAGTGGATCGCTGGTGAAATGAAGACGGCGGATATTTGTTTGACATTTATTTACTACTTAGCCAGTTTTGGTGGATACATAACAGTGGTGTTAGAGTATGTGGGCAATGCTTAGTATTCTATGGCGACCTTATGGATTGAAGAACAGAATAGTGGTACCTAAGTGCACCGGGTCTGTGATACCTAAAGTGCGAGACAAACAGCATGGTGTCGATGCTGATGTTCCTGACAAAGGTAAAGTCGATGGTGGTGTTTCCAAGCGTGGTGGCAACTCGTTAGATGGTCCAGCGACGTCGCAGCGTACGCGCGCCTGCTCCTTGCGTCTTCTGTAAGCTCTAGATCTCCGCACTTGGCCATAGGTTTAGACTTCTTGTATCATTTTGTTCGTCTTGAGCTGCTCTTTCAACCTGCTTACGTTTCCTATGCCGCAATTGAAATTTAGTGATATTTTGGCTTTATAGTGAAATCTTCGACATAGTCGCTTTCCACTGCAAACAATTTTCACACAAATGGTTTAAACTCTCAACTAGTCAAATGGAATTGTAGAACTGGTCGATCTCTTCAATTTAAGCACTCACTCGCCACGACCCGTCGATTAGAACTGAAGTTACAGCGGTCAAACAGACCAGCGCATGCCCGAAATGTGACTCATTTTCCCCCACCACACGGTATAAAGGTCACAGGGGGGGAGTGGATTAGTGATCTACCTGGCCGACGCGGCCCACCTTCCTCTACACGATGGTAGGTCATTTATCTCAAGGCTGATTCCTCCCTGGAGTTATGGAGCTCTGAGATATCAACACTTTTCGTGACGCACAAGTGTCTGCCGACGACCTCCATACCGATTTTAAAGTCGTATTCACGTCAAAGAAAGCAAAAGGCAGGTTAGGCAAAGGTAGAAATGAAAGGGAAGAAAGATCACACGGGTACCTCGGGGTTGTGACGACCGTACGTACCTAAAAAAGACGTGCCCCTGAGGGTATGATTTATATGGAGCAAAGGCCATATCTGACAAAGTTGCACCACACACACAACTAGTTCAAGTACATGAACAAACACACACTACTAGTTCAAGTAAATGAACAAACACACACTACTAGTTCAAGTAAATGAACAAACACACACTACACGTTCAAGTAAATGAACAAACACACACTACTAGTTCAAGTAAATGAACAAACACACAAAATTCTTTAAAAAAGATACATTGATTAACATTTCAGTCTGTGTGTGTTTACTGTCACGGCGCAATGCTTTCGACAATTTCCTGGGCAGCTGTTCCAGAACAAGACACAACCACAAGGAATCTCGCACGGGAGAAAATTCAGACAATCCATTAACTCGCTCGAGGAAGCACAAGTCGAAAGCAAAGAACTAAAACATTCAACCACTGAAAAAAAAAAACCACAGCGCGTTTAATCTTCTGCCCTCCAAAGTCAAAGAAAGTTTGCGCGGATACAAATTACAGCGAATTCCTTACAAACAGATTAAATCAAGCATAAGCAGATAGAGCAATAAATTATCCCACAGGGGGAAAATAAAGTAGAAACCCCCTTCTCATACACACAATACATCGACCCGGATACCTCTTCCAACAGGCAGTTGAAACAAAAGCCAGTGCGTAGGCTTGTAATTTAAGGGGTGCTTGTAGCACAGCGGGGGTTGGAAGTATAGAACCCACCCCAGACAGCCTAGGCGTCTTCTGCCAATAGGATGGCCGGCAGGGGGTCGAGCGGCAGCGTTTTATCGTCTGCCACCCTCGGTGGCATGGGGGTGGATTTAGGAAGGCCTGCCAGATTCAAGAAATGCGTGGCATTTATAATTCCCGGCGGGGGGTGTCATTGAAATCCCGTGCGGAATATGGAATGAGGTGCGATCGGTACTTTCAAAGAGCTACTGGAAAAAATTCGTTGAGTCAAGGTCTTATGCGGGATGTGGTTGGAGCGGATTTCTCACCAATCGGTTTTTTTTTCCAACACTACAAATGTTTCTGTCCACATAGAAAATTGCCTGCAAAGCGAAACAATAATTTATAAGCTACCAGTTTTTGAAAAACACCTTAGCTGTACAGATGTGGGAAAATCCATTATTTTACGATAACTGTATAAAGGTTATCGTTGATTTGCGATAACAATTATTAATTGCCAATATTAACAGTTAATAACTAACATTTACAGTTAGTGAATAAACTCTTAGAAATTGACATTAATGGTTAATTTAAACAGCTACTAATTGCTTAAATTATCAGTAAATTTCAAAATGTTTATTCTTACCTCAAATTTTAAATTTAATTAATTTTTTTTAATTTAGTTACTTTTTAACATCTGCAAGTTCATATTTTCGATAACAGGTGTGATCTGTTAATTTTTATTACTTATTTTAAGTGCTATTTATTGTAAAAACAGACACGAGGTACTTTAGTGATTTTTTGTTTTCACATGGGTTTACTGTCTCCTCAGTAAACACGGGGTATTTTTTTAATTATCGTTACACGGGAACAACACAACGGGCTATTGGTGAGGGTACAGGATCAATCCCAAAGGGAAAGGTCCGAGGACAACATCACGTAATTTTGGACCACGGTCAGATGACGAGACAACACCTGAGCTGGCACCACACACTCCAAACTTCCACACTACGCCTACATTTGAGGTAACTGTGGATTTAACATGCACCAGTCCCCTTTGTACACGACGGCCTTTGGTTGGATTCGAACTCGCAACCCTCCGGTTGCTAATCCGCTACTCTTCCAACCGGGCTCACTGACATGGTACTGACACTACAATTTCCTAGATAAATCCAGCTCTCGGGGCATATCTCCTTTAAAGTGTGTACGGGCTTCACGGATCCGAGGCACTCTAGTAATCTTGTTTTCACATGAGGTTTACTGTCTTCAGTAAACACGGGGAACGCGCTCCCAGTATACCCAAGCGATCGTTTTGTACTTTCATCGCACTACTCTGTTCCCAATCAGCATACTTTTCTGCGAAATTCGAGTGTCTGTAGAACAAGTCCAACCCTCAGGGGCTCATCTCCTTTAGGAGTGTACGGGCTTCAGGGAACTTTGGGAATCCTTTCTTTTCACATGAGTTTACTGTCTTCAGTAAACACATGGGTAGCGCTCCAGGAATATCCAAGCTATCTTTTTCTGTCTCACTACTGTTCCCCCAAATCCTACCTTTTTCCCTTTCGCATTTTTCGCTTGGAGCAATCGTATGTTTGATGCAGCTTGCCCAACTATCGTCCTTGCACCATGAAACGCCCAAACAACCCTGACCACTTCAGAGGAAAACCCAAACAAGTCCAGATGAAACCCCAAGCGTCTCACTTAACGATAACACGACATCATTAAACAGTTCCCTGTCAAACTACGGCGACGAAGTCGGGAAAAAAGAAAACCCAAGTAAATAAGTAAGCGCATAAGCAAAACCAGCGAGCGAGCCAGTTGAAACATAAATAAGTAAATAACCCGAGAAAAGAATCCTTGACTTGTTAACGAGCAGCGCTGAACTAAGAGACACTCAATAAAAACCTCACCCGAAACATAAAAAAGTTATTTACCGTCTCCGTTAGGGCAGAAAGTACATTTAGCGAAAAAATACAAGAGAGCAATGAAGCGGAGTTTAAGTACTTCCCCTTTCAACGCAGAATTAAAACGAAAACGGTTCCAGCCGTATAAGAACACGGTCGTAAAAAGAATGCGGTGATAAGCCCATTTGAAAAAAATTCGTTCATTATCTTTTAGTTACCGAGGACTTCCAACGTCATAGTACCACACCCAATAGGAAGTTTTTTGTGGTGATACTGCAGAAGTATATAACTGTGTTTGATGATGCAAAGGAGAGCGGAAAGCGAGAATTAAGAGGTACAGCATAATAACGCGCCTACACAAGTGGGAGTTTTAATGTCGGAGGTGATAACAACGAAGATAAATGGCTTTTCATAAGAGATGGAAACGAAGGCATTAAAGGGTGGGCAACACAAAAATATTTAATTCACGCTCAAACAAGTTAAATATATACATAGAGCAGAGTTGGCTCTGTACAAATCTACACTGTCTGACCAATCTGCACCAAATTTGGTACTTATTCTTTGGAACCCTGCGGGTAAAGTAGGCTACATATTAATCCCCGTTCTATTTGTCTTGGGTATGCAGAGGGGTGTAACGTCCCGTCATCCTGGACAGAGCAGTTGCTAGGAGGCGCGCTCTCCCGGTCTGGCTGTGCAGATGATGTCAGAATTAACATATACAGAAGTCGCCTCTCAAGATGACCTTGGAGGTTTTTAGAACCTTAGAGTATGGTGCAATCGCAGATGGGTACGATTGCGCTGAAAATCCCTCAGTATCAGTTTATGTATCCCGTCTGTAAATTCTTAAACTGTAGCTTTATTATTGGAATGTAAATTTTTACGATAATATATGATTATTTTTTATAGTGTTCTTTTTTGTTATCGTTGATGTGGTACAGGGGGCTAAAGACAATTAAAAATCCTCATAGAAATAACATTGCGTATTTATACGATCAATGTCAGACTAATTCACACTAAATTTGGTACATTCATCCTGTAGAATTCTGCGGGACATATAGGCTATATATTAACCCCGTTCGATTTGTCCTGGGTATGTAGGGGATTAAAACAATTCGAAATCTCCATAAGAATAATATTGAGTAATATTACGATGAATTATAAACAATTCAACCCGAGCAAGGCCGGGTAATTCAACTAGTAAATATATATATAAATAAGTTCATTTCTCCAAATAAGTTGAATAACTATGTTCTCCCGAAATGTGTAGAAGTCCCTTGTTCTCTCGATTTCCAAATGTAGATGCCACAAATTATAAGTCGTTGACATCTGATTTATTAGCGACCACTGTAGTTGTTGATAGATCAAGGTGAATTTGAACCTTCGGAAAATTTCAATGACGAATTGGAGGGTGTCGTGGCTCAATGGATTTGCTCTTTACCTTAGTAACCTGCAAGTTGTAGGCGGCGACGGTACGATTCCTGTAACGAACCCACGTATTTTTCTCTTCTATGTCAGTAAAAAACAGTATCTATTACTTGAAGTCTTCTGTCTTGAGTTCGGCTGCTTGGCCAAATAGGGCCCTTTTTAAGGACCAGGACCACCCAGCCCAACAAGGTTGGTTGATGCTGGTCCTTATTACCCTGATAATGAATACACACACAGCCTACCAACAAGGTCGGTTGTGGTGCTGGTTCTTATTACCCTGGTAATGAACACACACAGCCTGCCAACAAGGTTGTTGGTGCTGGTCCTTATTACCCTGGTAATGAATACTCACACCCAGCCTACCAACAAGGTTGGTTGGTGCTGGTCCTTATTACCCTGGTAATGAATACACACACCCAGCCTACCAACAAGGTTGTTGGTGCTGGTCCTTATTACCCTGGTAATGAATACACACACCCAGCCTACCAACAAGGTTGATTGGTTTCGGGTTGCCGCAAGGGGCCATATTTGGCCAAACTTCGCCAAGCTTAAGACAACAAAGAGGGAGGAAAAAAGGCGAAAAGCAGAAGGGTAGACGAGTGTAAAACAGAGGACAGATCACTAGGGTACTTCGGGGTTGTGATGCCCGGACACACCAAAAGATGTGCCCTCAGGGCCCTACCAACAAGGTAGGTAGTTACTAGAATTAACGTCGCACGGGAGCAAACAACACAACGGGCCATTGGCGACGGTCCGGAATCAATCCCAGAGGAAAAGATCCAAGAACACCTCGTAATTTCGAACCACGGTCAGATAACGAGGTCAACACTTGAACCGGCACCCCCACTATCCAAACTTCCACACCACTCCAACGTGGGAACATTTGAGCCCACGACAGATTTAACGTGCACCAGCACCCACGTACACAAAAGTTGGATCGAGTTCCGAACTCGCAATCCTCCTGTTGTTAATCCGCTACTACAGCAGCCCCCGAATTAGAGCGGGAAAGTTTCCGATATTACAAGTCGGTACTCAAGAATTTACCACTACCACTGATACTGCGAGAATCCTGTTCACATCCCGAATTTTAATCAATAGGTACACAGGGCAGGATGAACCATTTCCGAGAGCCAGATTACGTACTTAAACGAGCAATAATACAACCGAGTTTCCAAAAGAAACCTTCAAAAGAAACAATTCAAACACCCCAAGCGAACCACTTCCCCTACGAAACACCGGTGCCCGAGCGGCGATGGATATTTAACGAGGCACACAGGGAATAAAATTCCTCAGAAATTGCTCGTTCGACCCACGAAGGAAGACTTAAACACACAATTTACCTTCTCAAAAGAAATCGCAGCATCGTTGACCCATGACCCCCCCACAAGCAGCAGCAGCAGCGCTTTGGAAAGGAGTAAAGGAAAGCGGTGGAGAGGAAACGGAATGCAGGTCCATCAGCTCATGACAAGATGAACAAATTCCGTTCCATTTCATTCCACCTGCGCACCGTGAGAAAGCGGGTGAAAGGGAAGACGGTCCCATTACGCGTTTGTTTTACGTGGGAAAAAAAAATGTAACGGCGCGTGACGACTAGACGTTTTCGGAACGGCGGCTGTCGCTTTCGACGCCACCTACGCGAATCGCCTTTTCAAGTTTTAACTGGAGATCGTGATTTCATGAGTGTTCGTGAATCCGCATCTTAATTCGTTGGTCTTTAAAACGGAGGGTTTTCTGTCAAGCTAGATCAGCGGCTCTTAACCTTTTTAGTGATCGGCATCCCCTTGAATCTTAAAAAAAGTTCTCGCACCCCCCCCCCCTTGAAAAATGTGTTTCTATTTTTTTATTTAGGAAATTACTCTATTGCCAAGATAATTTACTCTATTGCAAAATAAATTACTATTTTTATAAATTACTTCTAATACAATTTTTATAAATTACTTCTATTGCAAAATAAGTTCTCGCACCCCTTTGAAAAGTGTGTTTCCATTTCTTCATTTAGTAAATTACTCTATTGCCAAGATAATTTACTCTATTGCAAAATAAATTACTATTTTTATAAATTACTTCTAATACAATTTTTATAAATTACTTCTATTGCAAAATAAGTTCTCGCACCCTTTTGAAAAATGCGTTCTATTTCTTTATTTAGGAAATTACTCTTTTATTGCAAGATAATTTATTTATTGAAAAATAAACACATACCTTTACATATACATACAAAACAATATCTCAATTTTTAATGACTACGTTGTTGTTTATTCATAATATTTTTTCAAAGAGCCACGGGTAAGTAAGTCATCACTTGCGTTTAAGCGATTTCTGGCTTTTGATTTAATGTTCAAGTGATGACAATCCCATTTCACGCAGGTAAGTGGTGGCAGATGATAAAAGCGTCTGCAATGCTGCTTTTGCCAGCTGTGTATAAGAACAATTCTGGTGTACACAGTTAGATCCCAAGTCCAGTTTTTCAAATTCCATTTGAATACGTGCATTGGCTCGTATTTCAATAAGATCGCCATTTATTAAATAGCTGTCGTCCATCGAAACTTCTCTCGCACCCCTGGAAATGCTTTCTCGCACCCCCAGGGGTGCACATACCCCAGGTTGAGAACCACTGAGCTAAATGTAGGTGGTGGTAGTGTTTTTGTGACGGAACGGGCTACCTGTACTTATTCCGGATGTGACGTCTCTTGGCTTGCTTATCGAATATGATTGCAGAACTTCACCAACGAAAAACGAGAATGAATTTCGATGATATATAAAACCCAACCAACCAATTGGCCATGCTGCGCCAAACACAAGACATACATATATAACTCAAGTTTTACTGACAGAAGAGAGAAAAACACTTGGGAAGGAATTGAACCTCCGCCGCTTACAATTCACAGGTAACACTGTCGTGAAATGAACACCAACTGTATCACACCGTTTAAACAGATCGCAACTATCCGTGTACTAAAAACACAGGTTTCAAATCCCCTAATATACATGTCCATATACCCATAATACACTGCTGGCCACCCAAATTGCAACACCAAGAAAGACAAGAGATATCACAACAAAATTTATTTTGTAGATAACATGTTGACCAAGTATCAAATGATTAAATTTATAGACTTCTGTGAAGTGTGGTTCCTGCCAAAATCAGTAGCCAGAGTAGCCGCCATTGTTGGAGATCACCGCTGCCACACGCCTCGGCATTGATTCAAAGACACTTTGGATGTGTTCTTGGGGTACAGCAGACCAAGCAGCTTCCACACGTTGCCAAAGTTGATCTGGTGTGGCAGCTGGGGATGTATTCTGGGTCAATCGTTGAGCAACCATGGACAACATGTTTTCTATCGGCGAAAGATCCGGAGAGCGAGCTGGCCAGGGAAGCAATTCAATCTGGCGATTGACGAAGAACTCTTGGACAATGCGTACCACGTGTGGTCGCGCATTATCCTGTTGAAATATGGCTGTGGGCAAGCCCTGAAGGTAAGGAAGGACAACTGGCTCCAACACCTCGGAGATGTAGCGCTGGCTGTTTAAAGTACCGGCAATGCGTACTAGAGGAGTGCGAGAGTGATATCCAATACCGCCCCATACCATAATACCCGGTGCAGGACCAGTGTGGCGGTGCATAACGCAGCTGTTCAGCATCCTCTCTCCACGGTGTCTCCAGACTCGAATCCGACCATCGTGGTGTTGCAGACAGAAGCGTGACTCGTCAGTAAAGACAATTTCATTCCATTCTGCCGTCCACATCCTTCTTTCATCGCACCATTGGCGGCGGAAACGTCTGTGGTTCTGCGTCAAGGGCAGACGAAGCAATGGACGTCTTGCGGACAGACCACTCTGCTGTAAACGGCGTCGAATGGTACGCGCAGACACTGGATGATGCGGTACAGACTGAATGTGCTGTGCTATGGTTCGTGATGTGGCTGAGCGATCCGTCACTGCCATACGCACAATATGCCTGTCATCAAGTGAAGTGGTGCACTGAGGTGGATGCGATCGAACACGTCGGTCCGTCGTACCCTCCTGCATCCAACGATCACATATCCGCATTACAGTTGTTTGGTTTCGTCCAACACGACTACCGATTTCCCTGAAAGATAATCCACAATCTCGGTAGGCCACTATCCTTCCTCTGTCGAACTCGGATACTTGATCAAAAGATGATCGCTGTTTTTTACGAGGCATAATTGATCGTTTTTTTGAAAAAACCACAAGAAAAACACAATTGCCGTACTTGAAATGGTCGAAATCTCCAAGCCTTAAATAGCGCTTTGAAGTGGCGCCACAGGCGCGCGTGATGTGCGTCTGCGCTGAAATTCTAATCATTTGCATATCTCACCTCCGCTAATGCATGTTGTAAATTTCATATTATTTGCATGCTTCCTTCAGGGTGTTGCATTTACGGTGGCCAGCAGTGTACATTCAAAAACGTTATCTCTAGCTTTAACGTATCTATTAAGATAGGTGGTTGAATTAACGTCGCACTGGAGCAACACAACGAGCTTTTAGCGACGGTATGGGATCAATCCCGAAAGGAAAGATCCGTGGACAACACCTCGTCATTGTGAACCCAGATCAGTTGACAAGGTCAGCACCTAAGCTGGCACCCCACTTTCCAAACTACCACACAATTCCAACTTGAGGATATTTGAGATCTAACGTGCACCAGCCCCGCGTACACGGCAGTCTTTGGTTGAACCGAACTTCGAACTCGCAACCCTCCGGTTGCTAATGCATTACTCTTTCAACTGGGCTACAGCAGCCTTCGTACTTGGTAAGTCGGTATTCACTAGTGAACTGTATCATGTAGCGCTTATTGTAACCAAATTGATAATGCCATGCGTTCGCGAGGCTTATTAAGAATCGGATGAAAAACCACGAACTTCGTAACACTTCTCAATCGTATCCTATAAATATTCAATCCAAAGTACACAGAACCCGCTCTACTGCATATTCCTTCATCTCTCCAATATTCGTAAAAAAATATCAGTAAACTTTTAATGGGTTTAATCAGTTTAATTAATATTAAATCGATTAATTCTCATTAAAGTAACTAAGGAAATTTAGTAATAAAAAGTTTGTAAGTAAATAAAGCTTGTATAGCCAAGACGATACAACTTAAAGGAAAGTCCACATGAATCGTAATTACAAAATCAATGAAATCTGACACGAGCGATCCCAACTTGAAAATATTCCACAATCGCATATCCTATAAATATTCAATCTAAATATCAAAATGAAAAGTACACAGAACCCGCTCTACTGCATATTCCTTCATCTCTCCAATAGTCGTAAAAAACAAAATATCGGTATACTTTTAGTGGGTTTCATTTGGTGTAACTAGAATTAAATCGATTAAAGCCCACTAAAAGAAATTAAAACATTATTTTAAAGTTAGTCAAGACGATACAACCCAAAGGCAAGTCCACATGTATCGTAATTACACTCTATATCAATGAAATCCATGGCACGAGCGACCAACTTGGAAATACTACAAAATCGCATCTTATAAATATCAAATCTATACATCAAAACCCAAATAATATAGAACCCGCTCTACTGCATATATTCTTTCATTTGTCGAATAGTCATAGAAAGAGAAAAATCCATTTTCAATCGGTTTAGTTAAAATTAAATCAATCAAAGCCCACTAAAAGTAAAGTTTTGCCTTAGCCACGACGATACAACCTAAAGGCAAGTCCACATGAATCGTAATTACAAAATCGATCAATGAAATCTGACAAGAGCGACTACCCAACTATCACATACCCATACATATTAAATCTATATATCAAAACCCATACTACACAGAACCCGCTCTATTTCATATTCCTCCATCGCTCCGATTGTAAAAGGCAAAGATCGTATACTAATCAAAATTAAATCGATTAAAAGTAATTAGTTAGAATAGCAAAGACAATACAACCTAAAGGCAAGTCCACAAGAATCGTAATTACAAAATCAATCAATGATATCTGACACGAGCGACCACCAACTTGGAAATACTCCACAATCGCATCTTATAAATATTCAATCTGAATATCAAATCCTATACTGGCACCAGAACCCGCTATATATTCCTTCATTTCTCCAACGGCCGAAGTTCCAAACGCACGCGCGCCAAAACCAGTCGAAATCTTTAGCAACTGTCATACCTCAAATCCGAAAACAGCAATTAAATAATCACAAGTCCCCGCCTTCTCTTGTCTAATATTTATAACTCCAAAACGGTGAACAAATAAAACAAAAACTCAGATAGAAGGAGCGTTACTACCCACAATCCGTCACGGCATTCAACAATCCTGCTGATTGATTGCCTGTAAAACAAATAACCGCCTGCCTTCCCCAAGACTGGTCGTGTTTCATTCCAGCTCTCTTGGGGAGGGGAATACAGCAAGAAAAAATACCACAACCAGCATTGCCCGAGAACAATTATTTTTCAATATTTGTTCTTTATTTTCTGGCAACCAGTGGTATAAGGTTAACGAGACGAGTCCACAATGGACGGCAGGTGTTCCAGCAAAAAAAAAATGGATGCCTCAGCCTTTCGACAAACGCCTCAAAACGCAGCGAGAAGCATTAGTCACTTTTTTTGTTTCCTCGCTGTTGATGAAATTATAGTTCTTCCCTTTTCCTTTACTCTAAGTCCTTTAAATGATTCCCCGCATATTTAGATGATGTCGGCTCGTTGATGTAAACGGATGTAACATGATAATTAAAGGTCTCAGGGGCTTGAGAACGGCAGATGGCGACTTGAGATGTCATCTCTGCGGAGAAAATGAGATTTTGTGTTTCGCGAGCTCGAACAGGAAATTCGGCAGTGAGGTGAATTAGAATGAGTGGAACAGAATTCGGGGGGTAGATCTCTGACGTGATGGGGTTTCCGAGTTGGCCGATAAGCATTCGGATCTCTTGAATATTAAACTTCAATCATCATAATCAGGGGCAATTAAGAGGATTGGAGTTGTGTGTTTTAAGAATCTCGTGGGCGAAACAAACACTTGAATCAAATAACTCATACGAAAGTTGTACATAATGCTGTATATTTGGTATTCTATCCCATCATTACATCTAATATCTCGGCATTAATAATTAATTTTAGAAAACCATTTATTTGGGTGTTTTTGTTTAGTATGAGAGGTTTTGTAGGATAATCAAGAGGTCAAATTGTGTTAATGTATAGATTATTAAGTGATGGCTTCGGTTACATTTTAATAGATCGATCTGCTGAGGATCTGTGAAGTCAATTTCGTGAACAAAGTTTCGTACGAAGGTGTCCTTGACTCTTTGAAGGGCACTATCCTAAAAACAATTAAAAACTTCATGGGTTGAGACCTATCACTTTATATGATTGCTTTTTTGCACATAACAAAAATTGTGTTGTCCTTTTAGTTTCTTTAACCCTCCTGGTTGGTTGTTTCTATGAGTATCTCGTCATTAGTAAAACTGACCAGATCTTGATCTCGTCATAAAAAAATTGGCAATATTTTGATGGATGAGATATATCTCGTCATTAGCAAAATTGGTCAGATCTTGGTGGACGAAATATCTCATGGAAACCACTGAAGGATTAACGAAGTAGGGTAAAGTGGAACATCGAATTTCCACCACCCATTTAGAGTGCTCGAACATCAGAATATGAAATGAGAAAATATTTATACAGCACAACATTAATATACTTGAAATATTTATGTACTGGCGAAACTTTTTCCGTGGAGGTGGGACATCTGACGTCCCCAAGTGCATACAGAAACATTACTTTATTCCATTCCAATTTATATCCATGGAGCGGAGGTACGTGACAGCATTTTATTAGAGCTTAGACCCGATAAAGTTATATTTTCTGTAGTGTGAATCATTGTTAGAGTATTGTACTTTAAATATGTGTTTTTCTAGTAATGAATGTGTGAATAGCGGATGGTGTGGTTGGTTTAATGTTATTTATGTAAATAGAATCTGACAACGTGTTTGAGTAGAACCGGAAGCCTGCGCATGCGCTGTAAAATAACTTGTATGTTTCAAGAATGCGCACTCGTACATATTCGACAACCAGAATAAACGTGTTCCTTCTAAGCTGCTTCCATCCTGTCCAGTACCACAACTCGGTACATAACATTTAATCAAGTGAAATCCCTTAGAGAAAACTCTACCGATCAGGATCCCCGAATACGAAAAGAGGGGTGTTCTCTTAATTTGAATATATGTAAATAGGATGAAAATGAATAGTGTCCGGTCAAAAAATAAATTAATGGAGAAAGTTTGGTGTAGGGAAATTTTAGTTTCTGTCCTGCAGTTGTGGTCGAATTCCAGTAGGCTTACCATTTCGAAACTCGTATTTTAATCGTGGGAAATTAAAATACACATACTGAAATGCTGACTCGTCATAGCCAGAGAGTTGTCTCACTTTATAGTAAAAATTCAGAAAAATCCCGCAGAAACGATTAGATTCTGGACCCTACTCATTTTCTTCTGTCCCGAACGATTTCAGCGAACGTCCATTCAGACACGGCTCCTCGAAACACACCTCTTATCCACGGGAGACGAAACGCAACGAGCGATCGTGCAAGTTCCCTCCGTCGTCAACTCGCGTGCCCACGGTTTTTTCCGCCTCCATCATTTCCACACTCGTCCCTTTCTCCTTCCCTTGACACGGGAGGGAGAGAAAGGATGCACATCTCTCCCAACAGCATTTGTTATCGCCGTCAAGCAGCAGGCACCACACACACACGTGCGCCGCACATGCTGCACGCGCTACAGAAACGGCGATGCCCGTCCTGCGGGATGGTAGCACCACTCATCTGGATCACCCGTCGCCGTGCCGTGCTTGCTATTGTTCCGAAACGATCCTGACAGATTGGTGGAAAAGTTCAATTCGAGGAAGATGTGGCAAGGGGGAAGGGTGGATGGATTAAAACAGGGCCGTAAATCACGTAAGGTATTGGGGCTCACCTTGTAATTTACTTAACATAGATTTCCAAGTGCCAAACTGCAATAGATTCCATTAAGGACAGTAGCCGACATATCACACAACTGTGTATCCCCAGTCAGTCGACTAATCCCTTGGTTGTTCTGGTGTTTATGTTGGTATATTTGGCCAAGTTGCGTCAAACACAAAACATCAAGTAAACAGTGCCGTGAAAGGGAAAAGAGGGATTGGGAACACAAAGGACCAAAGCATAAAAAGATCACTTATAGGTAGTGCGACTCCTATGTTCACTAAAGACAGTAAAACCCATGGGAAAAGAAAAGATCACTAAAGTACCTCGGGTCCGTGAAGCCCGTATACACCAAAGGAGATGTGCCCCCGAGGACTGATGTGATAAAGGTGGATGAATTAAAATAAGGCCGTAAATCATGTAACGTTTCTGAGGCTCACCAGTAATTTACTTCACATCGATTTCCAAGTGCCGATTGGTTTGATTGATTGACTTTCTATGGCGTAAGGGCCAGGTTTGGCCCAGCTTCCAAGTACCAAATTGCAATAGATTCTATTATGGTCAGTGGCCGATACATCTCCTAGCAGTGGATCCCCAGTCAGTCGACTTACTTACAAAGGCATGACTAAGGATAAAGACTGGAACTCCCTGTTAACCTTCTTGGTGGTTTATCTTCGTGTCGAAAACTGTCTTGCAGTGGTCAGTCTGATATACAAAACCTTTTCCTATTTGGATCATTCTCCATGGAGTAATAGGGATGTTTTGTCACGGCGATTAATCTCGTCGTTAACAAAGCTGAACAGATCATGATGGACGAGATATCTCTTCATTGAAACACTTGACTGCATTTTGATGGACGAGATATTTCGTCGAAACTTGGAGGGTTAAGGTGTCAGATGCCATAAATCTATTGAGATACAGGAGTCGCTTGGGGTTTTCGTGTTCTCACTGTGGACACGACTACCTACAAAACGATCTATTCCTAATTGGCTTTTCACTCTCCAACGTGCCTTCAGTGTGCCCTTTCAGACATGACAAGAACCCATCTCAATAGTTGCCCTGATCTTACTGACATCCGTGAATAAAACTGTGTTGATAGTTACGCATTTTATTTCTGTTTCTAGACTACACCAGAGAGATACTTATGGTGAAAAGGCTGAGGTTTGAAGTAGGTTAAAAAGCTTTCTAATTTGATAATACCAAAGTTTGATTTCAGTACTGGTTTCGTTCTTTCTGTTAAATACCCAATGAGATGTGCATAAAGCTGCATTTCCAGTAGGTGGTAGCCTCTACTTAAATCAGACGAGTTTTGGTTGGAGATAGGTTGGGTTTTATGGCGCAAGGACCATATTTAACCAAGCTGTGACAAACATCAAATAAATGGACACACATGGAAAACGTTTACTGACACATATGAGAGAAATATACCCAGGAGAAATCGAACATACCCCGCCTACAACTCTCAGATTGTAAACGCATTGGGCAAACCCATTGAGTCACTTCTTCGGTCTGCACAACTTGCCTTCCCAAATTCGAAGCGCCCTAGTGGTGAAACCAATCTATAGAACTCCTTCAAGCATATAAAGTACGTGGTAGCCCCTACTTTAATCACGGGCACGATTTATAGTGAACGCACTAGCCCATCCTCATCCTACTTTTGTAAAAAAAAAAGCTAAATGAGACAATTATTAGTTGCATATATGTGGATTCCGGAATACGCAATCAGGAAGACTTGAGTCAGCCATGTGAAATACGGGATACACAATCAGAGCGATTGTTGCCCGTCATCTACATAATCGAGACCCTAGCAACAGCGTATTTCCTGACAGCAGACCAGCGATTGGACGAAAGTAACCCATCTGGAATAAGCCAGTGCTCGCGGCGAAAACATCTAAGCAGGAGGAGGGCTCGAGAAAGATGAGGATGGAGAGGAAGTAGTTCGCAGGAATTTGCAAATAATTGTCTACATATTATTTCTTTTATCATTTATAAATATCCATTCATCTGTAAATTGTTAAATCTCAACAATTCAAATTGTTTAAAATGAGAGTAAAGAAGTGAATTTCCGCTTCATCGGAGAATCGAAATTAAGCTCCAATGAGTAAGCTAAACAAGATTAAAGCTGCCTTGAAAGGCAAATAGGCTAGGCACCTACGTGAGAACTTTTCAAGCACCAGAATCTGGTGTGGATGGTTGATTTGGGTTTTATGACGCAAAATCCAAAAAGGATAGGCTTCGCAAACACATGATGGAATGCAACCCAATAAAAAAATTAAAATATTTATAGTCAGACGAATAATGAAAGTAGATATGAAATGTCAACTATGATTAAAATACAATGAAAAACTAAGATTAAAATATTAATTTAAAAAGGGTAAAAAAATGAGTTTTACATCGATTGTAATATTGACAACAGAGGAAATGTGATGTGGTTTAAAAGATATAGACAAACAAATTTAAATGAGGTTTAAAAAGCCGATGAGGCATAAAAATTTAAATAGATTTGGATGGGGATTTTCTCTCACCAAATCTTCAAAAGATGCCTGTGAGTAAAACGAGTGTGGCCGATACGAAGGCGAGTTCAAGTTTGAGGAATGTCGTGAAAGTAATGGAGGCCATGATAAAATGCCTCGATGTATGCCATGGAGTTTATTGTTTAAATCATATGTGGTTGGCTCATTTGTGTTTAATGGCGCAAAGTCCAAAAGTGGACAAGCTGCGCCAAACACAAGATAACCCAATAAAAGGTAAATTTAAAACATGTAAAATGTGTAGATAAGAATAAAAATATTTAAATAGTCAGACAATAAAAACAAGATCATCATCAGAGGCATTACTAATGAGACTGAAGAATTTAATTTACATATGTACAAAATAAAATGCATAAATTTTTGAAAGTATGAAATTTAAACAGCCGAAGATGAACCTTCCATACAAGTCAGAAGCGTTACACCACTAGCATGATTGTTTTTTAAATTATCTCTTCTTGTGATATATTTTCCAATTTTTGCGCATACTGCTGGTGTCAAAAAGTTTCCTGCAGACCAAAACATACAGGATGGCAACAATCAGTCTCCACATTCTCAACATGGTTACGGCAGTCTTTGCAATTTCAAAATATTATTTTAACCATTATGATATTCTTTCAGATTTTTTGCGTTTGTGCCTACTCTTTTTATTTTTGTCTATTTCCATTTTCTCTCCAGATAAGTCAGATGAAGAATAGGTCTCACAGTATTTTTCATCGATTCTATTAGATTTTGTAGCATCTAATTTCATTTGTGCAAATCAGGTGTGGAACTTAGTGTCAAATTAGAGGCTACAAAAGGGTTAAAAAATAAAACGGAAGAGCTCCTAATGCATTATTTTGACTTGCCTCCTGCTCAGCTCGACAAA
Source organism: Meta bourneti (assembly GCA_933210815.1). NCBI lineage: Eukaryota > Metazoa > Arthropoda > Arachnida > Araneae > Tetragnathidae > Meta > Meta bourneti. The sequence continues at coordinate 63,526,544 of OW119932.1, read as the reverse complement.
CCACTTACACTACTTTACCCTATTATATTTGACTAAGGCCCGTCTACGATTTTTCTAATGGGCTTAATAAACTTCGATTCACACCGCACAATTAAATTAACTCAATATTTATTTTGAGAATATCAATAACGTTTCGGAACCCCTCGAAACCCCCCCTCTCCTCTGAATCCAACTGGGAACGAGAAGGCGGACAGACTCATCACGACATCGAATTCCCCCAAGACCGACTCAACCCTATAAAAACGTCCATCACACAGGTGCTAACGTTTTCATACCTGCATTCCTATCTACCCTTTTACGATGCCATTAATGGGACGAGAGATTTATATATATAAAAAAAGAAGAGAACAGGTAAGGGAAAGGGTGGGAACACGGGTCCAAAAGAAGCCGACCCTGTAATCATCCCTTTGCGATGCGCCGCCGCGCTGGACAGACACACACGAAGCAGGTGAAGGTCAAGCTGCTTATGAAGGACCCTCAGTATAAATAAAATGGGGATGATGAGTAGATCCTCTTTTTCCTGCTATCAGGAATGCATAACTACCTGAAGACATAACGGACTTATGAACCGGTATTACACGCATTTTTTTCAGTTTTCCAATGAAAAGATTGGCTGTTCTGCAGGTTTATGGCGCAAGGGCCATGTTTGGCCAAGCTGGATCAAACACAATACATTAACGAGGGAGGAGACAAAAAGCAGAAGGGTAGGCGAGGGTAAAACGGAACAGGACAGATCACCCGGGTACCTCGGGGTTGTGATGATCGTACACACCTCAAGACGTGCCACTGATGGCGAAAAAATAAGGGACTGGGCAATAGAATAATGGGATGAAAGTAGAAAAGATCGCAAGACCGGGAGGGCGACACCCGTGATCCGTCGACAAACTTAGAGATTACAGTGGAAACCTTTTTAAACTTTCCAACGAAAGCATCGTTGGAACTTGGAGAATCTCCTTAAGTTATCCCATCTCCTTCAGGCGAGTACGGGCTTCAGGGATCCGAGGTACTTTAGTGATCTTTCTTTTCCCATGGGTTTTACTGTCTTTAGTAAACAAGGGGGCGCGTTCCAGGGATACCGAAGACATCTTATTCTGTTACCATTCTACTACTGTTCCCCAATCCCTATTTCCCCCTTTCACATTCTTTTACTTGATATTATTTTGAGTTTGGTTGAATGACTTTTGCACCATAAAACCCCAAAACAGTCAACCAACGGAAAAGAGGATCAGACCTTCATCTAACGAAGAAATAGGAGATTTAACGAATCTTTATGCACAGTGGGTATTGAGTTAATTTTCAGTTTTCTGGTGGCAGGTGTCATAATTCGAGAGCACGAAGACACCCGATAGAGAAAAAGGTCTTCAACTTTTAACCAGAGGCCGCCTAACAGGTGTCCAGGGGACAGTGGACCTTCAAAATCACCAAATCGATTTTTTTTTATTTTAACGCTAAAATTAATCAAAATCAAATTACTTGTCTAGCAAAAAATTTTCAATTATAATAATTTTTGATGGGGGGGGGGTATTTCAATTAACGTCACACTGGAGCAACACAACGGGCCATTGGTGACGGTCCGGGATCAATCCCAAAGGGAAAGATCCGAGGAAAACACCACGTAATTTTGAACCACGGTCAGATGACGAGGCAACACCTGAGCTGGCACCCCACTCTCCAAACTTCCACACCACGCCAACGTGAGGACATTTGAGGCCACGACAGATTTAACGTGCACCAGCCCCCTTTGTACACGACGGTGTTTGGCTGGATTCGAACTCGCAACCCTTCGGTTGCAAGTCCGTTACTCTTCCAACCGGGCCACCGCGGCCCTAATTTTTGATGGAGTTACATATACAACATAAAGGAGTTGAGAAGTATAGTAAGTCTGCTAGAATAATGCCAATTTTTTTATTGAGATTTTTTTGGCATTCCTGATGTGATTTTTGATTTTTTTGGCATTCCTTCAAAATGTTTTAAGTATCTGGTTTTAATTAATTTACTTGAATTTCTTTTTGGATAAACCTTAAATATGTTGTATATATCTAACTACAAAAGAAATTCACCATGATTTCAAGTTCTGAAATTTTGGTTTAAATTTTGCTTACTTAACCTATGCTTTTTACATGATTTTAGGTGTTTCGGTACATTTTTTTGCACTACAATTGAGTGAGAGTTGATTGGACTAATATATGTACAAACTATTATGGGCATTAAAAAATGACTACGAGGAAATTAAATACGCACGAGACATGCATTTTTGCTTAATTTATCAAGTTTTGACGTTTTATATAACTTCGCACAACTTATCTTTGAAGAAAACGTTTTATGCAAGCTTTTCAGTTGAAAACAGTTTGTGCAAATTTCATAACAATCGGACGACTTGCAAAAGTTTGTTTTGAAAGTCTACTCTCCCCTAAAACACTGCGAATAAAGGTATCTGATGTCCCATAACACTTAACTCCGAGGTAGGTAGGTATTTAGGATTTTATATCACAAGTCTAACAATGGACAAGCTTACACTAAGTGTCACGAGATATCGAGTAAAGTGGGATTGCTTTTTTTTGCCCGCAACTAACAATGACTAAATAACCATTTAAATTTGTTGAAAGAATCGTAGAAAATATTCAATCGGTCAAGAAAGTCAAAACTGGTTAAAAGTCATGCAGGTTACAGAACTGATATATGCTTTTGAACACCTCACAGGATTAAGGTAGGTAGTAGTGGAATTAACGTCGCACTGGAGCTACACAACGGATTCCTGGCGACGGGTCCGGGATCAATCCCGAAGGAAAAGAGGACAATACCTCGCAATTTTGAACCACGGTCAGATGACGAGGTGACCTGAGGTGACGAACACCTGAGCTGACACCCCATTCACCAAACTTCCACACCACGCCAACGCCTCACTGGGTTAAAGTGCACACTCAATTAACAGTTGGGCCGCGGTAGCCAGGTTAGTAGAGTAGCAGATTAGCAACCGGAGGGTAAAGAGTTCAAAACTCGATCCAAATACCTTCATGTACTGCGTTCGGGGCTGGTCGGGGTACGTTGAATCTGTCGTGGAGTCAAATGTCCTCGAGTTGGCGTGGTGATAAGTTTGGAGAGTGGGGTGCCGATTGACTGTGATTCATAATGACGAGGTGTTCTCGGATCTTTCCCTTCAGGATTGATACCAGACCGTCGCCAATAGCTCGTTATGGTGTCTCAGTGTGACGTTAATCTACGCAATCAACAGTTGTTGAGTGATCTTAGAGATATCTAGAGTTATATAATATTCGCAACACGTTTAAAATGGTCAATTCCAGTATATCAGACAAACTTGGCGATTCAAGTGGAACCTCCTTTTTTAAATGTCTTAACAAAAATGAGCATCAAACCCCATCGAAAGAGGAAATAGTAGCGATTATTTAACGAATCCTTTCGTTCACAATCTTCAGTTCTTGAGTTTTAAGAGACCCGAGGCAAGTAGATGGGTAGCATTTCCCACGGGGTTCCAACAAGCCAATCCTTCACTGGATGGCACTGATCGAATGGCCGGAACGAAACGATAAAGGGGCTGGAAAAAACTGATAGAACGTCCCTATCGTCTGCTTTCTCGGTATTTTTCGTGTAGATCGGAAAAACATGAATTTTGCACATTTTGGGATTTTTCTTATACATCAAGGAGAAACGTTTGAAGCAGCAAAAGCTCTGGTACACTGACAAGAGGCACATCGTTGTAAAGCAGAATGGAATACTTTCAAACACTACGAGCTTTGTAAACATCGATAGAACTGTACCAATTTTTTTTTTTTAAATGGCCTGCTTACTTTAAGATCAGACTTATGCTGTTTTCTATGCGCGATCAATAAGATTTATTGTAAGCTTCTTAAGTTTTAAAATTAGTACAAGTTGCCAATGGAAGAGAGAAAATTTCTATTGATTATGGTTGATTGGTTGTCTTCGGGTATTACGGCACAAGGACCATATTTGGCCAATCTGCGCCAAACACAAGACAGACAACTTCAAGTAAAGCGGGTCGTGGAAGGGAAAAGAGGGATTGGAACAGAATGGGACGAAAGCAGAAAAAGACCGCTTGGGTATCCCTGGAGCGCGACCCCAGTGTTTACTAAAGACAGTAGGTCCCATGGAAAAAGACCACTAGAGTACCTCGGGTCCTTGAAGCCCGTACACACTAAAGGAGGTGTGCCCCTGAAGATGCTATTGATTATGAAAAGTTGATTGGATTTAATTTGTTTGGTCGCTCTACGATCATTTTTTGCTATACTGAAGCTGACAACACCGGGACCTACTGCTTATAGTTGATTAGCAGTAAATACCATCGGCTTAGAGAAGAAACTCATTAACTGACAAAGGGAATTTTTTACTGTACAACTTTTAGGTAAAAAAATGTAAATTATAGGCATTTTTGATAGCGTTACATATTGTTTGAACAGATTACAATATAAAGACGTGTTTCTCGACATGAAATTAAGCATTTAGTATCGTCGAAAAAATGCCAGTTGATGAGCTTCTGCTCTAAGCCGACGATATAATCAATGTAGGCTGTGATCGTTAATTAAACAACGCAAAAAGTCCCAATAAAAGAAACTGCTTAAATTAAGGAAAACAGGTCAATCTTGAACGCGCCGATTCAATTACAGAAACAAGCGCAATATTCCCATCACCCCCAAAGACGCAAAAAGAAATTCCTCGAGATTCGCTTACAACAGGATTACCTCCATACATAACCCTCAGCCCGCCTACCTACGGTGGACTTATGCAAAAAACCTTCGATCTCCCTGCCCAAGATACACCACGCAGCCATTTTTCTATCATCGCCTTTAATTACGCCAAGCAGGCCCTCGGGCGCTGTATAAATAATATTTCTGGTTGCGATTACCGAGATTGCTTGTTTCTTCGTGTCGGCGGCGTTTCGCTTTGAGCTTTTCAGCGCTCTGCTCGGCACGCCCGTTGGAGGAGTAATCCCAGTTCCAACGGTGCTTTAAATGGAGATGGGCTCAGCGACAAGTTGGTAATTTGGCTGTGGTTCCCCGTCCGATGGGTGCCGCGGAATTTGGTTGGTTATGGCACAAGAGGCGGATTCGTTCAAGCTGCGCCAAGCAATGTTTCGAGAAAATGGACATACATATAAAAGGTTGGTTGGTTTGAGAGTTTTTTGGCGCAAGGGCCATATTTGGCCAAGCTGTTCCAGACACAAGACATACAACATCAAGTAATAGACTGAAAGTTTTACTGACACAGGAGAAATACATCCAGGGAGGAATGCATCTGATAGGAATCGAAGTTGCGCCGCCTGCAACTCGAAGGTTGCTAGCACAGTGGGCATACCCACTGAGCCACAACGGCCCCACATATACAAGGAGTACAAGATACCGGTAGTGGCAAATTCAGGTTTCAAACTTCAGCTTTACAAGTAACAGCGGGTTGATTTGAGATGGCAAAGTTTAGTTTAAGCTTAAGGCCCATAACCATTGTTGTCTTTGATCGATTGGGGCCAAAGGACATTAAAGCTTACGAGACATTAAAGATTAATTTTATTGAAACCAACTCGTATTTACAAACGTAACATGCATTCAAAATCAAGACGTCTCATCTTTATCACACTATTTCTTCTGCTCTTTTATATACACTCAAGATTAACATAACTTTCTACTTTCATATACACCATACGGCACTATAATTTCAAGTCCTCTGCAGAGGTTGAGACCGATTCCAACAAGGAGGTTTACTGAAACAGAAGAGAAAGAATTACACCCAGGGTAGTGACAGGTTGATGGGGTTTTATGGCGCAAGGGCTATATTTCGCCAAACACAAGGCAGACAACGGTAATTAATACATATGAAAGTGGTAAAGAGGGTAGGAGAGAGAACAGTGGGAGAAAGAAGAGATCACTTGGGTGTACCGGGAGCTCGACTCCTATGTTTACTAAAGACAGTAAACCCCATGGGGAAAGAACAGATCACTAGAGTATTTCGGGTTCGTGTAGACCGTACACACCTAAGAGTTGTGGGATAACCTGAGGAGGAGAATCCAAGTTCAAACGGTGCTTTGAATGGAGATGAGTTCCGCGACAAGTTGCTAATTGGCAGTGGTACCCATTCGATGGGTGCCGCGGCATTTGGTTGGTTGATTGGCTATGGCGCAAGAGCCAGATTTGGCCAAGTTGCGCCAAGCAATGTTTTATTCATCAAGAAATTGGTTGGTTGGCTGCTTTGGGGTTTTATGGCGCAAGGGCCATGTTTTGCCAAGCTGCGCCAAACACAAGACAACATCAAGCAAAAAAAAAATGTGAAAGGGAGAGAAATAGGGATTGGAAACATAGTAGATTGAAAGTAAAATGATATATATAGTCTTAGATATCCCGGGAGCGCCCCCCCCCCTGGTTTACTAAAAACAGTAAAACCCATGGGAAAAGAAAAGACTACTCTCAAGTACCTCGGATTCGTGAAGCCCGTATTCACCTAACGGAGATGTGCCCTGAGGGCCGTCAAGAAAATGGGCATACAAGATTTACTGAAACAGAAGATTATTACACTAGTAGTAGCAGGTTGATGGGGTTTTATGGAGCAATGGCCATATTTGGCCAAGCTGCGCCAAACACAAGACAGACAACGGCAAGTAATGCACATAAAAGAGGAAGTAGGGGAGAGAACAGTGGGATGAAAAAAAGATCGCTTTGGTGTCCCCCGTTTGTGACTCGAAGACAGCAAACCCCATGGAAAACTAGGGTACCTCGGGTTCGTGTAGCCCCTAAAGGAGATGTGGGATAACTTACGGAGGAGAATCCAAGTTCCAACGATGCTTTGAACGGAGATGAGTTCCGCGACAAGTTGATAACTTAGTAGTGGTTCACATTCGATCGGTGCCGCGGCATTTGGTTAAGGCGCAAAAGTCAGATTTGGCCAAGTTCTACACTTCCGGACCCTTCACAAAAGTTTACACACTTACTTGTTTAAACTTACCTTGCTACAGTTTTAAAAAATACTTTCCAATGCCATTTCATGGGGACGCGCTTGCCACATATGATCGCCCAAGTGGATACCATGGACTATTTTCTTATTTTTATGGCGAGTAGGGCTAGAGTATATCGTCTATTCACGCTCTTTGGACTGCAACTTACCTATTGAAATTAAAAGCGCCCAACGGTGAAAACTAATCTAACTCCTGAAAGCATATCAAACAGGTGTCAGTCCCTACTTAGTCACATATTTTATATTCAGTGGGTGCACTTACCCCTCGAATGCACTAGTCACACATCCCCTATACAGACTTTTATATAGGTCATCATCACTCACTAACATTCATCCATAAAATGAATGTCTACATTTGAAACAAGCCCAGCTTTCATATTAAAAGGATATTTCATAAGGTTAAAACTATATATCTTGTATAATTCGTAGTAAGATTAATATTTTCTCAAGGACGCGGTAGCCAGGTTGGGGTTTTATGGCACAAGGTCCAAAAGCGGACAAGCTGCGCCAAACACAAAATGAAACATAGTCCAATAAAAGCGTAAAACATTTTAAAAGTAGCCAGGATGGAACAGAAGCGGATTGGAGGGTTGCTACTTCCAAACTCGGTCCAACCAAAGACCATCGTGCGCGTGAGGACTGGTACAAGTTAAATCTGCCGTGGCCGCAAATGTCCTCACGTTCGCGTGGTGTGGAAGTTTGGAGAGAGGAGTGCCAGCTGAGGTGGGACCTCGTCATCTGACTGTAGTTCGAAACTACGAGGTGTTGTCCTCGGATCTTTTCCTTCGGTATTGATCACGGACCGTCGCCAAGAGCCCGTTGTGTTGCTCCAGCGCGACGTTAACTGCCCACCCAATTCATGTATATTTGATATTAAACAATGTCGTTTGGCAATCAATATGCATTTCTAGTATTAAATAATTTGAGTTTGCTGTTCATAAATTATAAAAGATATTAAGGTACAAAGTTAAGAAAATTTGTATGGTGGTGTAAGCAAGGTTGAATAGCACTGTTCTATGAAGTAAATAATTAAACACAGATCTGTTGACACGTTTTTCCAAGATCGCGTGATTTGTAAATTCTAATAAAATATAGGAAACGAATAGCTGTTTAACAGATCTTACTCATAAGATATGTCAAATTTTTTAAAAAGAGCTGTAGAAAAAAATAGTTGGGCAGATGAACGATACTATAGTTGAAATTTAACTCACCAACGATTTGAAATTCCAAATAAAGTAAAGAAAAGTGAAGTGAACTCACCTGAAAAAGAAAAAATAATTAAATACTTGCATAATCCAGAAAAACAGATAAATGAAATTCACATTTTTTATATAAATGAAAAATTGCATTTATAATTTAAAAAAAGCAATAAAAAGCTAAAACAATTCCACTTAATTTGAGAAATCATTTACCAACGGGGTTCTAGCGAATTATAAAGGATCGATTGTGACGGTGAGTGGGTTTTATGGCGTAAAAACCGTATTTGGTCATTCTGCGCCAAAAAATGAACATACATACACAAATAAATTTTTACTGATACAAAAGAGGAATACTCAGGAAGGAATCGAACCTGCACCGCTTCCAAGAGTCACTCGACTAAACCCAACAGTTGTGGTCGTTATATTAGCAAACAGGAACACCAACTCATAGATAAGGGCCAGAATCATATGTCTAATATTTTTTATAGGAGCTCTTCCTACCAGATACATAATTCAAACACAGATGATATACGTAGTGAAATGTATAATAAAATTAATTATATAAAAAACAATAAATGAAGTAACTTTGCCCACCCTTTCAATAATAATATACCCAAGTTAGCTTCAATCAACCCACGAGAAAGTTATCATTATCACTAATATTCAACAATATCACTCAGACTGCAACAGTGACACAACTAATATAATCCCATTTTAAGGTAGTTATTTGAATTAACGTCGCACTGGAGCAACACACCGGGCTCTTGGCGACCGTCCGGGATCAAAACCCTAAAGGAAAGACCCGAAAACAACACCACGTAATTTTGAACCACGAACGAGAACACCTGAGCTGGCACCCCACTCTCCAAACTTCCGCCACACCAACGTGAGGATATTTGAGATAAACGTGTTTAATGTTTCCATTGCTATGAAAACATACAAAATGCTGCAAAACGCTTCTGCCATCTAGTATTGAAGTAAGGTACGTAATTGAATTAACATCGAACTGGAGCAACATAACGGGCGACGGTCAGGGATAAATCCCGATGGGAAAGATCTGATGACAACACGTCGTAATTTTGAGCCACGGTCATATGACAAGGTCAACGTCTGAGCTGGCACCCCACTCTCTAAACCTCCACACCACGACAACATGAGGATATTTGAGACTACGACAGATTTAACGTGCACCAGCTCCCGTTTAAACACGTCTTCAGCTGGGTCGAGTTTCGAACTCGAAATCCCCCTCTTCCAACCGGGCTAGAGGCTCAGTATTGAAATTGGTTGTCTGATGGGATTTTATGTAGGAAAGGATCATATTTGGCCATATTGCGCTAAACACAATACAGGCAATCAAGTAATAGACATACACACACAAGGAAGGTTTTACTGACAGGAATCGAACCTGCGCGGCCTACAACTTGCAGGTTGCTAAGTGGGCAAAGATTTGCCAATTTGCTGCTGGAAAGAATGTAGTTTTCCACATTGAGACGTGTACTTATCCAGAAATCATATTCTTGGGGGTTGTACTACTATCGCAATCCATGAGCTTATAATAGAGCCTCTTCAATAACAATAAATACTTTTTTCATACAAATCCTATCATTCGTTCCGAGTCGTTTAACAGACAAGCAAGCTTTCGCCTGCAACAATGTTCCAAGGTGCCCTGCTGAATCTGTTCTCGGAACGAAAAGAACGACACTCTCTCGCAAGTGTCCATCCTTGACATTTGGTCCGGTTTACCTTCCTGCAACCGAAGTGTCCCACGCCACACCGAGGCAAAAGTCACAAGCATCATGTCGAGCGGCGAAACAAAATTAAAACAAGTTAAGCCGAAGCTTATCGCAGCTCCGTTGTCACTTTCGGTAAAATAAATATCACCGGGATAAGAAGGGGAAAGAGAAAAAAAGTCGTGATTTGTGATAACGTCGCTTCCCTTTGACACTTTGGCGATAAAGTCGCCAGCTTTCATGTTTTACGCCGATCGCGTTCAAGCGCGCGCCTTTTTACTATTGCCAGCGACATCAACTCTCGCGAGTACGCCGGGATGGAATATGGAAGTTCCACGGATGGCAGGACCAGCCGCCGGCCGCCATGTTCGGCCACCAGGTAATCGGTTCTTTTTCATGAGATCCAAAAAGAACGGCTTTTCTATCATGGTTGCTTGATTGATTTGGGTTTCATGGAGCCAGATCCAAAGATAGATAAGCTACACAAGACAATAAAATTCGATAGATTGGTTGGTTGGGGGTATTATGGCGCAAGGGCCATATTTGGCCATGCTGCGCCAGACACAAGACATACAATATGAAGTAGTAGTAGACCCACCTCCTACCTACTCACCGTGAGGTTTAGAGCATTTAATGGTAGGAGGGGAATCATTTATTATCTTTAAATTTTACATATTTACAGAAAAGAATACAATTTTTTTAACAAAATTCCAGATGTTGGTAAAAGGTTCAGGCTAACAGTGCCTGTATAAAGTTATTATAACATGTTAGCATATTAATTAATATAAATAGAAAAAGTGTCTATATACAGATATTGTGGTGAGTATAGATATATGATTATTTATACATTTTTATTAGTATGAATAGTACGAGGTTTTTAAAGATTTAGAATTAATTTATAATATTTTAATTTTCTGTCATTAATGGCCATAGTCAGTATTGGCTTCCAATATGGCAATCTGTCTTCTATAATAAGGACAGCTTTGTCCGACAGTTGTGATTTATAATATCAAGTAAGACAGACACACACAAAGAAAGTTTTACAGACACAGAAGAGAAATACACACAGGGAGGAATACACCTGACAGAAATCGAACCTGCGCCGACTACAACTCGAAGGTTGCTAAAGCAGTGGGCATACCCACTGAGCCACGACGGCCTCTAAAATTCAATAGAATAGGCTTAAAGGACATCAAAATAATCAGACCAACATTAAAAAAGATGCAATAAAAACCAAATAAGTTGCCTAAAAATTAGATATGAAAGGTTGGTTTTAGTTTTTGTGGCCCATCTTTGGTCTAGCTGCGCCAAACACAAGATAACGTCAAAAAATGTGAATGAAACCGGTAATTAATCGAACGTCGCGCTGGAGCAACGCAGCGGGCTATTGGGATCGATCCCGAAGGTAACGATCCGTGGACAACACCTCGTAATTTTGTACCACGGTCAACACTAGCTGGAACCCCTCTCCAAAATTCCACACCATGCCAACGTGAGGACATCTGAGGTCACGACAGATTTTTAAAGTGCACCATTCGGCTAGTATACGACGGTCTTTGGTTGTGTCGAGTTTCGAACTCGCAACCCTCCGGTCGCTAATTCGCTCCTCTTCGAACCATGCTACCGGGGCCATATCTTAAAGGACATCAGAATAACAATCAGACCAACATTAAAAAATTAGATGCAATAAATAAAACCAATAGTAACCTAAAAATTAAACATGAAGGTCAAAATTTTAATTACAAAAAAATGTAAAACCTTATAAGAAAAGGAGAACTAAGATGGAGTATCCCATCTTAGATGATAGAACACGAAATTCAATTCAAAAACTAATTATAAATAGGGTAAAAATCCTGACATGAAGGAAGGTAAAAAGTAATGAATGCGGGGTTGACTCAACAAGTCTAATAAAATTGGTGATGAGATATTAAAAAATTGATTGTTAAAAGGTTTAAGACGAGGACAAGAGATTAAAATATGGCGTGTCTCAATTAATAAATATCTGAGTGCCTCTCGAATGGCCAATGTATAGACGTAGACACCGCGTAAAAATAATCACTTTAAACTATATGGCCAAACTAGACGTCTAATCTTATATGTAAAGCAGAAATCTAACCGAAACAGCAAAAAACTCGTGCGCTCAGCTTTGACGTCATGAAATTTGCACAGCTTTTTCTGTCTGGAATTTCTAGGTCAGTGCAACTATTTTCCGCTCACTGTCGTTCCCTTAGAGACATACAAGTAAAATTTAATATAGAACATTAGGAAGTTGGTTAGTAGAATGGTTGGGGTTTTATGGCACAAGCCAAGCTCCGCCAAACACAAGATAGACAATGTCAAGTAATGGACATAAACATACAAGGAAAGTTTACTGACATATAACAGAGAAATACACCCAGGGAGGAATCGAACCTACGCCGCCGAACATAACGCAATAATAGATCAATCAACACAAAACTTCAAAGGTGTCACCAGTCAAGCAATCGGAAGAGGAAAGAACACAAGTACGTGAAGCGGTTGGTTAGGGTTCATAGCACAAGGGCCATATTTGGCCAAGCTTCATCCCACACAAGACAAAATCAAGTAATGGGTACACACAAACAATAAAAGCTTTTACTGACACAGAAGAGAAATGCACACAGGCTAAGTTACGAATCGAATCAGCGTTACCCAGAAATGCGAACGATTCGTCTGAACAAATCAAGCAATCGAACTTGCTTCGCATATGAAACGTACAAAGCTCAAAAGCAATGATCGACGAAGCAACAAAACTGCTGAGGATACAGGCACGACTTACTGAAGCAGCAAACTCTAGTGAAATCCAGTAGATTTGGTTTTTGTGGCGCATGGGCCACACTTGGCCAAGCCGAAGTCAGGTCGGTAGCTTGTTTTGTTATAAACACAAAAACTTCTACATTGGTACAGTGCTTTATTACATATATCTACTGTGTAATTACATTTCACCTTACCACTCTTTAGTTTGCATGGTCACGTTACCACGATAATTTGACAACATTCGGTTTCTCAAATGGTAATCGATGGATGACCCAAGATGGATGGCACCCAGCCTCCCTCAGAGATCAAACGCATCAACGGGCTGCCTCGCAGCCCCGAAATTCTGTAACATAAACTCCGAAGAACAAAAAAGACGGACGGTGCACACATAAAACGTGAGCTTTTAGCGTCACATGTCACTCTGAAGAAGTGTCACGTCGCTAAAAACTTCCTCCGCACCAATGTTCCGTAACTCGCTAATGGGACATGATAGGATTTTGATGAACTCTTCTCAGGAATGTGGATCGATAAAAATATTTAAAAACCTCAGCGGGCCGCTGATCTTTATCGCAGAAGTGTCCGCACACTATGGAGGAATAATTGCCCCAAAACGGCCCTTGTAACAAAGATAAGTACAATTTATGCTTTCGCGAGAGCGTGAGTTTTTTGGTTAAGCGAGCAAAACCTTCAAGGCAACTTAATGGGAATATAGATGACGGAATTTTTTTTAATATGCTAATGTGCGTACTTAGCATGTAAGTAATTAGACATGTGTACATCTCTCGACATCCCTTTATATGTATTCCTTTACTTTTGTTGCGAAACTTGTACGTGAGAATATTGGTAAGTGCTTTATTACATATATCTACTCTTTCTGATTGCATAAGGGATAAAGTGTTATAAATTTCTATAATAAGCAGACAGGTATTATTTACGTTCAAAAAGTTAATAAGCGATAACATCAGAGACGAAAATAACCTTAAAGGCGCTCTGGTCCAATAAAGATGGCTGGTGGATGCTTGGAGAATGAAATGAAGGATTGTAGAGTGAAGTTGCCGTAATGAAAAACTAATTAGAAATTTTAGTAAAAAGCTGTGTTACGGGCTTTATTACATATCTACTCTTTCTGATTCATAAGGGATAAAGTGTGATAAACTTCTATAAATAAGCAGACAGGTATTATTTATGTTCAAGGAGTTAATAAACGCTGGAGGCTTGCGAGAATTCGATATCAGAGACGAAATTTTTTTTTCACTTTAAGTTTTATTATTCTAATAAAATGTTTCTATCTGATTTCAGATTTTTACTTGTTCAAGAAACTTCAGAACCGAATCGCGAACCTTTACGGTGATATTTATTCACAGGCGTATTGCAGCACGTGACGTAAAGCTTCTAGATGCACGAAAATTATTTGATGAAAATATTGACGTGGGCAATCGATTAAACAAAAACAAAGTTAAAACAATGAAACATCAATTTTAAAATAAATATTCCCTACTTCCGAATTATCAACCATGAACACGGAGGGTCGAAAACGGATTTTTTTCTCGTTGTTCCCGGAGCTCTATGGTCTCTATGAGACTGAACAAGTAAAAACGCTTTTTGGTGGTGAGGAGGAGGCCCACAAGTGTCTATGGAAATGAGCAATGGGCTGCACTACAGTCTATTGCCTTCACCGAATCCATCCACATAGAATGAGTGCTCTGAATAAAACCTCAACAGAATCCCGTGATTGGGAAGCAAGATGACTTATGGGGTCTAATGGCTAATGCCACTCTTTAATTCCCATTGTTCTAATTTTTTTCCTTATTTTTCAACTCCTTGCCATTATAAAATCTTCCAAATTGTATACAAAATTTTATCCAGCATAATTTGTAGTTTCAAGAACCATGTTTTTTTATGTCTGTAGGATTTATCGTGCAATAGAAATAAATATAATCAAATTAAGTTAACCCCAAATACAGCCAACTTAATTACACACACACAATTGCTACATTGCATATCAGTTTGCTGATGAATACGAAGTTTTAAACGTTTATCACAACAATTCAAGCGTATAAAAAGATTACCATGAACAATGCTAAAAAATTGGGACAAAATTGTGCCATTACAATAACTTCCACCATTAACACGCTTCATTTTTTAAAATTAATTTAGACATCCCAACATCAGCCCAATCGCTTTAAATGAGGACTGAACAAATTAAATTTCGACGTCCCAAAAGAAGACGCACTCAACTAGCCACCACTTTGCACTTACTCAACCCTCCTGGGGTCCTCACTCGAACCTTCAATTTCGTTTGTTTGCCTTTAACCCCTTTAATTCCCACAAGTGAGTGGGTCCTCCCTCGATTCCCAACTCTTTAGGTGGTAAAAACAAGATGAAAGTTGTGAGGCATGATCATTTATAAAGCTTTTATTGGTCTGGCAGGGGTGAGGCAATTCCCATCAACGGCACGTGACCTCAGAGGAAACTCATTTCGAACGACCCCCTCTGTTCCAGTGACTCAGGGGGTGATTTCAGTTTCCCTGGTCCCCCTTCGGAGGATGGACATTTATAATATAGATTGGAAGCGGGAAAATATCAATTTTTGTGAGCATGTAGCCCTTTAGATGATATTCGGGGACATGAAAATTTTTGAAGTCAATAGAAATTTACTTTAAAATGAAGAGAGAACTCGATATTGTCAGTGTCCATATATAAGGGTTTTCTCCCCAAAAATCGTATAGGTTCCCATGCTAAATTTTGTGGGTCCCAATCAAAGTAGCCCTTGTGAAGCAAATAATGACAGTAGAGCGACAACCCAAGCCCATGAGGATTTATAGATTGATTCCAGGAAATACCAATAAATTTGCATTAAATTGCCAACAAGGGCATTTAGAAATCTCGGAGAAAAATTGACGAGACAACTTACAGGAGCTTAGCTTACAAGAAAGCCTTTCATAACATCTTGAGTCTGTATATTTTGTGAACGTAAGTACTACATTTTCCAAAAATCTATATTAAGATCACAAGAGGATCGAGTCGGTATGGTACGAGCGCTATGCTACACACTAGAGCCCTAACAGTCACGAACAGGAGGCCCTATACAGTTCGACGAACAGGAGGCCCTATACAGTTCGACGAACAGGAGGCCCTATACAGTTCGACGAACAGGAGGCCCTATACAGTTCGACGAACAGGAGGCCCTATACAGTTCGACGAACAAGAGGCCCTATACAGTTCGACGAACAAGAGGTCCTATACAGTTCGACGAACAAGAGGCCCTATACAGTTCGACCAACAGACGGCCCAATACAGCTCGACCAACAGACGGCCCAATACAGTTCGACGAACAGAAGATACTATACAACACGACGAACAGAAGACACTATGCAGCTCGAACAGACGACACTACAGTTCGAACAGACGACACTACAGTTCGAACAGACGACACTACAGTTCGAACAGACGACACTACAGTTCGAACAGACGACACTACAGTTCGAACAGACGACACTACAGTTCGAACAGACGACACTACAGTTCGAACAGACGACACTACAGTTCGAACAGACGACACTACAGTTCGAACAGACGACACTACAGTTCGAACAGACGACACTACAGTTCGAACAGACGACACTACAGTTCGAACAGACGACACTGTACAGCTCTACGAACAGATAACACTACAGCTCGTACAGACGATACTGTACAGCTCGACGAAAACAGCCCTTACAGTAGCCAACGGGGAGAAATTGGCACAAGTAGGACACCATTTGCTTCACACGTTTATACGGAACAATTTATTTTCGTTATCCAATTTATGCAATGAAACCCCAACAATACAAATATTGGAAAGGGCTCGATACGTTCTGGGCTCTAGGAGCTGGCGCCTGTCTCCCTATATGAAGGCAATAAGACTCGTTGAATCACATCGAGAGTTCCGCTGCATATTTTCTTACTCAGACTATCCGCATATCTGTTATATTTACTTATCATGGTTAGGGAAGACAACTATAAAAATATTGGGGTAAAGAGATTTGGCCTCCATGGAGTAGGCACCTCGGTCTCCCTATATAGTTCAAAGAACATAAATCAGAAAAATAGATCAGCTATTCTAAAATCTTTTAAACACTGGTCAATGATAGAACCCAAATCTAAATAGCAAAACTTACTCGTTAGGGTTAGCATTGAACAAAATTGTCCCATATTAGCTTTATAACGCCAAAAGCTATCACAAAAATTGCATGCCTTTTGGTACACATCTGAATATTTTCCTCGCCAACAAGATAGGTAGTTAATTAACGTCGCAACACAAAGGGCGACGGTCCGGAATCAATCCCGAAGGAAAGGATTCAAGGACAACGCCTCGAAATTTTGAATCATGATCAGATGACGAAAACACCCGAGTTGGCACCCCACTCTCCAAACTTTCACAAAACGCCAACGTGGGGATATTTGAGGCCACGACAGATTTAACGTGCTCTAGCTGCCGTGTACGCGATGGTCTTTGGCTGGATCGAGTTTCAAACTCGCAACCCTCCGGTTGCTAATCCATTAATCTTCCAACTGGACAACTATAAAAATATTGGGTCAAGAGATTTAGTCTCCAGAGTTGGTGCCTCGGTAACTCTATATAGTAGTTCGAAGAACATAAATGAACAAAAAGATTTAGCTAATCTAAAATCTTTTAAACAGACTAGTCAATGGTCGAACCCCAATCTAAATATAATAGTATAAAACTTACTCATACTTGATTTACATTGACCAACTTGTCCAATGTTAGCGCTATAGCGCCAAATCTATCACAAAATTACATGCCTTTTGGCAGACATCTGAATCTTTTCCTCGCCAACTAATGGCATGATGTGCAAGGCAATTAAGTGGAACACACGAAAACTGAACGTTATTAACTCGTGACAGAAATCCCAGTACGCTCGGAGCACAGCGGTAGCATCCCGCTCTGAACTGACAGAAGGCGTAAAATTCACATTTAACGGCGAGATCATAAATCATGACATGTGACAGCCATAACGTAAAAAAAGACAGAAGAGTAAAGATGTTCTCAAAAAGAGAAATCCTACAAGGCCGTTGAAGAAATTTCAAAAACATCCATCACAATAACGAAATAAATCGAACGACAAAAACCAGATCCGAACGAGATGCAGTCTTGGAGCTATGAGTGACACATGACATTTTTACATTGATTAATTCGCTCCTGTGTGATTAATTGACTCTTTCGAATTCAAAATGCATCACGGAGATTCAGATGGATGATGTACTTTTTAGTCATTTAGTCTTTCTATTTGAGATTCAATATCTATGTTAAGTACTTTTGAAAAGGTGAAATTATTTGTTGCAAAAGGAGAATGTTGACTTGCTGAAGGCGATTTCGCATTTGAATACAGCCAAGCTAGTTAATAAGACAGTGCATTTAAATATGGTTGGTTGGTTTGCAGTTTCATGGCGCAAAGGCCATATTTGGCCAAGCTGCGCCAAACACAAAACAAAAATGTCGTGAAAGGGAAAAAGAAGGATTTAGGAATAGAATAATCGGTTGGTTGATTTTGGGGTTTTTATGGCGCAATTGCCATATTTGGCCATGCTGTGCCAGGCACAAGACAAACAACATCAAGTAATACACACAATGAAAGTTTTACTGACACAGAAGAGAGAAATACACACAGGGAGGAATGCACCTGGCAGGAATCGAACTTGCACCGCCTACAACTCGAAGGTTGCTAGCAGTGGACATACACTGAGAAACGACGGCTCCATGGGATAATAGGATGAAAGCAGAAAAAACAGCGGGTATGCACAATCCCCACTGTACCGTAAGGTTTGGTTCGTGAATACTTTTGGGTGGAATACCTGGTAAGTGGGTTGCTGGTGAAACGAAGACGGCGAGTATTTGTTTGACATTTATTTAGCCAGTTTTATTGCATACATAACAGTGATATTAGAGTGTGGGCAATGCTTAGTATTCTATGGCGACCTTATGGATGATGGGTCTGTGATACCTAAAGTACGAGACAAACGGCATGGTGTCGATGCGGATGTTCCTGACGAAGGTAAGGTCCATGGTGGTGTTTCCAAGCGTGGTGGCAGCTCGATAGATGGTCCAGCGACGTCGCCGTGTACGCGCTTAGAACAATACCAAGAGCGCGACTCCCGTGTTCACTAAAGACAGTAAACCCCATGGGAAAAGAAAAGTTCACTAGAGTTCCTCGGGTCCGTGAAGCCAGTACACACATAAAGGAAACGTTCCCCTGAGGGCTCCAACGAAAAGGAAACAAGACAAACAACGACACGTAGTGCTTGGTTGCTTGTTTGGGGTTTTATGGAGCAGGGCCATATTTGGTCAAACTGCGCCAAACACAACAGGAAACTTCAAAAAATGTCGTGAAAAGGGAAAAAGAGATAGGGGAATAGAATAATGGGATGACAGGAGAAAAAGATCGCTTGGGCATACTGGGATAGCGACACCCGAGTTTACTAAAGACAGTAAATCCCATGGGAAAAGAAAAGACTAGACTACCTCGGCCCCGTGAAGCCTATACACATCTAAAGATGTACTTCTGAGGGTCTTCTAATTTTGGTCTTTCCATGTCGATTGTTATGTGATGAGTATACAGTATTTCACCACTCTCTGTACAAACTTCAAACAGAAGAAGGGAATACAAACCTAGGCCATGTATGTATGCCCGTAAGTGTACTTTGGCAGCTGATGGACATCCGTCACTTGGTCACCGCACGCGCCAACACCATTTATCATGCATTGGTTAGGTTAGATTGCTTGGGTTTTAAGACGCAAGGGGTCATTTTTGATGAAGCTACGCCAAACACAAGACACAACGTTAAGTAATGGAAACACACACAACGAAAGCTTTACAAAAACAGAGGAGCGAAATATACCCAGGGTAAGACGAGAATCGAACCTGATTGGTTTTTTAGACGCAAGGGTGATATCTGGCCAAGCAATGTTTTCCCGTCAACTGATTGGCCACACACAAGGTTGATTGCATTGGGTTTTAAGGCACAAGGGCCATATTTGGCCAAGCAAGGTACACAACGTCAAGTAATGGTTATACACGCAAGTAATGGAATACCATCAAGTAAGGTTTTACTGGTACAGAAGAGAGAAACACACCTATGGTAAGTAACAGGAATCGAAAATTTACCGCAGTGGAAAAATTAACGGGAAAACCCAGTCACTGTGACCCCTGTATAGTAAAAGAAACACCAAAATATAGTTACAAGGTTTTGATAGAATGGGCACGTTCATAGTTGGAAAACGCCATTCAATTTCTAAAATGATTACACATAATATCTAAAACACTACAGATAAAAATTCGCACGATCAAAATACCTGCAACCCCGAAAATGGAAACAAAGAAAACCGGAAAGAAACAACACAAAAATCGAACGAAATGTCCCCAAAAGAAATGCAAAATATAATCCGATTGCATTCAATTCGAAATGGAACTCGCATTTTGTTGTTATCAGGGAGGTACAATTCCAATTCGAACGATAATGTCCAAAACTCTCCTCACACACAAAATCGACACAATAGAATCAGCACGGCATGAATATACAATAACACCTTCGCTACCGGCGATCTGAATTGGCAGAAATTCAATTTCACCGCCCTCCCCCATCATTATGTAAATGCAATATTGCCCCCTAAATGCGAGGGATGGGGAACAGAACAAAAAAAAACAACAAACCTCCCCCACACCTCTTGAATCATAGCCGAAGGGACACCAGTGGAAGATTACAGGAACAGGAGGGTGTCGAAAAGGAATTTATTCCAGGTTTCCAGAATGACAAAAGGAACGCCAACCCCCCTCCGGCCGAAGGGAATGAGTTAAGTCAATACACGGAGGTGAGGGACGAGAAAAAAAATTGTTATTACTAAGTATACGCTATTTCCGTCGGTTCTGAAAAAAAATGATGTGTGTGCTGAGGGTTTTATGAGCCCTTTGAGCTCGCTCGACGTGCACAACTGTTCCGATGGTGAAGTCTATTTTCGTATGCCGTTTGTTAACTCAATGGCAGTCATTTTTGTTGCCTCAAAGGGGCCCACATGAAGACAGGATTCGTGAAAATAACTCAGGAAGTAAAAAGTTCCAACCCGGCAGAACCAGAGGTATCTCCTGGAAGTTGGTTGGGTTTTTATGGCGTAAGGGCCATATTTGGCCATGCTGCGCCAAAAACAAGACAGACAACTTCAAGTAAATGGACATGCACAAGGTTGGTTGGATTGGATATTATGGCCCAAGGACCATATTTGGCCATGCTGCGACAAACACAAGATAGATAACTTCATGCAAATGGACACACAAAGTTGGTTGGGTTTTACAGCGCAAAGGCCACATTTAGCCTTCTTCTAGACCCGCCTCCTCCCAACTCACCGATAAGTTTTGAGTTTTTATATGGGAGGAGGGGGAGGACTTTAACCATGGGCACAAAAGGGGCACGCCGGGAAAACCAGCCCCCTCCACACATTTAGCCTTGCAGGGCTAAACACAGAACCAGAGGTATCTGTCCTGGAAGCTGGTTGGGTTTTTATGGCGTAAGGGCCATATTTGGCCATGCTGCGCCAAACACAAGACAGACACTTTCAAGTAAATGGATACACAAAAGGTTCGTTGGATTGAGTTCTATGGCGCAAGGGCCATATTTGGCCAAGCTGAGCCAAACGCAAGACATACAACGTCAAGTAATACATACACACACAAGAAAAAGTTTACTGTCACATAAGAGAGAAATACACAGGGAGGAATCGAACCTGCGTCGCATACAAATCACAGGTTGCTAGCGCAGTGGGCAAACCCACTTAACCATGACGGCCCCAGACACACAAGGAAAGTTTAATGGACACAGAAGAGAGAAATACACCTAGGAAGGTTTTATGACGTTTTTTCAGGTTTTATGGCGCAAGGGCCAATCTGTCACCCAAGGCGGAATTGAACCTGTGCCGCCAACTCTCAGGTCCGAGTTGCTAGCATTAGGTGCGATTGATACCTTTTGGGCTCCTTTTTAGCTAAGGACTAAAATTAATTATATTGTCTTTAAGGAAAAGAAACGGTAAATAGATTATTTATAAGGCTGAGATTTATAAACATTAGACATACAATATCCATCCCCAGTTATCAATGTTAAGCTACGTTTAAAGATGAAAACATCCTCGATGGTGTGGACGCCTATATCGAACAAGAATCGTAAATCATCTTGTAATGCTCGAAGCGATCCTAGTTGTCGGTTTTTGCCACTAATACAAAGGATTCCCTTAAACTTCCGTACAGGAAGCTTTAAATCATCCTCAGAAAAGTATTATCCTCAGTAAAAAGGCTTGCAAACAACTCCTGCAATGCAAGATTATCATTGAGAAAACTCGTGAGATTAAGAGCTTCGACCAATCACACGAAACTAATAATCGTCATTCAGTTCCACAAAGCCAGGTAGACACTTAATTAACGTCGCACTGGAGCAATACAACGGGCTATTGGCGAAAGTCCGGTATCAACCTCCGAAGGGAAAGATTCGAGGAGGACAGCACGTAATTTTGAACCACGGTCAGATCACGAGGTCATACCTGAGTCGGCACCTCTTTCCAATCCACAAAACCAGAATTGCGACCGAAGTCTTCTGGCGTACATTCATAAAGACGAAAACTACATGACAGTATAAAATATTTCATGTAAATATTAGGTAGGTACTCGAATAACGTCGCACTCGAGCAACACAACGAGCTATTGGTGACGGTTCGGGATCAATCCCGAAGGGAAGGTAGGTATTTTAATTGACGTCGCATTGGAGAAACACAATGGGCTATTGGCGACGTTCCGAGATCAAACCCGAAGGGAAAGATGAGGACAACACCTCGTAATTTTGAAATATGGTCAGATGACGAGGTCAAGACTTGAGCTGGCATCCCACTCCAAACTTCCACGCCAATGTGAGGACGAGATAACGAATTATTTAACGTGCACCAGCCCCCATGTACACGGAGGTATTGGTTGGATCTAGTTTCGAACTTGCAACCCTCTAGTTGCTTATCCGCTACTCTTCCAACGAGACTACCGAGCCCCATGTAAATATATGCGGGGATATTGCAATCTAAAAGCAATGCCTTTGAAAACCCTTTTAAATCTTCTTGACTTACATTAGAATTGTACATATAAAGTTGTCGGAACGTATCACAACTAGAAAGCTTAGAGATTTTTCAACTTTCTGATATGAATCGAGTTTCAATACTCGGAATGCAAATAGAGAAGTTATTTTTACATCATTACTTTAGTCATATTTGTTCAGTTGTACAAGAGTGGCTCAGAGAAAAAGAGGAATTGATTCCTGAATAAATCTCTACTACAAACAGTGTTTCTTTCTGGAGAAATGAAACAAATCGATGCGAGTTTCCAGATAAAAAAAATAGGCGAATGTGAGTGTTTTATCGTATGAAAGGATTTACGAAATAATTTTAGATTATTCATGTTTTGGTTCGGATGTCAGAAGTACAAGAAACCAGAAGTTGAAAAAATGGAAGTCTAATCTCGATTTTTATTGTTTCGTTCTCGATATTTTTTTTTAAATTTCACATAATAAACTACCAAAGAAAAAGTACTTCATGTGAAGAAATAATACGATTATGAAATACAGGTAGGTAGTTAATTAACGTCGAACTGAAGCAACACAAAGGGCTATTGACGATGGTCCGGGATCAACCCCGAAGGGAAAGGTTCGAGGACAACACCACGTAATTTTGAACCACGGTCAGATGACGAGGTCAAGACCTGAGCTGTGGCATCCCACTCTCCAAACTTCCGCACCACGCCAACGTGAGGGCATTTGAGGCCACGGCAGATTTAACGTGCACCAGCCCCGTGTACACAACGGTCTTTGGTTTATGAAATAGATTCTCTTCCGGTTGGTTGTATAGTTTTATGGCTAAGAGCCATACTTGGACAAGCTGCTCCAAACATAATACAGACAACATCAAGTAATGGACAAAACAAAACGAGTTTAACTGACACAGAAGAGAGAAATAAACCCAGGGAGGAATCGAACCTGCGTCGCCTACAACTCACTGGTTGCTAACGCAGTGGGCAACTCACTGAGCCACGGCGGTCCAGATTCTCTTCTAGAAAGTAGTTACTATATTGATTCAGATTAAAAATCATTAAATAATTAGAAATCAAATTATGGTTAACTCTGGCATCGAAAACAAAAATATTTTATCCATTCCTGTATTAGATCATAGAAGTTCTATTAATCTTCCACTCCAGATGTGCTGACTTCTTGTTTATGCTGTGATTTCAAAAAAAAATTAACTTATTACTCCAGAAAATTACTTTTATTTTATATTTAGTTCAAGATTCATCACTCTAACATTGAATTTCTATTCTTCTATAATATAAGAAATTATCACATATTTTAGTTACAATAGCAACAAGAAATATTGGGAGTGGGGAAATAGATTCCTTGATATTGTATAAGGCAAAATATTACGAACAATTATCGCTTACGTCAATAATATAAGTATTTATGAATATCATTTGCCACTACATTTCCACCATCTTGAATTTTTAGAATTTATGTCAATAGGAGTATTTAACTCATTTGCTACTTTACTACATTTCCACCATTTTGAATTCTGGCTAACGAGAATTCGATCAACAAATGCTATGCTCAACCTGAAATTCCCTTCGCTGGAATTCAAACGCGAAACAGAAAGTGTCATTAATGTTAAAATTTCGAGAGCGAGGACAAAATATTGGACGTGTTTCGAAACTTTTTCGCTTCCCAAACAACTGAAACCGCTCATTTGTCGACGGCAACTAACGACTCGCTAATTTAAATTTTCGATCGGTTATTTCTGCGGAAAGTTTCGAAATGGCAGGACCGACTGTCGAAACGGATTCCGAAAAGATTCATTAGTCCTGGACGGCGACGGTAATTAAAAGAATTATGTCGGCAATAACGCCGCTTTAAAATGTGCGAGGTGTGAAAATGGCGCGATGTGAACTTTCAATAAAAGGCGAGTTTTTGAAGTCGGACGTCAGCTCGTGCATCCGACTAATTGCTGGAAAAAGTGGATGTCTGTAGCATAGCAAGTCCCCCTTAGCTGTCCTTTGGAACGAATTAAGGCTTCGAAGCATTTAATTTAAACAGTCAGTTTTCATTAACAGAGGCTGGTGGTACATCCGAATAAATTATGAAAATTTGACGTCTTGTGACGAAAAAGTAAAGATGGACTAAAAAGTATTATGCATAATTGGTTAGTTGGATGGATTTTTATGGCGCACGGGTCGGATATGACCAAGTTGTGCCAAACAATGGTTACATAACCCAACATTAAAAGTTAAAAAGAATAAAATCGAAATGAAGTAGATAGAAAATTTAAAAAGGTGCATGTTTTAAAAGTTAAAAAGATGCAGGGCGTACAAGTTAAAAGGGTGCAGGGCGTACAAGTTAAAAGGGTGCAGGGCGTACAAGTTAAAAGGGTGCAGGGCGTACGTTAAAAGGGTGCAGGGCGTACAAGTTAAAAGGGTGCAGGGCGTACAAGTTAAAAGGGTGCAGGGCGTACAAGTTAAAAAGGTGCAGGGAATGCAAGTTAAAAAGATGCAAGAACTTGCAGCTTAAAAAAGTGCAGGCCTTACAAGTTTAAAGGGTGCAGAATACTCAAGTTAAAAGGTGTTAGGTGTACAAGTTAAACAGTGAGGCATGTAAAAGTTATAAATATTAAAAAATCGTTTTAATTTTTTATTATACTTTTATCAACATGTTTACGGGCCGGAACCGACCTGCAAGTGGTAGATAGGGGAACCCCGTTACAAAACTAAAAACTTTACTAATGTGCTTTGTGAAATGATGTGTAAAAAGAGATGGGGCTGAAACGGATTCGCCTGCTGCGTTTAAACGTAATCGTTCGGTTGTCAAAAGATCGTGAATAAAATACACAGTGGGTGTTGGCAATGTTGTCTATCGTAATTTTTTCAATTCACATGATCCTGCGTAGCCCACCGCTAATCAATCGCACGGAGTTCTACTTACTACGCTCTAGGTAGTTCGTGTATCTACGTAGAGATGGGGCAGAAACGATTACTTTTTAAGAATCTGTTGGGTTTTATCGATTGAAGACAGAGTTTTATACATTAAAAATAAATTTTATTACGTAACCAAGTCTTATAGTTTAAAAACATACAAGAAGTCTGATCAGCACATGATCCCCAATCTTTCTTCACTTTTATACATTCAAAGATTTACATTCTTCAAATTTATGTGCCCCACACGGCACTATAATTGGAGGTTTGAGACCGATTCCAACAGAATCAAATAATTGGTATAGTACTTTCAAGTATCGAATAAGTATACAAAAAAGATTAATTGATAGTAAGAATCAGTCAACTTGGATTTAAGATATAGCTGGCATTCGAATACTTTGCATGGATGATACTGTATTTGAATACTTGGGATGGATACTTTGGTAATCGAATACTTGGGATGAATACTCAGGTAGTCGAATACTTGGAAGGAATACTTAGGTATTCGAATACTTGGAAGGAATACTTAGGTATTCGAATACTTGGGATGAATTCTTTGGTAATCGAAATCTTGGGAGGAATTCTTTGGTAATCGAATACTTGGAAGGAATAATTTCGATAGTTTGGTTGTTTTCGGGTTTTATGACGCAAGGGCCGTATTTGGCCAAGCTGCGCCAATCACAAAACAGACAACACAATGAGGGATGAAGAAAAAGCAAAATGCAGATGGGTAAGCGAGGGTAAAAATGAAAGCCCATACACACCTATAAAATGTGCCCCTAAGGGCATGAATATTTTAGAATTTGAATACTTTGGATAAAAACTTTATAGAATTCGAATACAACGAGAAAGAATCGAGTACAACGAATACTTTTAAGTATCGAGTAGACGAGAACTTTTGTATCTGAAAAATCCCCATCCTTAGTTCTACGTCAAAAGACGAGGAGCACTGGCACTGCAGTGACTGAATTACGCTGCTGGAAACAACGCAATTATTTAGTCAAAGTCAACAGCTCGCCTGGGAGAATGCGGCGAAAAACAGACGAGGAAGCTCACACGGTATGAATAAACACAGCGCCCTGGATACAAATCTCTTCTCTCTCGGAAAAAGCTACGACCTTCCGTAAAAACAAATGAGGAGCGGCGAAAAAGTGGCCGATAAATACTTTTTCAACATGGAAGTTGAATGAATTCCGCGATCAACAACAGTCCGTTTTAATTTCCGCGACAGGCAAAGCAATAGCTTCCGCGCCATTCACAAGGGCTCAGGGAAAGGAAATTTCCGGAAATTGCATTTTACCCCAACAAAGAAACTCGTGACAGACTGTCTGTCCCCTTTCAGTTTCGGGGTCAATTTGGATGCAAAAAAGATAATAAGGATTTTACGTAATGCCATAACGTAGACTTCATAACACGAAAAAGGTTCCACCAGGTTGGAAGATACCATAATTGGGGCCCGAGGGAGGCAGGGAAGTGGGGAAAGCAGTTTGTACAGTACCGTCAGTCCATTTTCAGGGTAGGTTATTTTTAGGGTTTATGGCGCAAGGTCCATATTTGGCCAAGCTGACCCAAACACAACGTCAAGTAAAAAATGGTCCCGTGGGAAAAGATCTCGTAGAGTACTTCGGGTCAGAAAGCCAGTACACCCCTGAAGGAGATGTGCCATCCATTTTCAGAGACATATTCAGATGGAAGAGGTTGTTTTTATTTGTTGACGCAAGGTCCGTATTTGGCCAAGCTGCGCCAAACAGAAGACAAACAGATGAGTAGGAGAACTACGAAATGTTAATGGCTGATTTGGCCTTATTTGGTAAGGGCTATAATTGGCCAAAAAGAAACTTCATCGCAAAAGAAAACAGAATTATTTTGCAGTTTTACGAAAACCAAATTACTACATCACACTGAACATTTGGAATGTATCAAGCTGAGTCCATAACAAAATAGACATTTGAAGAATCGGGATCACACGATATTTTTGCAGAATTTGGAAGTATATTGGGACAATTCAACAGAAAACCCAATTTTAGAACTAATCAAGAACAAAAATAACAGAGAAAGTGTCAACTTGCAGATGACCTCTGAAAATTTGAAAATAGAGGGGGTTTTTTTATTCCGTTTTGTATTTACAAGTATGCACTGGAAGAATGTTGTTAATTATATTGTATTTTGTATATTTTGAAATTCAATAAAAAAAATCGTGTCTTAAGATGGGAAAGAAATATTGGAAATTTCCTAAAGAGGCTAATTGTGGGAACACATTGCTTGCAACCTAAGTTAATGAATAGACTCGCCCAAAACCACATGACAAATGAAAACTCGCCGGAACAGAACTATAAGATGTACATTTAAAATAAATATTGGATACAGTAACATCTGTAATCAAATAAACATCGTTAAGAGCAAACAGAACTGTAATAAAAGAACCATCCTCCACACAGGTATAGGTATGTAATTAACGTCGCACTGGAGCAACACAATAGGCTATTGGTGACGATCCGGGATCAACCTCGAAGGGAAAGGTCCGAGGACAACTACTTGTAATTTTGAAACAGTCAGATGACGAGGTCATCAAAACCATTAGCAGATCTTGGTGGACGAGATATCTCGTCATTAGAACTAACCAGATCTTGATCTCGTCATCGTCAATAGATCGACACTATCTTAATGACGTTACATGTCGTCATTAGATAAATTAGTCATATCGTGATGGACGAGATATCTCGTCGAAACCACATGGAGGGTTAAGCACCACTTTAAACCAAAATTTAAAAACTAGGTTGGTTGGTTTGGGTTTTATGGCGCAAGGGCCATTTTTGGCCAAGCTGAGCCAAACGCAAGACACAATGTCGACTAATTGTGAAAAGAAAGGATAGGATTTCAAAACTAGGAAGCACGATGAATTAAACATTTGCACTTAGAAAAATATACAATAGATTATAAGGATCATCTCTAACATTGAGGAAATTAAGAAAAACCAATACACAGGGGACATTTGAAAATCAGAATAACAAAATATCTGAATCTGAGAAAAACCCTTTTTTGTACCAGATCTAACATTCTTGCCTACTGTATATTTTACTAGCTGAATTACCCAGCGTTACTTGGCTTGAATTTTTTATAATTCATCGTAATATTACTTAGTATTATTCGTATGGAGATTTCGAATTGTTTTTAGCTCCCTTGCAAACCCAGGACAGATCGAACGGGGTTAATATATAGCCTATCTGTCCCGCAGAATTCTACAGGATCAATGTACCAAATTTAGTGCGAATTGGTCTGACATTGATCGTATAAATACGCAATGTTATTCCAATGAGGATTTCGAAGTGACTTTAGTCCCCTGTACCATATCGACGATAAAAAAGACCACTTTCTATAAAAGTAATCTTATATCATAAAAATTTACATTCAATTGATAAAGCTACAGTTTAAGAATTACAGACGGGATACATAAACGATTATACTGAGCAATTTTCAGCGCAACAGCACCTATCTGCGATTGCAAAGTACCCTAAGATTCTAAAAAACTCCAAACTCATCTTGAGACGACTCCTATAGATGTTAACTCTGACGTCATCAGCACAGCCAGACAGGGAAAGAGCGCCCCCTAGCAAGTGCTCTGTCCAGAATGATGGGACGGTACACCCCTCTGCACAAATAGAACGGGGTTAATATGTAGCCTATGTTACCCACAAGGTTCCAAAGAATAAGTGTACCAAATTTGGTGTAGATTGGTCAAACGCGGTATAGATTTGTATAGAGAACAGATAGATGCCAACTCTGCTTTACATGTACAGATGTTTTCAATGTAACTCCTTCAAGATTGAATCGCAAATGAAAAATTCTTGTTATCTGAAGAGTTAGATATCAATTTTTAAACTAAAAATAAAATAATCGATTTTGGAAGTCCTGTCCCATTACGCCGATTGGACTCATATTCACGGATAAACCTAACGATCTAAGCACACTTTTTCGCAACAAGAATAATCAGTCTTGATGTGATCTGTTTTTATTGCAATATAAAGATCCGAACAATGCCCATGTACTTCCTCCGTTTATTTCGGTACACGGTGATTCATAGAGCTCAGTATCACTCAGAAATATCGCAGAGAATCATTAGTGGTCATTGTGTTACGATCTACTTATTTACCGCGAGTAATCAGTGATAACACTTGAAGGGGAAAGTTTTTATGCACTAGTCTTGTCACTGCTGGATGTAATATTCCGAGCTATTCAAATGATGCGCTCGACAATTTCTCGTCATTGGGAACATAGGAAATGGAATCATTGCGTGACTAAAAGTTTTAATACTATGTTGGTATGTGGCGACATTGATTTTCGTCAGTCTCGTTCCATTTAAGTCAGTCTCGTTCCATCCTCCTGGTGGTTTTCTCGATGAGGCATCTCATCATTAGCTAAACTGACCAGAACTTCGTGGACGAGATATCTCGCCATTACAAGGAAAACTGATCATATATCTTGATCTTATCATCAAAAACTCGGTAATATCTTTATGACGAGATATCACGTCATCAGCAAATTGGTCCGATCTTGATGGACGAGATATCTCGTGGAAACCACTTAGAAGGTTAAGTAACCAACAAATATTACTACAATATTAGGTGGACCATCCTGTGCACAGACCCTGAAGAACATTGAGTCAACATTTTAGTCTTTTCTGTGTTTTCAGAAAAAGTCAAAGCACCTAAACCTTCGAAGTTGATAGAGGTTTTATACCGCAAGGGACGCATATTTGACCAATCTGAGCCAAACACAAGACATACAACGTCAAGTGAATGGATATGCACACACAAGGTTGGTTGGGTTTGAGTTTTTGGCGCAAGGGCCATATTTGGCCAAACTGCGCTAAGCAACGTCAAAGAAATGAACATAATACATACAAAGAAAGTTTTAGTGACACGGAAGAGAGAAATACTCCCAGGTAGGAATAGAACCTGTCAGTAAAACTTTCTTTGAGTGAGTATGTTCATTACTTGATGTTGTCTGTCTTGCGTTTGGCGTAGTATGGCCAAATATGGCCCTTGCGCCATAAAACCCAACCAACCACTTCCCATACCCTCTTGTTTATGATTCATAGCTCCGTAATTCAATAAAAACATATAAACGATTTCCAGAAAAGGTTGCTAGCGATGTAAAACGGGACAATCATTTGAGTATCCTGTAATCCGACTTTTTTTAAATGAATCTCAACAATACAATGACTCAGTCTTTCGACTCGTGAATACATCATGCTTTTTGCTGCACCATTCACCCATAATCGGGATCTCAGGGGGAGCCCATTTTGAAATCCAGCGAATGATTAATGATGTTTGAAGAACGCCTACAGAAGAATTGACACATTAAAACTCGTCGCTTCGGATGACGTCATTGTACGACGATATACGATTCCCCTCGCCAGATTCCAGCGCCCGTACACCGAAGTGGAAAGACCTTGCTGCCAGATGTGAAATTCGAACTTAATGGTAATGAAGGTTCTGCTTCCGAGGAGGTTATTACCGGGATTTCTTATGGTGGTTAAATTCTGTAAGTCGATTACCATCGATTTTTGAATTGCGAGACATAATTAGTTCGAATGATGTTTAAGAGTGATATCGAAGAAAGATAGTCTAAGGTACTGAACATAGTGCATATGCGAATATGGTCGGAATAAATTTTATACGTTTAGCACTCCAAGTGTTTCGACGAGATATCTCGTCCAAGATTGGATCAATATTGCTAAGGAAGAGATATCTCGCCGAGACAAAACTGTCCTATTACACCCAGGAGGAATGAAGATCCAAGAAGTTTACAGATTGTCCCTTGACCAGAACTGTGATAGTTTGGAACAGGTTTTCGTACTAGAGGTACTATAGTGTAGTTTTCTAAGCGAAGATAAACCACCAAGAGGGTTAAGAGAATTGCTCTAAGTTCAAAAACGAATATGGATATTGGTGAACGTTATTTAGAATCAGGTTGCACTGTGTTAAAATGTCGTGTCTGAATTAACTTTACAGAAGAACTAACGTTATATAAAATATATTTCTATAGTTAACGTGACAGGTGTGGTACCAAGGTCTAAAGGGGCGGCATTTTAGAAACATGTATTCAAAAGTTTTGTGGGGTAAGTATTTTATAATTCTTTGAGGACAATTTTGTTCTGTCACAAGTGAATTCGCTTGTGCATTCCATCTTTTGAATGAAATATTTGAAAAGTCAATCCTTTCTTTCATATGCAGCCCATAGTAGTAGAATTGCTGTTTAAAGAGAGAAGAGGAAAAATAAATAAAATCTTCTTATAAACGTCTGGAAAGCATAAATCAAGACAAGGGCGTCTTTAACTATTGGCATCCTAAAGACCCATTCATAGGTTTAGGAAAAGGTTTATGGCGCAAGAACCGGTAGGTATTTAAATCAACGTCACACTGGAGCAACACAACTGGCTATTGGTGACGGTCCGGGATCAATCCCAAAGGGAAAGACCGAGGACAACACCACGTAATTTGGAACCACGGTCAGATGACGAGGCAACACCTGAGCTGGCACCCCACTCTCCAAAGCGCAAGAATCGGATCGGCTATGCTGCGCAAACGCAAGGTAATAAAAACTCCTTAGCAGGAGTTTTTGAAGTTCAGCCTTTGCTAGTTTTTATGCAGTCAAATAAAAAGTTAGTCAAAAATTAAGATTATGAACAATAATTTAATCTGGTATACTAATTAGGATAAACTAAGCCTAATTATTTAAATGATGTACTGCATCGTCCTTTTAAATGCTCATATTTTATTATGAACAAAGGGTGATATAAGCCTCATTTCCAAAACTTCCAGGTTCCAAAAAGTCTAGTTTCGCCTCTGAATTCAGTACTACTGTCATACATCTAATGGTTTTTGAAGTAATCATTAAATTCTTGTTCTCGTGCATTGCGTCACACACAAAAAAAGAACGAAACCTTGTTATTCGAATAAAAAGAACTTGAACCGCCTTACCAAATTCCATAAACAAAAAAAATAGCACGCATTCTACAAAACGAAAAATGGCGGAACATCAACTAAGCCTATTTCTTAAGCTGAAAATAATTGATTCCTCAAACAGTTCGTTAGGAGCAAAACGAAAGGCACGAGCAAAACCCGTACGTTTCCAAATGGCACGTGATTACGTGCTAGTTTACGTGATAAAAGATGTTTTTTAAATTGCCGACAAAACTTCCCGACTCAAAAGCGCCGCGACTCGGTTTCGCAAGAGATTAAGCCTAATCCTTCGGCTAAACTTGGTAGAGAAGATGCGTTCCTTAAAAGGATTGGACGTCATTAAAAACGAGGGAGATCCAGCCAATTTAAATCTAATGAGGAAGCAGTGATGGGACCTAAGCAACAATGACGATGTAAATCGAGTGTCGTTTTGCCGTACATCATGCGAATGCAGTTACACTGCTTAAAAGCATTAAGTCTCATAATTAGGAGGAAATACTCAGAGGATTTCTTGCAAATAAGGGAGGAGACATTTTTGACAGATGTTTTTACTCAAACGGGTTTAAATAGTTTGTTCAGCTTGGATTGAGCATACTCCCCTCTAGAAAGGAACAGTAACTGAATTCGATAGATGCTAGCATTAGTTGCATTACTGTCAATTGCATCAGACCGTGAGGGCAGTATTAAGATCAAGAGGGTAAACGAGGGCCTTGACCATGAAATTTGATTTGGTTGTTCTACGGTCATTTTCTGCTACCAGATTGTTTGAGGACTAACAAGACCTACCAGGTCCTAAGTATTCGTTTAAAGAACTTTTCTTCCATGATCTTGAAGATAAACACATTTTTGACAGCATAAAAGTACTAGGTACTTTTAATTAACGTCGCACTGGAGCAACGCAACGGGCTATTGGCGACGGTCCGGGATCAACCCCGTAAGGGAGAACCGAGGACAACATCATGTAATTTTGAATCACGGTCAGATGCCGAGGTCACACCTGAGCTGGCACCCCACTCTCCAAACTTCCACACCACGCCAACGGGAGTACATTTGAGGCCACGACAGATTTAATGTGCTCCAGCCCCCTATATACACGGCGGTCTTTTGGTTGGATTCGAACTCGCAACCCTCCAGTTGCTAGTCCGTTACTCTTCCAACCGGGCTACCGCGGCCCTTTTGACAGCATAAAAAGCGTTAAAAAGTATTGATTCTATAAACAAAAATTATGTTCTCACCGAGCGTATCTCCGTGATATTTGTTGGCGCTACTTAATTGGTTTAGCTTTTCATGTACTTGGCGGGCGCCAAGAAAGTTTCAAACTTCTCAGTTTGTACCTTATCTCTTGAGGCGATATCGCCAACGTTCCTTTCTAGGAATCATTCTTTGTGTACTTAAGATAGTACAACTCTTATGTACTTAAGATGGTACAGCAATCAATGTAAAGTCCACTTAAGTTTGTATTTTTGTGAGCCAAATTAGATAAAATCTTCCTACATTGATTATCAATTCTGACTACAGTAAATCAGCAAAATCCTGTTGACTCCAACCACACTTAGCGTCCAGCAAATTTTTATCAGCTTCGCATTCAGTCACCATGACAGAAACTACACCTTACTGCTCTTGGTTGACCTTTTCGCGTCCACTGTTATGAATGTTATCCAAAAGCATCGTCACACAATCCTATCTTTCAAACAATTTGGGGGAACTAACAAACAAGGATGAAAGGAATTGGCAGATGATAAAATTCCATCTGCCTTGCTAGTATGATTTATTTAACAAGAGGGGACAGACAGGAACCGAATAAGATAAGCATGGCACCGGTCAATTCGCAAAATCCTGTTGACCCCGGCCAGTTTTATCAACTTCGCCATTCAGTCATCCTACAAGACACTCCATCTTAGTCTGCGAAAAAACTGAACTCAAGGTTCAAGTGTCGAATCGGTTTAGAACAAATTGAATCGATAAGTTTAAAAAATTCATCAATTAATTTATTTGATTTTTCTTTTTTCCCCAAAAAATAACTGAGCTTTTGTTAAATTGGAACAAGTGAGTTGTTGACCACCACAACATAGCCTTGCAAGTCTAGAATCCAGTATCGCCAAATTAGATCACTTAATGATTGCTAACAGTAGTTTATTAGTATTTTATCAGGAGCGTGGTGATCCAGAATCGGTTCCTAATTCAGCTGGGGAACGCGGTAGCCCGGTTGGAAGAGTAACGGATTAGCAACCGGAAGGTTGCGAGTTCGAATCCAACCAAAGACCGTAGTGTACAAAGGGGGCTGGTGCACGTTAGATCTCTCGGGGCCTCAAATGTCCTCACGTTGGCGTGGTGTGGAAGTTTGGAGAGTGGGGTGCCAGCTCAGGTGTTGCCACGTCATTTGATAGTGGTTCGAAATTACGTGGTGTTGTATTCGGATCTTTCCCTTCGGGGGTTGATCCCGGGCCGTCGCCAATAGCCCGTTGTGCTGCTCCAGTGCGAGGTAAATCAAATACCTACCTTATTCTCCTGGAGATGAAGATTCTAGTTCCATTTTTGGGTGATAAGAGCATCAGTAAGTATGCATTAAATAGTAAATCAGCTTTTCGGTTGCACATATGGAAACGAACGCTTGTAAGAAAAATAACATTTATTAAGACACTAAGGTAGGTATTTTAATTAACTTCCAACTAAGACACTAAGGATATAATACAAAATTACAAAGAACAAGGATCAACTCTATTACCCTCCTACACCAACATTATGGCATGCTACAATAGCATAACATCGGTGGAAGAGGCGGTTAAAGGTATTTAACAACTCATAACAAATCAGATAGAGCAATCGCCAAGGCGATCGAGCATTAGGCAATGAACATTGAGTGTTTATATTATTTTCAGTGTTGTTAAGCATGAGATACTCATATAACAACCCCAAACGATCAAATCTGGTAGGTATGCATTTTAATTAACGTCACACTGGAGCAACACACGGGCTATTGGTGACGGTCCGGGATCAAATTTGGAGGTACTGCTTTTTGACAAGGACGGCAAAATAGAAATTATGTCCTAAAAAAATTATTCCTAAACATCTTTTTCCTTTAGGAGTTACTGCTTTTATTATTCGCATTTCTAAGTAAATGTTGAATATGATTAATGACAGCTCGATTCATGTTTTGCGCAACACAAACCCAACGGTCTCAGGCGGCTGGAATTGCACCTTGGAACGATCTTTTCCGAACCCCCAATCCATTCGTTTTAAATCCACTTCAGAAAATACTCGAGATGCACAACAAATCCACCTGACAGCAAGTGCCATCCGGTACACGCGATATTCCTTCCTTGCCACGTGACGCTACCCTTCAAAACTCGGTTGTTTCCAGGTTTCCTAACGCAATTAATTAAAGCTGAAAGACGGAGTTGATAAGTCATGTTGCTGTTTTTTAACAGTCCGTTCCACTTTGTCAATCGGGAAAGTATCGGGTTCTTGTTTGCAATCGCATCAGATCCAGAGGCGGATTCAGTCGTTCCGAGGCTCTGGCCATAAGTAACTTTAGACCATATTTTAGTCCATAAATATTTTGATTGCGGACCCAAATGCATTGAATATTTTATCACAAAAATATAGTTATAATTCCTCATTAAATAGTCCCTCCGTCTCTAAAATAAGTCACATTTACATATTTTTGTTTCGAACATTTAGTTTTTATTCAATTTTTAAGTGAATTGCACCAACGAGGGAAACGTTTGTTGATTGTATAAGGCAACCTAAGATCGGTTGGTTATATTTAGGTGTTGAGACAAGGGCCATATTTGACCAAGCTGCACCAAGGGACAACTTCAAGTAAAAATGTCGTAAAGGGGAAAAACGAGGGATTGGAGAATAAATGATGGGATGAAAATAGAAAAAGATCGCTTGGATATCCCGGGAGCGAGACACTCTTGTTTACTAAAGAATGAAATTTGGCCAATGGCCAAACTACGTCATTCGCCATTGCTTACAAAAGACAATAAACTCCATTTATCTGACGTTGACTGTCTTGTGTTTGGCAGTTTGGTCAAATACCCAGTGTTACCGGTAACGTCATCAACCTGATTTTGAGAAATATGCTTCCAACTATCTCGAAGCAGCTCTTGATATGATGAAGCAATTTGAGTTATGGAATGTGTATTCGGGAAAAAGCACACTCTTACAAAGGTCATTTTCATATTACAAGAACGTTTGTAGTTGTTCCAATCACAGATTGCACCGTTCTTCCAATCATAAATTGCACCGTTCCTCCCTTTGTAAGAAACGAAATTTAACTTCCGAAATGCAACCTACAAAATGTCTACTTAACTGAAACTTAACTAATTGAAGTTTATCCGTCCATAAACACTCATACGAATACTAAAAGAAAGTTAATTTACAATCAAGACCACACTGAACCTCCTTGAAGAGAAAAGGAAACGAAATTCAACTTCAATCCAACCACCAAACTTAAGTTATTAAGCTACCAACGTCTGACATGAGAAAGTGCAATGTTTAAAAGGACGAGCGAATCAAATTAAATAGATAGCTAAATTGCAATGAATCTATGGGATTAATGCAAAATCGAAGCCCTCTCTTTTGCCAATGCTATTTTCATATTTACAAGAACTCCAATTACAATCAAGAAAATACAGTTCCTCCCCTTGCAATTTACAATAAGAACACTCCACGAATTTTTTTCCAAAGCTACAATGAACGTCACATTCCAATCAAGACTACACTGACCTCCTTTGAAAGAAAAAAGAAACCAAATTCAACTTTTATATCCAACCGAGAAAGATAAAATGTGAGACAGCTCCTGGATGAATAGGTTGGATGTTTTGGAGTTTTATGTCGCAAGGGCCATCTTTGGCCAGCTGCGCCAAATACAAGATAAACCTGGATGAACAGGTAGGTATTTTAATTAACATCGTACTGGAGCAACACAACGGGATATTGCTGGATGAACAGGAATTGGTCGCTGTGAGACTTGAAAAGCACGTTTTTCTGGATTTTGTCCAGGTTATACCTCGACCAAGGGTATTAGCAACATGCTACAAGAACGTTCACTTCCAATCAAGACTACACCAACCCCCTTATAAAGAAAAAATAAACTAAATTCCACTTCGAGATCCCAAAGAACAATAACAAAAACATTCCGCGAAACTTAACTAAGTCAGCAAACTAAGTTATCCGCCTAGGTAGGCCTCAACAAGCAGAAAACCCTCCATTTCGGAACTCGTAGGCACTCAAAAATCCCCCTTCAAGCCTCCGCCTGCACAACATTCCCCGGGGGCTTCTGCTGTGTGTGGCCACCTGCCCTTCCCCCGACATTCCTTTCCTCGGCATTCAATCACCCGGCAGACCCACTACAACTATTGGTACAAGTTGGAGGGAGAATCTTATCATCGGGCGCGTCTAGGAATCCCATCTCCAACAAGTTGAAAAAGCGGGCCAGGCGCCGGATCTGTTGTGGTTCTGCGGGTCTAACACACACATACCTCGTATATTTCTGTTATCTTAAAAACCTTTTGGATAAGGTGAGTTTGTGTTTGAGTCAGTTGTTTATTGAGCACCAAAGCAGTGGGAACACAGGTCTTAAATAAATATAAGGAGATGTGTTTGTGGCTGTGATAAGCAGTGTAGTGACGGACTGGCCAACCGGTCCAGGTTGATTCGTAGTTTTTAGGTTTTATCGCGCAACGGCCATGTTTGGCCAAGCTGTGCCAAACACAAGACAACGTCAAAAACGTGAAAGGGAAAATTGAAGGATTGGGGAATAGAGCGCAGTGCAATGAAAGCAGAAAAAGATAGCTTGGGTATACTGAGGACAATAAGCCCTGTGGGTAGGTAGTTGAATTAACGTCGAACTGGAGCAACACAAAGGGCTATTGGATACGGTCCGAGATCAAACCCGAAGGGAAAGATCGAGGACAATACCATGTAAATTTGAACTACGGTCAGATGACGAGGTCACACCTGAGCTGGCACCCACTCCCCAAACTTCCACACCACGTCAACGTGAGGACATTTGAGGCCACGACTAATTGAATGTGCACCAGCCCCCATGTACACGGTCTTTGGTTGGATCGAGTTCGGAACTCGCAATCCTCCGGTTCCTTATTCGCGATTCTACCAACTCGGCTACCGCGGCCCCAAAGATAAGTAGGTTGATTTAAGTTTAATGGAGCAAGGTCCAGTAATTGACAAGTACAGTAATGGACAACTTCAGATAAAATTTCAAATAATTTTTTTCTAAATACGTATCAGGTAAATAACCAAATCAACATTAAAAAGTATATTATTAAAATATGATTAGGTAATACATGAATGTTTAAAAATTATTAGATGAAAATGAAATTCAAAATAGTGGATGTCGATTAACGACAGGACGAAACTAGAAAATGAAAACATGATTTAAAACATAATGGTTGACAATATGATGCAAAATATTAAATGTGAATTATGATGGTAAAAAGTTATATCACATGTAAAAAGTCAATATTTGAAAAGGGAAAAAGATTTGGATGGGAATTTTCACCCACTAACCACAAAGATAGGTTCTTGTATTTACTTCGCACTGGAGCAACACAAAGGGCTATTGGTGACGGTCCGGGATCAATTCCGAAGATAAGTGAAACAGCAAAGAAAATCTTAACCTATTTCTTTAAAATTGGATGTTCAAAGGTATTGTTCCAAGTAGTTGTCTAATTGAATTGGTATAAAAGATTTGAGCATTTTCGCGTGAAAGGAAAGGGATTTATTTTCACTACTCTGCTGTATTTAGTTTCATATTAAAAGGTTTTAGCGTCGATTTTGTTATCTTATAGTTTTACATAGCTTTAATTTCAAAGCTTGTAATTTAATACACAATTTGAGTCTTTTTATTTCTGATAAGCAAGTTTCCCTCGGCATATCGCGTTTTTCTTGTTCCCAAGAAGTGCAATAGATCAAGGGGTTATTGCATTTTTATTTATACAGCAGAGAGAAGTGTTGCAGCCTGCCTGACTGTTCCGGTGTCTAACTAAATGCTAATTCCATTCCAATCCGATGCAGAACAGGAGTCCTGACAACAGAGCTGTCAAGAATTGCTCCATTTAAAGACATGCCTTTGTAAAGTATGGACACACATTTTCCAATTTGAATATTCTTTTCATCAAATCGTCGAGAACGTTACCAATGGTTACTGGCAGTTGAAAAGCGCCGCATTTAATCCATTATAACTACATTCCCCGGATGGTTTCAACGATCATAATTGGTAATCGCTAAGTCATGCATAATGGATAATTGATCAAATTGGTAGTTGTTTCCATGGTTTAGGCGTCGACACCGAATGCCAATTTGTAATT
This sequence comes from Meta bourneti, assembly GCA_933210815.1. Lineage (NCBI taxonomy): Eukaryota > Metazoa > Arthropoda > Arachnida > Araneae > Tetragnathidae > Meta > Meta bourneti. Next base: position 63,486,535 of record OW119932.1, on the reverse strand, counting down.
TATCTCTCTTCATTTTCAATGACCCCCTTTAGACCGTTTCCCAACCAACGAATATCCAAATGTAACCCTGCAGCCAAAAGTCTTCATGCATTAATCGAAAGTATTTTGGCAGGTAGTTGAATTTATATCCATTGAACCATTACAACGGGCTATCGCGAAGGTCCGGTATCAATACTGGAATGAGCAAAATATTTCGATTCATACCTGTCGATCATCCCAAAATGAATTTTTGCACCACAGGGAGAATTTAAATCAAAAATCCTCAATCTCATTTCCTACTACAAAGATCGTGTTTAAGTTTTAGGAATAGGTTTGGGTACTATTTAAGTATTATTTGAAAAGATTTAAGAGTCTGATTTCAATCCTATCAACCACTATTTCAAAGAAACGATTTTTTAAAATATTGAAAACGCTTTGAAAATAAAATTAAAATTTAAAGTTTTTTTTATAAGAGTTTTTCTGTGAAGCTAAATACAGAGGGCGCTAGCGTTTTGGTAACCTCTTACGTAAAATGATGCGTAATTTGACATGTTACTCCAACGAAATCGCGGTATGTTGCTTAAACTGAAAGTTAACCAACATCGTCAAAAAACGGCGATAAATCAAGTCTGTTCTTAATCCATAAGTAGTTGAATTAACGTTGCTCTGGAGATACACAACGGGGTGTTGGCGAATGTCCGGGATCAATGACGAAGCGAAAGATCCGAAGACAATAACGTCATTTTAAACGGTCAGATGACGAGATCAACACCTGATCTGGCACCCCACTCTCCAAATTTCCACACCACGCTAATATGAAGACATTTGTGGCACGAGAATCAACGCCCTCACGTACACGATAAATCGAGTTTTGAACTCGCAACCCTCTGGTTGCAAATCCACGACTCAACTTCCTATACGTATTCCGGATTGTCTAACCTAAAATCCTTCTGGTGTTTTGCTTACAGTGAAAACTCCTCATATCGTTATCCCATTTGGTATAGTATAGGAATCCTGTTTTAACACAAAAACACTAACGCCATCAACTATTCGCTTTGCAAAGAAAACCTATCATGCCAAAGATTCCGAACGTTAAGCCTAAAAGGTAGGTATTTTATTTAACGTCGCACTGGAGCAACACAAGGAGCTATTGGCGACGGTCCAGGATCAATCCCCCAAGGGGAAAGATCCGCGGACAACACCTCGTAATTTTGAACCACGGTCAGATGACGACGTCACACCTGAGCTGGCACCCTACTCTCTAAACTTCCACACCAAGCCAACGCGAGGACATTTGAGACCACGACAGATTTAACATGCACCAGCCCCCTTTGCGCACGGTTTTGGTTGGATTCGAACTCGCAACCCTCCGTTTGCTAATCCGTTGCTCTTCCAACCGGGTTACAGCGGCCCGAAAGCTAAAAGAAAACAACCGTATTCATACCGAACAAGATCACTAATCCGAATAAACTCACCTGCAAACTGAATATATAAAACAGCTCAAAGAGCAGCCTTAAAAAATCACCTTAATTAGCGAGGCGTGAAAATAAATAAGCCTCCCCTCATTTCCACCACCCGGTAGGCAAAAAGGAAAGCAAAACCCCCGTTTCGAAGATGAGAACAAACTGAAACCGACATTACAGACGAGGCACAACGACCCAAAAATCAACCCGATAACTGTCGAGTGACAGAGAATTCTTTGTAGCACCCCCCCCCCGGGGAACCCTCCTAAATAACCAGTCACACTCTCCGTAGGACGGTTTGAAACACTCCGACACGCAGTTCGCTGAACTTGTAGTTCAAATCGCAAGAGGGAACACAGCAGCTATTTCTGTTGACATAGCGAAGCCCGGTCCGACGTAGCTAAGCAGGCAGTGTTTGAGGAGCGGAAAAAAGCGAGCAGAAGAATGCAGGAGGGGAGAGCAGCAGAACGGGGCTTTTGTCTTCGTTGAAGACTTAAATGCTAAAGACAGATGGTAGCTTGAATACCAAAAAATGTCGTTTTTTTTTTATCTGTACACAGAACTTGGGATATTTATATAACACTAATAAACAAGCATGCTCTTATTTATGTTTTCGAAAGAGTATGATTAAAATTAATGATATGGGAAAAGAATATTTGTTTCTTTCTTAGCGTAATTTTAAAAATATACATCATTATGCTAGCGCCAATCTTTTAAAACCAATCACTCTACGAACAGCATTAGATGGTATTTAAAAGTTAATTTGTAAAATAATTCTGCGTTTGTCTTATTCTTGACATTGAAATTTTAAGGATTGGATGGATGGAAAGCACAAGGGCCATATTTGGCCAAGCTATGCCAAACACAAGACAGACAAAACAATGAGGGAGGAAGAAAAAGCAAAAAGCAGAAGGGTAGGTGGGGTAAAAATGAAAGGAAGGAAAGATCACCTAGGAATAAAAGGATGGACAGGAAAGAGTTGAGATGGATTGCTTGGCCATCCTGGGGTAGGTGGATATTTTAATTAACGTCGCACTGGAGCAACACAAATGGCTATTGACGATGGTCCGGGATCAAACTCGAAGGAAAAGACCCGAGGACAACACCACGTAATTTCGTACTACGGCCAGATAACGAGGTCACATCTCAGCTGGCACCCCACTCTCCAAACTGCCACACCACGCCGACACGAGGACATCAGAGGCCACGAAAGATTTAAAGTGCACCAGCTCCCTTTGTACACGACGGTCTTTCGTTGGAATTCGAACTCGCAACCCTCCTGTTGCTAATCCGTTGCTCTTCAAACCGGGCCACAGCGGCCCTGGGTATCCTGGGGTCGCGACCCCCTGTTTACCTGTGGAAATAAGCCCTCATGGGAAAATAATAGATCACTAGGGTACCTCGGGTTTGTTAAGTCCGTACACACCTAAAGATGTGCCCGTGAGAGGGAAATTTTTAATTCTTAGAGTGATGGATACGATTAAAAATTAATCAGTTCTAAAGCAGGTGGAGATTTCCTCTGCTGTTCGTTAACTTAACCCTCCTGATGGTTATCTCGACAAGGATCTTGACTTTAGCAAAACTGACCAGTTTTTGATGGACGAGCGTGGTTCAAAATTAGCGTGTCCTCGGACTTTCCCTTCCGGATTGATCCCGAACCGTCCCCAATAGACCGTTGTGTTACTCCAGTGTGACGTTAATTAAAACACCTACCTTGATTGACAAGATATCTCGTAATTAGACGAAAACTCGCCATTAGACTCAACTGCTTTCTCGGGAGATCAGTTAGACTGACTATACACTGGTTGTGGAAGCGCTTTGTTTATGTTCAAACCTAACATCTTGTTTAAAGAATACTCATCCGAAACCATGGGACTCGACTGCCTCACGGAAGCCGGACTATAGGTATAGTCTGGGGACATTCCACATGTTAATGTTGTTCTCCTCCTCCGTTCATCATCGTCTGCGTAAAGATAAAGTGATCTTTTATGTTCTTTTTATTGGATAATGAACTGTAGGCCGCCGGGCGAACGCAAAATTATACTCATTAACGATCACAAAATGAAGAAAGGGACGGGTGCGGACAAGGCTGACGCAACGCAAACCACCGACCCCAGTTTAAACCCCCCCCCCCAGACTACCCGTCTGAAATTCCTTACCTCCCTCCAGACCTGGGCGAGTCTGGTAAGACCAGCTAAACGCCGTTGGATAAATATATAATCATCGTGGCTACGGTTTTTTGAAAAGAACAATTTCTTTCCTGCCCCCCAGATTCCCCCAATTTGACCTGTCATCGAGACGTTGCGGAGAGGAAGCGATGTGCTTCGTGATTGGCAGGTATAACAAGAGCAAAATTGTCAGTCGGAACGAGAGGAATGGTAATCGATCGCTCGCAACTTCCGCTGGGTTTGTTCTACAAAACGAGAAATTGAGAAACTGAAAAAAATGGTGCGCGGTTTTCTGGAATTAGGTTTCTGCTGGCTGACCATGGCCTCGAAACGAGTGTTTCAAGATGACTGAAAAACAAAGTTCTGATGAATTTTGTGTTAACGATCTTGTCCTTGGTTCTGCGCGTCCACTTCTGTGGAATTTTGTTTTTGCCTCTTGGAAGCCGAAGAGTAAAATTCCTTTATGTAACCACTGAATGTCCAATGAACATTTGCGCATGTGTGAATCCGTAGTCACAATTTTGCTGTTGGTTTGTATGAGAATCTGTGGTCGCAACTTCCGCTGGGTTTGTTCTACAAAACGAGAATTGAGAACGAAAAAATGGTTCACGGATTTCTGGAAAAAGGTTTCTCCTGGTTGACCATGGTCTCGAAACGAGCGTTAAAGATGACGAAAAGACGAAGTTCTGATGAATTTTGTGTTAACGATCTTGTCCTTGGTTCTGCAGATCCACTTGTGTGGAATTTTGATTTTGCTTCTTGGAAACCTAACAAAATTCCTTTATGTAGCCACTGTGAACATTTGTGTGTGTGAGGTGAGTGAATAAGTAGTCACAATTTTGCTTAGTTTGTATGTGAATCCGTGGTCCCATTAAAGAATTTGTCTTCGTTTGGACATTTAAACGCATGTGATTCCGTGGTTGTAACAAAGAATTTTGCTTACTTTGTATATGAAACCGTGGTCACATAGGATTTTGCTCTTCACTTGAATATTTGCGTAAATGAATAGTTTGTTACATAATTTTCCACATGGTCAGGTTTCATGAGGTAGGTATTTGAATAAACGTTTCACTGGAACAACACAAAACGGGCTATTGGATATGGTCCGGGATCAACTCCGAAAGGAAAGATCACAGGACACTTCGTAATTTTGAATCAGTCAAATGACGAGGTCAATACTTGAGTTAGCACCCCACTCTCCAAACTTCCCCACCACACCAATGTGAAGACATTAGGGGACCACGCAGATTTAACGTGCGCCAGCACCCCACGTAAACGACGGTCTTTGGTTGGATCGAGTTTCGAATTCGCAACCCTCCGGTTGCTAATCCGCTACTCTTACAACCGGGCTACCACGGCCCCAGATTTCAAGAGACAAACGTTCATGCATGTGGACCTCCGGTTAGTTGTTTTTTATGGGACCCATTTAGCCAAACTGCGCCATACACAAGGCAACGTCGTTATGGGCATGCACACAAGGAAAGTTTTACCGACACAGAAGAGAGAAATACATCCAGAATGCGTTGCAGGAATCGAATCTACGTCACATACAGATTGCTAGAGCAGTAGACAAACCCGCAGAGCCACTGAGGTCCCTGTTTACTTCCATAACGAAGACGTTAAAAACGTGCTTCTCTGGATATTTTGAATTTCAAAATTGTTTACCGACACAATCTCTACCGGTTTTTAAGCCAATACTACCCCTTTTCTTGGGTGCACCTCTGTAATTCTAACAGCCGTATTCACAAGTCAGGGATTAACTAGCGAATCTCTAACTCCGGATCAGAGTTTGACTTACCGATTATGTCCAAAACGCATTCACCTACAGGAAAGTTAAATGTGATCTGCCTATTAGCAGCTATGTAAAACTGACTGTATCCTGTACGCAGCAGGTCATCTATTCTGCCACAGCGCTTGACTTTGGACAAGTATCACTGATCTTTGCTTTTGAATGCAAGTGAAATAAAATATGCAGTGTGTTTGTAAAAACCAAGGCCTTTTTAAATTTTAAAGGAATTTCAGCTCATAAGGCTTTTTAATCCTCCTGGTGGGTGTGAGGAGGTATCTTTGTCATAAGGAAAATTGACCAGATTTCTTGGTGGATGAGATATCTCATCAATCAAGGTCTCGTCGTCTCTCATCATTAGAAGACAACTGTCCATATTTTGATCTCGTTATCATCAAAAATATGATGAGATATCTCATCATTGACAAAACTGGTCAAATCTTGATGTAAGAGCTATCTCGTCGAAGCCACATGGAGGGTTAAGGGCCCCTTAAAACTAAAATGAAAATTAAAATCTAGGGTCCAGGCCCTAGACTGTTTATATGCACATGCACGAAAACAAACTGGATTTAAAATACTCAAGTAGAACTGCTTATGCACATCCACAAAAACAAAAATGAATTTGAAATTGTACCCAATAAAACATTCTGGGCAACTGAAAGAAAGTGCTTAGGTGTCATTGACGCCTGATTTTCTGCTCCATAATTCTGCCCAGAACACAATAAAAATTCTACATCAGAAAACAATAACTTGCTGCATCAAGTGATTATCCATTCTCCTAATGACCGGAAAATTATAACTTGATCGCCTTAATCATAAAACAATCACCTAAAACAAAAACAGCTAATGATCACCAGAACATCAGTTGATTTACAATGACCGAGACGTGTTCATATTTGAGTCAAATGTAACTATAGTGAACGCGTGACTCTCAAACAGTTAGAAAGATCTGCAAGCATGAAGACTGTCGAACCATTAAGAACCTTACACGCGCTAATCTAGCTATGATTTGTCCTGCGGTAAAAAAAATGAAAAGAACCGACGGCAAAGGAACACCTGGATCAACAATCGTGGAAGTGAAATGTAATTGGTAGATAGGGGAGCGGCTGTGTTATTCCATCTGGGTTTTGACATGGTTGCGTTCTGTTTTAGTGTTCGGCATGGATATAAAAGGATTACTATTCAAACTTGAATGCTAACTGGATTTTATAGCCGCGTCTAATTAGTGCAGTTAGGGTTATAGTCTAGAGTAGGTAGTTGAATTTACGTCGCTCTGGAACAAAGCAACGAGCTATTGCCGACCGTCCGGGATCAATCCCGAAGCGAAATATCCGAGGACAGCACCTCGTAATTTTGAATCACGGTTAGATGTCGAGGTCAACACCTGAGCTGGCACCCCTCTCCAAACTTCCACACCACGCCAACGAGAGGATATTTGAGACCCCAACAGATTTAACATGCACCAGTTCCCACATGCACGAAGGCCTTTGTTTGGTCGAGTTTCGAACTCGCAACCATCAGGTTCGAGTTCTTTCTTCCAACCGGGCTACCACGGCCCTAATATCCTATTCGGAATTCTTGTTGGCGAAGTGCTAAAATCGTATTCAAAAAACAAGCCGTGAAGACATGGTCGGATAGATACAAGAAACACGCCTCCGAACCGCCACTTACATTTAGCTTGACAGGTAGGTAGTTGAATTAAAGTCACACTGAAGTAACACAAGGGTCTATTGGCGACGGTCCGGGATCAATCCCGACGGGAAAGAACCAAGAACACCACGTAATTTTGAACCACGGTCAGATGACGACCGGGGGCCTCGGAATTCTAGGAATTTAAATTTGAGAGGTCAAAAAGTGCGTTTAGAAGCTTCCAATATTCTTGTGGCTCTCTTATAAAATTCACCCTCGAGTGACATTTTTCTTGAACACGCACAAAACCGAAATCAAAGCTTCGAGAATTCCACGATTCAGAAAACTATTCCCAAAATTACAAACCAAATCGTGGGGAGGCGGTCCTACCTATCGACTTAAAGTGAGCAAGAAAGTTCAAGAGACGGTCAGTCAAATTCCAAAGTTGACAACCAGGAGGGACCGAGGGGTAACCTCAGGGGTCCTGAGGACTAAAGAAAACCCAGGAGGCGTATACCAAAGAGGCCAGGTAACAATGTTCCAAAGGGAAAGGTCAGTGGTCACCAGGAATGGGCATTCTTAGATTTATTGCAGGAGAGGAAATTTGAAAGGTAAAGCTTAGGAAAAGCAATTCCCTAGAACTGAAGGGGTTGTGAAAAGGCAAGCGTACAAAGGATCTCCCCAGTCTATAGCTGTCCTTGTCAGGTAGACTATCTTTATCCCTCTATGGTACGCCACATTTTTCATAAGGAAAGGGGCAATTTCTGCCAAATTTTAGTGAAATATCACTAACATTTGGCAGGATTCTGGGCTTGCCTCGTTCGAGACAGCATTGAAAATCAGTCGAGTTCTCGTGGTGTGGTCTAAACAGCACGAATTTTCAGGTAACTTCTTTTGCCAATGTTGGAATAAAATTTAATGTCGCAGTATGCTGTTAGCAGCTTAGTGGTATGTAGGTATTTTAATTAGCGTCGCACTAAAGCACAACGGACTTTAATTGACAACGGTCCGGGATCCAACCCCAAGGGTAAGATTCGAGGACACCACGTAATTTTGAACCACGGTCAGGTGACGAAGCAGCTTAGTGGAGCGACAGTGGCAGGAATAAAACGATAATTCATTTTAACATTTTTCAATACATGCAGAGAGCAGGATTTTTTCCATACTTTACCATTTGGCAACAAAATTAAACAATCGACTAATATAATTCGCGTCTTTTAGAGTAATTTTTAAAACAAAACACTCATTCGTCACGCATGTTCATGAGCGAGTCTTACGTATATAATTTCAGTAGGAAAATGCATGAAATCCCAAATTACTTCGAGCTAGAACATTCCCATGGATTAATCGAGAATCTGGGCACGTGACAAAAGCAAACACCGGGAACGTCGGGCCACATCAAAGGGTTCCTTATCTGGATGTTCAACAACGATCTAAATAAGCAACTTTAAATGACTTATATCAGGAAAGAAATAAGCAAACTTTGTTTTGGATAGCCCGATTCCCCAGGCAACTTTTATCTCCAAATTAGTCGTGTTCTGGAAGGACTCTGATACAAACTTAAACAACGTATTTTTGAGAAAGTAGTTAAGTTTAAAAAGGGGACTCGGTTTGAACAAAGTTCCACTGCAAATGGTCCAGTCTTCATCGCTTGACTGATCATTCGAGAGGTCGAAAGATAGCTGAAATATTGTTTGGAAAGTTACGTTTATCAATATCCTGGACAGGAGGCAATTTTTCAATGAGTCCTTACAATCACGTTTGGCAATCTAAGAAACTTAAGTGCCCGGAAAATATTAGCGACATTAAGCGATGAGACATCCAAAAAATAGTCGCTGAGCTTCAATTCGTCGCCACATGGAAATACACTTCAATTTTGTTCAGGTTCTGAGAATTTAATGTAAAGCCGATGTAATTATATAGGTGAAAACAGCGTCACTCAAAGTCTACGAAAATGAGTAAAAACTCGCTGAGTACGAAAGTTTCCTGGTCGTATTTGGTGACCTAAATCAATTTTTGGAATTGAGTTGGAGATGTTTCCTTGGGTCATACAGATGGTAGCTCAATTTTTAAAAAACACATGCTTACAGCGTGTTCGAAACTAACAGTACAGATTAAAATAATTTACAAAATTTGATGTTACAATTTCTGGTGAATGGATATATAAAAAATAAATAGTTAACTTATTCGATACATACTTGTAAACATATCTCAATCGCATACAAAATTATGCGCTTTTTAAATTTGGTAATAGAATATTCTTCTAAAAATTAAGCAAAACCATCCCATTTGAAGATTTAGTACAAAAATTACAACCAAATCTTGTTCAAAACTTTTGTAATAAAGGTTTATTCATTTTTACGTACATTGGGCACCCGTAATTTTTTTAATTTTTAGCTTAGTAATGTAGACTTCTTTCAGTCTTTATACATAAGCATTACTGCATTTTTGAAGATCATACTAATAAAGCAAACTAATCTGAACGAATTTGTATACGATCTTAATCTATTCTTAATTTAACCAGAGGCGAAATGCAAAAATTCAAGTCAAGAGAACTTGTTATTTCCCAGTTAATACAGTACTAGTTATAGAATGAAATATTTTTAACTACAATTTACCGGTTCTTATGCCGCTACCAGAAAGCCAACGGTGACCAATTTGTTGTGTTCCCTTTATTTCATAGTTTACCTTTACTCCATATTTACTTTGTATGAGATTGAAAACACGTAGAAATGTTTCTTTGTTGGAAGATTGAATTTTCTATGAATTCAATCAAATTCGTTTCAAAGAGTAAAAATAGAACTGAATGATTATTTTTATCAGTCATCAACGAAACAGATTTCGTGACAACAAACTGCTAAATTCGTTCAAACGATGTATTGAAAAATTAATTATTTATGAAACAATAAAAAATTAAAGATGCATTTAGATCAACTTCGATAGATTTCTTAAAAAGAGCGCGTATCTTTTAAAAATCTTCCAAATAATATTTTTAAATCGTAAATTAAAATTTTAAATTTTATGAATTAGAAACCTGCAGGAAATTGTAAATCATAATCAAATCACTCCGATACTCTTTAAACTACGAGTTCTTAAAAAGATAAATATTACTAACAAGTAACTATATTTTCACTTTTATCTGAAACGTGGTAATATTCACAGCAATAATTCACAGTAATATCAAATTTCTCTTCACTGGAAAAATAAAATGAATAGAAATAAAATGACAAAAAGAAAGCAAAATATATTTAGAAAATCCCACTTACCAGAAATTGCTTGAAACGGAACATCAGAATTACTAAAACCTTTCGCCGTGTAGGCGTATCTCACATCAGAACAAGCTAATTCTTTAGAACTTGAAACAGTACTAAGTACACTAGTGGATTTCACACTACACGAACACATTAATAAATATGAAGCTATACACAGCAGTCTGATGAGCTTTTCCGACGTACACATGCCTGGAGCCATGCTCTTGTCCACTACTTTACGATTACTTTATTTATGAAAAAAAAATTTATTCAATTTCGATTCGAATACAGAATACGAACATTTCTCTAACACATGGAGTAAGTGGATTATTGTGATTGGAACGTGTAAGAATCGAGAGCTTTCATGTTCTACTTCGATGTGATGCACAAGTTCAACGTCTGCTATCACACAACATTCCTTCTGCTTGTATTGGATCACAGGGTAAAATGTATTTTGACAGAGAGCTCTGGCTGTTCCAGCTACTGTGTATCACCCCTGTCAATAAATATTAAGCTTAGTTACTACAATTCAAGGAACTAGAATAGATATAGTTTACCACAAACTTTTATTCTAGGAAAATGTTTGAGTTTTATTCAGTATTATATTCAATTAAAAAGAGAATTTCAATAAATTAGTTTTGGGGAGTATGTTCGCTTTTTCGATAGCGGCAATTCGACGCTATGATTGGAGAGAGCGATAAGAGATTTTAGTGTATATTCTCGTCGCCAGATGGCAGTACTGAAATATGAATGAAGTAGTGTAGTTTCTGTTTCGTCCATTCCGGGAAATGTATTTTTTATAGTCTATAAATGGTTAAAAATAGCATTCAAAGGAATTCTAAGAATTCGCATCTTTTTCTTACTAGATGTTATGAATATCTGAAAATACCAGGCTTTACACGCTATTTCTGTGCCAAAATAATGCTCAAATGAGGAATATATTTGTAGATAATAAAGTAAATAAATAACACACAAATAAATAATATATTCAAAGCTATAAGTTTCTTTGGAATTTAGCAGTAAATAGTTCATTTTATTGTGATACTTTTTTCTGAATTTCCATTTAATTTTTACACGATTTGTTTTAAATGGTAGGAGACAATTTAATCCAATTCACATAAAAATTCAAAAAGTAAACAACAATGTGATTTAATTAAGAGAACAACGTGCGAATAAAATTGAGCTTTATTTTACAACTGATAGTATAAATTTTATAAATGCTATTAGCTTTGTTACACGGACTTCGCCAGATAACTTTTACTTTTTTTCACAAATGAAGTTGTTTTCCTCGAATCTTCTAACATCTTTATGAGCTTTACCCGCTTCACGTTATTTTTGTGTTCTATCTTCCAATTGCTCCGCCTGTGATAGTTTTTGACGTTTTCTGTTGTCTTAGTTTGGATTAAAAATTAGTCTCGTGAAATGTTCATTGAACTTTATTTCTATGACTAGACTAGTCCTACGTGGACGAGTTGAAGCATAGACTTAGAAATTCCAGACAGAAAAACTGCAAGTTTCATGATGCCGGAGCTCAGAGTTCGAGAATTTTTGCTACTGCAGACAGATTTCCTGTTTTACATGTAAGATTATCATATTAAAAATGTTCAAAGCATGTTCATATCAAATTGAAATTGTTTATAATCTCCTGCTTGAACTTATTAGTTTATATTCATTTCAATGAACATTACACTACTCTTTCTTTGGAACGATAAGAATTTAAAGCGCATTAGACTAAAATTTTGAAATTTCAACAGATAATCCAAAGCACCGCGGTAGCCCGGTTGGAAGAGCAACGGAATAGCAACAGGAGGGTTGCGAGTTCGAATCCAACTAAAGACCGTCGTGTACAAAGGAGGCTGCTGCATGTTAAATCTGTCGTAACCTCTAATGTCCTCACGTTGGTGTGGTCTGAAAGTTTGAAGAGTGGGGTGCCAGCTCAGGTGTTACCTCGTCATCTGACCGTGGATCAAAATTATGTATTGTCCTCGGATCTTTCCCTTGTGGATCGATCCCGGACCGTCGCCAATAGCCCGTTGCTCCAGTGCGACGTTAATTTAAAATACCTACCTACCAAAGCAGTCAACACTTAATACAGTAGTAGATGAGGCACCAGATGATGAATATGACTTCTTGAAGTAGAGAGCTTATATGCGTATTATTTTATTTTCGGTGGTTCACATATTTTGGCTAACTTTCCAGAAAATACCTTCTGTTGGTATATTACCAATGTAAATATTTTTATCCCGCACTATTAGCCTATATTAAGAAATAATATTTCAGAAAATTGCTAAATAAATTCTATTTCATTGCATGGCAAGTTCGTTTAAAAAGAAGAAAGTACAAAGCATTCAAATTTCTGGTATAGGTTCCTAGACAGTCACTGGCTATTATCAGTTCCTGGACCATAAAAATGCTGTATATATTACAATAATTTACTTAGGATCGCTGTTGTTTATGAAAAAAGTACAGAACTAATTTTAATCAAATATACTTAACGTAGACTCTTTGTACTGTAATATTCGTCTAAGCTCCAGTCTTTCTGTTTTGAAGCTTTTTCTCGGTTTTGCTCTCATAATACAAAAGAGTATATTTACTTTAAAGTCTATTAAAGGTTATAAAATAGCATATCTAGGAACTCAAACTCGTGTGCTTCTGTCTCTCCACTCGCAATTATATTTTGGTTTTGAATTTCGCTAAAAATAGCTTCCATTCTTAAAAAGATTTTCCTTTTTCAGTAGGAATCATTTTTCAAACATATGCATACATTAATTAGGCAAGTACAAAAAATCGCTGATTTAATTAAGAGGTAGGGACTAATCACGAAACTCAATTAAGAGCAAATGCTGAATTTAGAAAAGTAGTACATGTTTTAAAGTTTTCAGTTAAATAAGCAGTTAGCACTATTCTTTAAAGAAAAATTAACTTCTTTTGAAAATTCATGGGCCATATTAATAATTTCTGTATTTCGGAAAAATTATAGTCCATTCCATTTTCCAATCCAAACTCAAATTTTCAGATATTTTTAATTTTTTAGAAATGCTAAGTTTATTTAATTTTCGTTACGGTCACATTTACAAGAGATAAAAGCGGAAAATTTCATTTTTTGTATAAATTTATAATTTTTTTCACTAGTTTATTCCAATTTTTAAATTACACCCATATCTAAAAATGTTACATTCGGTTAACACATCTCTTATAAATTACTATGTAGGGGGCCTTTAAATCTCATTGCGAGTTACAGGTGGCGCAGTTTCGATTCCTGAAACCTACCCTGGGTGGATTTTTCTTTTCTGTATCTGTAATTCCTCGAGTTCGAAACCCGATCCAACCAAAGACCGTGCGTTGGGGATGATGCACATTAAATCTATCGTGGCTTCAATTGTCCTCACGTCGGTGTGGTGTGGAAGTTTGGAGAGTGGGGTGCCTTACCAGGTATTGATCTCGTCATCTGACGATGGTTTAGAATTAAGAGGTGTTGTCCTCGGATATTTCCCTTTAATATTGATCCCAGACCGTCCCCAATAGCCCGTTGTGTTACTCGAGTACGACTTTAATTAACTACCAACCTGAGATAAATTCCTTTTAGCCTTTAAGGTTGTTAAAGATAAACGAGCTTCTCTTTCAGAAGGTGCTGCCTCTGTGTGTATTTCATTTGTTGGTGAAATCAAAGCGCGAAATTTTCAGTAAAATAAAGTAGTAAAACTCAAATCAAAACAAAAAAGCCTTTTATTTTAAAAGAACTATTCCATAGTTTCAAAATGTATGTAAAAGTTTAACTCAGCGTTCATTTATTCTGAAATACATTCAGTATTTCATGAACTATACTTTTATAGTTGAATCATCCACTTCATCCGCTCAGTGCCCACTGTGCCACTGTATGCCCACTGTGCTAGCAACCTGCGAGTCGTTTCCGGCGTAGGTTCGATTTCTCTCTTCTGTGTCAATTAAACTTTCCTTGTGGGTGTCTGTGTTCGATATTTTTATCCTACGCTAAAACATATTTACAACTCAACTTGTGATGTAACTTGGTTTACTTCGCGAGGAATTCCTATCTGACTAATGTTGTAACTCTCATGATGTGATGCTGTATCAACCTGATTTTCTTTTTGTTCTTAATTATCTCTTAACTTAGTCTAAATAAATTATTCGTTTTCTTAAAAGGCTTCCTCATCAATCCATGGCTTTAGTCTGTCTGCTACATGTTCACTTATATTTCAAAGTCCTTGGTGAAACTGTCCTTGTATGCGTATGTCCTTTACTTAATGTTGTCCATATTGTGTTTGACGCCAACAAGGCCAAATATGTATCAAACTAACCATATATTCCAGTTAAGGTGATCTCGTTTTGAGCCATGGCGTAAAATAGAAGTCATCTTTAATCTGTAAATACAAATATAAAGCGCGCTAGTGTTTTGCTTACATCAAATTGTCAAATGTCACTTTAGATCAAATCGGCACAGACCCCAACCCGACCCCCTTCGATTCTTTTAAAACTTGGCAATTTTGTTGCCCTGCCACGAAAATGGAAGTATGGAAAATTTTCAGCTTTCTAACTGAAATAGGTTTTTATTTGTTTACTGTTATTTTAAATTTGAAAAATCGAGCAATTTTTCATGATTCTAGACTCATTAAATCATTCTTATCTGAATATAATCATCTGATCGTACTTTTTTGTTCCAAGCTTGATATATGTTGACCTTTGATTTTGAATTACAAAAAATGTGTATTATTAATTTTTTTTCTAAATATATATATATATTTATTATTATAAGTTTCAAGTTGTGACTCACATGGGTTCATAGTGAAAAAGTATTCCGAATAAAACATGTAATTAGTACCCATAAATACCTGCATCGTGTGACCTGACCTAATTGTCCAATTGGATTCACATAGAATTTATTTTGTTGGTAAAAAATATAAGCCTTCTGATGATTTATTGCTGTGTGAATGTCACTCAATTTCACCTGATCATCAAATATAGAAAAATTATATTTAATTTCTTTCCAAAAATATATATGTTAAATACACACTACATGTGATATTTGCTTTCTGGAAATTTCAAGTTGGGACACGCATCGGTACATAATAAAAAATATTCGTAGTTAATAGAATCATATAAACAACACCCATAAACACCTGTATCGTTTGACTTTATTGCCCTTAAAGATTGTTTTCCATGGAAAAACGCCATAGAGTTGAGTCTATTGTTCTACAAAAAGGTTTTAATTAAAAAAGAAATGCAGTTAAGTCTGTTTTTCCTGCAATAAAAGTTTCTTTCTACGGAAAACGACGTAACATTGTGTCTGTTTTTTCCAGAAAAAAAGGCTTTAATAAAAATTAAGTACATTTTAGTCTTTATTTTTCTACATTTTTTCAAAAGGGTTTTATTAAAAAAATAATAAGTACATTTGAGACTATTTTTCTACATAAAAAAGGTTATGTAATAAAAAAAATAAGCATAGATGAGTCCTATTTTTTCTACAATAATAGTTTCTTACAACGGAAAAACAATGTACAGTTGGGTCTATTTTTTCTACAAAAAAAGGTTATGTAATAAAAAAAATAAGTATAGATGAGTCCTATTTTTTCTACAATAATAGTTTCTTACAACGGAAAAACAATGTACAGTTGGGTCTATTTTTTCTACAAAAAAAGGGTTTATAATAAAAAGTAAGTACAGTTGAGTCTATTTTTGCTACAAAAAAAGAATTTTCTAATTAAAAAAAATTAAATACAGTTGAGAACATGCACTTGTGTACCATATCTGGAATCCCCTGTTACAGAGCACCCCCACAATGTTCTGAAACATTTATTTGATAAGTGTGTGGGAGGTAAAGCAGCAATTAAAGGGGGAAAGAAAGATGCGTGGGATGATAAGAGAGAAAATTAAGATTTCATAATCCTCCTCTCGTAGGGTGGAGTTATATTTCCCCTCCTAAGTGTACCATCGATCTGAGCACCAGACATCTGCGAGTGTTGACCTCACGGTACCTGGCAACGGAAGTGTCAAGCAGACGATGTCTGTGCGCCCGGAGGGACATGGTGACATTCTAATGAAAATCAACAAAAGTTAACAATGTTGACTGAAAGAAGTAGTTACAGTTTATAAATACCCATGGCAGTTGAGATGATGCGCGGACGGCTGACCGAACGGTGAGCCGACGAATTATTTTTTTGCGACGAAAATTTTAAGTTTTTAAAGATAGGAACAGGTCTGTAAAATGCGGAGGGTGGCTATGTTGAGTTCTGCAATCCTAGGATTTAAAATGGCAAAAAATATTCATATTTAATTTTCCATTTGTTCTCTGTAATCGATCTTATCGATTTCAAACAGTTCGGTGGAATCAATCTTGTTCAATCAGTCAAAAAGTAAGAGTAAATACAGATAAGAACAAGCGAGCACCTACCTACACCTTTGCCATAGGGCTTTTGTAGGACTTAAAAAATGGCAAAAATATTTATATCGATTTATTCTTTGTAATCAGTTTAGTCGATTTCTGAGTAGCGGTGGAATCGATTTCGATCTTTTCGATCAGCCAATAATTAAAAGCAAATGGAGGTAGGAGCAGGTGCGCAACTGCGGAGGGGGCTATGGGGACTTAAGTCACCCAGAACTTAAAAATAGCCAAATATATTCAAATAATCGATCTGTTCTCAGTAATCGATTTCAGTGAAGAGGTGGAATCGATCTCGATCTGTTCAATCAATCAAAAATTGAGTGTAAATGGAGTTAGGGACAGGTACGCACCTACAAAGTGAACTATGGGTACTCAAGACATCCTGGAATTTGACTGTGGTTCAAAATTACAAGGTGTTGTCTTCGGTCCTTTCCCTTCGGGATTGATCCCGGACCGTCGCCAATAGTCCTTTGCGTTGCTCCAGTGCTGCGTTACTAGAACTACCTACCAACTATCCTGGAACTTAAAAATAGCATATTTATATATTTAAGTAATCTATTTGGTCTCTGTAATCGATTTCGTCGATTCAAGAAATCGGGGGAATCGATTTCGATCTGTTTGATCAGTCAAAAATTAAAAGCAACTGGAGATAGGAGCAAGTGCTCATTTGTGGAGGAGGCAATGGAGATTTAAGCCATTCCAAAAGCAAATATATCCGCATTTAATTAATCGATCTGTTCTCAGTAATTGATTTCATCGATTACGGTGATTGATTTTAGTGATTTTAGTATTTAGAGTGGTTTTAGTGTAAATAAACAGTAATTTTACTTCCCCTTAACCAAATGCTCTTATATGATATATTTCTGGGTCCCCCAAACATGTAGGGATTTGTCGTAGTCTAATTGGTGTTGACCAATCAACTATCATCTATCAATTCATTGTTTGGAAGTTTTATTGTCGGCGTGCTGAAATCGGATTCGGAAAACATCCCAAGAGATGGCCCGTCCTGAATACATTCAAACAGTTCGGTCAAAATTTAAAATAAATATTCATAGCAACAGGTGCGTACCTACGGCTGGGGTTATGGGAACAAAACCACCCAGGACAACGTATTAGAAAAACAAGCAACACATCTCAACCAGAAAAAGTGAAAAATACAAATTTTATCACATTGCTATGATAAAAAATCTTATTTTAACTAATTTAATTACTTATTTTAATAACGTTTATATAATTTATTAAAAAATGATAGAATATAGTTTTCTCTCTCAATAACTCGGAAAAAAATCCGATGATCAAACACTAATTATGATAGAACGTCCTTTTGGGGAAAAATAAGTACAAATAAAACTGAATTTCACTAAACATCACTAATACTAATAATAAATACTTTCTGTAACTCTAAGTAGAATGATTCGCATAATATAATTCTAATTTTATGATAGATTGTCTTCGTGGAAAACTTGCACAAATAACAATATACAAATCTTACACCTTGTTAAAATTGGCTTGAAATCCTTCTGTACAACTTATAAAATATAATAGAATTATTTAGATTATTTGAGTTATATTTAAATTCGAATTATTTCAAAAGAAATATCGACATAAATCCCTTCAAAATAACTACAATCATGCTATACCTAACAAATTTTTTGATCACAGACAGTTAAATTCAAAATTTAATCTAATTGAAACACAATTTGCTTTTGACTTTTTAAGTAATTTATAGCATTGTTTTTAGATTCCCCTGTTTATAATTAACTTCTCCAAAAATATCATAAATGTATATTCCTTGAGAATAGAGAGTTAAAGGGTTTGGAACAGTACAGAGATAAAGTGGAACGGAATTTTGTCGGTAAACATTATTGTTCTCAAAACTACAGAAATATTTAATCAGGCTAAACGAAATTGTCCAATTTTAGGTTCAAATTTCACAAAAAGGGGTATTTTACCATCAGATCAGATTTAATAGGCAATGATGCGTGGCAATAGTGTCAGTTCAGAAACATTTCCTTTAATCAGGCTAAACGAATATGTCCAACATTGGATTCAAATTTTACAAAAAGGGGCATATCACATTTTATCATCAGATCAGGTTTAATAGTCAGTAATGCATTGCAATAGTGTTTGCAAAAACAGATTTTCAAATAAAATTAAACTTATTACAGGAAGTAAAGCTTTTTGCCCGAGAAACATTCGAGTAAGGAAAAAGTTGTACTCCATTATTGTCAGTGTAGCTGAAAACTCAATTAGATGACTCTCAATGTTATAGTAATGGGAGATAGTTCGGATAATCCCCTTTTGAGGGAACCTTTAATGTTCCTAATATGTTTTTCTGTGCTGATAAAGCACAATTTATCGATCAATCTCAGTAACTTATATCAGCACAATAGTTTAGACTTAGTTTTAAATATAGTAATCATTACTATGCATTTTAGATTGAATTCTTCTTTACAATGTACTTTTTACTAATGAGTACCATCCTGGCTCCTGTGGGTTTAAATTACTGCTTCCATTAAAAACAGTAGAAATCTTTGGGTGATTGATTAACAAAATGACCATACCTCCCACCTCAGATTGAATTTATTAAGATCTCCTATGCCTTTTAGATTTAATTCTTTACAATTTACTTTTTACTAATGAGTACCATCCTTGCTCCTGTGGGTTTAAATTACTGCTTCCATTAAAAACAGTAGAAATCTTTGGATGATTGATTAACAAAATGACCATACCCCCCACATCAGATTGAATTTATTAAGAACTTCCTCGATTAGCATGCCCGTTCCGATCCCTACTTGCCCTGAAAAGGAGCTCCTAGTAAGTTAGATAAACGAAACATAATGAAGTTTTCTCCCAGTGGGCGCTTCCTTTTACAAAGTGTCCTCTGTTTGTGCTCTTATCTAAATAGACTTGATTCTCTTTTGAACCATTGCGTATAATGCTTACCATATTACATAAACTTTCAGCTATATGTAATGAAAACGGTCTAATGATCCCGAAGTAAGTAATTAACACTAATAAAACTAATCTGAAGTCAGAATAGGAGACATGTAACATTTAAACAAATATTTTGTAAGGGAAAAAACTAATATTGCCGCCAATTTAATAATAATAATGTCCCCCTATGGACATTGGTGCACCCCGGTCCTCACCCCCCCCCCAACTACGCCACTTGATTTTCCATTGCTTCTCAAATATCTTTAAAAAAAGAATACTTTACTGTATTGGTAATTTAGTTAAAAAGCAATAATAGAATATAACAATATTCAGACTTGCAATAGTTTCTTTTTCAGCGATGGCTTTGAGAATAAGATCACACAAGCAATCGATTTACTCTACATAGTTGGCAAATATATTCGGAAGGACATAAAAGGAAGGACATTTCCTCTTGTACACTTTCCTTTTCTATTAGTACTGTTATCTTATAGACTTGATCCTCTTTGGATCCATGGTGTATAATGTTTATCATTACTATATAAACTAACAGCTGTTATGACAACGGCCTAATTATACCGACATGTGTAATCAACACTAATAAATGTGATCTGAAGTCAGAAGAGAAGGCGCGAAACAGTTTTAGAAAATATTTAGTAGAGAAACAAGACTTTAATATTTCAGAAATGCTGCCCCCTTAACTACGCCACTGGATGGCACTTTTAAGTTCTGGAACAGCGAGAAAAACTGAAATAAAATAAACTGCTTTGCTATACAAACTCTTATTTACTAATTAAAATCTATCAAAATCAAAAAGGCTCTTGCAAAATTATGATATATAAACACCAAAACTTATACTTAATATACCCTGATTTTTTAATAATGAAATTAGAGCAGAAATGTTTGATTTAAAGTCTGAAAATTTCAATAACAAGTCATTTTTAACTTCAAGTCTATTTCAAATCAATAAATACTGGAATCTTCTACCAATTGTTTTAAATTCCAAAATTTAGATTTTACAACACAAAAGAATCGGAGAAAATAATGGAAGATTGTTTTTTGGAAGGCCCTATTTCGGGCTAGTGAAATAATACATATTTTCCACTGATCCTTTGGGTCCGCGAACTATACTTTAAGAACCACTGCTCTTGACACTTAAACTAATGAAATATATATCTTAAGTATTAACTTACTTTTGAATCCAACTTCGCATAAGAGATTCAGCTTTTAGCAAGTATATTAATTCGAATTGTTAATGTCAGAATCGATAAATGTTTGATTTTTTAAAAATTGTTTTGGGGTGGTTTATGCCCATCAGCTATCCTCTTGCGGGTGCACTGAGTTTTTTCTGATAAAAATGGTTTGTTGGAAATTAAAGTATTTAAAACAAATTATTCGAATGTATTTTTCGTAATAGATGGCGCCACGATACCAATGTTGTTCTAAATGGTGTCGTGTCCTATGAGGACATGTCTTGAGGGACGTGTCCTGAGCGGACATCGGCCCTACAGAAGGGAATTGAGAGGGAAAACTTGGGGTGGTGCTAATGATGAAGTTTTTAGAAATGGGAAGTGGAGAACGGCTCTTTGGTCAGTGAGGGATAACTTAAAAATTTCGCGTTTCTCAGGTGTTCGTCTTTCCGATATTGCGATATCAAACGATACAACGACGCGCTATAACGATGCTTGCACTGACATAAACTTTAAAGTAATAGGTATTCAAATGTTTCAAGTTTCTTTTTTCCGTACTCTCTGTACTTAAAATAAAAGAGATTAGACTATGGATTCAGCAGAAATTATCTTGAAATGTTCAATTGCAAATAAATTTCTAGGCTTTTTTACTTATCCTTTATCTTGATGGTAGTAATATTTACCATTCAAATTGTTTTGCTATAACTGTATCGCATAAATAAAGTTGCATGTCAATTCATATTTGATCACCGAAAAATATTTTTAAAATCTTTGTAAATTCTATATGTTGCAATATGTTTCTTTTCTTGCAAATAGAGTAGCGATGAAATACAATGTTTTCAAATCCATAAAGTTGTTTCTATTAGCATTCAATTAGGTTATCATAACTTTGCATGGGAATTTGCAAAAGTACTAGACGTTTGTCTACTACTATGCATAATAGTCTCATCACTTACGATAGCTAATTTTCATTAAATTACTAGTAGAATTACCCTCTGCTGCTCGGGAAATTGAAAAGTAGTCACAGAATAAAATTCTTATTCCTTTCATAGAAAATACAAATATCACTTAAGTATTTTAATAACTAAACTTACATTTTTAGAATTTCCACAATTTAATTTGTAGGCTTGGTTTTTTGGCGCAAGGGTCATATTTGGCCATGCTGCGCCAGACACAATAAACTATCAAGTAATTAACACCACACAGTGAAAGCTTTCACTGACACAGAAGAGAGAAATGCACCGGGCAGGAATCGAACCTGCGCCACTTACAACTCGAAGGCTGCTAGCGCAGTGGGCATACCGACTAAGCCAAGACGGCTCCCCCCCCTTAACTTGTAGACAAAAAATTATTATGCTATTTCCATCAATTTTATCAATTATCAATGTAATTTTGAATTATATCATTGTTTTCAAAGAGGCAGATGACAAAATAATTCAATACGATACTCATGATACCCTTACAAACAAGTAAATATTTTTAGTTGAGAATTTAAAGTAGTGATATACGAAATGAAAAAAGCTTGGATTAAAATGGTCTTTCTTCAGCATAAACAATATCGATCCGTCGTTTCTGAAAGTAAAATGTCTTTAATTATTGACAGATAACTAACTGTTAATAGATTAATCGAAATTATTGTTGAAAACAATCGTTTCATCTAGTAATATCGACAACTGTGTCACCGAGACAAAACATTAATTTTGTAATGTTATTTCAATGTTTATATTCTTTCGAGATGATGGTGCGGTTTTGTATAAAACCTTCATGACCTATGCTATATCTCAGTCGACAGTTGATCCTTACAGCACTCATTTTCAAGTGAGAAATAATCAGTTTCTGAACGAAAATTACATATATGTTCAGAATCATAACGTGGCTTGATCAGATGTTCAGCCGGTACATTTATTAATGAAAACCTAATTATTAAATTTAAAAAAAAATAAAAACATTCAAATGTAAGTGATATAAAATATTTATTTTACTTCTTTTCGTAACTTCAAACACAGGAGTTTTAAGGAAAGTTAGTCGAAATAGTCATCGCCAAGTGGGCCGAAAAAAAATATCAAAATTTCCCTGATTAA
Source organism: Meta bourneti (assembly GCA_933210815.1). Lineage (NCBI taxonomy): Eukaryota > Metazoa > Arthropoda > Arachnida > Araneae > Tetragnathidae > Meta > Meta bourneti. Next base: position 63,463,657 of record OW119932.1, on the reverse strand, counting down.
ATAAATTGCTGTAGTGCGGAAATCTTGTGTATGGCATACCTTAGTATTATGTAATTAATTTTCTAAATCAGACAATATTTTCAGCAGGCAAATCGGTATCAAATTTACAGAAATTTCCAAAATTTGAGAAATTCCGTCTCAAATTCAACGTACTGATTAGTCCAAGACCTTTCAAATTGTAATGAAACTCTGTAGCAAGTGACATTACATAGCTATGAATAAAAATAACAATGATAAAAAGTTTTGTCCTCCATTCAAAAGGTTTAGTTAATCAAAGTTTTAATGAAAATTACTGCATCTTTAGTAGTTAATTGTAGCTTTTTCGAGAAGATACAGAGCTGGGCAATGTCTCATTTTAAAGCTATTTTATCGGGCTTTAATTTTTTTAATTTAATATAAAAAGCAATGAATTTTTTAATTTTATTAGTTTTTTTTTAAATGTATTGAATTTTAAAATTAAAATATTTACAAAAGGGACAGCTTTAAAAATTTGGAAAATTTTTCAAAATTTTAGGTTGTAGATCTTACCCCCTCCCCAAAACAGTTTCATATATGGTTCTTGATGGGGAGGGATTTGATGTCCTTTTTTTTCTAATGCCCAACCACTCACCTCTTTGTCCTCGGCACCAGAAGAGGTGAATTAATGGTTACTTTTGAAGTAGCATCCAGTCCACGCTACTCCTAACAGGAACAAACATCCGTGTACTAACAAACAGGGATTCGAACCCGGGACCTACTCTTGGCAGACAAGTGATATAACCAGGATCAGGTGTCATAGAGCGTGGTACATGTTTCATATGTATGGAGACAACCCGAGCAGTAAGTAGTTTTTCACATAAGTCCCACCTTTAAACAAGTCTTGCAAAAACACTCATATTGTTCATATCGCACTATTCATTCAAACACGAGATAGCCTGATTTAGCGTTCTTTCAGTCAGAAGTTCAGCACTTCTCTCCCTTTTGGGTTTCAGTCCACATAAGTAAGTCATCAGCATAAAGAAGACAATTAATGCCAGGGACAGATTTTAGTTTTAGAACGTGGTCATTTACATAAATTTTAACGTGGACACAGCTCAACACTGCATCTTGTGGTAAACCAGTCTGAAAAAGACCAAACCTTGACGACCAATCATTATACCTGACTACTTAAGAGCTGGCTAAAAAAATCTCTAATCCAATTAAACATGTATGATTTTGCACCAATTGAGCAGAGTTTTAACAATTCTCCTTTTCCACATCGTAAGCTGATGTCAGATCAACAGTGATTGCTGTCAGGACATGCTTGTTTTCCAGCGCATTTTTAATACTTTGGCCAAAGAGCGCTATATGATGGTCTGTTGGTCTGAATTTTCCATAGCCTGTATATTCTTCGGCAAGTGTGCGCAAGTAGTTCATGGAGTACCAAAAACCAATAAAGGCTATTATAAACCGTTCTTTCCATGGTTTTACCTATGAAACTAATGCATACATAAATAATACGGAGCGGAAGTTATGGATAAAAAAACCAGTTATTAAAAATTTAGCATTTTCAGGTTCCCCAAAAGTGCTTAATGACCTCTGAAAATTTCTTCTGGTAGTATAACAGTGGCCAGTTGATATGACTGAATTCACTTTTAAAATTACATCAATAGAAAAAGAATTCAACAGACCCTTGTCTGTATTTTCAAAATCAAATTTATCTAGGAACAAAAAAATTTCAGATCCTCAGCTGCCCAACATAAAAAAAAAGAACTTTCAAACTTCTACAGAATTAATTCTTCTCCATGAAGAACTTTTTGAGATGCAAAAAAGTCCGATACGTTTGAGTGAGGCAGAAATTCCCATATCCAAGTATTTTGACTAATACTGTGTTAATTTCTGAAGGTAAGCAGCTAAAACTATTGTTTTCTTGTCAACTGAATTCACATTTTGAGTTGCCATGTGTTTAAAAAAGTAGAACTAAATTTCTATTTAAGTCAGCTAGATTTATTTAAAGTAAGATTTTTGCAAATGCTACATAATTTATGTTGGTTGTCTCCAGGGGCGCACACAGCATTAATTATTATTACTGTAATTATTGATTATGTATAAAAACAAACATAATTAATATAATTTCGAAGTAAAGATAAAAATTTCGTTTACTAAAACGGGAATTTATCTTCACACACAACTTTAAAAATAGTTAGTCACATTTATTTTGGCCAATTAGTCATTAAAATGTCTGTGTCTATTCAAAATTAAAAGAGAAATTCAGTGTATAGTAATTTAACGGTATTGTGTATAATCGGTAGATCTGGATTATTCTGCTGAAAGATCGTTCACTGTTCCCATTATACAGCTCATTTCTAAATTAAAATATTTAAAAGAATATTTTCAAGCTCACAATCTTGATTTTTTTTCAATGATTGGCCACTATTGACAGTAGTGATTTCAATGACTACTGTCAATAGTGGCAACTGATTTACAAACTCAGTTTTTATGACTGAACTAACAATTCACTTAGCACTACTCTACCGAGAACTAAAACTGCGAATTTTTCATTACATAGCAAATCGAATTATTGTTTTCAGTTATAAGTATGTAATTCCCTTGATATACCAAGTTTCATTAAAAATCTGGAAGGTCATGGACTAATAAATGTGTTGATTTGACATGGAATGACTCACATTTTGGAAATTTGTGTAACTTTGATAACGATGCACGAACGAAAAATATCTGATTTTGAAAATTTTCCATACTATCCCTAGGTGTGGAATGTACAAGATTTCGGCACCATAACGATTCGATCAGGAAATATTCTATTTTTTTTTCAGTCCACTCTAGTAAGTACATCCTTGAAGTTGTTTTTTATTCCATCGAAAAGCTAGAAGAAAGTTAATAAATTATATAAATTTGAACTGTACTTGAATATGCAAAGCACATTTTTCTCGAACTATCCAGGGACTTATTTGACCTAAATAGCTGAAGACAGAAGTTAATGTGGAATTTTTTTAAACTAAACTGATGCATTTGTATTGTAGAATCTGAGAACTTAGTACCCGAAATTGGAAAGTTTCGTTTTCGGAAGTTACGTGTAAGCCAGTGAATGACTCTGGGAGCTCAAAAACTCACCCCAGAAATATTGTTTCCTGATATTTAAAATATTTCTTTACAGAAAATACTCTCTAGTTGCAAGCATGAAGGCCTTTTTTTATTCATCATCAAGAAAAGTAATGGTTCATAAATCGATATTATTTATGAACTAATTTTCATTACATGATATAATAGTTTATTGAAGTTTGAAAGCAATGATTTTGGACAATCATTTTCATCTCTCTCTGAACCATCTTTCTCACATACATACTTAAAGTACCAGTCCCCAGCAGTGACATAAAGTAAAAGTGAATTTCCAGAAACAAGGGATTTTAAGTATTTGCTTATCTCTCCAAGTAGTTACGATGAGATATCTCGTCTAACAAGATCTGATCAATTTTGCTGAGGAGCAAGATAACTCGTCGAGATCTTTTGTTAAGAACGGGCTGTTAGAACAGATCTAAAGGGCAGGTTTCAGGTTTGACGCTCTCGTTTCCTTTCAGAATCACAGGTGGGTCGTTAATGGTTTTTCTTATAGTCTAGAATTGCCCAAAGTTTTCGAATGACAGGTCATTGTCATTCGATTGAGTCGGCAGAAGATTGATGTTTTGGTTCAATTGGTTTTAAGAACAGTTCTGTGCCTCCTCAGGTTTCGAAGAATTTTCTTTTGCACGTGGTTCTCACTAATGTTGTTCCTGTCTCTAAATAAGACACACAAAGAATTCTGCATCTCTGGTTTTCAAAGCGGTCTCTATTCATGATTCGCATTAGTAGCTGACTTTTATGTTCTCTATACCTAAAAAATCTATCTAGGCCCCCTCGTTCTTTTAGAATGGGAGTTCTCACGCCTTTCTAACAAAGGGCTGGACATTTCCTGTCTTGCATAGTTGAACTCAAGGACTCTATTATTGCATCATATTGTCACTCTAAAGATACAAAATACGCATATTTTACTGATCTCTACCACAAGCACATTATCGCAGGATTTTCTCCAAATACATGGCATTGCATAGGGAACAGGTTTCATTCTAGGAAAACTCTGAGGGATAAAAGCGCACAGATGGACAGACTAATGCAGTAAATGTGCAGAGCACATCCGGTGGACAACGCAGTCGCAGTGGAGACTGTTTGCAATTTTGTGTTTTTATCGCCTAGGTGATTTTACAGAACGCCAAGTTTTAGAATAATAAAAGGAAGTGGACATTGGAGTTCAAGTCGGAACCGGTTTCTAAAGTTCTCGGCATCTTTGTCGGAGGTGATTGCGGTGGATGGACATTTTGATGCTTTTCGACTTCACACATCGCTTAAAATTGATTGTTCTGAATTGAATCAGTATTTCTAACTTATAAAAAAGGCATGCATTGTCAAGAGATCTTTAGCTAAAAGAACTAGAAGATAATCAAACTTGATTTTTGTGTGTAAAGATTAAAAGGGTTTTGCTCGAAAGTGAATAGTTTATACAAGAAAAATAAAAGCAATTATAATTTGATCACCGCATTCGAAAACTGATTTATTTTTAATTACAGATAGTGGTCCAAGATTTTAGTGATGTCTTTCTTGGATACCTATGACGGTTTAAAATAAACACATTTTTTGTGTTTCATTGCATTTAAAGGTACCCCTAGCATTTGTGCTTATTTCTTTCATCAGTCATGAATAAAATGTGTTCTGCAGATCTGTAATGAAATATACTTTATTTGAATTATTAGCAGTACGTATCTAGCTATGAGAGGAAATCGGTTTCGTAAGCAGTCGAAAAAATCATTGAAAGGTGCTTGATGAAAGGCGTTCTTTTGAGAAAATCAAATGATTTAAAGAAGGGAGCGGTTTGATGATATTTGCTCGAAGGAGGTAATATCTCAGAACGGCCCTGGTTTTATTTATTATTTACTCATACGTGATTAAGTGGAATAACAGTTCGAATTTTAATTGGTGCCCAAACAAAGTTTTATACGCTGTTTGTATAACCATCACTCGCTATAAATTAAGTATTTCAAATAAAACGGGAGACTGTATTTAACACATAACATAAAGTGGAATTAAAATGTAAAAAAAATACCTCGGGACATGCAAACTTTATGAGTATCAAGGTTGTTTCATTATTTGAATATATGAGCTACCACATACATATTTGTTTAATACACCTAAATTTGAGTCGTTTAGTGTTTAAATTTGTCCAGTTCCACAAAAGAAGTCGCAATTATGCATAACTAACTCGATAAGAATATCCTTTTCATACCGACGAAATTACTTTCATATTTCATTACACATAATACATTGCACAAATATGTTATAATTTAGCATTTCACCCAAGCTCCAAGAACAGATCTGGTCACTTGATTCTTTGTTGAAACCACTTTTTTGCTTTTATATTTAAAGCAAAAATTTATTAGACTATCTGGTAAATCAGATAATGGTAAGTGCGACAATTTAAAAAAATGTTTTAAGAATTAAGTGGGAAATTTTTCAGAAAATTGTAATTTTTCCACTATTTTAAAAGTCGGTCTTTTCAAATCACATCAAATTTGCAAATTTGATTTTTTAATATACTCTATAACTGAAGAGCACTAAGTGTCGAGTTTTAGATGTATTACTTTTTGAATAAATAGTAGCATCACCTGAAATTGTGAGACTAAAACTACTATCCTGTGAGTACATTGTTTATTTTTAATATTTGTTCTTGTAATTTTTTCAAAAAAGGGCTAAGATTGTTAACCATAAATTGTAAGATACACAAAAAAGTGCAAGTGATTTCATGCCATTTAAAAAAAGCTTCGAGAGTTTTAATTTGGTTATAACTGGGGAAACAAAGTAGATAAGTAGTTGAATTAAAGTTGTACTGAAGCAACACAACAGGCAATTGGCAACGGTTCGAGATCTATCTCAAAGGGAAAGATCCGAGGACAACAGTTATTTTGAACCACTGTCAGATGACGAGGTCACACCTGAGCTGCCACCCTCATTCTTCAAACTTCCACACCAAGCCAAAAGGAAACAAAGTAGGATAGGTGTTCAAAGTTTACTTATTGTAATAAAATACTATATCTGTCACAACAGCCCTAAAAATATCTATGCATTAATTTTATCTACGTATATAAACAATTAAAAATATTTATTTGAATTTTCCTGCACAATAATATTCTCCCTAATGTCTTTTTGCTTGAGCAAATTTTATCAGTTTTTCATGTTAAAATTTAACATTTGAGCATGATTTACGAAAACGTCTTTCCTGAGTATGCGAATTTAGATCAACTTGATTATATCTGATTATTTCAAAAATCATGCTTAAGTATATTTTCAATTTTCCTTTTTCTTAAGAACTGTTTAATAATAATATTGAAAAAGAATAATCTGGAACAGAGTGCGTGTTATTGTATACAACCTTTTTCACGTCACCAGCACACCTTACAAGCATTAATAATTTCACGACACACTATGAAGGAACATTTTTCTATTAATTTGTTCTATTTCATACTAGAGATTCAATTAATAAGATCTTTCTTTCAAATATTTTTGCATTATAAAACGTTCCAGTTAGACATTCGTTTCAGATAAATCTTATGCAGTCATAAGCACGAAATAAACGAAACAAATGGAATGAAAATACCTCAGTGATTGATATTTGGCATAGTTTTTATATCGCATCCACGAACTAAATTGTCAGATTTGACTGAGTGAAACTGAATCAGATTTTAGAACACTTATTTTATAAAATTTTTATGTGAAAATACAAAAGTAAAACTAATTGTACACAAAAGAATTACTGGCTTACCGCGTTTCCTTCCATTCCGATGTAGATTTTCTGAAATATTCACATAAACAGCAATTATGCTTAACTTTTGGACACGAGTGTAGAACAATGCCCCAAATGCCAAGCATGAGCAATGTTTCTCCATCAGGTTCTCAAGCGGTTTAGATTACTTTGAGTTTAACTCAACCAGTGATGTGAATTTTTCGGACCTAGATAAATAAGGTTGCTAGATCACACCGACACCATATTATGAATTTTCTCAATCATAAATTTCAAAAAAATTTGTATTATATATTTATCATATACGAATAAAATTTTTTGAATTACTTCAATAATTTTGATATAAAATAATTAATTGGTTCAACACTTGCTTTTGAAAAAATATGTCACCAACAGAAAATAAAATAAAACGAACTTACATCTTGAAAAAATTTCTACTTCTCATTAATTGTTAGCTTGCAAAAATAACTTCTTGGTAAATTTTTTTATTGTTTGTAAAGTTAATAATAAAAACCAGGGTATAAAAAAATCATGATTAAAAAAGTAATAAAAATCGGATTTATGATTTAAATCAGATTTTTTTATTGAAATCGGATTTTAGGATTTTTATTAATTCGTTCCCTCTACATGTTTAAATATGTTAGATATAAGATACGCTAATCACAGCATAGTTTCTAGATAGCATTGATTTAAGTAAAACAAAGGATTTATATATAAGGATTATATATAAGTCCTATATATAAGGATTTAGAAAATATAGCAGGGCAAATTTTTGAAAGATTAAAACAACAAAATTTATCATCGGGTCCTAACTTTTTTCTTTCATTTGAATTATATTTCGTGATACAAATCCAAAATACATAAAATTCTAAATTATCAAATAATAATTTTAATAAAGTAGGTAGGTAGTGTTAATTAACGGCGCACTGGAGCAACATGACGCACTATTGGCAACGATCCGGGAACAACGTCGAAGGGAACGATCCAAGGACAAGGCCTCCTAATTTTGAACCATATTCAGATGACGAGAACACCTGAGCTGGCACCCCACTCTCCAAACTTCCACACCACACCAATGTGACATTTGAGGCCACAGCAGATTTAACGTGCACCAGCCCCTGTGTATACGACCATTTTAATAAGATGAAATTTTAAATTTAATATATTTTATAAATAAAAAATTTTCCGGCCTTTTTGTTACGAAATTAGTTTCTCATGAACTAAGTGATATTTTACTTCCCCAATAATTTCTTAAAGTTGGTGTGCACCCTACATCCTAATTACTACTACCTACTCTAATAGAGAATCCAGTTAATTTCAGTTAAAATAGGCCATTCTTCAAGTGTTAGTGTTACTGAGAGGGAGCAAATCTTGTTTGAATAAAATAACATAAATCGTGTCTCATATTATTAAACTTCAATTTAGAAAAAAAAAAGAAATTTTAAAGTTTGATTTAAATCAATGATTTTTTAACAAAAATCACTTGATTTAAATCGGCATACCCTGGTTCAGACTGTTAGATATTTCAAAGTTGCGTGAAAATATTCATGAAATATTTCAGTTCATTATACACTCAACTTTTAAAAATTTGTCAAATACCTTGTCCTTTTATTCTTTTTACACATATTTATCATCAATACAGTACTTATAATTGAGCATTAAAAGACTATGAAGTGTCTTTAATCGATAAATCTTGGTGAACGTAAATGCCAAATGGAAATTTTTGCTGAGAAGTGATTGTATTGTGTGTGAGCCTATGTATTTCTAAAATATTATATGCAAAAAAGAAAACCTGCTGTATAAAAAAAACTCCAATAGTGATGTTATACGTATGTGATAAGGACTTCTGTGATGACAGTAGTAAAGCATGAAGAAAATAAGTGCATGAAATAACACAGAAAAAAGAATCTAAACATCCTCTTTATGACAAAAATACAATTAACTTTTTAGTTTCTCTGTTAAACTGAAGGCTTTATTTCTCAATAAAAAATATGCCTTAAAAATAAAATAAAATATTACAAGTGCAACTTACATATTCAGACAGCTCATGCATCAGATTGCAGTTTGGATTTTACTAACATACAAACATTTAATTGAATATTTTTAGTTTGCCATTTTCAAATGAGAAATATTTTCTACAGTATGTTAACAAAGTTTCAAATATTTAAGTTCACTATACAGACTCTTCACTTCTAAGCCCACACTGAAGAATCACAAAAACTATCAAATGTCAAAGGCACTAATAACAACTTTGTTTTTTGGTAAAACACATTTCTATATTTTCACTTGAATAACATTCCAATATATTCTAAAAAAGATGCAAAATCCTAGCCCTAGATGAGATATTTTTGTTTAAAAAAGATCTGGTTTGTTGCTATATGGTCTATAATATTTTTTTTGCTACTCAAGGACTAAGTAGATCGTATTTATGATGAATAGCATTAATAAAAAAAATATCAAGGAAAATTTTTGAAAGATTAAAACACAATATAGGAACTAGCAAAATTAATCACATGATAGAGTAAATAGAACAGCACAACAAATGCCATGCATAAGCAATGTTTTTCCCATCTGGTACTAGTCATTTAGATTAATTTGATTTTAATCCATACCCGGTGACATGAAATTTTTTGGATAAATAAGGTTGCTGAGATCCCAGTAACACCATATTATAAATTTTTGTATAAATTAATAAAAAATCAGAAAATTTTCTGAATTTTTTGCTTTACATAGTTATCATATATGAATAAAAAGTATAGAATTTCTTGAGTTAATTTTTGTATTCAGTAATCAATGCGTTAGACTTGTTTTTGAGAAAAATCATGTGTCACCAATGAAAAATAAAATAAAAGTAACTTGCACAAAAAATTCATGAAAAAATTCCTACTCATTAATATTCAGCTTGCAAAAAGTACTTACAGTGGACTCCCTCTTAACCGGCCGCCACTGACCAATTATCTACTGTAAATACAGTAGCCTATAGTAACATGTGTTTAGTTTTTCCAACAAAGGAAGTTCTTCTAAGTTAAGTTTTCTTACTTATATATAAATATATCATATTACAATAAAGTAGGATATAGACTTAGTTTTATTCTAATATAAACGATTTCAGGAGTGTATTTTAATGGTATTAAGGGAACGATGGTTTAACCGACCAAATCGTTATCCAGTCTGGGTCCCGAAGTGGCCGGTTAAGAGGGAGTCCACTGTATTTGTGATAAATTTTATTTGTAAGTGATGAGACAAGACATAAAAATTTGCATATATTGAAATCAAATATCCTTATTTAAAAAAATTTCTGAGCATCGGTATTTTCAAGCACACACACACATAAAGGGTTTACACTAACATACAAGAAAATGAAGTTTTTTTCTATGAACAGCATAGGATAAGAGTAATAGCATTCCTCCAGAATATTCCAATTGTGTAGAATTTTGAGCTTGCAATAAAAAAAAATTCATCATTGCAATCATAATCATAAAAAAGCTTTCTGCTTTTCAAACCCAAATTTATTTTGTTAACATATTTAATTATCAGATGGGTGAATTGACTTTTACATTCCAAACTTCAATTCCTTAAATATAGAATAGTTATGCTGGCAGTACAAAGAATTCTTAGGGATCAATGTATAAAATTAACAAACATATTACACCAAACAAAATGAAAATTTCCAATTATAAAGATTTATGTGCAAAATTTGAATGCTTTTGATATTGGAGAAAACTATTTCATTGTGACTAAGTGTCAGGGTATGAAAAAAATCATGATTAAAAATATAAAAAACATCGGATTTATTTAAAATAAAACCAATACTGTGATGAACAGGTTTGTGAGTAACACCTGTTGATCAATAGCCCAACAGGGAAATACATACCTATCACAAAAAATTATTCAGTGTCTTCAAGGGAAGGATGATTTTCAATACAATTGTTGGAGTGAACTAAATACCAGCAAATTTCTTAACGTATTTGAATAAAGTAACATGCATCTTGTTTTCATAACTATTTAATTATAATAAACTTAATGCATACAGAAAGGAATATGAAATTTGAAATCTTGATTTAAATCAAGCTGATTTAAACCGGCATACCCTGATCTTAACTAAAAGAAATTTATTTTTGATGCCATATGAAATGGTCATCAAAAACAAACATCATTTAGTTTTTAACTGCTGAATATTGAATGACTAGGTGACACCAAATAAGTCTGTTTTTTCTTTTTAGTTGGAAAACTTCAGACATCAGAGATTTTTAATATATCTGCAAAATATAAATGGTATTAACAAAACACAAATAACAAAAACACAAATCTATTATAGTCGTAAGGCAATACACAACACACATACTTTCATTGAGAAAAACACTTTAAACAAAATGTTTCAACTCCCAGAAATCATTGATTTATCAGATCACACTGCAAACTTCCCCCCTGTGATCAGCAGTTTATTCTCCCAATGCTGCTTTTCGAATATAAGTCTTCTGAACTAAAAGATGTTTATTATTTGTTAAATCCTCCATATATTGTAGAGGGTGCTGTGTGAGCCTGTGGAGTGTGTTAAGTCTCAAATGTGTTGTAGAGGGTGCTGTGTGAGCAAGAGGGTACATTCAGGAATTAGACTGAGAGAGGCTTCCGTAGCCTTACAATGAGAAAGTGGTCGTTCCACAACCTTGTTATATTTGTTGTTGATAAACTTGTTCTGTTACAATAAATTGTTTTAATTCAATATAGTCTACTAATCAAGATATCGGCACAATATTATTGATGCCAGACTAAATAGTCTTCAAGAAACAAATACCACTTTGTTATTCACTAATGGAAATTCATCGTTTCTGATATAAGAATTACCCAAATTAATTTAAAGATAAAAAAGATCAAACAAAAAATTCATCTCCAAAGGGTGCACTCTTATTTCAGTTACACTTATATAGAAAAAATTGCAAAATCATTTTATACAGAATAAAAATGAAATTAGTTACATTCCATGCAAACTTTAGACTTAAACTACCGTTATATTCTGTTAAAATATTTCTTTTCCAGGAGATTTCTGCTTTGATTTAAAACTTAATATCTCATCGCAAAACTCATTTAAAGACATAAAACTGGTCAATTTGCAAACATCCTTACACAAATGAGAAATTGTTACCAAAGCAGAAACTTCACCAGTAAAATTACAACATATAACATCCATGCAACAGTGGGTTAGAAAAGCAAGCAATAAGTTGAAAACAAATTATTGAAGAATTGTTTACAAGTATCAAGCAAACAATTGAAAAACTATTGTTATATTCTGTTAAATATTTCTATACCAGGAGATTTCTGCTTTGATTTAAAACTTAATATAAAAATTGTTACTAATCTTATGCAAAGACAAAATACACTATACAACTACTTAAAATTAAAATTATTAAGGTTTAAGTAGATTAAATTAACTGTAACTGTATGGTCTGTAAATTATCGTTTACATACACATTTGACATCTGTTGAATTCCTTGTTTGTGTATGCACAAATACTTTTATGTTCCAATGGTAATATCATAAATAAACTGTCTAAAATTTGGTATGTTGAAATCTGAATTTAAAGATGTATACTTTTTATAAACATAACGTAGACACCACAATTTACATTGTCAGTTTGCTTGACATGGGGAGAGAAACTAAAAGTCCATTTATTTGAGTTTTAGAATCCAATGTTTATTGACATTGGCTGGAATGAGTAAAATTCTGTTTAATTGCTCAATATAAGAACCATTTAATATCAAAGAGGAACATATTGCATCCAGTGATCCAAAGGTGTTTGAATACCTAATAACATTAAAAACAAAAGCATCAATTATTGAATCATGCAGCTAACCTTTGCAAAAAGCAGTAGAAGCTGAAAGGGTTTCTTCTAATGAAATAAAGAGATCTAAAGATTTCAGCATGTATGTCTTAATCTCTATGTCATTTACTTTTACTTCACATGTCAAAACATTACTTTTATCTATTGCCTTAAATTTTGAAAAGTTAGAGGAATTAGCATCTAGGAAATTGTTATTTACAGTTGGTTTATTAAATGAGTCCTTTGAAGGAGTCACTGTGTTCCCAACAAAACACACTAAATGTATTCACGAAATTTATTTGTATCAAATGGCACATAAACACTACTCATATATTATCTGATAGGCAAAGTAATATGCAAACACACCAGTTGATTAAATCTTGTTGCAACACATGTAAGGGAAAATTAATAGTCCACACCCCATTTGAATTCAGTTGTACAACCAAAATACTTTTTGCAATACCTGTCAGAACTATAATTATTTGATGGATCGTAAAAATCAATGCATTTTTTCTTTATTAGTAAGTATTAAACACTAATGATTTTCTATGCAAACAGGCAGAAAATTGTTTTTGATAAAATTAATGGATTGCCAGCTAGTGAAATGCCATTTATTATTAGGTTGGTACCAGCAGAATCAATTAAAACAAAGTCTGAATTAACAGTGCACAGCACATAAAGAAATGCATCAATGATAACATCAAATAAGCCTGACAAAATCTTTAGATTTCAATTTTATAGCTCTTTCGTCATTAATAGTAATAAAAGGATCTAGAGATTTGAAAGCTGTTTGACACAATTTGTATACACCAATGCTTTTAGTTAAAGATTCACCCGTTTCATTGTTTAATTTTGTAGTAAATGGTTCATAGAAACTTATCTTTGTCTTTTCGCATGGGGACATATTTACAAAAGAATCGTCAACATCTTCTGAATCTAACAACCTTTTAGCACTATTCCTCTTGCAAAGCATTGCACCTTCCCGTTTTTTCTGGTTTTGAATAGAACTTGATGCTCAATAGCCTGATTAGGGGCCACTTTTGAATATGGAAAAGATTAGAATGCCATGGCATCCAGCAACTAATGTTTGCAACGTTGTATATACATTGTCAAGCATGAATTCTAGAACTCGTGGATCATGTAATTTTTGCGATAAGGAATCCCATAATTTTTGACATGCTTTTACTTTATCAGCCTTGGAATGAGAATTGTACAAATCTTTATTCATAAATGTAGATTTTAAGGGTTCTTTAAAAGCACCTGTTTCTATCCTAGGAGCATCATCAAAAGGTTCATTGATATTGAGATTAGTTTTATGATTAGTGGAATGCACTTTATGTACATACTTACACAAATTAGAATTATCTGGGCAGTTGCAATTATATAAATGATTGCATAATGACATGCAACTAATTTCAAGACATTTAAAATAGCAGTGATCAATCATAGGACACTTAGTGTTTACTAGCTTTACAATGTACTCTTTGTTTCTTTGATTGGGACTTCACAGACCAAGTATTAGAATTATGTAAAAGCAAATCTGTATCAGGGATTTTTTACCTTTTTTATGTGTACCTTATTACCTTCAATGGCTATTAAAATTCTATTTCTGTATGTTAAAAAGTTATCTTTTAATATCAAGTAATACTTTCAACAAGGTATCTAATCTTCTATTAAATTTACGCCCAAAGTAAACAGTTTTTAACTGATTATGAAATGATTCACAATAATTATTTGTATTAACTGAAGCATAATATCTCCTGTAAGATGCAGCCCATAATTCACATTGGTTAGAATATTCCCTTTTCAAATAATTTACAAATAACTCGCAATTTTCAGAACAGTTCAAAAAGTTATTAAGAAGTCTATTAAATGCTGTAAGGTTTTTCATTTGGCAGATTCATTAATTTTAACTTGAGATTTCATTTCATAGCATTTTATCAGAAATGTAAGAATTTAAATTCCTATTCCAGGCTCTTAACACATGCCACTTGCACAGCAAATGTTTTACTTCATGTCCAAACACAGCGTGAAATGCACTAAAAGTAATGTGGTCATCATCAGTCATGACACAATTAACATTTAAATAAAGAATCTAGACTCTTAAGACATTTAAAAAGGCAAATCAATGCTTTATATGTTAATGAATTTATGATAAAATATGCTATTGGATATCCAATAGCATATAGTAAATGACTAAACTCATCTGAGACTACCAAATTGATCAAATAAAAATCATATTGATTCGTTTTATGGGTTGAATCAATGCATAATATTTTACTGCAAGACTTCACCATCATATCCTTTTGATCTTTAGCTTGAATCCCTAAAGCAAAAGAGGTATTACAATTTTTTTAAAAGGTCTAAATCAGAAGGACCATACAGTGTACAAGAGCTCCTTGAGGTTTAAAAATTAACACTGGGCCGTACTCCTCAACTTTTAACCCCTCAACAAGAGCAGCAATGGAAATTGCATCACTCTTTTATTGCAATGCGAGTCCATGATGAGAATATGACTTAATTACTTTCCGCGAAAGGAACACTTCTTTTACAAGGAAAAACTCCCTACAATCATGATCTCCAAAATTTTCTCTCAAAAGCAATCGAATTTTTTTGCACAGGAATACTTAACAATAACTGTGCTTTAATTAAGTCATGCGTACTTTGCTTCAAGGGTTGAAACTTACAATTTTTAGATTGTAGGGGATGGTTATGATTAGTGTTGTAAGAGACAGTAACCAAGTCCTTTTGCTTACAAGCACATATTCTGACAGGACAGTTAAGATTAGGTATTGTACCTTTTCTATTTTTGCGATTTGTTTTCCTGGAATTTTGAAACTGAGATGATAGAAAATTAAATTGACAAGAATAATAATAATTAAATGTTTTAGAGGTACAGCTGCAGTCTCTGCCGCGCACGGTGGCAACGACTCTTGGCGCGGCTTTTGGCATAGTTATAAGCGACTCATGCCGGGTGATGGTAACCCATTTTTTTCTCATATTTTCTCCTGGTTAGGGTTAACCTGTTTTTATGGCAACCTTGCCGGCGTCCAGTTCTGTCCAGCATTGGTTGTTCTTTTTAGTTTGGACACGGTGGAGAGCGGGTATTTTTAAAAATAACTTATATTCTACTTATGTACATTTTTTGATTCATTTCATCCATATGTACAGTATAGATTCACTGTTGGAAATTCGAGAAAAAATGGGTTACCCTCACCGGCATGAGTCGCTTATAACTACGCCAAAAGTCCATATATTTAATCCATATTTGCAGTGTTTTTCTAGTCAAAATGTTGTTTAATTCAGATTTACATATTTCATCCGTACGTATGCAGTATATATTCAATGTTGGAAGATTTCCGTGGCGACATAAAAAGTGCGCCAAACACGGCGCCAAAAAAAAAAACGCGTTGCCACCGCGCGCGGCAGAGACTGCAGCTGTACCGTTTTAGAGCCATACTGCTTGCCTCCTGTTGTTTTAGTGAAAGATGTAAAAGTTGATGTTCCTTTCATCTCGAACCAATTTTGGAAACTAACCATTGAATCGAATGAAAGCATTTGAAGAGAATCTGAATTTTGTACTTCAAACACATGCCTATTTAAATTCCCAAGGTGCTTAAATGGCCTATTAGTCTTAAAAAATACAGCAATGCATTTCACATTCATTAACTAAAATACGTAACTGCTCATGCTCAATAAATTCTACCTCACTTTTAAAAAGTTGCCACAAACTGGACCCTTTTCGGCCCTTAAGGTTTTCACATAAGTTCTTGCACATGCCATTTTATGCCATTGAAGATTGTACTTATTTGAAAATATATTTAAGCATTTCTTGCATTTCTTTAAATCAGAATTTGGTACACATTTACTAGTTAATGAATTAGCAAGAGATAGGATATCTATCGATTTTGAAATAGGGAGTGGCAGGTTACATTGATATTCTTTTGAACTAATTGAAGAGCCTAATGGGTTGTCCGTAGTTTTAGGCGATATAGATGAATTGGAGTTAACACTAGTTTCCAAACCAGAATTGTTAGATAGTTCAGAAATACAGATTTCTGAAATTGAACAAGCATTAGCTGAACAGTGTTCTCTCATGGTATCAGGAACTTTGGTGAGATCTTGCAATAAACTACTATTTTCCTGCACTTTACACTTGCTCTTATGATTGGAATACGATTTTCTGGAAATGTAAGACTTAAAACACCTCCCGTTGCTGAGGATATGAAATTTTAACACTAACATTACATGTTTTAAGATGGTTTCTAAAAGTGACCTTTGTCATAAATTTTTGACAACATGCACATTGTCTGGGATATGATTCCCTTTCCACCTCAAGATGCTCTACACTACCCCCACCAATTCTACAATGCTTAATCACACACACCTTCCACCCATTGTTTATTAGCACTACTATTATTTACCAAACTATCAGATAAGGATACCTTTACTGAGCAATAACATTCTAGGTTATAAGAAAATGGAAGTGGTAACTGATTGAACAGCTGAAAGACGAGAAGTATCAATACTTACAGGAGGAATAACAAGTTGAAAATTACTCATGTTAGTGTTGTTAGAAATAATTATTGGCAAAGGAGGAAATTCTAACAAAGAGCAGATATCAGGAACATTAAAATTTTTAGAAAGGACAGGTTTGAAAGAGGTTACAGAACACATATTAAGCTTAGATTAAGATTGAAAGTTGCATTTAAAAGACAAAGTAACAACTAAAAATGTACTTACTGCAGGACTGCCCTTGGAGATTGCAACTTCCATTGCAATCAGCCCTCCTAATGTTTGTGAAAACATTTTCGCCAAACGAAGATTCCCTTTTCTGTTGAGATGTAATCCATCACGTCACCAGAGGCCTTTTCATGAATTAAGAGACCGATAGAAATAAAATGCCTCTCGGCCCAGGCAAGTCTTTTCTAGTTCATGATTGACGATTGAGGTCTTTTGAAAAAGGCTGGTGTATTTCTGAAGAATTTCAGAAATATCACCAGCAAGGTCATTAGTCCCTACATGAAATAGCATCCATTCATTCATACTTACCTAAACTAAGTTTCCCTGATATCCTTTATATCTTCGCACCTGGAGAAGAAATTAGATCAACTTCATGATCCTGCAATTCGCTAATTAAAAATACGTTCAAATACTTAATCATTGAATCGCCATTTATGAGAAGTCTCAATTAACACTAAGGGACAAGATGAAAAAAAGTGGAGAACGATTAAGATAAAACTAAATCAAATATAAATGGTATTATAGATGGAATGAAAAACGTAGTAAAACAAATATAATGTTTTTCACTAAAGAAATACGAAAAATGTTCCAAGAAGCGCACTCCTTCAGCAACTATTGGAAACAGAAAGAAATACTATGATCAACAAATATGAATCGAACACAATGAAAATGTAAATCAAATACAATGCAAGTTTATCAGAATCAAAGGATAAAATATTCAATTTATAGGAAGCACAAAATAAGCAATCCACAGAAAGTCACGTCCGCCAAATTGACCTCAGAAATGTAGGCAGCAATTTGAGCGTCTCTCTCTCCGGAAATGAGTCACTAACAGGACCTCAGGAAAAACGCCAAAGAAAGCATGCCAATTTCGTACTGTTCAAGACAGCTGGATAGCTTAAGCGATGGCAAACCAATCAGAGTGGATCAACTGGGATGACAACCCAGAGAAAGCGGAAATACTCCCATGTCCACTATGACGTCACACATTCTATTCCCCAAAAGTTTTACTAGGATGTGTATGTCACTTGGAATAGGGCTCTTCTTTTTTAGCATATTATCACCACTTCGATCTCCGTTTTTTTTTTTGAAAGAGCATGTACTTCTAAACTTATAGTTTTTCCTTTGCATTGATGACCTGATTATTTTTAAAATTCACCTGATTTCATTCTTTTTTGGAGAGAAATTAATCCCACTGAATTAACTCTAAAAAAACTGTTTGCCTCCCACCAGCTTTCTAGACTTACATATAGATAAAGAAACTAATTTAATTATTTTGATATCTATAACAAAAGAAATTATTGTCAATTTAAAAATATCGAAACGTGGTGCTTTACATACATAGGTCTACTTTGTATATAAAAGATCAAATCGACTTAAAATGTGACCTGAAAGAAAAGATTTGTATCCTATCATTACTTTTATGAAGAAATCACACATTTTCCTTATGTCATAAAATAATTAAACCAATTGAAAATCTGTATTGAAGCAGGATACAATGAAATTGACCAAATATAAACTTTTAATAATTTGATTATTTTGATGGGAGACTAAAATAGAAAGACGGCTTTTAAGTGGTAGAATTTTAACTACAGCCTTTTATAACAGTTAGAAACGTTAGGTAACCCAATACTTTTGTAACCCATTGTATTAACTTCAACTTTAGATTTAAAAGTTGGAATTAAAAGTATTTTCTAGAAAAGTATAAATTGTGAGATATTTTCTAGACATCTCTTAGTTTTTTTTTCTAAAATAAATAGGGCTTATCTTCATAATGGGACGCGGTTTCAGTCAAAATAACCCCAACGGAGAATGTCATTTAAAATTTCAGTCTGTCTAGCGTGCTTTCTAGTGTTACTATACCTATTTCACCCGATAACCGTATGGTTAGCGCTCAGACTCCTTTCAACAGGCTCTGTGTTCGAATCTTGGCCAAGCTATGAATGTTCATAGTACTTCGGAATTCCCTTTAAGCCATGGGTCCCAGTTTAATTAACCCTCGAGTAGCAAAACGTAATCGTGCGGACAATCCAAACAAATATTTACTAAATACCTCAAGTAAAACGACCAATGAGCAATCTCAGCAAAGAATTGCCCTAACACCTACAATAATCGAAGAGTTATTTCCGAACGCAGTGATTACTGCTTATACGGATTTGAAAACTGCAAGATTATTTACCATAGTTCTGCAGTGATATATTAAAATATGTATTGAAAATTCATAATTGAAAGCAAGCGTTTCGCGAAATTCTAACGAATGAAGTTTAAAAATGAATCGGATGGCTGGAACACTATAAAAGTTTGGAAGAAAACAGAATGAAACGGAATCGAACGAAACTAAAACTAGATGGAAAACTTTTGCTTTCTTGATCTGTATACGTTGTTCATCTTCCCCTTGATGTATTAACTTCAATTTCAGAAAAAAAGTTAATTTTCAAAGTCAACAATTCTTTGACTATTTTTCCCAATCCTTGAGAAATCTTTAAATTATGTTTCTTGTAAAATATTATATACCCATTCTACCTTCCCCTCCCACTCATACCCATTTACCCTTTTGAGGGGTAAAATGGGAACGAGAATGCTTTCTCACATGCATATTTCTGTAGCCGAATAGTAAAAAAAATTTTTTTTTCATTCACAGGTTGTTCAATATAAAGAAAAAAAATCGGAATCCTTTGAATTGAAAAATTTCTAAAAAAGCACAAATTGTTTCATTTTCTAGCTAGCTCTAAGTTAAATATCTAGAGGGCGCAGTAGCCCAGTTGGAAGAGCATTGGTTTAGTAACCGAAGGGTTGAGAGTTCGAAACGCGGTCTACCCACAGCCTGAAACCACGGAGGCTGGTGCACGTTAAAACTGTCGTGGTTTCAAATGTTCTTACGTTGGCGTGGAGAGGTAGTTTGGACAGTGGGGTGCCAGCTCACGTGTTGTTCTCGTCATATGACCATGGTTCAAAATTACAAGGCGTTGTCCTCGGATCTTTCCCTTCGGGATTCATCCCGGACCGTCGCCAATAACCCATTGTGTTGCTTCAGTCGATGTTAATTAGCAACCTAGTTAAACATCTAAAGATAGCTAATTTTACGCTCATTTTACACCACCTGACTCAATTTGATGTGACCCTTTTTCTTGAGCTTTGCACGAATTACAAAAAGGTTTCATTAAGATAGAAATTTTGTACCAAATTTTCAAAAAATTTCTCAGTTTCGAATGAAATTAAGGTAGTTTTATTGTGCCAACTAACTGCTTTTAAATATGACCTACAAATATATATATACACACACGAAGTGGGACTGTAGAAACACAGTTGTTTCACTATAACCACTGTCCCTTTCTCACTTTACTCCCCCAGTCCACCTCCTTTTCTGAGATCTACCCGCTCCCTTAGAAAGTTTGCGAGAACGTGTTCCGAAACCGCCTTAAATGGGGGGAGGTAGGAACCCCTGTCCGCTCAGGGCACGCTTTTCGCCTGTCCGCTAAAGACGCGTCCGCTCACACCTAACCGTTTTAAATCCGAAAACTGATCCGATAGGAGATAATTGATATCACCTCTAGATAAATAGTTCACTTTTCATTTGAGACCATTAAATACCTTTTCCAACATCAGACCTTTTGTTTTACAATATGAAATTACGAATCAAAAGTTATCTTAACGTTTTATGAAGATTGAAAATAAGAAATGCAAAATTCTGAACACATTTTTACACAAAATAACAAGGAGCCCCCTTTTTGATTTCAAAAGTATATGGATTGGAATAAATGAGTTTTTCTAATGTAATATTTCCTAAATTTTCACCAGACGGTTGAAATGTTTCATGAATATTTCAACAACATTGCAAAGTCATCCAAGAGCTCCCGTATAAATTCGTTTAGATATTTCTCACTAGATGGCAATACGTCTGTAGGATCTTGGAATAAAATTCTCTTTAAGATACAAAATTTTACATAACAGAATTCATTTGATCGTATTTAAACAATCTAATTTTTGACACATGGGCAAATGAACGAGGAAGAGTGACGGAATCATCAAATTCTGTTTGGCAAAAAATCGGTATTACATGTTTAAGAACTAAATAAAAGATACAGTGTTGACCGGGACCGGTGGTGTGGTCCTGTAATCCAGCTTCCCTGGAGGTCGAGGCTGTTGGACGGCTGTGAGGTTGGGAGTTCTGTCTGCGTAGTGTCAATTCTCGTGACACACTCGTGTGCGAGAAGACTAAGATGTAGGTATGTAGTACCACTGGAACACATCCAGAGAACCAGAACGGCCATCTGGTTTCGGCCTCTAGTGGTGTTAAACATGTACACGTGTGCATGTTAACACACAGATAGAGGAACCTGGGTGTGTGGACGCAGTGCAGCCCAATCAACAGAATCGGACACAGTCTCTTTTTAATGCTATGATTATTATATATTTATGCTCAAAATTTTAAATGCACATTTGGAAAATTTATTCAGAATGGTCAACTCAAATAAATTGGTTTGCAAACATTTTTTTAATTATTTTCGTACTGTTTGATTCAAGTGAATCGGTATGTTAATTTTTTATTTAAAATTTTTTTAATGGGAACGGACATTCTGTTAGAGGTGCATTTTGTGTATTGCAACAATTTTTATGGATTAGATTGTTAATACCAAAACTTTTTTGCGTGTAAATTTCAGTTGTCCAAGGATGCTGAAACATTTCACTTTCCAAATAAATAAAAAAATACCAATATGGTTGATAAAGCGATCCAACCAGGCAAGTTTATAGAAAATAATTTTGGAGGGGACTCGATAAAAGTCAAACTTCGATTTTCGCGGATTAAATTAGCTTCAGCGTATATTTATATTTTTTGCTTGAAAAATAACACTTCCGGGAGAGCCATACTAAGGAATACGTATCTGGTAAATCATGACTATGAGAATAGACAAATACATTTGTATACACAATTAGATATTGCGTTTGGGCTTTAAAAATAATGTGTAGTTTTTTCATGTCACCAAATGTTTCATGTTGCCAAACAAATATAGTTTTTTAAAACAACTCAAAAATATTTTATTTCCCAACTCTAAGAATTTCATAGCCATGTAATATGCAATTTTATTGCAATAAAACTCATACTTGAATTTTTCTTTTGTAAATAAATACTCAGTAAATTTTAAAATAAGTACATAAACAAATTTTTATTTGATTATAAAGTTTAGTAACATCTATTTTTCAATTTTTGTCTTAAATTGAAAATATTTGATGGTTAATGATTATAATTACAATAAAATTATAATAAAATACAAAAAGAGTTTCAATTTTTTTATATATTAACTTTAAAACAGTTAGTAGGGATTTACACTGCACATATTTTTTATTCTAGCATTCAATCTAATTGAAATTAATTAGTATCAAGCTTGGGCATTTTGAAGTTGATTAAATTGTTATTCTCCCATTAAAAACCCAGGAAAAAATGACAGTAAATATTCATTTTGCTTTGAACTTTATTAAAATTTTAGAGCATATAAAATTTTCAAAATTTTTATTGACAGCAGTCTGCCTCAGAATTTCTGCAATAGAACAGTCAATGGGATCCATTTGCTTCCTTCTGCACTGATAATAAGCTAGTTGCTATAGAACTTTTTCAAAATAGTCAGTTACACTTTCCTAGATGGCACAAATTTATTGAAGCACCTGCAAAAATTATAAGGTAATTTAAAGATAAAAAAATTGTTATCTCAAAGACATACCATATACATTACAAATTCATGGAATAAAACTTTAAATACAGGATTTAGTTTTTAGGAAGTGTTTATAGGTGTTTGATTAACGTTTTACGATTCTTAAAAATAGCTCTCCAAAATTAGCTGAAAACTATTTTGTTTTTTGACGATGAAGGGCATAATTTTAGTCAGAGTATAATTGAAAAATATCTATAAGAAAACAATATTTATTAGAATATATAATATAGCTTTGAAGTTTAGGCTTTTAATAACAAAACACTTAGACGTGTGAAAAAATATAAAAACTGAAGACAAATTTAAAAGCTGAATTGCATTTAATCAACTAAAAAATAAAACTTAGAGTACTTAATTTTGAGAAAAATGGAAGATAATTTTTTTCTTAATCATCTGCATTTAATTATATATTTAGTTGCACATAAGAATAAACGTAAATCAAAATTTATATTAAACGCTATTTAAATTCATTAGATAATTGTAATATGCACTGTAATGCTTGAAACAATCTGATCAGTTGTCAGTTTTTGGTACGAACACAAAGGGAAATATAGTAAGATCAAAGGAAGCTGATAAGAGCTGTATATCGAATAAATTGCCTCGAAACAATCATTTTCCCTTTCTTTATGTATGTAACATAGAAACTGTATTCTGCTTTTGAGTATGTTCTGATCCCTATGGATTCAACTACTTGTGGCATGTTATTAGGTAACTGGGCACAAGGACCACATTTGAAACTATTACGCTGCTCAACATAGGAAAATAAAACAGGTTTTATTGTATTTTTTTCCTTAGGCATTGGCTTTTTAAGTAATCTCAGAGATTCGGCAATGCTCTTTTGAGTAACAGAAAATTGTATGTATATTTTTTCAAGTAGAAGGTATCACCAGAAAAAATGGACTATCAGCATAGGGACAATGGACATCAAATATTTTAAAATATATTCTGCCAATAGGTATTCATGCAGAGGTGTGAATTTACCCAGTGGTAATGTGAAAGCCAAAATCACAGCATGAGCCAAATCTGTACATAGAAAATATTGTTTCTGTGAGAAGTGATTTTCATATATTATAATTATAAGTCTAATGTTTACTGTGAAGTATCTTAAAATCAATTGTAAGGTACTTCACAGTATCATTACACTAAATTTGAATTAAATATCCTTTCAAAATGTCTTTTAAACTTCTTTGATAGCAGGTGCTAACAGTTAACAACGTTAAATGTAAAAAATATATAATACATGGCATTAGAATCTGCTTATAGAACTTGTTAATAGCAAACATTGCACATGCTACTATTGGAAGCTGTAAACATAAATACATAGAAAGGACAACACATTTTATTTTTTAATGTGCATTTACAATTTATATTAAATCTCGATCAACAGAGACGGAACTATGGTAGTTTCCACCCGGGGCAAGAACTCGCCTTGGCGCCCCCCTCACCGACAACCAAACCAAAACCCTCACCGACAACCAAACCAAAACCCTCACCGACAACCAAACCAAAACCCTCACCGACAACCAAACCAAAACCCTCACCGACAATACCTGATATCGCCACCACACATTAATTCCACTAGTCTAAATTTTTTTATTAAACTTAGATGGTAAATGCTTGATTTCAAAGGTAAATATATTAATTTGTAGCAATTTAATTTTTAGTACAAGATAAAATACCTAATTAATTCTAAGATATTTCATTGATAAATAATCTAAGAGTAGCATGTTTGGTATATTCTTGCATACTTATAATCGCTGCAAATGAAATGAAAAGGTTTTTTCAAATGATATCGGGATATGTGTGGGTTGAATCAAAATCAAGACTTGCTTTAAAATAGGATATTTAATTATGAAAAATACAGAGGCTGTTCGGGCATTTTTTGAATGATATTGATGAGCTGTAAAAAATTGTATACTACCAAATAGTTTTATTTTCGCAGCAGTTAAATAGTTAAAGTATAACTTATCCTCTGTTAACTCAGAGTTTGTTTACTTTCAAAGTGCAAATAAAAATAAGCAATGGATGGAAGTCTATGTTTCCGCTCTTTCCGAAGAGAATTATGCTTATTCAATTATTTAAAAACGCTGTAAAAGTCATGTTTTTTCTATATCTAAAGGTATGATAAGTAATATTATTAATGAGAAAGGAATAAATGCGTAAAAGTGGAAAAATACTTGCAAATACGTATCCAAAAAATAAAACAATTTCTGAGAATATTTGTAAGGTAAGATCTTTATTTTTAAAAGAGAATCCGCCAAGTCAAAGGACTATTACAAAGTCATTAAAAGTTCAGTTTCAACTGTAAATAAAATAATTAACAGTGATTTGAATCTTAAAAAGGCCAAAAAATACAATGTTCATCGTCTATCTCCAAGACATACTGCAGAAAGCAGAACTCACTGCAGAATTCTGTATGAGAAGCATTTAGCTGGAGAAAGATGGAAAAATGTTGTGATAATAGACGAGGCATGGGTGTATTTAAAAGATTGCAATAAAAAAGAACAATTTATTATAAATGAGGAAAAAATCGTAAAATGTGGTTCAACTTTGTAACTTTAACGTGAGAACTTTCTCTAAGAGATTTATGATTGTTGCCGGTTTTGCACACATATAATGGAAAATTAAAAGTAAAAAGAGGGGGGAAATGTAAAAATCAACTCCCACATATTATCAAGACCCTATTTTATCCCCAATATTCAAAAAAGAAACACTATATCTTTACCCAAGTGCCAACAATCAGTAGAACTGCATCAGCATAAAGCAAGCAGCCACACATCTAAATCCACTATTAAATTTGTGGAAAAAATGGAACAGGAAACTGGTATCAAGTCAATAAATACCCTTTACTGATATTCCTGCTAAATCTCGAGATGTCTCACCCATGGACTTTTGTGCTTTTAAAAATCGAAACGTCGACCGAAAACCATTCAAGGATTTTGGAAAACTGTGGAACAAGAATTAATAATAACATATTTTAATCATTATTATCTTGAGTATTATACTTAGACATTTTTCACAATTTCTTAATCTATTGACAAAATGTGAAAAAAATTAATTTAAACACAGAAAGCTTGAACTAAAACTTAACTTTGCGGGCTTTTTCGGTTGCAAACATTTTTACAATGTCCTCCAAAGATAGCTTTGAAGCTAACTTGTGCTCTATTGATATGATGCTCAGATTGGTTAGTCGTTGTCCTGTTAAGTTTCTGAGGTAATTTTTTATGATCTTTAGTTTGCTAAAACTCCTTTCATTTGAGGCGACTGAGACTGGTATTGTGAGGAAAATTCTCAACGCTGTCGTTATGTTGGTGGACGCGTCTTCAAGTCCGTTCTTGTATATTAACGTCAGAAGACCTGATGGTGTAGCCGTTTTCATTTAAGGGCTTAAATCCAAAGCATGATACTTAAAACTCTCCACTTCTATCGCCGGCTAGTCATTGTCTAAGTCTTCTTTAATTGTGGTAGCTAACTCAAGTGCCTGGTTCTTCAATTCTTCTCCATTCATTGTTTCTATCTTATTGGTCTATTGAGTAAAAGTAGCATGCTGGATGATGATGCAAAATAAAATGACAAAAAAAAAAGAAACAACTGCATGTCTACAAATAGCTATTACTTTACCTGGACACATTTTTTGTGATTAGGCTTTAAAATGATTGAAAATCAAATAAAAATATTTTTTATAGATAGTTTAGTTGGGTATCTTGTATATTTAGATTTAGCATTATCATCCAACATGCTACTTTTACTCAATAGACCAATAAGATAGATTACCTTATACTCCATCCCAAGCAAACTTCCATTTTCCAGAACAATTTTTAAAGAATTGTGGTTAGAAAACACAGATTGTCTGCCCAAATGAAACAGACGTTATGGGTGCATAGAGTTCCAAGTCCTTCTCATTGTCTTTATGGCTATCTATGCAGTTCTTACCATCTTTATAACGGTTCACAAACTCGAAATTAAAATCTTGTACCAATTATTCGTTCCATTTCTCCCTTTATTTCCAATAGCGAAGGAGACCAAGACTTGGCTACAATACAAGATCCGCCAAAGGTATAGCTTATTCCTTCGTTTTCGTATGCTACAAGTTGTCAATGCACAGTATATTTTTTACCGTAAATTTCTATAGCAATTTTTTTTAATACGTTAATTCGTTTTCCAATCGACGGAAATATACCCAGTATAATATATTGGAAGTAGTAAGACTTATGATTACTGAGAAATACTCTCATACAAGTGAAGAAGGAACTTTATTGAATTAGTGCTAGTACAGGTCGTATACATATCCAAGATTAGACATTCTTACTGTTGTGTTTTTCTCTATATCGAGTTGAGTTGTGCTTGGACAGCAAAAGTTAATATTTACAAATAATTACTTAAGGATATCAAATATAAACAAATTATTGCACTAAATATATTAATAACTAAGATATTACAATACCTCCTTTTTAAATAAACAAAAAGGCACTTAAGTCACAAATACAAAATTAAAAGTCATTATAGATCAAGTCTATCTGGCTTCTTTCTGATTCGTGTTGGGTAACGTCTGCCTGGGACATCTGCAACAGGAGTATCATTATTTGACCCTTCTGTACGAAGATCAGCAGACTGTTGACTTTCAGGAGTGGGAGACGGGTCATCATGTTAGAGTTCTATATCTGCCATGGTGATGGAAGTAGGTTGATTATAAGCTGAAGATGTGACCGGTAAATCAACAGGAATGAAATCATCTCGATGTTCAGGGAATGAAGAGCTAGCTGTATTTAAGCAAGAATCTATTCACCTTGACAGTTACTGTACTACCGTCATTGGAGTCTAACTGCATCTTACTTAAAGAATGTTTAAAAGTCTGAATGGTACGTTCTGCTTGACAAAATTTCTTCCAAACAGATACTGGTGAAATTTTTTGCAAGCAAAAATTATGGCTAGGGCTTCTTTTTCAGTTTGCGAGTAGTTGACTTCTGCCTTTGATAATGTTCGAGAGGCATAGGCTACCGGTTTTTCTTCACCGTTTACAATGTGTGATAAAACGGCACCCAAACCAACAGGCGAAGCATCACAAGATACTTGTAAAGGAAGATTTTCGTTATAGTGAGCCAATACTGCATCAGATGTTAGAAGTTGTTTACACTGTTCAAATACATTGCGGCATTCCTCAGACCATGTCCAAGGAACATTTTTGTTCAGAAGGTTGTATAAAGAAGACAATAAAGTAGATGAATTTCTTATGAATTTAGAGTAATAGTTCAGTAAACCCAAAAATGATTTAAGTTGAGAAACATTTTCTGGGGTTTTGATCTTCTTAATTGCTTCTAGCTTCTCTTGGGTTGGATGAATACCACTTTCATCAATTATATGGCCTAAAAACTCAACACTACTTTTAAAAAATTGACACTTATCTGCATTTAGTTTTGCATTATACTTTTGTAGTCTTGTCATTACAGTCTCTAATGTAGAAAAATGTTCTACTTCAGTAGCAGATGAGATTAAAATATCATCTTGGAAGCATATAACTCTAGGTATACCTTGTAATATTTGCTCCATGACTGATTGAAAAATTGCTGCGGCTGCAGATATACCATACATCAATCTACTTGGGCGAACCAAACCCATGGGTGTATTGAGAATTAATAACTCTTGAGAGTCGGCATCCAATTCAATCTGTTGGTATGCTTGTGACAGGTCTAATTTACTAAAATGTTTGCCTCCTCTCAAGGTAGCAAAGAGATCTTGCTGAGTAGGAAGAGGATACTGGTTCGGGTCAAGGTATTTATTTACAGTTACCTTAAAATCGCCACACAACCTCACAGCATTATTTTTCTTCGGTACCACAACTACAGGTGTTGCCCACTTAGAATGTTCAACAAATTGCCAAATATTATTCTTCACCAATCTTTTAATTTCATCAGAAACAGAGTTTTTTAAAGCATACAGAACAGGCCTAGCTTTGCAAAAAACAGGTTGACAATTTTCTTTCATTTTAAGAACAGCCTTAAAATATTTAATCGGTTGGTCACCTACTTGAAAAATATCTGTGTACTTTTTCTTGAGTGCTTCAACACTGTTCACACACTTTGAGGATACTGAAAATATCTCATTCCAATTTAACTTGAACACTGACAACCAATTCTTTCCAAAGAGAGCAGGTCGATTGCCACTTACAATAATTAGTGGTAACGAATGACTTTGGTTGTTGCACTGCACTTCAACGAGGAATTCTCCAACAACTGGGATTTCATTTTCGTTGTAGTCTTTCAATCTGGTTGACGATGGCACAATTTCAGTTCCGGGTAAATTGTCTTTCACCCACACTTCAGATACTATGGAAACATCAGCTGCAGTGTCCAGTTCCATGTCTAACTGTTTGCGATTAGCAATAACAGGAACAATGTATTTTTTCTTGCCTGAAACTTGATTTATGGTGTTCACGGCATAAAGGGAAGCCTCAGAGTCATCTTCAACCCTTTCTACCTTTTTTGTAGATGAGCCTTTGTGTTTGCTCATGCAGACAGGTGATATATGTCCACTTTTTCCACAAGCATGACAGGTCGCAGATTTGTACTTGCACTTGGCAGGGTCATGAGCAGCCCCACATCGGTAGCATTTGGAAAACTTCTTGTACTGTTTATTCGAAGCATTTCTTGATGGCTGATGATTTTTCTTTGGCACATCTGAAGAGCTCTGGCGGATTTTGTTGACGGCCGGTGTAAGTGTCTTCATATTTGCAGCGTCGCTTTCAGCTATTTCTATGGCGACAGCTGTTTCCACCGCATCCGATAGCTTTAGAGCTTTCTTTGCCAGGAGTCTCTTTTGGATGTTTTCGTTGCACAATCCACAGACGAAACGATCCCTCAGTGCTTCATCGAGAAACGCACCGAACTCGCATGTAGAAGCCAACCTTCTCAGTTCCACTAAATATTGAGAAACAGATTCCCCAGCTGTCTGGTTCCGCCGATGGAAACGGAAGCGTTCCGCAATGATGATTGGAGCAGGTTTGAAATGTTGCTTCAATATGTCCGTCAATTCAGCGTACGAGCATTCTCTCGGCGACTTCGGAAGAAGCAAATTCCGTAGAAGTTTGTAGGTATTTGATCCAATAGCTGATATAAATACGGACACTTTCTTGCCGTCTTCGATATCGTTTGCGAGAAAAAAATGTTCCAGTTGTTCAACGTATAGATTGAAGTCGTCCACCTCCACGTCAAATGAATGTAACGCGCCGATTAGGCCTAACCTACTCATGGTGATGCTAAACTTTAATTACAGCAATAAAGAAAGCTTGTGAGTTCGAATTATCCTCGTCGCCACTATAATATATTGGAAGTAGTAAGACTTATGATTACTGAGAAATACTCTCATACAAGTGAAGAAGGAACTTTATTGAATTAGTGCTAGTACAGGTCGTATACATATCCAAGATTAGACATTCTTACTGTTGTGTTTTTCTCTATATCGAGTTGAGTTGTGCTTGGACAGCAAAAGTTAATATTTACAAATAATTACTTAAGGATATCAAATATAAACAAATTATTGCACTAAATATATTAATAACTAAGATATTACACCCAGCCTTCTCGATCTGTAAACAATTTACCATACTCATAACAAAGAATCTTTACAATATTTCTGCAAACACTGTTCTTTGCACGCATTTTCTTTTCAGGTCTAGATCACTAGAATCCATCATTTATTTAAAAACAGTAGAAGGGCAAAAATCCGAAGAAGCAAAGTAATTCAAAGACCCAAGAAATATAAGTTCATGCTCCAACTATGCTTTAAAAAACCTTATTTATCAAATAGTATAATCAGTATCTATCGTTATGTGACTCCGTGTTTAACTTCGTTCCTTCTGTTATCTTAATTAACCTACACGTGCAAAACAATACTTAGTCATATTTTCACAAGTTCCAGAGGCTTTTAGACTTTCAATCTGATACTTTGCCATCACAAATCTTGGGTAGAATGTTTGTCACACAGTTATACTGTCCC
Source organism: Meta bourneti (assembly GCA_933210815.1). Lineage (NCBI taxonomy): Eukaryota > Metazoa > Arthropoda > Arachnida > Araneae > Tetragnathidae > Meta > Meta bourneti. The sequence continues at coordinate 63,432,597 of OW119932.1, read as the reverse complement.
AAGTTCCAGAGCTTCTAATAATATCAATCTTATACTTTTATCATCATAAATACTATGCATACTGTAAATTCTTTGGCTAGTTACCTCTTATTTGCCTAAAAATGTAATATTTCATACACCGTTATGCTTGTGTGTCTTATTCATATCTCAAAGTCCTCCCCTCAAGTTGTAATAATGATTTCCCGACAAAACATTCACCCTTAAGCATGCACATTTTCTTCAAGAACATGCTGCATAAATTCATTAAAATATAAATTTAAAAAAAAAGAAAAAGGTTTCCGTATTATAAATTATATCTAACAGTGTTCATACGGTTAAAACCGTCGCCTACTATCGGTTGGCTTCAATTACTTATGTTCCGAGTTCTAAAGTTAGAGTTTTAAAATAATCCTTGATTTTATTCCAAGTGTTTTCATACCTATATCCTCGCATCAGATTAAAAAGAAAGCTAAATCAAAGATTAAAAAAATAAAGCTAAATTATTCTGTTGCTATTTTATTCCATCACTACATGGTGGTACCAGTCATTTGAATTAAAAAATAAAATTTTAACCTATGTACAAAATCTCAATACTATTATAAAAATACATTCCTTTCAAAATCAACCCCTAGATGGCGGTACCAGTCATTTAACAAAAATAGAAAATTTATGCAAGAGAACTTGTTAATCTATATGAATAAAGTAAAAAAATCAATTCGTTCTTTAGTTTAATTATTTTTAAAATCACTAGATGGCGCTACCAGTCATTTTGTAAACGCATTTATTAAAACCCCCATGCAATTATTCAAACCATTTTCTAGAAATAGCACATTCCTAGTATTAAGGAAAAGTACAAGTCCAAAAGAGAGAGAAAGCAAACGCTACATTAATTCAAACATGTCATGCAAAAAAATTTGAGAAACAACTCAGCTCCAAGGTTCTGAAAGAAGGAGGGCTACAACTCAACTCCACTTGACATGACGTCACAAAAAAATCTTGCAAAAATTCCACGGAAAAAGAAGTCCAAAATGTAAACAAACAATACATCACATCCGTGACGTCATTCAGCCACGCCCTCTTCCGGTCACGTGGTGTGACGTCACTTCCGTATCTACCAGACCTCTGCTCACTACTAACGATAATCCCCCGAAAATCGAAGAAACCGTGTTTTTTGGTATGGTAGGTAGGTAGTTGAATTTACATCGCACTGGGCTATTGGCGATGGTTTTTAGTTTTTCTAATAGTAATGAATGGGAAAGTAAACGAACAAAAGACTTTTATTGTAATGGTAAAATTCAAAGCCTTAGGATGAGTTTTAAGGAGATTTCAGAATATCAAGGGCTTTGACCTAAGTTATAAAGGAAAAATAATTCAGGGAGAAGGGAATAATGATAATTACATTATTTCCTTCTCCCTGAAATGGGATGAGGAACCGAGAGAATCAAATATTTTGATTTCATGAATTGATTGATCAAATTCAAAATCCTTTACAAAAAAACAAGTAACTTTTGAAAAATTTGAACGCTGTAAAATAAAATTATTTTGTTTTTCAACTCAAAGCGCTCTGGTCCTCGACTCATCAATCCCTGGGTTCGAATCCTGGTCATGGCATGGATGTTCGTATTGATTCCGAATCCACTTTATAAGCCATACGTCCTCTATCTAATACGCTCTCGTGCAGCTAAAAATGACCATAGTGACAAACCAACTATCACAGAGGCGAACAGATGACGCTGCAAGTACCGGAAGGCCAAAGTGAATCTTAGATTCAACTCAAATGAATCTAATCTTTTGTTATCAATCGGTTTGTCCAGCACTAGGTGGAATAATGACGAAAACAACACCTGAGCTGGCACCCCACTCTCCAAACTTCCACACCATGTACGGCAGACGCGGATTAAACATTTACGCAAATGATCTTGTATGCTACTTTCCAGGTATAACGTACAATGTAGTTTGACGTTTAACATAATTGACGTTGATTAACCAATATATCAATTGGGAAATCATTCTTTAGAATTTCTCTTGGCAATGCGCTAAAAAACATGCCAAGCGACAAAACTTCTGGAATGCTTGTGGGAAGCCCGTTCAATCACAAATACACTATCGCCATCTACATTCAGCCTGGCAGGAAAGACTAAGCACATATAAGTAATGCACTCTTAGTGAAACATAAATCATTAGAGGCAATTCTTTCAATCTCGTTTTCATTTTTGTAAATCAAAATCTTTTTTTTCCACCATGCCTTCTGTTTTTAGTCTTGTAGACAAGTTTCAGGGTTTTTGACCAAATTTGATATTTAATATTTATGGTTGTAGGGCAAGGTAGTGCAACTTTAGTGGGTAGGAGTTCCTTATCGTTTTATATTAATTTTTGTCAAGGATCAGCAACTTTTTTTTATTTCCTTCAGGAATCGGGGTTGATTAAATCGTAAATTTTTTGGCAAGGGGATTTTCAATTTTATTTAAGCCTGTATCTATTTAAAATTTCATGAGAGAAGGAATTTATTATTTCAATAAAATTTTGGAAATTGTTAGGGAAATTGATTGGGAGAGGCATAAAATAAATGAAAAACTGAAAAAAAGGAAATGTTAACTTTTTTTACCTATTTTCTTACCAATCCAAAACTTTTAAAATTCTTTTATCAAAATGTTTTCGTTTTTCCGCTATGCTTAAAGTTGAAGTCCGAAGAAAATTTAACTCAATTCATTTCCCTCTTTTACTCCTTAGCTTCAATATCTACAATAATATCTTACAAAATGGCACGTTTTCAAACACATTCTTCCTTATCGACATTTCTTTGCCGAAAAAAATGCCCCAAAAGCCTTTCCACAAAAAGTCTTTATACTGCAGCTGTAACAATGAATATAGCGTAAGCATGCTTATCAACATCCTCTTTGTAACTCTGGCTAAGGTTTGGAGAGTTGGCATTTGAGGCATGTGGTTGTCACTTTGCTAAATTAGGTCAACATCTATATCTAATATGAGGGGTGTTTTCGATAAAGCTGTGGCGCTAGTGTTTTGGTGGTATTTTAGATTATTGCGCCGAACCCTTCGTAAATTTGTCTAATATTTTTACATATCTCTAAAATTAAATTCGAAACATACTTTCTTGACTAGTGTATATGTGTCACTTTATGAGCTCTTTTGGTAATGCCTTTAAAATTCGCACTCTGGTTACCAAAAGATAACAGACCTTTTTGAAAAGAAATGAAATCATACCCCTCAGTGGGGTTCACACGCATATATCCATTCTGGTACCTGCTGACAGGCTTTCTAACCGGTTTTGATCTTCTTGACAAATAATATCTTTCCTAGGATTATTTCAACCAGTAGATGTGATTATTTATTCATTATGTATGCTGTGGGTGAAAGCAATAATGCACTTCGAAACCTCGTGACTGACGCTCAGAGGGTTAATTTTGTACTTTAAATAAAATTCCATTTTCAACTATCGACTCTTTTCGAAGTGTAGTTGTGGCAGTGCTACTGATTAGTTGGTTAATGGATGATGGTTAAGATGGTTCCAGGAACATATTTAGAGGGGTGGGATATCCCCAAAATGTTCATGGTGCTTTTACCTGCTTCATTAGAGGAGCAATTATGTGTTGTCATGTGATAATAACTGAATAATTTATTATGATCAAGCTAGAATTACACTAACCTCTCACTTTATTACCTAATTCAGAAAATCTAAATATACAAGATGCCCAACTATCTATAAATAAATATTTTTATTTGATTTTCAATCATTTTAAAGCCTTATCAAAAAAGGTGTCCAGGTAAAGTAATGGCTATTCGTAGACATCAGTGGTTTCTTTTTTTTGTCATTTTGTTTTGCATCATCATCCAACATGCTACTTTTACTCAATAGACCAATAAGATAGATTACCTTAGTTTTGTTGTTTGTATATATAGTTTGTAGTGACTATACTCTTAAATGCCTTCAAAAATGAAAATTTTGTTGAAGTATATTCAATCTAATTGATCGAGATTTAATAAAATGTAAATGCACATTAAAAAAATAAAATGAGTTGTCCTTTCTATGTATGTACATTTCACTATTCTCAAAGCGGTCCACAATTTTTCTATAAAAAGGCTTGATAAACTTTGTTAACTTCAGCACTTACATTTGGAACACCATGTAAAAAGTAATCGAAACTATTTTGAATCAACTTACCAGATATTCCAATCACTTGACTAATTTCATCCTAGGCATTTGCTCTCAACTTACTCCTATTCATTTTGCTGGACATGTTAAAAGGATTGGCAACTCCTAAGTTGGTCCTCCTAAAAGTGACAAAATTATTCAAGGATGATTCTAAACCAGAGGATAGCTAGGCCAGATAGCCCAGGTTGTGTTTAAGAAAGCAAGCTCGAATCCATTGGTCTAAAGTAGGCACAGAGCAGTAAAAGTTAAAATGATTTCACGTTCAGGTTGGTGAGTAAAATTGAATTAATTTCACACAGGAGCAACACAACATGCTATTCTATTTCAAGTTGAGAAGTTTTCACCGCTCGTGCCGGCATCTGATCAGTGCATATCTCCTTGCGCTTCCCCCCTTTTTGAATTCAGCTTTATGCTATACAAAACAATTTCAGGCAGGTAGATAAATTAATGTCGCACTGGAGCAACAGAAAGGGCTATTGGCAACGGTTCGGGATCAAACCTGAAGGGTAGGTAGCTAAATTAGTCACACTGGAGCAACACAACAACTATTGGCTATAATCAAGCATCTTACTCTTTAGAATCGATCTGAGGACACCTTGCACTTTTGAAAAACAGTCAGATTATAAATTTTTTTTTCAGATCATATTAAAAAAAACGAAACTCCCTCTTATTTCAGGCAGTTTTCATCGAGCAAATTCAATGCTACCATATAGGACATGAGATCACTTTTGGGGCACTTGCTGCAAAGCAGTTCATCTCCACATCATTATTAGAATTAAGTATAAAGGAAGAAAAAAAAATTAAAAAGAAGGGGCTACATTAACATAAGAATCAGTTAGTACAAAACTTAAATAAATTCGTCGAGTCGCAAGGCAGTCCACCCTTCCAACTACTGACTGCGACTGAGGGTGCTTAATCTAGGTCAGGGGTGTCAAACTGGCGGCCCGCATACGGCCCCGAGGTAATTTTTTGTGGCCCACGATGCTCTGAAATAAAATGAAAACAGGACAATATGTTACGAAGAAAATAGCACTTAGGAGAGATCGAGGCAATACTGCACACACAACTAAAGGATTTGTGTCAAGACTGACAAGAAACTTACAAGATGAATATCCAGATAAACTGAAAATCAGTACTTTCCATTGCCTTATTCACCAACAAGTTCTGTTTAAAAATATTAAAAATGGACGCGAAGTACTCAAAACAGTAACAAAGACAGTCAACTTTATTCGATCGAGAGTAATTAACCATCGCCAATTTACTTCGTTCCTTAATGATTTAGAGTCCGAATTTGAAGATCTTCCTTATTACACAGAAGTTCGTTGATTGTCCTGACACAAAGTCCTGAAGAGCTTCTATCTGCTTTTGGAGGAAATAATTGTATTTCTTGAAATGAAAGATGAAAAAAAAAAAGAAAATATATCGATTATAAAAGATCCTTTGTGGGTAAAAGATCTGGCATTTTTAACAGATATTACAGGTCATCTGAATAATCTTAATATTACATAGCAAGGGAAAGATAAATTAATAACGAATATGTACGATGCAATAGCAAGTTTTGTACAAAAACTGACTTTGTTTAAAAATCACCTACAGAAAAACGTTTTGACGTATTTTCCAACGTGTGAGCAGTTAAAAGCACAAAATCAAAGTTGCTCATATTCACAATATTGTGGTAAAATTGAAGAAATCAAAAACGAATTCGATAAACGTTTTAATGATTTCCAAAAAATTTAATTAGTTACAAAAAAATTTCTCTTTTTATTAGGCCTTATTCCTTTGAAGTTGAAAACGCTCCCACTTCGATACAACTGGAATTAATTGATTTCCAGAATGATTCGGTTTTAAAAGACAAATATCGAGAAGTAGGGATTCCCAAAGTATATTCTTTAGGTGAAAAATACCCGGAAATTAAAAAGTCTGCCGCACAAATTTTATGCTATTTTGGGAGTACATACTTGTGTGAGCAACTATTTTCGTCCATGAAATTAAATAAAACGGCCTACAGATCAAGATTAACTGATAAACATCTATCTGCCATAATGAAGATTGTCTGTTCTCAGTCTTTGAATCAGATATTGGAAAACTAGTAGGAGGAAAGCGCTGGCAAGTTTCCGGTAAAAAAAATTAATTTTAGTTTTATAAATACATTGAATTAAATAAACGTTTAAATAAAAGCAATTATATAGCAATATTATAAATTATTACCCTAAATTCATTTAATTACATGTTTTAATTATCCTATCCATATTCCTGAATTCTCACTTCAAAATATAATTTTAAGAAAATTTGTAAATGTGATGTGGCCCGTGTGAATATTACCAGTTGCATTAAATGGCCCGTGTTTTAATTGAGTTTGACACCCCTATGGTCTAGGTGATCAATTTCAGGTCGAGAACTCAATCCCCTGTATTGCTGTTTGAATTGCTATAAGAGTATTAAAGATCAATGAAAATGGAATTAAGGTAAATTTACGAGTTTATAATAAACAGTTTACTTTGAAAGTAACGATACAATTAGGTCCTCTCCTGTCTTTACCCTAACTACTGGTGATCAGAATTAGAAAGAGAAGGAATTGAAGTCAATGAATTCAGCCAGTCAGGATAAAACAAAATACTACAATGACATTTTGATCGATGTGGGAAAGCGTTAATCTTTCTTCGTTTTGGTACCAAATAGCATGCAATCTCTTCTGCTAGCTTTTAACAGTTGAGAATTCAATGCTACAATTCAGTAGGGAATAACGTCTATCAATTCATATGCAAAAATGCATAAGGGGTCATCTTCACATCAAATTTCGGATAAACAAAATTTCCAATGGCAACACCAAGTTTTGATGCCTGATACAAATTCTATTACGACAAATCAGTAAAATTGAAATTTCATGAACTTTACTATCATTATATCGGGAGCTATTCAGTGTTAAATCCATTGTTCGTTTCAGGGATCATCTTCACCTTGAAAGTCGCTATTTGTAGATGGGGATTATTTGTAGATAATCAACTCTTTGCTTGATGTATGATTGAAAGACTTCAAGAGACCCTTATTAAAAGGAAGGTTTATTTTTGACAAAAAATATTTGTTTTCGAATACCAAAAATTCAGATGGGCTGTCACTCCGATAGCTGTCCAAAAACTGTTATCACTGTTATAAAAAATATTATCAGTTATTGAAAATATTAACACTTATCGATAACTGTTATTATGATACCAGTAAGACAAATCAATTTAAACCATTAATAACTTTTAAAAAAAGCTGTTTATGTCCATTTGCAAGTCAATAAAAACCGTTGAATTTGTAGTAAATTGTACCACCTTGCTGATAACATTTATCACAAATTACCAAGTTAACACGGTTATCGTAAAATAACAGTTTTTCCATCTGAAAAGTTATTAGCTGTCTATGAAAACAATTTTCCTTTACAACTAACTGAAAAGCAGATTCAGGAATACATGAATTTTAGCATTAAAGCACTTGAAAGTTTTAAAAACTATGCAACCATATCACTTGTCGTAGTACTCTGCAGCATTTTTTAGATTTATAAGTCATTTTAGCATAAAATTTGAGAGGTAATTTTATATTCTAAAAACACTTTTAGTAAGAGTGTTACACTCGAAAGACCAAATGCAGATTAAAAAATATTCAATACAGATTTTGTCTGAAAATAAATGTCAAAAACTACATCAACAATAAGATGGAGATTAAAGCCATGCATACACAATGTGAAAAACAAAATAAAACTAACAAAATATGAAAAAACAATAAATGTATTGAAGCACATCAACAAAGCCTTTTATGAGTTGGTGATATAAACATGTGGACCAGCAACATGAAATATGCTATATAAAAAAGTGAGAATTACTTTCATTACTTGTATTTATATCCAATCTAAAGCTTAATAGAATTAAAAGATGTATTATATAAAGCCAGTGATGCAGAAAGTAAGGAAAGTGGAGGGCCATGCAAAAAATCAGATAAAACAGGTGATGACGATGTTGATAAAACCGTTGAAGGCAAAATGTTAAACATGACAAAGGAAAACAGGTTGTTGGCAATGCCAGCAGGTATAAGGAAAGACCTGTATTGGATGCTACTTCTTAAAATTGCCAAATTACTAGTCTGAGGTGGCTTGTCTTTGACCATGGTTTTCGAATGCAGATGAAATTAAATATGTAGTGCTTTTGTAAAAAATAAGTAATTTTTAAAAATCTTGCACTTTAAGAAAACATTAAGATTTTTTAAAGGCCCCTTAAAAACTGAAATGAAAAATCATGCCTTTTAAAGTCAGTGAGAACTTTTGATCTGGCAATGGCAGAAAAAACATGTAGTCAACTTATACCAAGTGAGGATCTTCAGTCACCCATCTGAGAGGTTCGACTATGGAGAAAAATGGATGATATTGTCTAAAAAAGAAGCCCCACTGAGAAGTCTGAATATATAAGAGCAACCCAGCAGTGCTGATCATTTAGACACATAGCATATGCACCTGCACTAAAGAAATACATTGTGAACGGTAAATAAAAATAATAGTATTTTACACAACACAAATTTAAATCATTTTTAGATAAAACTCAAGTTTTTAATAATCTTTAGGTAAAAATAAGGTAATTCTAAACAGTAAAAAATACAAACAAGAAAACTTTAAATTATTAGAAAATAAAATTTTAGAGAAAAGTATCAAAATGTGAGAATATGATGGAGTTGAAAACATTTGAGAAATCTTAATTAAATATTTGAGATTAAACCGATCTTGGCAATAACATAGTAGAATAAAGCACTATACAATGTGCACTGTGTATTGAACATCACAATGTTAAATACACCAAAATTTCACCAATTATACTTACTATGCAAATTTCATTACTTTTAAGTGGTGACATTATAACCTGGTAATTTCTGAAAATGACCTAATTTCAAAATGTCACACCTAGCAATTTAAATTTTCCTGTAATAATACTTGGGAGAATATTTTCCAAGAGAATAATCAAGAATTTTCTTCATCATTGGCATATGAAATACAAAAATTAAAATGAAATACATTGTTAAATCGTTGAATGAAGAAACGAATAAAAAAATCCATAAGCCTAAAAATGGTACTTCTAAGGTAACATTAAAAATAAAGAAAGAGTAAAAATTTCAGTTTTTTACTTCTTTTTCATCAATTTTGCTCCAAGTGTGAATAATTTACTACTTTGGCAGTATATGTAATTATTTTCAAGTTCACTCAAAGAGTTCATTTATGACATATTCAAAAGTAATAAGTTTAATGTGTGTGCTGCACATCTCTATATAGAAATATGAGGCAGTGTTTCTTATCATAACTTCACCATGGCAGCCAGCATTAGTAATACACCTAATTCTGTTTTTCCACGAATTTAAAATAAATATTTCATTCTCCTTTTACGCGAGTCATTTTGATTTAACATGAGCGGTCCAATTCAATTTCTAACAATTATTTTTTGCCTAAATTCCAAGAAAACAAAATTTTATTTGTGGCGTAGATCATTTCTATTTTCTATAATAACAGCTAGTGTGTGTTTTGAAACGCGTGTTTTCCTCTAGATACATTACATAACGTTTTTATTATTGAATTTGGTGCATATCTACCGTATTCATGCATTGTATCTTCGGAAGACATTTAGTATGTAGCTCTATTTCAAAGTGAAAGTCTATAGTGAAATTTGTGCACATATAAATTTTGCCGAAAGTCAAGAAATTGTTAGTTTACAAATTTTTCATACATTTATTTATTAATTTTAATTTGAGATACTTTTTGGTAGCCCTTATATGTCACATAATTCAACCCATTACCAAAACAAAAGCAATTTCTTTGGAACTTAAAAAAAATTCAAATTTTAGATAGTCTTACAACTGGACAAGGTGCTACGTCTGTAGGAAAGCATCTTGGTGTACATGAAGCTACCATAACAACAATTAAGAAAAATGAAGCTGCAATTAGGAAGTCAGTATGTTCTGGAACAAAAGTAAGTGTTAATTCATCATCATATACAAGAGATATTGTCAAAAAAAGATGGAGAAACTCTGGTAATATGGATAGAAGATAAGTCACAAAAAAAGAGTACCAGTAGATGGAAATGCCATCAAGTAAACAGCACTAAGAATTTATAGACAGATTAAAGAAAAGGAGCCAAGCACTTCATCTCAGTTAAACAGAAAGTATGAATTTTCAGCAAGTACAGGTTGGATGACAAGATTTCTTAAAAGGCATGCTTTTCATAATATAAAAATTAAAGGTGAAACTACATCTGCAGATGAATCGGCTGCTAAACTATTCCCGCAGGAACTTTCTAAAATTATTAAAGATGGAGGATACACTCCTGATCAAGTGTGGAATGCTGATGAAAGTGGTCTCTTCTGGAAACGAATGCTGAACAGAACGTAGCCAAATCGCAGAAAACTGCTGATGGTTTTTTAAGGTAGCTAAGGATCGTGTGAACTTATTATTTTGCTCCAACGCTTCAGGAGATCGTATGTTGAAACCACTGCTCGTAAATCGAGCCCTAAACCCATATTCAATGAAAGGTGTAGATATCAATAAACTGCCTGTTCACTGGATGGCAAACAAGGCCAGGGTGACCACTGCTATCTCTACAGAATGGTTCAACAAATGTTTCGTCTCAGAAGTCAGATGCTACATGAATGTGAAAGGTCTCGAATTTAAAGTTCTGATTCTTGACAATGCACCCGGCCATCCTGTCTTGGAACACCCAAACGTACAAATTTTATTTCTGCCTCCTAATACTACATCTTTGATACAACCACTAGACCAAGGTATAATTGCGACATTTAAAACATACTACGTAAAACGAACATTCCAACATGTTTTGGACAAACTGAATGATGAAACACTAAGTCATTGATGTGTGGAAGAAATTCTCAATTATGGATTGTATCGATCAAGTTGGATTAGCGTTAACTGAATTAAAACCAGCAACTGAATGCGTGTTGGAAAGCGGTTTGGCCACAATGTGTAAAAAGCAAAAATCCCATCATCCCTAATATGACCGAATTTCCCTACATCATTACAATGGCACAAACAATTGGTGGAGAAGGATTCGATGATCTATCGTTTGAAGATATTGATGACTTATTAGTCGATAAAGCCTTAAGCGAAGATGAAATATTAGAGGTTGTCCTTGAGACTCCTAATCCCACAGAACATAGTGATAATGAAGAAAATGATCCTGTTCTAAATGTAGATTTAATAAAAGAAGGTCTGGAACTGGCCAAAAAAATTGGGTAATCATTTTGTCAAACATGACCCTAATGAGGAATGTGCTGGGAAGTTTCAACGTGAACTGGTTAACAGCCCCTTCCAGAGAATTATATAACAGCCTAACCAAAACACGAACACAACGGTTAATAACTGAATTCGTTCGTAAAACCGGTGAAACATCAGTGCCAGAGGAAACTCGTGCTGATTTTGCTCAAGAGATCACAGAAAGAATTTCATTAATAGAGGAAGATGATGTCCACATTTCTAGTGATAGCAGTGATATTCCAGTCGTACGCAAAAGTATGCGCCGTTTATTGTCAGAAAGTGAAAATGAACACAAAAATTTTATGTGTAAACAGATTTTTTTGTTCATGAAGAATTTTCTCATTTTCATTACATATTATTAAATGTGTATTTTGTTGAAATAAAATAATAACTTTAAAACGAATATTTTCATATGGTTTTTAAAATTATTTTTACTGATTTTTTAAATCTGGAACCAATCTTCTTTTCTTCCATAGATACGATGTCTTTTTTACATGTATTCTTCAGGAACGTATCTATCGTGTAAAGACAGAATTAGGTGTATATGAAAAATGCATGTGTTGTCAAATGTTATCTATCATCAAAATTAATTCAAATTATAAACAATTTCTACAAAACGTGCTTAAAATATCTTGAATGATACTTAAATAAGCTTTAGGTTCATTTCTGCAATCAATAAATTACAACTTCCTGAAGGGTTTCAATAGAAAACTCTAAAATATTTTTTAGTTCAATGTTTGGAGGACATTCTCAGTTAATAACTCTAGCCACACCTTTCTGAAGTGTAATTGACTATTCTCTTTCAGTTAGGAAAAACCTCAGTGAAGTTGAGGAAACTTTCATGAGTAAAAGGATTGGGTATCAGACCAGTTTTAAAAACACAAGTTTTAGCTAACCTATTAATATTATACCAAGGATTGTTGGTAAGACTTGACCTTGAATGAATAATATTATCTTGTTAATGAGTGTAGGTGAATTAAAATATGCAGTGTTCTTCAAAACATTGAGACTTCTAAAAACAGGATTTTTAAGAGATTTGTTTCTCATAATGTATGTCTAGTGTCAATCATTATAGTCAAACCTCGTTAAGACAAATTTCATGGGACCGAAATTCTTTTGTATTAACTGTAGTTCGAGTTTTCCAAATTCAGAAAAAGCATTATTTCAATAAAATAAAATGTATTTATATTACTTACTGTACAATTCTAGGTTCACAAAGATTATACAGATGATTCTTGACTATAGATATTTCATAATTTCGCAATTCTTGCCTCAATAGTTCTGTTATTGATTTTGTGTTAGTTTTTTCCACAACATTCTTTAAGAAAATCTTTGATGCAGTCAAAGCTGCTTAATTAAGCAGATCAATTTTAGCTGTCCAACAAAAGCCAGCAGTAGCTTACGTTTAATGAAAGGGATTTGAATTTAGTACATATTATCAGTTATTCGTATTAAGCGAATTCGTCTTAATGACTATATATATTTGGAGCAATATTTTTGGATCCTCATGGATCCCGCATTGATCTATTTCTCCTGTATATTTCATTAACAATCAAGATTGAAAAATACATTCCAATATAAACTGCCATTAGTTGAGACTTAGAAGTACTACTCATCCATAAATATAGAAAAATTACCTGTAATCAATAAAGTTGAGCATATACTAATCAATGCCAGAATATTCGGTTCCAGATTGCAAATAGGAAATAAAGAACGAAGTTGGTTTAGTATTTTCAGTGATTTAAGGAACAAATTGATGCACGCACAAAACCTTAATATGATCTTAGGCTTTATTTTAAGCATCCCAGCCTCAAATACTCACTGAAAACTTTTTCACTGATGAGCAATAAATGGACTGATCAGAGAAATCAAAACAGTTTAGAACTAATTAAGTCAGAGCTAATACTAGCAATTTATTATCAACTATAGTTGTAAGTAGAGGGGTTTTGAAATCTGCACAAGATTAAAAAAAAAATAAGTTGTACAGCATCAATGGACAAATACATGTTAGAACTAAGAAACATGCAAATTTTTATTCTGTTGTGACCTGTTTATTATATACAATGTAATTAAGTGTTTTGCCTAACATTATCCACTTCTCATAAGGATGCCACGGGGGGGGGGGGGGGCATGCCTACTTGTCTTGATTACTTCCTCAAAACTTTTTAAGGTAATGAAACGGGCTCAGTTGGGTCTTTCATACTCATACTACTTTTTCAATAGTGGATAAACTAGAGCCAGGTGAGTTATTGGTTCTACCATACCCATCCCTTTTTATCACCTAGTCTATTTTTATTTCTAACTGAAACAAACACTATCCCAGCCTAATATTAGTCATTATGCTATGTGGTCGACTCTCACGATAAATCTTTTGAGACAACTGTTGTAATTTTTAGAGAGCATGAAAAATACCTGTGTAATGCATAAACTAGTGGATATAGCTTTGAGAGGAATGATCAGATCGAAAAAAGATTAGTTGATGTCTCATTTTATCAGATTACAAATGCTATTTGCTGAATTTTAAACGCTGTCAAAATTCAATTAATTTTTTTAAAACAATGTTAAATAAAGTATTCATTTTTAAATTGTAGAAATTTCAAATGAAACAGACAGCTGAATCTCACCCTTCGATATCTTTAGAAACAGTAGCGAGAAACAACTAAAGCCTTTTAATTATCATACAACCTCGAGTTATTTTATGTTATAATCCAACATATTGAATAATAGAATGTGTATCTGAGGTACTTAGATATATTTTAATTGTTTATTGATAATTTATTTCATCACCAGCATGTTCCTTAGACCCTAAAATGGTGGAACTGCAATTGAAAATGTAAGTGATGACAAGAAACCAATCAAAGAGGTATGATACATTACAAATTCCACAAAAAGTTTAAAAAAACTGTTGATGAAACAGATAACCTCTTGAGCCTAATTATCAAGATATTGAAGAAACTTTTTAGAAATGATTCAATTCCAAGAGATATCCAAAAACAAAAGAAAAAACTCCAGGAAAAAAGGTTGGGTTCCATACAGGAAAAGAATGTAGTACCACCCAGAACAGTGATTTTCAACAGGTGCCTTATGGACTGAAATGGTAGAAGCATAACGGGCTGCAGCCATGAGCACCAAGGAGAAGAGACAGCATTTCAGAAATATTTATTCCAATGTTACGTAATTTTTCTCAAAAAATGTTTTATAATTTTCAGCACAATTTTGTCCTTGTCACAAGTATTTTCTAGCACTATACATGTGAAGTGAATGCTTTCACGTGTGCAATCCCTATGCTCAAAAGTCTAGCTTCACCTGACAGTTTAGTTTTGAAATTTTAACAAATGTGTTCGCAAATAATTTCAAGTATTACCCAGAGAAACGCAATTTTGAGTATTATATTTTTTACAAAGCATCTAAATAAGTAGTTTGAAAATTATTTTTATAAAAAGCCACTTAGGAGCAAAAAGGATACAGAATTACTATTATTTATTACTAGCAAAATAGTCCGAACTCACTCGGGTTGAATTGATTAAGTATATATTGAAAGTGACCATAAATCATTTTCCACTTTCGTAGAAAAATGCCAAATAATTTAAGTGTGAGTAAAATAATTTTTTAACACCTTTTCGACATTTATATAATTTCTACAGCCTACTTTGGACACAAATCCTATACATGCATATCCCATCCATGTAATACATTTCACATATATCACATCCTTGCTAAGGGTACAAATTGGCCAAAGGTGAGACACTAAGGTAACTACTACAAAAGACGATTTGAGGGAGGATTCCCTTTCAGTTCTATTCCTGTAAAATTGCTCAACTCAATTCGTAAAAATGACTAATCTATGGCAGATACTATCTCACATAATTTATCTGTCAATATTTTTTTATTTGTGGCACTCTTTTCGAATTTCGCTACCATTAAGGGAAAGATGACTAATTTGATAAGATATTTATCACTAAATTTGTTTTAAAAGCGAATACGTTTTTCTTGAAAATTCCGTTTCATGGCATGTGCAATAAAAGAGCTTGTTTTAAAATTTAATATCTTCAGTAGTGATAAAGCAAATGTAACCTATTACCATTTTTTAAATGGTAAATCAATTTGACAGCTTTACTTCTAAAGAAAATCATTGTTTTAAATACTTTCCCTATATAAGTTACTTAAATATAGCTTCCATTCGTAAAATACGCCACATTGGCCATCTGTCGCAATAACAAAGAATTTGTAATACTTCAAGTCCTAGTTCGGATATTTTTAACATTAACCATCTTTCAATGATGGTAAAATTCCACTTAAAATTTGCTTTATTCTAACTTACATGCTGTTTTAAACAGAATACTTTGTGGTGCTGTTGCGTGTGATGAAAAGGAATTACAATTTATGAAAATAATAAATATTTAAAACAAAATAGAAAATTAAAAAATAAAAGTTGTCAGGAAAAAGTTCTAAAGATAAATTCATGATTCTTTTTATCTCTTGATCTCGCAGTTGCCACAACTTACAACTAAAAATTAGATAGAATTTTAAAATGCGAAATTAATTCGGAGAAAAAATATCACTGCACATGCCAAACACGAGTTTCTGTTTTCTTGCAAAATATCATCTGTCCCAAATGTTTGGAAAAGTTTATATTTTGAAAAGAAAATAAGGCTCAAAATAAAAAAGTATTTGAATTTAAACTCTGCAAAAATTCTTAAAAAAAAATAATTGATTTTTCAGCAGTACCAGTAAAACAATTTAAGTAATTGCAGTGCTCAATATGCATTCCAGCTTCTCCAAAATTACCAAATTATGGTTGATTTAAGTAGTTACTCAGATGTTTTAACATGAAACTTGCTTAAATACGTGGGTAAAGGAATTTAAAATAATGCATTCACTACACTAAAATATGGTTTATCAAATGTAGGACATTGCATTAAAACGTTTTGAATAAATCTTGAGATACTAGTATAAACAGACAAAATCGAATATAGAACCGGAAGACAGACTTACCATGTTCAACTATTTGGACGTAGCACTGGCACACAGCCACCAAACACGCAAGAGACGGATTTTGCATCAGAAAGGTACAACAGAAAATGTGAAATGGGTTGAAAACATTCAATGTCCATTCTTATTATGTAGATAAATCAATCAAAATCATACATCTTTGTAATAGCGGTAAAAAATATACTTTTAGGTTTTGCAGAATTTTAGTAATTAGTTAATGTGTGCTACGAGATGATAAAGGTGGAAAATCTGATCCACAGAATTAAACTGCTTAAACCGAAATAAGAAATGGTTACTCAACAGCATAAGCAAAGCAAATATCTATCACTTTTCTATGAATACTGGAATTTAGGTTCTTACCAAGAGATTGGATAATGTTGCCTCGCTTTAAGTCAGTTCTAAAAAAGTGACAATTAGAGAGGATAGCACGAAAATAAAAACTTAACAAGTCACACATGGGTCATTCCATGTGAAATGAGAAAAAAAATCAGGAAAAACCTGTGGCCATATGGTGACGGATTTTCATAAAATTTTGGACAGGTTTAGTTTATGCATAAATAATGACATCCAAAATATTTAGGCTCAAAATGAAATATTTTGGAAGTTTCACAGGCATTTTAAGGACTTGCAACTTAGAAGAGCAATTGTGAAATCGCTTAATATTGCATGTTTGAAGATCTGCTTCTCAAAAACTATTTAAAATAGACAAAAATCTATATACAGGTAACCCCAGTATAACACAGGAGTTATGTTCCAAAAAATTGCCGTGTTATGCGAATCTGTGTTATACGAAACAAAGAACTAGTACGAAAAGGGGGGTTAGGTTCCAAAAATTAAAAAACATGCTATTATATTTTCATAATTACAAATTTTCTTAAGTAATACATATTATTATGAATTAAACAATATTTTCTTTGTCATCACTAAGTACTATTAACCGAGGGTGTTTTCTTTTTGGCAAAATATCCTCATCCTCTGAGTGACAGCTACGAGATCAGTGATGCCATTTATTTCTCAATTCCGTTTTCTCCCTCGCTCCAGTGATGCTCATTAACTATGCTAAGAATCTTCCAGAAAGTTACGTCATGCCATGTCATGTGTGTCCGTCTAACAAATTACAGATGAGCTTGTTTAAAAACAGCGAATCAGGAAGTCCAGCTGCCTTTATTGACAAGACCATCTCCTGATTTGCGACCCCCTGAAAAACTGATAAAAAGCGTGGAGAGGAAGAACACGCTCTTTTTTTCGCCTCAGTCCAATGACCTTGCAGTTTTGTGAGAAGAAACACGTTAAGCGTTCTTAGCATTTTTTCTTGACGAGCGGGGATCCCCAAGAGACGCCATGTCTCTTCTAAGCTAAGTTACTTTCTATTTCATTTATCTCGAGATAATATTCACGCGTGTAGATGTTAGGATATTCACATGCTACACCATTTAAATTAAACTTTCATAATGCCTGTCTTTTTCGCATCGTTGTTCCAATCATTCCATAAAAGCACCGTGTTATAAGGGGATGTTCCCAATTCTCGAACCGTGTTAGAGTGAATCTGTGCTATAGAAGTGCCGTGTTATACGGGGGTTACCTGTATATAATTCCTATGTAGAATCCACTTAAAAAGGGGTCGAATTTCTAAATCTCTGATGGCAAGCAACAACATATCTTCGAAAAGTTACTCAGCCTCATCAGTCAAGAGTAAACAAATTGCATTTACACATTTATTGTATTGTAAGCATAAACAATCATATTGCTTGCGCTTAGCACGGATGTCACGTGATAGTGCAATCGGATGATTTGAAACGTAATCTTATTTTATATCTTAACTTATCTTTGTTACATTTGCATCGGATTTCAAGTGTATATATAAAAGCTTATCAGTTAATTAGGAAATCATTATTATCAGTTGGAAATTAGGAAAAATAATGAATTTGAGTCGTGCTGTTGGATAATTTATCCGAAATCAACAAAGACAAACTGAACGGAGCCAGGAAACAGTTAAGATCAATTCGAAACAAAGCCAATAATTGCCATTGCGCAAAACGATGTTGAGATGAACATAATTGTGGAACTATGTGTGAACAGTGCAATTTTTGTGGAGCTCTTTATTGGAAGAAAGATCTAAATACTACCAATAAGTATACCAAAGGTTGTCATGATGGAAAGGTTCAGCTACAGGCATTATCTGATGCACAGGAGATATTAAAAGTATTGCTAACTGAAAATTCTCCAGATGCTAAAAATTATCGCCAGCGAATTCAACTCTGCATTAGTATTTGCTTGCACAAATTAAGCCACCTCGTGGAACTGGACAATATTGTTACTGTTTACATAGTCAAGTGCACCAGAGTTTCCCCCCTCTATGAAAGTGACCAACATAAAGGATACGGGCAGCTTTATATATTAGACTCCAGTGAGGCAACAGAGAAACGCTTAAGTAACAATCAAAATTGCTTGCAACATGTACTTGAAAAACTTGATTTTATAAGAGAAATCAATCCCTTTGCTCAGTCTTATCTTCAAATGCACCGACTAGTACAAGAACACCCAACTACATCTGCAAAAATGGTATTTTTGGAAGATAAAAATTTGGATATATGGTGCTATAATGCTCCTACTTTGTGCACTGAGGTTGCAGCTATATTTGTTGGTGATAATGGAGAGCCCTCAGTCAACCGAGACATTTCTGTGTACCCAATCAGTGATAGCTACATGCCAAAGCATTTCACCACTAAATCAATGATGAGATCCAATGACCTATCCTTTGCTATTTCCAAAGGGCGAGTATAGTTGGAATACTGGAATGGAACATGTAGAAGAGAACAGCAAAGCGCACCTGTGTCACTCAACTACAATATTATGCACTTTCCCAGCAAAATGGTTTCAGTATTTTGCATAGTGGTAAACTTTTTCAGTCATATTGTTGATGCATATGTGAAAACTGAAGGTGCCCAAGTCATGCAACAAAATTACCAAGATGCAATAGCACACAAGTTTGGTAAGCTAGATCTCTTTCTGACGTTTACTTACAACCCATTTTGGCCTGAAATTTTAAATTGCATGGAAGGAGTACTGTTGGGTTTTATCGATTGAAGACAGAGTTTTTATACATTAAAAATAAATTTTATTACGTAGCCAAGTCTTATGGTTTAAAAACATACATTTTAAGAACAACAAGAAGTCTGATCAGCTCATGATCCCCAATCTTTCTTCACTTTTATACATTCAAAGATTTACATTCTTCAAATTTATGTGCCCCACACGGCACTATAATTGGAGGTTTGAGACCGATTCCAACATGCGGCCCCATCGGTTGTAAAACCTCAGCAGATGTATTACAATTCAATATATATATTTATATAAATCTAACAAAATATTTTTCTAATAATATTTTTAAATTTATTTAACAATAAAGGCTTTGTTAAAAAGTCAGCCAAATTATTTTCCGATGAAATATAATTTACGTTAAATAGTTCATCTTTTATTAATTTACGTAAGACCAGTGTTTGTAAGTATATTACAAAATTGAGACATTATATTAACAGCAAATGCAATATCTGGTCTGGATCTATCTGACAAAAACGATAAACATCCTATTAAGGAACGATAGGGAAATTTCCTCATTAAATCATTTTCAATTATTTCTTCCTCTTTAACCTTATCAGGTAAGTTACAACCAATTTTAAAAGGCAAATTCACAAAACTTTTAGGAAGATCTTTGAATTTTGACATTAATTTTTCAATGTAGGTAATTTGATGTAAATAAATCGAATTTTCAATCTCTTGAAAGTTTACGCCTAACAAATATTTAGTTTTACCTAGGACTGTAAGATCCAATTTTTTGTTCAATAATTCGATTACGTCATTTATCAAATGTTCTCTTTTTGAAAACAAAACCATATCATCTACATAAACAATTAAAATTACATCTTTAAATTTGTAGACACAATTACACCAATTTAACTGAGAAAATCCTAATTTAGTTAAAATACCGTCTAATTCCAAATTCCATTCTCTACCACTTTGATGCAGACCATATATAGCCTTTTCCAATAGACATACTTTGTTTTCGGATCCTTTCAGCACAAATCCTTTTGGCTGTTTCATGTATATAGTATCCTTAAGGTGTCCATATAAATATGCACTTTTCACGTCAACTTGACAGTGATACCAACCCAACATAGAAATCAATAGTACAAACAATAATTTAACAATAGAAAAATTCACAACTGGTGAAAAAATATCTTTAAAATCAATGCCGGGTTTTTGCTTAAAACCTTGAGCAACAAGACGAGCTTTATACCTTTTAGGTATATTGTTTTCGTCCATTTTTATGCTGTACACCCACTTACTTCCAATTATGGTTGTATTTGGGGGTGTGTCCACTAATTTCCATACTTGCCTATCCTTCATTATCTGAATTTCTTCATTCATGGCAGTATTCCATTTAATTTTATCCTTACTTGCCTGCGTTTCTTCATAACTTTTGGGGATTTCGACATTGTAACACTGATCATACATGTCGTACATCTGTTGGTCTAAAAAATTAGATTCATCACTAGAAGTAGATGGCACATTAGAAATATCCACATTAGGATGTTCTGTTTCTGGCTTAAAATTGAAATTTACAGGATCAAACCTAATCTTATTTTTAGTACAGTACTTTTTAATATCATTTAAAGATCTCATTCTCAAATTTTCAGGAGAATAATAGTATACATCTATCCTATTGCTTTTATTTCTAGGTTTTTCGATTCTTCGCCAATTTGAAATGTTAAGACTTTTTAAGTCCTCAGTTTTAACTAAATCTTTAGAATCTAAAACTTGAGTTTCACTTTCCGATTTTACTTTTATATTTTCATTTGATTGATAAATAGGAATATTAGAATTAAGATCGAAAGAAACGTACTCAAAGTTTTTACCAAATAGTACATCAACAGCTTTCTTACTTTCGTCGATATGAACATGGACAGTTTCAACTATTCTCTTTTCGTTTGGGATAAATATTCTATAACCTTTAGTTTTCAAACCATATCCTGTCAAAATACCAAGTTTTGCTCTGGGTTGTAATTTATTTCTCTGTATTTTAGGAATATGAACATATGCCAAAGAGCCAAAAACTCTAAAATGTTTTACTGATGGTTTGAAACCAGTCCATATTTCGTTAGGAGATATACCCTCAGTTAATTTGTGTTCGCATCTATTTTTAGTATGAATAAATGCTAAAAGTGCTTCTGACCAAAATTGTGGTTGTAAACCACTGTCCTGAAGCATAGCTCTGACACAATCCATGGCTGTTCTATTGAACCTTTCTGCAACGCCATTTTGTTCAGGGGTATAAGTTGAAGTTCTTTCGATTTTTATTCCTAGATCATTTAAAAACTTTTTAAATTCTTTGTGACAAAATTCTAAACCATTGTCAGTTCGGACACATTTTAACTTAACATTTAGCTGTCTTTCAGCTTTAACCAAGTATTTTTTAAAGTAATCAAAAACTTCATTCTTATTTCGAATAATATAAATAGTTACTTTTCGTGAAAAATCATCAATAATAGATAAAAAGTATTTATTTCCACCTAGAGAGTTAACTGGAGCAGGACCCCACAAATCCATATGGATCCTTTCCAAAACATTTTTAGTTTTCCTTTCGTACATATAGTTTCTTTTTAAGGATATTCTAGTGGATTTAGCAATAGCACAAATCTTACAATTTTTATCTATATTTTTACAATTAAGTTTTTCAATTCCTTTTACACAATTAATTTTACTCATATTTTCAATTAAGGGCATGTTAACATGACAAAACCTACGGTGGGCTTTTTCAAGATCTAAACCAGTTACATATGTATAATTTTTAATCTTGGGATAACCTTTCAAGATATACAATTTTCCAATTCTGGGAACAGTAAACAAATATTTATTATAACTATTATAAATAATCATTTTGTTATTTCCCCATTTAATTTGGTTTCCCACAAGGTCAATACGAGCACCACTAATTAAATTTCTTCTCATATTAGGTGAGTATAAAACATCTTTCAAAGTTAAATCAAAATTTCGGTTTCTATCTAAAACTGTAAATTGAATATCACCCATACCTAATACTTCCGAGGTGCTGTCCTTGTCTCCGACTAGGATCTTCTGTGGTGGTAGTTTTCTGAATGTCGTAAACATATCACGTTCTTTACAGAAGTGAGCAGTTGCAGCTGAATCAATGAGAAATTCCCTCGGTCTTTCATTTGGAAAATTTGAAACTGCATAGGCACGTTGAAGATCAGTTTTTGGATTGTCCTCCATATAAAATAATTCACCACCAGGTTTCTGCCGATTGCATTTCTTGAAGCACTTCGATTCGTAATGTCCCGACTTTTTGCAGTAGTTGCAGAATGGTCGCGGCCCCATACGACAAACTGGCGACTTTCTTGGGCTTGAAGGAATTAATTCAGGGTCCAGTACGCATCTGCTGTGATCAGGAGTAGACGCCCGTGTCTCCTTGTATCTAGATGACTTGTTTCTTGTAGCATAAGCATCGGCCACGATACTTAATTTTGTGTCTTCGTCCTTCCGCTTCAGGTCGATCCGGCTGGATTCTGTTATTAAATGTTTAGACAAATTGTCTAGCGTGAACTCGTTGTCATCCATCCTGTATAGCAGTTGTACCAGATTATCGTATTCGTGAGGCAAATGTCTTATTAGTTGAAAGCAAACTAAGAGGTCTGGGATTTCGAATCCACCTTCTTTTATCTGTAACAACTTCTCATGCACTCGTTTGCAGAAGAGTCCAATGGATTCGTCCTCCGGCTGGTAGCGGATTGAAAAGAACTCGTCCACAAGGCCTGCCAATCGTGCTCTAGATGCTGGTTCAAAGTTGGTCTTTAATGTATCCCAGGCTTCCTTACCGTCCTCAGTAGATGAAATTAAGACTTGATATTTTCTGTCTATGCCCTGGTAGATAGTTGTGTATGTCCTCTGCTTCCTATAACGATAGTCTCTTTTTTCTTGTTCTAGAGCATCTTCCAATAATAGAGGTTCCGTTTTAATGATAAATTCCCAGCAGTTCCGGTCAATTAGCAATACCTTCATGTCCGTCTTCCACGTGGCATAGTTGAAATCCGATAACTTCGGGAAGGAAAACATGGACATTTCTTGAATCCCCATCATACTGGATACCGGTAGTGGCAGAATTCAGGTTCAGCTTAAGGTCTGTGGCCCATAACCAATTGTTGGGTTTTATCGATTGAAGACAGAGTTTTTATACATTAAAAATAAATTTTATTACGTAGCCAAGTCTTATGGTTTAAAAACATACATTTTAAGAACAACAAGAAGTCTGATCAGCTCATGATCCCCAATCTTTCTTCACTTTTATACATTCAAAGATTTACATTCTTCAAATTTATGTGCCCCACACGGCACTATAATTGGAGGTTTGAGACCGATTCCAACAAGTACAACGTTCAGAAAATCGATCTGATATTGTTGTATGTGTTTAATATAAAATTAAAAGAACTTTTAGAAGATATTTGCAAGCATGGAATATTTGGAACTGTTTTCACATATATTTATGCTAGAGTTCCAAAAGCTAGGTTTGCCTCATGCCCATTCTTCTAACATTAGATTCAGAAAGCAAAATTCGCACAAAAGATGATATTGACAAGTTTGTGAGTGCAGAACTTCCACATCCTACACTGATCTTAGACTCTTCCAAATTGTGACAAAATGCATGGTACATGTGGAATTATAAATATATCTTCTCCATGCATGAAAGATGGACAGTGCTGTAAAAGTTTTTCCAAACAATTCAAGGATGATACCGAGGAAAGTGTTAATGGATACCCTACTTATCGCAGAAGAGTCACTGAACCTGCCCAAGTAGGGAAACATTCCATCGATAATAGATGGGTTGTCCCATATAATCCTTAGTTGCTTAAAAAATTTAATGCACATATTAATGTTGAAGTTTGTGCTTCAGTTAAAAGTGTTAAATACTTATATAAATATGCATACAAAGGACATGATGCAGCCTTGGTAAAAATACAAAATGAAGGTGCTCTTTGTCATGATGAAATTCTTAAGTTTTGTTGAAGGTAGGTATGTAAGTGCACCTGAAGCCATGTGGCGTTTAAATGAATTTAGTTTGTCAGATAAATCCCACACTAGTGCGCTTAGCTGTGCATTTACCAGAGCAACAGCCGATTGTGTACCAAGACTGTCAAGAAGCACAAGAAATTAAAAGAGATGCTTTAAGAAAAACATCTCACATCATGGTTTGAACTGAACAAAAATGATCCTGAAGCTCACATTTCTTACTCGGATATTCCACAATATTATGTGTTTGATAAGAGTACCACAAATTGGAAGAGGAGACAACATGGTGGACAAAAAGTTATTGGGAGATAACCAGTAGTTAGTATACAGAATACTGAGAGGTAATATTTGAGGATGCTACTATTGCGTAAGTCAGGAGCAGTCAGTTTTGAAGATATCGTGATGGTAAATGGATTGAGATGCATTACATTTCAACAAGCATGTCAGGAGTAGACTTCTATGGGGTGACCAGCAGTGGCATGATGCTTTGAGTGAAGCCGCTCAATTTCAATCTCTGAGACAGTTGCACATGCTGTTCAATGATTTGTGGCTTTGGAGAACGTTCCTGATCCATGGGTGCAGCATCAAGTTCACCTTTGAGGACTTTGTGCATTGTTATTCTGAAGAGATTGGACCTCATTATGCACTTGCAGATATTGAGGAACCGCTTACATCCTACAATTTAAGTCTCCAAAAACTGCATCTACCAAATATAGATTTGCCAGCAAATGTTTTGAAAAAGCGAACTTTGATGTTGTGGAGGAACAGACTAAAGCTAACTATTGTACTGCAAAGTTAAATAGTGAACAGCGGAATGTTATTGAAATCATGTTAAGTGCAGTATAACTCTCCAGATACATCCAAGTAGATGGTCCTGCCGAACTGGAAAAACTTTTGTTTATTTATTCAACTTTGTTTCACACAATACATGGTAGAGGTGATGTTATTCCTGTTGCATCTACAGGTATTGCTGCATCTCTATTAATAGGGGGAAGAACAACTCATTCTGTTTTTAAAATTCCAATTGATTTAAATGCAACATCTACTTGCAATTTGAAGTCAAATACAAAAGCAGACATATTGCTGAAAACCAAGATAATTGTGTGGGATGAAGCACCCATGACACAGGTCCATGCTTTCTTAGCCGTTGACAGACTTTTACAAGATCTCACAAAGTGTAAAGAACCTTTTGGGGCTAAGTTTGTCCTGTTATTTTAAGAGGTTCAATAACATTGACTGTTGCCAGCTCCTTAAAAAGAAACACTATCTTTGGTTGAAATTCCATAAATTATATCTGACAAAAAATATGCATGCCCTTGAATCTGAAAGGGATTTTGGTGCTTGGCTGTTGTACATAGGAGAGAAAAAAAGTGGCTCAATGATTAAGTTACCTTTGCAATGCTACCTTTCAATACAATACCCTATACAGCAATTGTACAGTGACAGATTTATCCACTGTGACCCCACAGAAGCTTAAAGGTCAAGCCATCCTTACTGTTACAAATGACCTATCAATCCGTGGAAATCAACAATAAAGTGCCGGAATGTATGTCGGGAAACGAAACTGTTTACAAAGCAGTTGATATGGTCATCAGTGAAGATCCTCAAGATCAATTGACATTTCCTGAAGAATTTTTAAATTCTTTTGACACTAACAAGTATACCTCCATATTAGTTAAAGTTGAAAACAGGTTGCATTATAATGCTGTTGCAAAATTTAGCTCTCTCTAAATGATTATGCAATGGCACACGTCTAATTGTCACAAAATTGAAGCAAAACATTATTCAGGCAAAATCCATTGATGGTAGATTTCTCATTCCTCGAATTCCATCTCACACTAACATACCTTTCAAATTTAAACGTATGCAATTTTCCATTCATTTAGCCTTTTCCTTGACAATTAATAAGTCGCAAGGCCAAACTTTTGAAAAGATGTTTGGTGCTCAATGAGCCTGTTTTTAGTCATGGACAACTTATGTTGGTTTATCAAGAGCACAATCTTTTGAATCAGTTTCTGTAGTAGCTCTTAAATGTGAAATATTTAATTGTATTATGAGAAAGTTTTCTGTGGTTGATTGTCAAGTGTATTTTTTTTGCTTTACATTTCTAATTTATACCAATGTCATATTTTATACCTGCATAGATTGAATATGCACATATCCGCTTTCAGACAATTCAATTTTTTTGTAGAGCACGATCTATTGAATCAGTTTCTGTTGTAGCTCCCAAATGTGAAATATTTAATTGTGTTTATGAAGTTTTCTTTGATTGATTGCCAGGTGTATTTTTTGCAATTTTTTAAAATTTGCATGCTTTTAGACAATTCCTTTTTTACGTTATCGAAAATCCATGTCGTCCAGATGCGTTAGAGCTTGAAAATGTAGTTTCCTGAAATTAGGGAGTTGGTTATTCATACTTATTGCATGATAATTTGTGTAAAAAATTAAACTGTTTTGCATGGTAATTTATTGAAATTTGCATATCTTAGACAATTTATTTTTCACACTGCATATTTATATTGTCAAGAATCTGCCACAAACAGAAAAACTACTCACATACTAGACTAAAATGGTTTAGTACACGGTGAGTGAGCACAGCGAGCTTGGATCACAGAGCGATCCAAAAGGAACTGCGTCAGTAGTTCCTGGTGGTTGGCGAGAGAAAGCGAGCAGGGGCTGGAGCCCCCTAGAAAAATGTAATATTTTTGTAATCCATGAAAACTTTTCTTTTTATCTGTGGAAATAAATTTTAAGCAATATATTTAAGTTACAAATTAGTAGCGGAAAATGGAAAATTGCAGATTTTGATAAAATTAAAAAGGTTTCTACGGGCTAAAGGAATTTAAAAGCATTGTTGAAATTCATGCCAGTTACAATGCTAGGTGTGATAACTATTGCTGAAGTTTGGAAGTCTGCTTTTATTTTCTTAATCTTCAAAATAGCAAAGGGGGGGGGATTTCAATTAACGTCACACTGGAGCAACACAATGGGCTATTGGTGACGGTCCGGGATCACTCCCAAAGGGAAAGATCCGAGGACAACACCACGTAATTTTGAACCACGATCAGATGACGAGGCAACACCTGAGCTGGCACCCCACTCTCCAAACTTCCACACCACGCCAACGTGAGGACATTTGAGGCCACGACAGATTTAACGTGCACCAGCCCCCTTTGTACACGACGGTGTTTGGCTGGATTCGAACTCGCAACCTTTCGGTTGCAAGTCCGTTACTCTTGCAACCGGGCCACCGCGGCCCCCAAAATAGCAAAGGAAAATTATAAAATGATTTTCTACTTAAAGTAGGCATACAAAATCAGATGATGAAGGAAAGTTCAGACGAAAACTACATTTTAGAGGAATACTTTAATGTCTATTACTTGAAAAAGACTCGGGATTATATTTTGAGTCCAACAGCAACAGTAACAAAATAGGTAACACTCAAAAACAGGTATTGCCGGCCACAAATTTGGCGACTGAGAGTTTAAACAGCCAAATGCCTAAGTGAATAGGACGAAGAGATTACCATATTCCAAAACTATCACCATAATTGGAAATATTTATTATCGTCAATCATAACATTCCCTTCCCATGCTATGCATGTTTCAAATAAAGACAATGAAACCCCAAATAAACAATGATCTAGCGAATTATCAACTTAAGAAATCCAATTAGCATTAAATAGCTTCAGCTGTGATGATTCTGACTTCTCCTAAGAGCACTTTTTCAGAAGAATGTAACTATATAAAAATTTTAAATTTGAGTCATTAATTTATGGAATGACCCACATATATTTTGAAATTTAATGGCACAAGAGATTAGGTGCTTAAAACATGTTCTTGTGCAACACTTAATGAAAAACCAAGACTGAACCATACAGATAGTCAAAAACACCCAAATGTATCCAGAATAGATTCCTGATCAGGGGAAAACAACCATCTGCACACAAAAACGTTTCAATGATAAAATATGGGCCTTCCAACATCAAGTATGTTGAAGACTCACATTACCATTCCTGTCTTATAAGAAATAATAAAGGATAAACATCACTTGCCATCCCATATGAACTCGATTGTAAGAATCAAGAATCCCTTAGGAAAATTTACGAAACAATGTTTGTTACTTGTTATTGTGTGCTCAAATGATGCAATACAAAATTGCTTCACCTCCGACTGTCATCGAGTTTATCTTTTATTCAGATACATGCACCAGAGAATAAAAATTCATAAATAGTAACAATTTTCTTAGCTGCAATTGAACATTTTTAGAACCAGTAATAATCACGTTTTAAATTCCGGAGTTTTAGTCACTCATTTTGAGACAATGCTGAAGTTGAAAATGTAAAGAATCTCCAATATACTATCCTCATGAATGGTATCAACTTATCAGATTTACAAAAAAGAAACAACTTTCAGAGTGTATGATTGAAGCAGGATTAAAAAAACTTGCTGATCAATACAAAAATCAGCAGGTCATTAAAGAGTATGAGAAAGCTGTAAATGGCATAAAAATGCTCCAATACTGCATGCAGAATTAGGCACAATTCAGAGATATCGTCCAACTTCCATAAGTTGGCAGTCAAGTCAGGCAGTTTTGAACAAGTATATTCTTTAAAATAGGCAATGGGTTGGAACATAAACAAAGTGCTTTCACAATTGGCACCTCTAGCACTGCCTGGTTTTCAGATTAGTTTGGCGTCGAAATTAATGGCAGCGATAACAAGTTAGTGGGGGAGGCAATGATAGACATTCAAACTATTTCAGATGACAGCCCTTCTCTTAACAAGCAAAACACCTAATCCAAAGTCGATTGCCTCTCATCAGAGCAGAGCTATACAAGATGATGAGTTTCAAACGTTGTGAATAAAGAATCTGTAATAACCTCAAAGAACTGTACACAGGATCCATTTTTTACTACATTAGAAGTTCTTGTCATTGTTCCAATGAGAGGTTAAGCAGCATGGGAATTCATGAACAGAAGTTCTGCTAGAAGTAAAAATGTTTCAAGAACATCTACTTCTAAGGTTAAATGGAAAATCGGCAGGTCTGTTTCCTCTAAGTGATTTTTCGAACAGCCATTTGAGAAATAGCAGCATCAATTCTTAAAAATAGTAGCAGTCACTTAAATCCTATTTTAGTTGCTCAGATACAAAATGAATTGACTGAAATACGAGAACACCACGTATTTTGAACCACGGTCAGATGACGTTTGTAAATAGGAGTTTTCAAGATGATTCTGCTTTAAAAAACTCTAGTCACTAAGGTTCAAAGATAATACCCAAAAGTTGCTTGTAAGTTCACCACATGTAGTGGTACACTACAGCTTTTGCAAATAGTCAAACCTAATTAAGACAAACTCGCTTAATGTGAATTACTGATAATACAAACTAAATTGCAATCCCTGTCAAAATGTATGTCCAAATGTTAACTTATTCGTTTAAGAATTCGGGTTACACTAGTCTGTGGTTAAGACAAACACATTTTCGAAACATGGGCAAATGGATTCTTTTCAATCGTGTTATCAGAAACAATAAGTTGCCCTGAAATTAAAGAATAAATGATGAAAATTCATCTGCTCAAATAAACAGTGTTGACCTCAAAGATTTTCTTAAAGAATATCATGGAAAAAACACAAAAATCGATAACATAATTATTTCAAGACAAAATCACATAATCAAGAAATATCTGTGTTATAAAGAATTATCTGTATAATCTTTGTGATGAATGCCATTTATCTGTGAACCAAGAATTGTACAATAAAGTAAATAAATTAATATTTTATTGTTGAAATAAAGCTTTTTTTTTTTCTGAATTCGGATAACATGAACTAGAGTTAATAATATTTTTTTTTGCCCCATGAAATTCATTTTAAAGAGGTCAACTGTATATCAAGTTTGTTTTATTTTTAAAAAGAACTCTGGTAGGTTACTTTTTACTCTCGTGAAAACAATTTTTCTAAAGATGACCCTTTAATTTTCGAGTCTGAAAGGTGAATCTTTAAAACCAGAAGCACCAGGTTACATGCAACATTTAGTTAGACCATCAGATTTCTCTTTAGGTGAAATCTAAGCATATTAGCACACTATTAGATCCTATCAGCAGCTATCCTATTAGATTTTCCTTTTTGGAAAAAGTTTGCTACATGTCAGTTTGGAACTATATAAATCATGCGATATAAAAAACCCAAAATTATTAATATATTACATAAAACAAATACTATCCCTAACAAAAACATACACCACCATCAGTTTAAATAGATAGTTACCATCAAAAATGCATGTTTGAAAATACATCCAAAATGTCTCAAAACACGAGAATCTAATGGCCATATTCACAAGTCTAAAGTTAATCTATGGATCAGTTAAACCAGGAATTATCCAAGAACCATATTCACAAAACACGAATTAAGTGATCCATCGATTAAAGCAATAAGCTCTCTGTGATTGGCTGTCTCCTCTATCGCATGCTGTTTACATTTCTTACCCCCAATGCCTGGATCTAAAAACATTTCATACTTGCCAAATACTTCATCAGCAGAATTGAATTCCGATTACTTTTATATTTGTCAGTATTCACCATGTTGATGCAAAGTGAAGTAACTTGCATTGTCATTTTTCTTTTATATATAATAAATCAACAAAAGCATTTTTGTTCTGCAGAGAATTTGCATGTCGTAGTCAACGCAGCTGCATGTTTACGAATAAACTAATTCCTAGCAATTCCAAAAGCGCTGATAAAGTTTAATCACACGAATAAATTTTATAAATTTGGTACCAATATATCAGCTATCAAACTTTTTCATTTGAGAAACCTTAGTCATAATTCTGTAGATTAGCTTAGAATGAAGTGTCGTCCATTTTGCTTTTTTGATGACACTTCCGTCGCAAAAAGCTAGTACTGGGCATGCGTTAACCCACATCTGAGTGTTAACCGCCAATTTCAGAGGAACAAAATTTAGCACCAAGATTGCAATTTAAAAGTAAGATCAGGCATCGTGAGTAGTTTCTTCAATAATTAGGCGATTTTATCCACAGATTTTAATGGGGCAAGGAAAGATTTTTAAAGGTATTTACTATTTGTGTAAAATCAGATATCTCACAGTAGGAAGGAACGGAGGATCAGTGAATGCAATTTTCATCCAATCAATGATCTGTTACAAGTTCTTGGAATTCTTTATTTGTTCTTGAAACTAACTTTTGATTTCTCTAACACTCAGGATTTGGTTCAACTTATTTTATGATTTTAATGCTAATTTTTTGGTTGTTCCCCAAATGAATTTTTCCCGATGAGAGTTGAGTGCTCAAGTAAACAATGAGGTAGGTGCATCAACCACTAGTATTCTAAACCATTCTAGTATGCCTGCAGAATCTTAAAATTGAACCAAACCATAGCTTAAACTGTATATAAGTTTTTTGGACTAAATTATTAAACATATGGCTATTTTCAATGTTGAGGAAAATTTGATACATGTAATGTTGATCAGTATTTAACACTAAAGGAATTTTAGGAAGGTTAGTATCAATATATTTGAATTTCTTAATTTTGTAGGTCCTTTTCAATAAGGCACAAGAACAGATCAGGGTCTTATTACATCAAGATACATAAACTGGTACATTTTGTAAGGAAATTTGGTCAAGTTTGGTTTTAATGTTCAACATGAATTGGACATTCTTATAAATGTCCTAGGAGTTTTTAAAAAATGAAACTAATCTTTTAGGTCACTTCACCACTGCTTGCATGAAAAATCACTGGCTTGTAGCGAGTTCGACGGTGTGAAGTGGGAAAAGTCAAAAAGGCAGAATTTAAGAACTTCAACATTTCTTTAGCCCGTCGTAATAAACGATAATTTAAAAGTTTCAAAATTAATTTACTCGATGGCTTAATATGCAAGTTTGAAATTCTGGTACTGCATCTCATGTTTCATTAAAATTTTGTTTCATCCCAAGACAAGGAGTTTATTTTAGTCCGATTATATACTATAAAATTGGGCTTCGAAGGAAACACATAGCTGCATTAACATCATTTTATGAAAACTACATGGCATTCATAAGCAGACTCGAAAAATTGAAGAACTAGGTGAAGTTGTAAAATCCATTGGGAAGGAAACGGGAAAGCAAGATTTGCAAGAAACGAGATTGCAGTGCATCCCAGGTGCTTGAGGTTCTTTCCAAGTTATGCATATTATTCATTTAAATTTTTTAGCAATTGTTCCTATTGTATAACATTAGAAGTCGCCTATCAGGACCCGTATGACTAACAAGAGGGTTAAAAATGAATGCTTTAGTTTTTACCTTGTGCCAAAACAATGATCTGATCAAAATAACTTTTCTGCTACATAAAATTATTAAATAACCCAAAATAAAATGTATGCCCTTCAAGGCAATATTTCTAATTACTATTGAATTCACAATTGAAAAAATTGGTAATCGAAACATGCATACACACACAAGTTTATTCCCTTCAGCGGTTTTATAATCCTTTATACAAAAGTTGAATTTATTTGAAAGAAAACCTTTTTATGAGAATTTAATGTTCCAAAATATCATGTCAAGATATCTTGAGATCAAATGTATTGGTGAGGACACTTCGAATCCATCAAGAACTGATGTCACCCAATCTTTCATGCAAACTCATTTAGTTTTCTAACCTTCCTCTTGATCTATGAAAAAAGCACGAGATCTTGAAATATGCTCAGCACTGTCCTAACGCACAATTATCTGTATATATTTCAAAATAGTGTGCATTAAATCCTATCAATTTAATCCTCTCTACATGCATTTAGATCATTGTCACTGAGTATCTCCAATACACAAGTTTCAGTGAATTTGAGATTATCTATTATGGATTACTGTTTGAAATATGTTATTAAAGATAACGGGTGAGTGAATATGCATTCTACCGTTTAATGAATGTGATTACTAAGGGCACAAAACAAAATATGCTATATTCCAATGCTTATCTGCATGTGAGACATAAGCTGAAAGGCAGACCTTAAGGATATGGCAAAAATTTCAGAATTAGTCCTGTACTCCATGTCAATATCACAAGTTTTGAGTGGGTGAACATAGGTTTATTACTAAATGGGTCAAAGTATATTCAAATATTCAGTTTGGTAAATTAAGCATATTTCATTCTGAATTTTAAAGGCATTGAAGAGCAAGGAATATTGGACATAAACATACTAGTAGCCAACCTACACCAGTGAACCAAGATATGCAAGATTCTTCAATCTTATCTCGAAGTATTTGGGCATCAGCTTGTGCGATGGCAATTAAATTAACAAGATACTACCATCCCTGAGTGCAATTTGATACTATATCACAACAGATCCAAAAAGGAATAAGAACTTCCCATTCAGTCTATTACCAATACAATATTAACTTATATTATTGAATTCGTTATAAAACATGTTAAAACAAAGTAAATGGTTTCGATAATTGAATTTTCGTTGCTAAGCATTTTTGTTACTGTTTTAACTTAAAACGTCATTCATGATAGGCGATGAAATATTGAACAAGGGAGCCTTATGTAAATTAAAAATGCACTTATAGTAGTCATTATTCCAAGTCTAATGACCCTTTTCGATTGAATGTGATTCCAGGAACATAAAATAACACGTTAGGATACTTTTTTGACTGACTGTACCTTAAATATTAAGTCTTACAGATGAAAATTGCCTTAAGATTAATTTTTCTCAGTCAACTCAAAACACTAATACTCAATATTAAAAAGTGGAAGTCATTTTAAGATACATTATGTATTAAGATGTTAACATTTTTCAGAAAAAATGCGGTAAAATTATGTTTTTATTAATGCACATGTTTGAATTTCACAAAATTCCTGATGTGTACCACTGATTGTCAACCCCTCAATTAGAGAAAGAATAAATATGAAGGAAGAAATGAACCAATCCTGGGAAACTCAAAGACAAAAGGAAACAGAAAATCAATGTTTAGGAAGCAATAATTTGATATAATTACAAAACATACAAAAATTGTATTAATGAGGGTAGTTTTCCTTCTATGAAAATCTTGCATCACTCAACATATTCGAACAGATTTAATTGACATTGCTGTTCGCGATGAGTCACGCGCAAACAATTTCTAATACTGTGGATTGTTCATCATACAATAACACCCCCTGAAAATTTGAACCCATTCCACCATTCAATGAAACATTCAGGTACAAAACTTTCCTTGGTGGTTTCCAAAAATATTAGCAAAGCCTATCATTGCATGTGAAAATGTTTAATTAGGTGTTCAATAAATAATAAAAAATTTAGCATAATGTATTGGGCTTTGATGCATTTCTACAGATGTTTTTATATTTTCCACTTGGTATCAAACCTTTAATTTATTTATAACTTATTAGAAATGATAGATAACACATTATTTTAAATGTCTCAATGAAAGTTTCATTAGGATTAAATACTATTTCCCATCACACTACATAATACAACTAACTTCTTAGTTTTAAATGTTAATATATAGAAAACAATTATAATGCTGCTTTTTGCTTCATTAAAATATTTTTCATGTAAATACTGCCTACTTTGTCCAGTTTACTCTCTAAGGTGTAAATTAATCTTAACTTTACCTATATTCTTCAATTCCATGTATTTTACATACAAGAAATTATAATTTTGAAAACTTATGTTTAAGATGTTATCAAATTGAATGAAATGTTAACTTAGCAACTTGATTTCATTCACTATGTAAATTCAGCTGGATATTTGCAGTCAATAAGATTTTTATTTTATGCATTGCAAAAAAGTTAATTTCTTGACACTAGCAGTAGAATTTATGGTTATTTCTTACAAGAGGGTTTATTATAAGTGTATGGTTGTTTAAAAATTAGTAACAAAACCACACTTTTATGAATGTACTACATATCCAAAGAGACACAATTTTTAATGTCAAAACAATGCAGGCAATATTTTATCCCATTGCTCTATATTTCTTGATGTTAAGGCTAAAAGTAAAAATTGTACTTTCAAATAAAAACAAGCAGTGAACATAAAATGTAGTATACAGTACACTTTATTCAATGTGTAATGACTTATGAATGAGTGTAACATCAATTCAATCTTACCATCTTTATGTATGTTACTGTACTAAAATTATATAGCATTCATTAGGTCTTGGAATGTATTACCTGCAGATTTGCTACTGTACTCCAGCTCATTAGATGCGTTTATAAACAAGGCCAATATTCCACTTTTTTCTAAATTCTTTTTTTTATTTCAATTCATCCAAATCATCACTCAATTGCTTCTGTAGAAAACAATGCATGTTTCAGAACACTAAATTCCAGTAAACGAAATTAAAAGCTGTTCTTAAACACAAAACTTATAATATACTATCACTAGGAATAACCACGAATTAGTTCTGATACGAAAAATTAAAATCCTGATTCTGTTAATATACATAAAATACTCATTTCTGCACCAAAATATACTTTTGTTGTCATAAAAAACATACAAATTTTATGGAAAGGAAAACTGAAAATAGCTTACAGTAGAAGAAAAATACAGAACGATCTCCCTCTTTTCAGGTAGTTCCTTGAATTGACGAAACAGATTGAACCTTAAACAATCATAGCAGCTGCTAACATTAAAAATTTTGAAATTAAACCAGAAGCAGTGCATCGTCAGCAAATTCAAGTTTAAAAATATTCTTTAGCCTAATATTGATAAATTTCATCATCATATTAGAACTACCCCTAACATACTCGGACTATTAATTTAACCTTATTTGATATCTGGGTTTGAAATTACTATGTGGCCAATATAATAATTAAATAAAATTATTCTCACTTTAAAATTTAATTTTATGCATGAAACAATTTTGGTAACACTACAAAGATTCCTCAACAGAATATTAAATCAACGAACAAGTCATGAATTTAAAGTTTTTCACTGCACTGTTTTCAAATGGATTATAAATCACTTCAAGCAGAGTTAAGCCCTTAGCTATCAAGAGTTAAATTAAAAGCAATTAAATATATACTTGAGAAATAATCGAAATTATAATTTTTGCAACAAAGCAATTGCAATTCAAAATCTAAAAAAATTTAAATACAATTTTATATACTGATCTAATTTTTTGTTGTGCCTTTCCATCTGGAAGATTTTATTTAGGTTTTAAAATTGATCCACAAGCTAGGTTTTAAATTCAGAGCAATCCTCTATTGGAATGAAAAACAAAAAGCTGGAAATTGTTTTAATCTTTCAAAACATAACAGCATTTAGAAGAACTAAAATCATAGGTCGGGTGTGAAAAAAAATCAATCGTTTTAAAAAATCAGATTTAAACAAAAATCCTATTTTTATGTTAATTAATTTCCAGTTCCTATCAATTTAAACTTGGATGTGACATGCAAATCAATGTAGCTTCTAGATAACATTTATTTAAGTCTGAATTATAAAGGAATCAGTATTGTTTAACATTTGTTATCAGTATGTTACAAATAAGCATGACTTCCTATTTGTGAAAACATTGTATCCCAGATGTCTCCTTTGGAATAGGAGAAATTCATTCAGATTTAGTGTTTGCGTAGAAGACAAAGCCATTTTACCACCAGCTCTACCTCTGTATTTATATAAAAAATATTTTCAAAACAACTTGGGCAGGAAAATTAAATTATTATTTTTTAATTTGTACAAAATTGAATTTAAATGAAAGAATTAAAGCAACGACACAACCAAAATTTAAATTCTTTCAGTCTTTTACACTATGATTTGTATGTTCCATGTCTAACAAGTTTAAACATACACAGGGCAATGAATTAAAAAATCATAAAACCTATTTAAATAAAAAATAATCTGATACAAATCCTTTGTTTTAAAAAAATCATGATTTTTTCAAACCATGGTTCTTCAGTTTCAAATCTCACTTATTAGGTAGCTTTACAGAAGGGACACCAAGTCCCAGAAACTCAACCACCTTGGGACCTTATGTTTATGGTTGGAGAGCTTAGACTCCTATAACACAAGGTATATATTATAAATACACCAATATTTGAAATGATCTTTGTGAAGAAAATAAAGAGTTCGATTCAAACACTCGGGTATGAAGCAAGTGGTGCTTTACTTATGCCTCCAGTAATTTCTTCAAGTTGGTGCTACAGCACTCCAATCAATACTATTATCTCTAGTGTGTCCTCAAAGTAGAAAGCCAGTTATCAGTTAAGGGTTATTCTTGAGGTGCTACTGAGTAGAAGCAATTTTTAAAAAAACTTGTTTGTGTATAACATGTGCCCATCATGTCCTAGGTTATTTCACTTCGATATTTAACTTTCATTCAAAAATACCATTCATAACTGTTCAAAATATTGATGAAAAATGGCGATTTACCTCACCTGAAAAGCTATTTTGATTTTTATCCTGATGAAGTTGGGACATAAATCTATCAATATATGGTTTAACTAACAATATACATGCTTACAACAAAAATCCCCAAATTTCACTCAGCCTAATATTTAACAGCAACAGAAATTTTTTTTCCAAAATGTCAGGTCAGACATATTTAGTATTGTTTGGAAAAACTGACAAAAGGAGCGACATGCTAGAAAGTCATTAACACTCAGGCCTTACTTATTAGATTATATTATTCCTAAAAAATTAACACAACTAAATCATCTATGTATCAAGTAAAATATGCAATGCAAAATGTATCATGTTAAAGTGAATTACCCAATTTATCGAAACAGCGCAGGAAGCAAATTTGCTTATCATGGAAATCTGTATATATTGCAGCAGCATGTTATCTGTTTCTATCAATCTAATTTAGCAAGAAAATGTAAATCACTCTCCTCTGTAGAAGTTTCTATCTGAAATCATACAATTTATGGAATACAAGGCTACTTTTCAAAACCTGATTAATGCAGAGTAAATACGCTGCAATAACAAAAGAATCCGAAGGCAATTTCGATAAAAAATAAGCTTGAACCCAATCTTATCAGTCGTTATAAAGAAATATTCAGATCTTGACGTTCAATCAAAATTTCCCACTGAATATATTCATAAAATATTTTTTATCCAAAGAAAAAGTAAAATTTAAAGTGATTTTCAAATTTTATAAAACTTGTTATAAATTTCACTTTATATCTTAAATCTTTTATTTTCCTGCATTATTTAAGAATATATGAATGCTTAGATAAAACAAATATCCTTTATTTATTATGTTTCAGTAATAGTTAGTTTTTCTAGCAACTAGAGGTCAGAAAAAATGTTTGCCTGAATTACCCATTTTATCGAAATAACTCAGGAAGCTAACACTTATATGGAAATCGTATATTATAGCAGCAATAAATGTGTTATCCGTTTTTATCTATCTAATTTAGCAGGAAAATGTAAATAATTATCATTTTCCTTAGCAGAAATTTTTACCCGAAATCGTACGATTTAACCCTCCTGGTGTTTCGACAAAGTATCTCGCAAACAAAATTGGTCAGATTTTGATGAACGAGATATATAATTAAAGCTACCTGGAAGGTTAAGGAATACATGGCTGATTTGCAGTAAGCAATTATTAAAACCTGATTATTGCAGATTAAACATGTTGCAGTCACACAAGAACGAAAGCAATTTTGGCATAAACAGAACATGCTTGAATCTAATATTTATCACTCATTTTAAAGAAATATAAATATTCCAAGTTTTGGAGATCAATCAACATTTTCCCACTGAATAATTTATAAAAAGGTTTAATTTATCCAAAGGAAAAAATTAAGGTGATTTTCAAGTTGAACTAGTGAAGTTTCACTTTAGTCACACTTCACTGAATTATTTAATACATATATCAAGTTAGATAAAACAAATATCATTTGTCTTAACATGATTAAGTTTAAACATTGCAGTGGTAAACTCTTTTAGTTCAGGTCTGTTAGTCTGAAAAAATTGTGTTTAAAGTGAATTACTAATTTATCTTTAATTAATAAATTCCTGCACAGATAAAATCTGTACAGTTGCAAAAGAAATATACATATCTAACATTTTTCCAAGAGGTCTGAAGAAAGTCATGCTTGTATTAGTTTTCATGGGCCACCTGAATGATAATGTAAAACTTTTTTCTTCATGGATATTGTGATAATCCCAGATGGTCTTACCTCAATTCTTCAGGGTTTGTGTAAGCTTGGCAATTCATAACTTGCGAAAAAGTGCTTTTAAAAGACGAATATCAAATACAACAGATGGAACAGAAGACGATGACTCGGGAAATTTAGCAAGAAATGGTAGTAGAGAACTTTTATCTGAAATCATAGAATTTACAGCAGATACTTTTTCAAACTTGATTATGCAGATTATGTTGCACATGAAGGCAAGTTTGATATAAAAACACACTTATGCTTAGATCTAATCATTATCGAGAATTACTCAAGAGAAATTCTTTTAAAGCAAGTGATCTCAAAGTTTGCTTTCAATCATATTTTTCAAATGGATTTTTGTCAGTTTTTCTTTTTCAAAAGTTTAATGAATACAAATATGAAATTTATAGCAAATTTCAGTCCACTCCTTTCACACTTTATACTAGATTATTTAATATCTAAAATCATAATTAACCACAGAACAATTTATTTATATTTAAACATTACAGCGATAAGCTTTGCTTATGTCATTATGAAGGAACTATGCAGGTTAATTTCAGATAGTTATGAAACTAATCATTTGAAATTTGTGTTGAAATAAAAAAAATCAACCAAATTCTTAAACTATTTTCACAAGATTTGATTTAAAAACTCTTACAGCAACTCCTCTGGACACTGAATCCACTTTGATAGGCAAAACCACATTTTCTAGACAGGAAAGTCAACGAATGTTGAATTCTGTTCAAAATAAAAGGTTGTGTACATGTTTATCAAGTGTCAGATTTGTTTTAAAAATAACTTTGAAACTTTTAATGATATTCCACTAATCTTAGTTCAATCTAGTTAAGAGGTCAAAAAGAGTTTCAGTGAATTACTCAAAACATCAATAGAATTTAGATTTCAATAACATTTTCCCATCGGATATTTTATTAGAATGTTAAATTTTAAAGTGAGTACCATGAATTGAATTTAAAATAAAATTATAGCTAATGTTTCAGTCCACTCTCTAAACAATCACAAGACACAATTAATTTATACATATACATTGCCAATACACTTTGGTAATGTCTATAACCAACCCCTACTATATTAATCTTGAAATTTGATGAAATAGTGGTTAAATCAATTAAACCAAACTCCTAAGCACACAATTTTTCACAAGTAGACCAACTAAATCAACTATTAAAATTCAAAGTATGATTTGCTAAAAAATCTTACAGCAACTCCTCTGGAGATGATAATCACTTTGATGGATAAACCCCCATTTTCTACTGATAGGCAAAAGTGCAGACGATGAATGTCGAATTCTGTTTGAAACAAAATGTCATGTCTATAAAGTACCAGAAATATTTATAAGATATTTTGAATACTTTTAATGAATCTCCACTCATCTTAATAAAAAAATGAGGTACAAAAAAGTGAAGTTCCCAACTTATCAAAGCAGTTTCTTGCACATAAATCTATACATGTCAACAGTATAAAGTTTGTTTCCAAATATTCTACATCCGCTTTTCGTTCAGTTTTGATATCAGCAAGACTTGGATCCAATCCTGGTGTTTAATACTTATTTAATAGAAAAACTTATTTTAAAAAAATTCAAGGTTTTGCTTTTCATTGAATGTTTTTCTACATGATTTTTATCAAAAAGTATCTTAAAAATGATTTTAAATTTTTATGAAAGTATTTTATCAAACCACTTTCTACACCATTCGATATTTAAAAATATCTAATCAGGGTGGTTAATTGGGCCACATATGGCCGAGCTGCTCTTCACAATCAGACAAACATACTTGATCACAACATATTGCAGCAATCAACTTTCTAAATGTATAGAACCAACCTCTATCTACATTAATCTTAATATCCTTCATTAGGAAGAAGCCATGCATGCCAAGTTTTGACGATTGAGAAATAAACTAAATTGATTAAACCTTTGTTAAAAGTACAAGTCACATTCAGAAGACGAAACCAACCATTAAATTTCAAAGCATGATTTGACAAAAACTCTTACAGCAAATCCTCTTGACATGAAATCACTTCATTACGAAAACCCAGTTTTCTAGGTAGACAGGAGAGTAGCCGACAAATGATGAATTCTGTTTGAAACAAAAGGTCATGTTGTATATGTTTATTAACCCTTTCGCGACGCGAAGCGCAAACGCGCGCTTATCGCTGAGGCCGGCAGTCTCTCTCGCGAGTGTCTGTCCACGGCCGGAGGGTTTTTGCTGTTAAGCCTAAATCCATGAAATTACCGAAATATCAACGCGTTGTTTAATAATGTTCTGTAGAATATTTAAATGGCATACGCTTTATATATATTTCTATAGATACTTTATTTATTTAAGTTATTTCTTGTTTAAATATATATTTTACACATTTTATTTTTCGACATTCTAACGGTAAAAAGAGAAAAAATTTACGTCTACAAGATCTAACTATCCACTAAAAACTGGACCGCAAATCGAAATACCCAACGCTGTAGCGAAAAAAAAACTTTCCCTGCTTACTGTAAACAAATACCACGTGCGAATGTAAAGAGCCGTATAATTCACGCCATTCGGAAACATTCCTTTCTCCTTCATTCCTTCCCCCTAAAAACCATGTGTATGTGAGTCATACTACTCTCATTTTGAGTAGAAGGTCAAATCTACATGTATCTGAAACCACATGGACATATAACGCCATCTTCTGGCAAAAATTTTAGTTTTTAAAACGTTCCAGGACACTGGCACTAATGGGTGACGGCCGGGGGTGAACGAGAAAACGCTCTTGCACGCCAGTGTGTCGGCCGGGAAGCGAGTGCGTTTCTTCGGCGCGAAAGGGTTAAAGGTCAGGTTTTAAAAATAATTTGAATTAAATTCCACTCATTTTAGTTCTTTCTAGCTAAATGATGTCAGAAATCAAATCTTACCTACATGCAGCAAGCATGGTAGCACCTTGTAGCCACTACATGAGTAACTTAAGATTCCATGAAGCCATCATGCTGAGGATACTAAGTATTGGAAAACAAATTCAAAACTTATGCTTTTCCATGACTTATTTAGTAAATTTCAAAATGATTATTCAACTTAAAAAAATCAAAACAGACCATAAAATGGTAAAATATTTTTCATTATATTTTACTTCATTTTTAATATTAACTCCTTAAAGTTTTCATGATGTTTATGACTTATGTTCAAGATATGCAGTCAATAAACTAAATGCTCTTACTCCATTAACTTGATATTGTAGTTTAGATGAAGAGAAACCTTTGTTTCAAAAAAGATGAATTCCTACAAATCAAAATAAACCAGCAGCCCATGGGTTCTTAAGAATATATATATCAATAATTCCACATTATTAACACATCTCATGTTAAATTGATACCACAGCATGTAACTTTGTAAGGGAATTAAAACAACGTTGTAGAGAAAATGCATTGAATACTTGAAAAACGTAACTTTTAAATTCAGTTAACTTACAATGATGGCTAGATAGCTCTCTAAACAGTACCGTCAATAAACAATTCTGCTTTTCAGATAATCCAACTTGAGATTGATGCAGGAAATATGAAGATTCTACTTCAAAACATAGAAATAATACATGTAATAAACGAGATCAGAACTTAAAATTATTCAATACTTCCAATTGATACCACAAATAGTAACAAAGCAAAACATAAATAAAAACCACAAAAACAAGATAGACAAGAATATAAGTATTAAATAATTTATTTACAACAATGGCAGAACGGCAAGAATTTTACCGATAGTCTGTATTCCACGAAACGCCTCTCCAGACCATACGATTTATCACAGATAATAAGATTAAAACAGCTCATCTGCTGTAAAAGAAATGTGGATGAATATTTTACAAAGAATTAGGGATCGGTAACCCCTTGCAAAATAACGATGCTTATATACACATGGATACTCATATTTACAATGTGAAATGATTAATGATAGATAATTATTTAAGGATCATACATTTCCATTCACAGGAAATGTAACTGCTTTTAAACTGCTGAAAAAATCATTCAGACCTAGGAGTTCTTCGCAAGAATCATCAATTTCGATATCGTTGTTGAGTTTGTACTTCTTGCCAAGATCGGTCTTCAATTCCTCCCATTTCCTCTTCCGATTTTGTTGTTTTCCTCTCAATTCCTGGACCAACAACTGATAGGTAGATTTCAATAGTACTTCTATCCTGAGATTATCACGAACTCTCATCTGCTTCTGGGTAGTGCTAGAAATCATTTCCAGTAGTTCATCGGTATGCATTCTGGTTTTGCACATATTGATGTCCTCGTACATTCGAAGTAAAT
The DNA here is from genome assembly GCA_933210815.1 of Meta bourneti. NCBI lineage: Eukaryota > Metazoa > Arthropoda > Arachnida > Araneae > Tetragnathidae > Meta > Meta bourneti. The sequence goes on along the minus strand of OW119932.1, from coordinate 63,388,702 downwards.
ACAAAAATAGTGAATTGAGGATTCTTCTTCACTGATACCAAACCTCTCGACAGTCGTCTATTTGCAGACACAAGAGGAAATAAAATTACGATTGATCAGTTAAGCGCTCAGGAAAAGATAGGCTCAACTGTTATCTCAAAATATAAGGCAGTTCGTAAAGATACTGAGCTAAAAGGTAGGCTAACGTTTTGCTCACCAGTTATAGTAGCACAAAACTCTCCAGACGAATTAAGTTTGGATATATCACTATAATTACAATAGCAAACTTCGAACGATTGAGCGCAATTCAAGTTCACAGCTTGCGAATTCAGGATAACAAAATGGCGACTGTTGTCAGAAATATTTCAATGCTTTTGCGTCATCACTGACGTCATAGCTTTACGTCATCATCCAGAGCAAAATTCTACGTCTACCGTCCTTGTTTCTTAGCTTTGTAATTATGTTGGCATAGCCACAGAGTAAAATGTTACTGTGGTCATGGGATTCTCCACTAAAAGATATCAATTTTCATGCGATAATGCCATTAATCTTTCATACATCTATTTCATCGACTAAATTTTTTTGAAGCTTTTCATCTCTTTTATCTTCACGTTATATCCCAGAAGAGACTTAGAACATTACTCTTTTCTTACCGCTAACAGAATTAATTTATCACAAAATTTTTCAATTTGCATTTTTATTTAATTCCAAATATTTTAATGAGATTTATTTTTAGATGGTTGGGGAATCTTCACGTCTCACTAGAGCAACGCAATGGGCTATTGGCAACTGCCCAGGATCAATCCCGAAAGGAAAGATTACAGAACATCTATTAATCTCAAGCAACAGTCAGATGAAGAGGGTAAACAAATAAGAGAGAAGAGGACGATTTAACTTCCTGTTAGCACAACTAAAAAGATTGACGAAAGTTTTCAAATAGAAGTTTTTCGTCAATCCAATTGGGCTGTGACACTCCAGTTCGCAAAGTAACGGTATGTAAGTAGGTATTTTAATTGACGTCACACTGGACCAATACAACGGGCTATTGGTAACGGTTTCGGGATCAATCCCAAAGGGAAAGATACGAGGACAACACCACGTAATTTTGAACCACGGTCAGATGACGAGGCAACATCTGAGTTGGCACACCACTCTCCAAATTTCCACACCACACCAACGTGAGGAATTTGAGGCTACGACAGATTTAACGTGCACCAGCCCCCTTTGTACACGACGGTCTTTGGTTGGATTGGAAGAAAGAAACTCCGTAACCCACGATTAAGATAACTGTGAAAGCATCTTTCGCCACCAGTTAGTAGACATAAGTTAGTGACCAATTAATTAAACATCATTTGAGAATTTTTTTTATATAATTTTTATTGGCTGTATCTACCTATTCGAAAACAAACTTATAACAAGTTGGGTTGTATAACATCCTAATGTCTAGTCTTACGGGCTAAGTAACATTCTAATGTCTAGTCTAAACGGGCTAGTGTCTTTGGAGCTTGCACTTGCATGTCTGAATTGTGTTGCTCCAGTACGACGTTAATTAAATTCCTACCTACCTGCCTGTATGCCAATGTCATTGGCTCGATTTCAACAGAAACAACTGACAGTTACTATTCGTCTGGGCCAATACATGGAAATATATGCAAGAAGCACTTTCGACGGTAGAAACAATACCGCAACCTACATTTAGCTTTGCAGAAAATGACTCTCATACAAATGGCTCAATTCGATCAGTAGTTAGGTAGTTAATTAACGTCGCACTGGAGCAACACAACGGGATGTTGACGACAGTCCGGTATCCAAATCCAAAAGAGAAAGATCCAAGGATAATGCCTCGTAATTTTGAACCACGGTAAGATGACGAGATCACACCTGAGCTGGCACTCCACTCTGACTGGACCTAGTTTAGAACTCGCAACCCTCTGCATACTAATCCGTTACTGTTCCAACTGGGCTACCACGGCCAGTCTCAATTCGGAATTCTTTCCGAATTCTTTAATTATCTACCTTCCCATCTAGCCGCGGTAGCTCGGTTGGAAGAGCAACGGATTTGCAATCGTAGGGTTGCGAGTTCGAAGCTCGGTAAAGCCAATGATAGTCGTGTAACAAGGACGCTGGTGCACGTTAAATCTGTCGTGGCCTCAGGGGTGATCTAGTTATCTGACCGTTGTTCAAATTTAATCGGTGTTGTCCTCGAAAATTTTCCTTTGGGATTGATCCCGGACCTTCGACAATCACCCGTTGCGTTGCTCCAGTGAGACGTCAATTAAAAATACATACCATTCCAAATACCACACCATACCTGAGTTACTTTTCAAGTATTTATCTTTGAAGAAGGCTGGTGTGACGAATTAATCCGAACTTTTGTTGGACATTAAAAAATAACATTTATTTTAACACAGACAAAACAATGGGTTTACAATGGACGCGCGAAACAAAAATGCTTATTTTCATATTAAAATTTACGAATTGCTACGAAGACGTCTCAACTAGACGGAGTCCGTGAGCTAACTGTTTCTCATTCTCCTCACATGCGCAAGCGCAGTATTGAAGGACTTTTTAACAGGAAACTTCCGGGTCTGCAGCCGGCCATTCTAGACTCTTAGGCGCTAAGATGTCACAGTCTATTTCCTCCCTCCTCAAGATTCTTTTTCTGCAGAGACAGACACCTGCAAAAAAGATACAAAACAGCAGCAACAGAATTTTCGCGAAGGCAACAACTCATGCCCAAAGCAATATGCAAGTAGACCATACACCCTTAAGATCCTGGCCGTACCGCCTACTCTAAATTAAAAAAAAACATATAATTTTAACAAAGTATAATCAAAATTTTTACTCAGTAATAATCATCAAAGAAGAAATTCAATTTCAAAATATTTACAGATTTTCAATTCAAATTTAAAACTTTTTGCAATGTAAATGTATCAATGTACACTAGGAATAAAATATTTTTATATATGCAAGATATCACAAATACAAACAATAGTAATTTAGTTTTGTACGTGAGGCGTACGACTTAAACTGTCAGCGTTTATATGCTGTTTTCCTTTTCTATGGACTACCTCGTATTCCTGGATCACAGTAAATTCAACTTCATCTCTAACTTTTATGCTTTCTTCAAACGACTTTTAGATTTGTCTAAGCATTCAGTTATTTCACCAACCAAACTTTCAGTTTCAACGTCCTCAAATATCACTGTCCCTAAGGGCAATTTAGTTACACTTACAGCAACTTCCTTGTTGTTTCGAGTCTGTATTCCAAATTCAACATCATCGCCAAGATTAAGATTTTTGAACACTTTGCATTCACTAGAGTGGAAAAACATATCCTTTACATCACCCCTTTTAATAAAACCAAATGTTCCTTTAAGAGCACAGATAACACCACGGTATCTCACAGGTAAGGGCTGTTCCGAACGCATTTTACAAGGTCTAAGGTTTCTTGTATTTTTGTCAATAGGAATACTAAAAGTGATCTTTTTAGGAGGATGAAAATCTACATTACAATCAACATTTTCAGCAGAATAGGGCCGTTCGCCACGATTTTCATAAGCAACTTTACCTTCAGTATTTTCCTTTTTTTCAGTGGTTTCAAATCCAGAAACTGTCTCTTTACACATTATTTTACAAACAGAACTAGCAATTGGTTTTCCAGTACGACGATTATGAGTAATTTTAAATTCAACTGCATCACCACGTTTTAAATTATCAATATTTCCAGAAAATTGACTGTAGTGAAAAAAATATATTGCTTGTCTTTCGCAACATTGTATAAAACCATATGAACGTAACAAATTTTCAACGATTCCAGTCTCTTTAGGAGTAACACTGCTAGAACTAAAACGGTTACTGTTACAAGGGCAGTCGTTTTTCGATGTTTCATTTAAATATGGAGAACTTTGGCACTTGGGCGTTGCAGAGTCTTTTACTTCAATATCAGAGCCTTTGTCTTTTTTCATATCTTCTATAAGTACAACGGTCTTGTTACTTAGTAAGTAGCGTTCTTTATCTAGGAAGTTATCCTTGACAGCAGCTTTGGTTATAACATGACCCAACTCACACACTAAATTTACTTCCGCTATAGGCAAGCAAATAGGGTTATCCGCTAAAGGAGATGCTACCCATACATGTTCACCCGTATACATGTGTGGCTTAACAAACTTCCTAGGAATTAGATCTATGCTGGATCCTGTGTCTCGTAAGATAGAAATCTGAGATCCATTTACAGTTCCGACACTAATGTAGGGAGACATCAAATCTATTATTCCCTTTCCCATAATTTCGTTAGCAGCTATGATTTCAGTTTTCTTCAACTTAGGACATTGAGGTTTAAGATGATCATAGGAATTGCATTCATAGCATTGAAGTTGCTTTCTTTGTTCAAAATTTTTCTCTTTGTAATCTTCTCTGTTTACTTCTGTTTTCCCAAAGGGTTTGTTTTCTCCCTCAAACTTATGAAAACCAACGTGTGTTTTCTTGATACATGTTTTATTCTGGGGACCTTTAGTATTTCTGGGTGTAAGACTCTCCTTCAAGCTTTCAAATTGATCTATTTTTTTAGCTAATTCTAGCGGAGAATTTAAGTCCATCCACTCCTCCAGAAAATGTTCTTTTACTTCAGACGGCACTCGTCTCTTAATCTGCTCAGTGATATGCAAGTCTCTGAGTTCGTCAAAAGTTTTGATTTCCAAATCAGAAACCCATTCATCATAGTAGCTTGTAAGTTCATGAGCGTAATTCCTCCATGTTTTATCCGGGACTTTTTGATGACGGTAAAACATCTGCTTCAATTTCTCAGAACTCATTTTATACCTCTGAAGAATAATATCTTTCACATAATCGTAATTCTTTGCATCTTTAGGCGATTCTCTAGCCATCATGCTCGAAATTTCCGAAGGCAATACGCCTAGTAAATACGGCACCCAATCTTCTTTAGGCACACCTGCCATCTCAGCTCTTCTTTCAAAATTTATTAAATATAGACCCATTTCATCTTTCTTTTCCTCAAATTTCGGGGTAATTTTGATGAGCTCAATTTTATGATTTGGCATCCGTTCTCTATTAGATAGTCCTAGCTCACTTGCAGCTTGCATTTCTAGCTTTTTCTTCTCTAAAGCTATTTCTTCCATTCGAATATTACGGTCTTCCCTTTCTTTTGCTTCTTGTCTGGCAATTTCTTCTTTTTCTTTTGCTTCTTTCTCTCTCTTTATCCTATCTTCCATAATACGAGTTAAAGAAATTTTAACTTCCTCTTCTTCATAGTTTTCACTGTTTAGGATTATTTTCCTTATCTCAACCAGTTTACAATTATCCGATACTTTTTCACAAAGTTCATCTGCGAGTTCGAGGAGGTCTTCTTTTCTCCCACGAGAAAGAAAAGCCATGATCAATGAATAACTTATTAGTAAACAATCCAATTTTGTTATCATAAATATAGTTACCAATATTTTCTAATAAACTATATGATTCACAAAATATACTCAATGCCAAATATGCTTCAAATACTAGATAAGATTTAATAATAAACATACATTTCTCAAATATAATAAAAGAATCTTAAACTATATCGTAGCATATACAATACACAAGATGCAATATATATAGTTGCAATTAAATATTTGTTTTCTTTTACTAATGTGTAATTACCATATGTAATTCAAATTATCTGATTCTTTTCAAATCATTAAATGCACAAAACACAAAATTTCAGTAAAATCAAAACGAAATTTAAATTTTCGTTCACTTTCGATTTGGCACTTTTTGGCCGTGACTTTATCAACTTGATAATATCTATTTAGTAGAACATGCAAATTCACTTTATCATCAACTTCTATTAACTTTCATAAAGACAAAATTTAAATAACCACAAAATAAAATTGGATATGTAGTCATTTCTTTTTTTTTTTTTTTTTACCAAAACTATTTAGGCTCTTTGCCTCACTAATTCCGGTAAGCCAGAACCTCAATAAATTTAATTTAATACAAGGGTGGGCCTACCTGCATTTCCTGCTTTCTTGCTTCCATCCCACTTCTGACACCAAAACTCTAGTCTGTGACGAATTAATCCGAACTTTTGTTGGACATTAAAAAATAACATTTATTTTAACACAGACAAAACAATGGGTTTACAATGGACGCGCGAAACAAAAATGCTTATTTTCATATTAAAATTTACGAATTGCTACGAAGACGTCTCAACTAGACGGAGTCCGTGAGCTAACTGTTTCTCATTCTCCTCACATGCGCAAGCGCAGTATTGAAGGACTTTTTAACAGGAAACTTCCGGGTCTGCAGCCGGCCATTCTAGACTCTTAGGCGCTAAGATGTCACACTGGTCTGTTTCGTCAAGCTAGGTGTAGGTTGCAGTAGCGTTTGTGCGGCAGCACGTGCTTCCTATATGTATTCCGGACGTGATGTTACCTGTTTGGTTTTCGAATAGCAGTTGTCAGGAATGTACAGGAAAATCTACCCGATTTTCTCTATTCCATTAAAAATGCGATTCGCAAGTATTCCATCATATTTTCCTTCCAAAAATATTCAATTGTACAGATATGAGAAATAATTCACGAAGAGAACAAAAATTTTCGTAACGATTTTATTTCCTTTTTATTAGAACAACAGTTTCTTCGACTGATGCCAAAACACAACCAACAAAAGCTCGTTGGAAAATAAAATAATCTGGTGGCTCGTCACATCCTCCCACCTTTTTATGAATGGAAATTTAATAAAAACACTTAATTTAACACCACACACAAAAAATAATACAAAAATCTAGAGTTATAAGATTTACAGTTCAAAGTCCTGTAACTTGGACGGAGCTTTTATGGTTCTACCAAACCTCGTCTGACGCTTAGCTGGTCCGACCATTTTGTTAGGTACATCCTCTTGACTATCTTCCTGTTCATTCTCTCTTTTGTCAATTTTCAAACTATCATATGAATCAGGAATCATCTCTAAGGGATACAACCGTTGAACAGGTCGAAGTATTTCTCCGTGCATAGTCTTCAGCCGAGCAACTCTAATTTCACCATCCTTTCCTGGATACAATTCGAGAATTCTTGCGAGTGGCCATGATAATCGTTTAGAGTTATCACTTCCCACAAGAACAATCTGATCCAACTGAAGAGTAGTGGGACATTTGTTACTTGAGTAATGTCTCAGTTGCCCTAAATATTCAGTCCTAAATCTCTTTCTGAGGTCTTCTTTCAATTTCTGTCTATAACAATAACGTTTGTTCAAACTGGAGGAGTCAAGAAGTTCTAAGTCAGGTATACAGCTGTCTTTTACCTCCTGCAGAAACAATGACGGTGTCAACGGTTGCAAATCTTCAACGTCTTCGGAGAGATAGGTCAAAGGTCGATGATTTACAACATTTTCTGCTTCGCATAGAACAGTAACGAGCTCATCATGTGTCAGTCGAGCTTTCCCCAGGACTCTTTTAAGGATATCTTTTATCGTGCCAATCAGGCGTTCCCACCAACCGCCCCACCAGGCGGCGGTAGGAGGGTTAAAGATCCATTGGATGCGCTGGGCTAATGATACTTCTTTGATGTTTTCCCAATTTATACTTCGTAGAGCGTTATTCGCTCCTACCAGGTTAGTCCCGTTATCAGAATAAACAACGACTGGTCTGCCTCTTCTAGCTACAAATCTTCTAAAAGCCAAAAGAAAGCTATCTGTACTCAAAGATAACACTAATTCAATGTGTACTGCTCTAATCACCGCACAAGTGAAAAGGACGAACCAGGCCTTCTCTCCCGTTCGTAAGTACAACGGACCTCCCAAGTCAATGCCTATTATCTGGAAGACAGCAGCATCTTTGACTCGGTTCCCAGGTAATGGTGCTGGTATAACTTCAGTCCTTGAAGCATCGAATCTTCTGCAATTTCTACATTCTCTTAGAGCTTGTCGAATTGTTCGTCTGCACTGCAAAATCCAAAATCTTTCTCTTAACCGCGACATCAGAGTATGCACTCCAGCGTGGCTCATACTTCTGTGTTCTTCTAAAATAAGCAGCTTAACGGCAGGATGTTTACTAGGCAACAATATTGGATTTTTGAAAGCATTGGTATCTTCCCTTTGTACAAGACGAGTAGTAGTACGGATTAAACCATCTGCATCTAATTTTGGTTGCAGAAATTTCAGAGCATCATTCTTAATCGTTCCAAATGCTTCACTTTGTATTAGCTTCAGTAGCGTTATTTCAGCCGTTTGTAATTCCACAACAGTAAATGCAGATACATTACGGTCTGACGAAGTCTTTTTTGCATTATCTACAAAGCGTTTCATCCAAGCGATGGTTCTAACTATTTTCAAGTATGATGAAAATCTGTAACAATACCAAGGTATTTCCTTTTCGATGCTGACTGCTACTGTCGTTTTCCTTTCCTGAGAAATTTCATCATTCTTAATTGCGACCTCGGAACGAGGCCAATTTTCTTCGTTAAGTTTTAACCAAGATGGTCCCTCCCACCATCTAGATTCAATTAATCTCTTCGCTGTACAACCTCTAGATGGTAGATCGGCAGGATTTTCTTGGCCAGGAATATGTCTCCAGTTTTCTCGTTTCGTTAGCTTTCTAACTTCATCAACTCTGTTTTTAACGAATACAGCCCACTGCTCATCATGCTTGATCCAGTACAATGCGGTAGAGGAATCAGTCCAGTAAAACTCCTCAAACTCATAATTTTTCAAGCTCTCTTTTACAAAATGTGTCAACCGAGCACCAATGCAACATGCCATAAGCTCTAACCGGGGTATGGTAATTTTCTTCAATGGAGCTATTCTACTTTTTGCCATAAGCAACTGGACTGATATATTCTGACCTATTTCACAGTGTAAAAACACAGCTGATGCATAGGCCATGGAAGACGCATCACAGAAAGTGTGCAAGGAGATCTTCAATTTGGTAGTAAGATGAACACATCTAGGTATTTTTACTTCAGCTAGAAACTTCTGGTCATCAAGCCATTTCAAAAATGTCTTTGAAACTTCTTCAGGGACTTCTGCATCCCAACTAAGTTTGGATTTCCAACTCTTTTGCAACAAGATTTTGGGACACAAAGATACAGGACAAACTATACCCAGAGGATCAAATATTTGCTGCACAATGGAAAGTATAATTCTCCTACTAATTGGTCCTCCAGGTTTTTGGATACGTCGTGTGTCACAAAACAGAACATCATCTTCCTTGTCCCACAAAAGTCCTAACACAGGAGTCGGATCACATTTTAGGAGACTATGATTCAGGTTTGAATGCTCCCATCCTCGCAAGTCAAATTTTGCTTCTGCCATCATCTGAGTTGACAACTGAATGAAATTTTTCAATTCTGTTTCCGAATCCACAGATGTTACGCAGTTGTCGACATAAAAGGCACCCTTTAGTTTTTCTGTGACCTCAGAGTATACAGCCGATGAATATTGAGTCAAATGATGTTTTATCACCGCTCCAAGAAGATAGGGACTGCAATTCAAACCAAAAACTACTCTACAGTGCTGAAATGCCTTCACAGTATTCATACCTTCATCTTCCCACCAGAGAAACTTGAGGAAATGTCGGTCTTCAACATCCACAGATATTTGTAGGAAGGCTTTCTTAATGTCAGAAATGACACCAATCTTCTTCTCACGAAATTTTAGAAGAATTGATGGAATCAACTCTAAAATGTTTGGGCCTTTTTCTAAACAGTCATTCAAAGACAATTTCCCTTTCTGCTTAGAAGACGCATCAAAGACTGGACGTACTGGAGTTGTAGATTGAAACTTGAACACTCCTCTATGAGGCAAAAAATATCCTCCATCCAAAGAAGTCTCGACAATTATTCCATCGTCTAGCCAGTCTTTAAAAACCTTGTCGTAATCCAGGGATTTTCCTTCCTTTTTAAGTTTTGAAGTAGTGGAATACAATCGTTTCTCAGCAATTTCTCGGTTTTTCGGTAACCCTTCTGGATCATACATCCACGGGAGTCGTACAGAGTAACGTCCTTCTGCGTTTATACGGATTGTATCTTTAAAATACTCTTCAACTGCAGCTTCAATTTCTCCTCTGGACTGAGTTTCGCAAGGGTCTGTGATACCAATGCTTTCAAGCTTCCATAAATCCGTTATATCATTGCTCTGTATCAAAAGTGAGATCAAGTCCGAACCGTAAGAGTCCTGTTCTGAATTACCCGATGACTTCCCCATTATCATCCAACCAAGATGAGTCTGCACTGCAAATAATCCCCACTCAAGCTGACGTATTTCTCCGGTGTACAGCAAACCAGCAAAGTCAGAGCCTATGAGAATCTCAATTGGTGGTTGACCATGTCCGACATCTGCCAACTGAATACCCATTTTTTGGGCAATCTCTGAACACTTTTTCTTGTTAAGCCTAGGTATGGAACCACAAATAACCGGTTGGTCCAACGCTTGGATTTCAACTGAATTATTACCATGGAGGCTTCTTAGAACTACATTATAGCACGCATGCACCTTTCTTTCAGCATGCCCCCCAAAAACTACTTGGGTTAACTGTTCTTTAGAAACTGGTACATATTTCATCTCTTTAGCTGTGTTACTTAATATATAAGAACGTTGTGAGCCCGTATCTATTAATGCTCTTACGGTCTTTTCCTTTCCTCGAAAGGACAATCTAACAAGTAATGTTTGTAAAAACACTTCAGCATGGCTCTGATTGGATAAAGTGGTGTCCTCTGTCTCTTTTATTTCAATCTCTGAATTTTTCTTACCTAATTCGGGACACATAATTACCCAATGTTTCTTTCCACAAACTGCGCATCTTACATTAGATTTACAATTCAGCGATCGGTGCCCAACCTTTAGACAGGAAAAACAACACTTATTCTTCTTTAAAATATTTGTTTTCTCTTCTAAGGGTAGCTTCTGTCCCCTGAAACAGTCTCTGGAGTCGTGTGTCTTCCCACAAAATTGACATACAGGAATCGACCGGTTTTTTGCACTTACAATCAAATCATTCGCTGTTGGGGTAGAATTTTCTGACTCTTTAAATGTCTGTACTCTCGTGCAATTTTCTTTGAGTTTAAATCCTGTCTTAGCCATAAAAATTCTTTCTTCTCCTTCCACTTCATTTCTTAAAAATAGCAATAGCTGTTTCAATTTATCATTATATTTATTGTCTTCCGATGCCAGTAATGGACTTCTCAGCCAAACTCTTAAAATTTCCTCTGGAATGCACGATTCCACAAGAGGATATAGCATTGCAGAATATTTGTCTGAGCCCATTCCGATAGACTCAAGCGCTCGAAAATAAGATTCTAATTTATCATACAATCGTGTTGTACTATTCTTCCTTCTTGCATCAGTAGTATTTTTTATTACAAGTCCTAGAAGCTCTCTTACATAATATTCAATAAGCAATTCTTCTCTGCCAAATCGAGATTTTATACTCTCAATGGCTTTAGCATAGTTTTCTGCAGTAGGAGGAAAGCTGTCGATAATTTCGCGAGCTCGACTTCCGATACTCATACATTGAATTAAATACTGGAATTTGTCCTCCTCAGCCATGTTGCGATCTTCATGAATTCGCTTAAATTGGCTCCAAAAGGACAGCCAATCCTTCACATCACCGCCAAATTTAATAAGCTCAATCTTTGGAAGTTTCAATTTCCTTTGTTCAGTATCCTGCGAATGTATACTCTCAGCTATGAGTGCGGATTGTCTATTAAAATATATGTCGACATTCATTCTAGCTCTATCCATTTTCTCTTTATAATCTTCAATTACTGCATATTCTTTTTCATATTCATCATATTTTGCTTCATCTTCCAATAAATAAATTGTAATCTCCTCATCCATTTTCATTAAATCTGACGCTAATCTTTCTAAAGTAACAAATCGTGTCTTAATAGTTTCTTCCTTCGCTGAATCATCAATTAAAGTATCCATAAGTGCATTAAACGTTTTCGTAAAATTAGCCCGAACTGGCTTTCTTTTCCGTACAATTGTTTCCATAGTTCAAATAGAATATCAACTAAATTAGGCTTAATAAATACCTTTCAGAATGCGATCACGTCCGGGTCACCAGATGTCAGGAATGTACAGGAAAATCTACCCGATTTTCTCTATTCCATTAAAAATGCGATTCGCAAGTATTCCATCATATTTTCCTTCCAAAAATATTCAATTGTACAGATATGAGAAATAATTCACGAAGAGAACAAAAATTTTCGTAACGATTTTATTTCCTTTTTATTAGAACAACAGTTTCTTCGACTGATGCCAAAACACAACCAACAAAAGCTCGTTGGAAAATAAAATAATCTGGTGGCTCGTCACAGCAGTAGTTGAAATTACGTCGCAGTGCAATAATGCAACGGGCTATTGATGACGGTCCGGGATCAATCCCAAAGGGAAAGATCCCAAGGACAAAGCCTCGTAATTTCGAACCACTGTTTTTTTAATAGATTTCAGCACATCACTGGTAAAATTTCAAAGAAAGAATTTTGAAAACCCGGCAGACCCACTTGAAAGTCGTCATCTGACCATGGTTAAAAATTACGTCTTGTCCTCAGATCTCTCCCCTTTGGAATTGATCCCGGACTGTCAACCGGTGTTTTGCTCCAGTGCGACGTTAATTAAAAACTACCCATTTGAAAGTTTGAGTTCGTTTTCGTTAGTCCAAAGTTGAATCTCTTTTAAGTGATTCAAATAATGTAGGTGAGTAATTAAATTTACGTCGTACTGGAGCAACACCACGGTTTATTGACAGTGGCCATGGATTAGTCCCGTAGGGAAAGATCTGAAGACAACTATAGAGGAAATGTAAAAATAGAGTAAGCAATGTTAACTATTTTATGTGCCTAGTATCATGTCATCAAAGCTAGTATTAACATGATTCTTAGATTACTTTCGACTGCCGGATAGAAACTAGGACGGTAGGAGACGGCCATCCATTGTTTCATCATCTGATTAGTCCACGTGACAGAATAGTAGTGGTGGATTAACCGTTGTTATTATTCCCATTCTGTAGAAATGAGCATTCACACATATACTCCTTAAAATGTTCTATCGCAAAACGAGGTATTAAAATGCCGAGGAAACATAGCCTTACATCCATTGCTTATTTAAAAGCGCCAATATGAAAGTAAACAAAACTCTGAGTTAGCAGACAATAAGTTATACTTTAACTATTTAACTGCTGTGAAAATAAAATTATTTCGTAGCATACAATTTTTTTACAGCTCATCAAAATCGTTCAAAAAATGTCCGAACCGCCTCTGTAGTTCTTGAATTTGAGTTACGTTTTAACATTGTTAGACGATACGAATGTGCATACTACTGAATATTTACTGAATTTGTGATAGTTTTTGATGTCTTTGAGTTGTTATATAATTAGCTGAAGTACTCGTTGGGATCAAGTTTAACTAGCATGTATACAAAAAACCATACGCGTACGATACATATGTTGTAGTGAATGATTGATCTCAGGCCCGGAGTCCAGATACTCCCCACGAAATATTTTTATCAGGCCCGCAGACCGGCCGGGCCTTCTAGATCAGTTTAACCAACCCGCAGTTCAGATACGGTCTTGCGGACAGATTTGGACCCGGTTTCTGGCATGCAGACCTGGACTCGGTCTGCATACCCGATACGGCCCTCCAAATTTTTACCATAGTTCAAACACGACTCTTCGGACAGCTTTACCTGGCCCACAGTCCACATACGATTATCCAAATATTTTTATTAGGATCGCACACCAGATATACCCGAAAGGTTTAACCTGCCCGCTATCCAGATACGGCCGTCAGGATAATTTTACCTAGCCTGCAATCCAGATACAGTCCTCCAAATATTTTTTATCAGATCTGGCCCTCCAAATCAGTTTAACCAACCTGCAGTTCAGATACGGTCCTCCGCGCAGGTTTAACAGTTGAGATCGGCCCGGTAGTATCGGTTTGATTTATTGCTCGACTATTACCTTTGTTATTGTATATTAAGAGCACATGTCAAAGTGGTTATGGGATGTTCACAAGTATTTTGTCACGAATTAGAATTTTGTTTAAGATAGTTGTCCTAAACCTGCCGTTCTTTAATTAATTCACTACATTAAATATTTTTTCTTTTACCAATATTAGGTCTTGGGAAAATTAACTAAAAGATTTAATAGCAGAAAATAATTCAAACTTCCTTGTTTAAATTTAATGAGGTTATCACAATTTGGAATAAATTGAAAAATAAATGCATGTTTGGAAATGACTGCTTTAATAATTATTTTACTGATGCAGTCATAATCAATAATAAATGAAGTGAAAACATAAATAAAAATAGTGAAAAGAGATAAAGTTGCATGCTCAAATCAATTTAAGGTCACCACTGAAAGCTTTCATTTATATTATAGATCGTTAATTGCTTATGTTTTCGTAAACGCAAATTTATTTTAGAACAGTTACGCATAAAAATATTAACATGAAAAAATTATATACAATCTTTACGAGATGGAAGGTAATTTTTTTAACCATATACTTAAAGTTCTTAGCTATTTTTCCCAATTTTAAATTTTTGGTTCAAAAACTAAATAAGTTACACCCGTGTGTCTATATTACAATTTTTACGATTTTAAGTGTATGCAAAAGGACTGCAGGACTTTTAATATTAAATTTCTATTACTTATTATGTGTGTGAAATCAATATTTTATAAATACGAAAGATGAATAAGAAACGATAAACTTATAAAATTTATTGCCACATTCATCACACTTTAAATCTGCTGAATAAAACTCAGAAATATGTAGCCATTTAATATCCATCTTCTTTCTCTATCTTTGGGAAAACTAATAAATGGAACAAAGTAATAATTTTAAATACATAAGAACTGAATAAATGAATTTTTAGAAGGTACACATCTTTACAAGCTCTTATTACAAGTAAATACAAATTGTTTTACTTATAGTTCTAAAAATCATAAATACAAAATTATGTTTATAGTTTGAAGGAAAATACCTTAAGAGTTTAAGTTATCACAAATTAATGCTTTTAAAAAAAATAGGTTTTTTTTTCAGCTTAAAAAATGTAAGAAATAATGTTTCGCTCGATTGAGGAGCATGTTTTATGTGTGCATAAATTTTCACAAATATATTTAATTCGTTTAAATATTCTACTTAGAGAGAAGAAATCAGTGTCCCCTTTTGAGGTCGAAAACAAGAGTGAAGGATTTCATTTCGCTGAAGAATGTGTTTTTATCACCACCAAGGTTATTTATCGAATTAAAGAACGATATAAACATTGAAATATTCACAAATATTCTTCGAAACAATCTAATTCAGAAAGATTTTTTCTCAAGATTAAAACATATAAGGAGGAAAGATGAAACTGGTTTAAAGTGGTAAATAATTTAATTTTAATGTTAGGTTTATTTAAACACTAAGCAAAAAAATCAGGGTGTGAAGCAGATGTTTTTACAAAAGGAACTTTTTCAGCTGCGTGGATTGTTTGGAATTAGTACAAACGAAGTTCCATTTCGTTCTCTATTTTTTGTTTTCCCAATTTGCTATGTTGTATGCTTCATTAACAAGAACAAAATACGCCAAAACAGATACAGTACTTCAATTTCCGTTCAAGCACTGTTTTTGTTTTTCACATAAGGGAACGGCAATTTGTTTTTCGCCATTCCAGTAGGAAGTTATAGGTTCAAAGAGAATTATTTGAAAGAAAAGCTCTTTTATCAAATGCAATCTTATAATGAAGAAAAATTTTACATATATTTTAAAACATGAACAAAAGGGTAATAAAGCGCATAAATGTGGTTCACATTTATTATACGGTTTATTTAATACTATTTTTAACAAATCGATTTAATTTAATTTATAATTCTTAAAAGTTTCAAAATTTATCTTTTATTTTAATTATTATTCCTATATAATTCCACAGATGGGTAGATACAAAACAATTTTGTTCAGCAAGAAATAACAGTTTAAATTATGTACTTTCGTTCATATTTTCAATTCATAACATTTTCATCGTGTAAGACACGAAAGAATATAATGCTCCCAGTTGGCGCCCAAAAAAATCATCGCCAGGACAGAACGATTTCACACAAGTTTTTTAAGTTTGATTTTTTAAAATCCTTATAGATGCATAATTTACGATAATAAACACACTAGAACATCAGTTATTTTATAAAAACACTATTTTAGATTGATTGCAAATCTATTAACTCTTTTTTATAGAACGGGAAATGCCAACAGGTTTTATTAGGAATTCCAAAGTTAGAACATCTATTTTTATCATACTAGCGTAGCAAATACTGAGAAACACAAAAAAGAAATGTAAAATACAAGTAAATCACTCACCTTTGAAAGTAATGGGTAAAGATGTAGAATCCGGGGCATGTTTGTCGCCAAGCAATTTTTGTCGCCAAAACAAGATGGCGTCCAAAGCCAGTATGTTCATTAAAAAAAAAACGTGGACTTTCCTACGCGAAAAACCTTTTGCATAGGGTTGCCATAAAGCTGAATCAAAACACCAAGGTTACCATGTTTGGCGATAAATCGCTAGCTCCTGGATTCGACATCTCCACCAAGTAATGTTTCCACCTTTAATAAATTTGGAAAAAAAGCATCCATATGCACAGCACGATAGAACCATGTTAGCTTTTACTTTCAATGCATTTGCTATGGAAGAAGGAATGCGCAAACTATATGCGCGTTGGAGAGAAGTCTAAGAATCACGTGACTACTGTTTTCGGTCACATGATCATGTGGACATAAAAGGGTTGCCATAGCTTACTCTATCTTCTATGCTTCTAACCGGGCAACCGTGGTTGCCCTATTGCAGGAAACGATAAAATCTTAAAAAATTATTTGTGAGACAAAGTCAGTTTTTTA
Organism: Meta bourneti; assembly: GCA_933210815.1. Taxonomy (NCBI): domain Eukaryota; kingdom Metazoa; phylum Arthropoda; class Arachnida; order Araneae; family Tetragnathidae; genus Meta; species Meta bourneti. The sequence continues at coordinate 63,371,871 of OW119932.1, read as the reverse complement.
AAGATTAGTTTGAAAGAACTCCGAAGTGCTTTGTTTGTGTAAAAAAGACATCGTAAATTGTATTTTAACGTCTGGTTTTTTAATATTTTTTAATTAAGACCGTTTGTGGCGACGCGTACCGTAAACCAAAGAACTACGTTGAAATTCAGTAGGTTACGGATCCGGTTAATGTACGAAGACTGTTTGCAGCAGCAACCAGCCTTCCGGAATTTTTCTCCTACTAATAATAAGCTATTGCTTAGCTGTGGTTTCGCCATATCTGGAGGTACCAAAGGTAATTTAACTGATTGTTGATATTGATGATCTGAAATTGTTTAAGTATGATTAATTTTATGATCACATGAACTGCAGTCTTGCTGTGAATTGTTGTTCGCGATATCACATTGCTGACACTTAGCAACTATCTTTTGATTGAGTTGAAGGAAAATTTGTATTCCATAACTTAAAAGACATAAACACAAAGACGTTCATCGCCGATGTGCTTTTTGAAATCCTCTCACAAATGATATGGTCAAAAATAAAACATTGCCATCTCCTGTTTTATTTCGTTATTTCAGAATATCACATAAGATTTTGGAAAACACTGCTGGTCAAATACTTCACTTGCGTGAAGGTGACGTGAATTTTCATTATTAGTGACGCATTTTTTTTATTTTTGACGCATATAAAACTTTAACCTTCAAAAATAGTTAGAAACTAATCTTTATTACAGCCATAGAATTACGTTGTGTATATAAAAAACCCGAAATTTAGTTTATGATAATTTTCGAGTTACTTATTTTTAAAAGTAGAAAATGGAGAAATTTTAACTTTTTTTAATATTGAAAACCTTTCACTTCATTTTGAAAAGCATTTGATTGTGCTTGCAACACATGACGTTTTACTTACACACATTAGTTTGTTTAAACCTGTCATTCTGAATCAATTTCATGTGATATTATATTTCCTAATCTTTTGAAACATACTTTAAGTGAATATAGTTACATGTATGAATGTTTATTTTGTAGAAAATTCTTTGTTTTTATTTAGAATACCTCAAGTTATTAGATGTATTTGTCATGCACTCACATTTGTAATTTCCAAGATAAAATACTCAATCCTATTCTAATATCTCAACCATACATAAGAAACTATTTTCATATCAACAATGTTTCCATTTGTTTCACACATACATTCTTATTTCTTTTAAATTTTACTTTGTTTCAATATTGTTCAAGTATTTTTGTTCTTCCTTCACTGGCGTCATCTGACCGTGGTTCAAAATTACGTGGTGTTGTCCTCGGATCTTTCCCTTTGGGATTGATCCCGGACCGTCACCAATAGCCCATTGTGTTGCTCCAGTGTGACGTTAATTGAAACAAAAAACAAAAAAAAAATCTTCCTTCACTGGTTACATCTACAAGTAAGTTTTCATACTTTTAATATGTTTTTAATGTAAGGATTGCATTACTTTTTAAATTTCCAAGACCAAATTTTACCATCACAAATTACTTTTTATACAAATGAGTAACATGGTCATGTTTTAGACAATTTGTATATAAGTTTTTGTTCTGTATTCTGTTAATCGTAGTTTTTTTGTGCATTTATCTTTATTCAAAAGCAAATTTCAATTTATGTTATCAATTCACATTGAAAATGTCTTGAAACTTATGCACCAAATTTTTTTAGCATAAAAGAAAGGGACCAACTTTTGACCATGAATTTAAGTGAGATCTAGTTGTAACAAATTTGCACATTTTCAGTGGCACAATGTCAGTGACACATGTTCATGAAATGGATAACATGAAACAAAACAATTTACATTGTATATAATTGTAATGAAGTCACAATATAAAATAAAAATTAGGAAATTCGCATGTTTCTGAGTCTAATCTATATGTATTTATGCAATGATGCTACAGAACTAAGCATTTTTTTTTATTTTGTGCAAATTTCAAAAGTTGGTTCAATATTTTCAGTGATTTAAGAAACAAATTGATGTGCCAAACCTAAAGATCTTAGGCATTGTTTTAAGCATCTCAGGCTCAATTTTCCATGTTGAAAACTTTTTCACTGATGAGCAATACATGGACTGATCAGATAAATAAAACCAGCTTGGAACTAATTAAGTCAGAGATAATGGCAGCAATTGACTATAGTTGTAAAGAGATTTTGAAATTTGCTCAAGATAAGAAAATGTTTAGTTCTCAAGTTCTAGTTATTCTAAATCTTTCATAAATTTATGTCTGGAAGTTGGTAACCTTACTGTGTACTAAGCACAATTTTTCATATTTTATTGCTTTAGATCAATTTTAAAAGTTCTTGATTTCAAGTACATAAGCTAATAAGCATGCAATAAACATTTCTTTAAATGCAAGAAAGAACAATTAAACATTTACTCATTGAAATTAGTAATTAGTTGTAATGTATGAGTTTATAAAGATACCTTTTTACCATTGTTGATAGACACAAAGAATAAGATAAAAATTATAAGTATTGTAACTGCAGACAGTTGGTTTGTCATGTACATGAAGTGTAATTAATTGGATTGAGACCTATTAATTAAATTTGATTCAGGATCACTGACACATCTGCCTAATGTGACTAAAACGTAGCTTTTTCCTACTATTTTCAACCTTGGTTACTAGGGGTGTCTTTTTAAGCAAAATCGCCTTGAAAGCAACTAATTTCAAAATTTTGGCAGCTTAAGAAAATTCACTGAAGGTCAACTGAAATTTAGTTCCACATTTTTTAACAAATAACAGATGGAATATTTTTTTTTTTTTTGGGGGGGGGGGTTTCTTTAGGGAGAAAATTTTCCAAGGGATGCCAATTTTTTTTTCAAAGTTATGGCACCAAGCCTTGGTAACCATGAAAGAATTATATTGTCATGAAAACCTTATTAAGAAAATATTTATTTTTTTAATTTTAGAATTTTAAATTCGTGTTGTGATCTTCAATATCTATTTCATACTTAGCACATTTTGTGTTTTACTCAATTCATTTTGTATCTGATCAACTAAAATTGGCTTGGTTTTAAGAGATTTTTTGCTATTACTTAAAAACAATTATGTGCTATTTCAATAGTTCTTTGTCTGGCAGCAGTCTGAGCACCAATGCCCAGATTGGTATTCGAAGTTAATGTATTCAATAGAAGGTCAGTGGCCACCTGGCTGATAGTTTACCAAATATTCCAAGTGAAAATATGACTGAATTCTTTTTTAAATTGTCACAAAATTGTGATTGCAGGTAGTTCTTATACTAGAAAACCTGAATGGTGACAACAATGGTCACGAGGTTTTCACTTTTACAGTAAGATTATAATTCTTTCAAAAAGGCAAAGAACAGTAATTTCAAGTTATTCTGAATAAGAAAACTTAGAAGATTCTCTGAAGAATATTGATTGAAAAGGATTGATTAAAGTGGATCTTTTACCAAAATTTTAAAACTTTGAAGTCAATTGAATGTTACAATTGTGCCATCTGATCTTTAAAGTATCTCCAACTGTACTAAATATGTCTGCAAAATTATTTTATTCTTCTCTTTGATCTATTGCTATCAGCCACTCCAATTTCATAAGCACATTTTAGGAAATGGCAACTGTAATGAAGCACTAGCCTCTACTTTCTCCTATTTCTCCAATTGGGTCAGTGACTCAGTGGGTTTGTCCACTGCGCTAGCAACCTGTGAGGTGCAGGCTCGATTCCTTTTTGGATGTATGTAGACTCTTCGAAATCATTAACTCTACTGAATAACAACCATACCCGGGTTACTCACCAACACTGGCTTCTTGGTTAGAGTGCTTGTATATGTAACTGTTGCCAGCAACCTCTCACCATCATTCACATTTTAACTCTGTTCTGGTTTAAGAAGTTTATAAAAGCATTATTTTAACACTTCTTTACCACTTCTGTTGGGTGACCCGCCGCATTCCACATTTTTTCAAGTTTTTACATTCCTTTGGATTTTTAAGTGTCATAATATTTCTTGTGGATACCTTCATGACTTATATAAATCGCTCATACTATCTTGTAGTCTAATATGTTTGAAAGAAAATTTTCCTTCATGTCTTTGTTGATATTGTATGTCGCGTGTCTGGTGCAGCATTGCCAACTATGGCCCTTGTGCCATAAAACCCTCAAACCAACCTTCATGTTTTCGATCTTTTCAATTTTATATTGTTCATTGGTTACTTGTATGTACAAGTATATCATTCTCATTCTTGATCGTTTTCATATCAACATGTTTTAAACTAATTCGTTATTTTCATTTTTAACCGACAACCAGTGATATGATTTTACTTTTCATGTTGATTAACATATTTTTAAAATTCTCTTCTCAATTTATTTTGATGCATTTTTATTCTACTATCAAATTCTTACACTTGATCATTTTCCACCTTGAAAGTTTTTACATTAATTTTATTATTTTTTCTTGCACTGTATGCAATATCCGTTGATTTTACTGCCATGAAACCCTAATAAACCAAACTCTCTTCTGTGTCAGTAAAACTTTCTTCATGTGTGTATGCCTGTTTACTTGATGTTTGCTACAGCTTGGCCAAATATGGGTCTTGTGTCATAAAACCCAACCATTGATGACCAAACATGATTGACCAAAACTAACCCATTGATGAGTCAAATTGCAACAGGAAGACAATAAAAGACTTTACAGCAAAGTTCAGATGACAGGCCATGCCATGCCTATTTACAGGCACTTCTAAATAAAATCGGAATAAAGGACATCATATCCTGTCCGTTCTGTGACTCCATTGCAATTATGCAGGCCAATTACTTAAAAGTCTGAGAAGTGAACTGCTATTGCTCAGACCGCCTTTCCTATAAAATGGACTGTGAACTTGTGGCTCTACAAATAACTTTTCTTCTCTCTAGTGTAGGATAAAAAATATTTGTCCCACATAAATTACCTTTATTGCCAATGGAACATACATAAAAAGCCTGGAAAGAATTTTTCTGAGAATTGTGTAAATTTTTAAGAAATCATGATTGGCTGTACAGTGACAATTAAAGAATGATTTAGTAGTCTTAATCCTATTCCATCTTTTATGGGCCCTCAGGGGCACAACTCCTTAAGGTGATCTATATTATAGTTACATGCATGTAAGAGTTTGAGGAGAGTGCAGATTGTAAAATGCAATTCAAGTGGAAACTAAAGTATTATTTTTTATTTAGAGAAGGTTCTAAAAATTAAATATTTTGGAAAACAATTTGTCAGTAGTGCCAAAAGCATACAAAAGCATTTTGTCTTGGTAGACCTATGAAATAACTGGTATCTTTAAAATTTCTATTCAGAACTCACTTTTGGAATTTTGTTTTAAATTTCAATTGTCAACGAAAATAAAAATTGTACTAAAAAATTTAAAACAGAAAATGTTTACACTTTTGATTGTGAAATGAAAAAAGATTATGTTGCACTTTTATAAATATTATATAATGAGGAAGAATCTAATTTATTTATGATTTCAGATGGTACTTTTGCTGGAAAAGGGTAACATTGAAATGGATCCTAGCTGATCTGCCAAACTGTTCTGATTTCCATTACCGAATCCTGACATGTTTGCTTCAAGTCGGGATGTTGATCAAATCTACGATTTTGATAGTGAAGAAAATTCAGGGAAATGGAAATGCCTCCTCCTAAATTCTTTGTCAAAGGTAAACTTTCTCATTATTTTTTGCAGTCTTAGATCTCTGTATATATCTTACAAATCTAATTAACTGTAATGAATATCAAAACCCCTTTAAGTTCAATTTTTTCAATTGTATCAATTTTTATAAATTTTTTAGGTCGATACAATTTGTGTCTTGCTAATAGATAACTTCCCTTTACTGTGTACCACTTTAACTGCTCATTACTTCATGTAGGGTATTTAATTTTTCTTAAAAATGACTGTCTTATGAAGTACCTAAATTGATCAGTATGTCTTTAAATTAATTCTCAGTATACACGTGTAGTTTTATTCAATTTCTTTATGTGAAAAAATGTCATTTTTATTTCATATTCTAATTTTCCTCTAATAATCAAACGAAAATCTGTGGCGCTGCAAATTTTTGCTTGTGTTTTGCTTATCAGTGCTTGTTTTCATGAAAATTTACTCAGGATTCACTTTTCTCTGACATGCTATAGGGAGAGATTTCCATTTTCTTATAATCAGAGTTCCCATTTGTATAAGATTTCCAAACTGAGATATCACCACATATCCAAATTGTTAATGATTGAATTAAATTTTAACCATTATCACAGTGGGGTATGGGTCACCATGATTAAATGAGTTTGCCCACTGCACTAGCAACCTGCAAGTTGTAGGTGGTGCAGGTCCAATTCTTCCCTATGTGTATTTCTCTCTGTGCGAGTAAAAACTTTGTGTATCTTCATTTACTTGATGTTATCTGTCTTGTGTTTGGTGCAACTTGGCCAAATAATACCATAAACACAACTAACCTAAAATGAGTGACAGGTTTTACTTATTCACCTAAACCCAAAGTTGATAAGAATTAAATTTTTCTTTTGTGCAAAATGCTTATATATGAACAGTAAATCTTGTCAGAAATTTGATTCTTTTCTGAATTGATAAAAGTATACCAAATTGTTAAATAACTTCATCAAATGATATTCCAAACCATACACTAACCATTATAATAACTTTATCACAAATATGTACATAGGATAATTAAGAATTAATTATATGATTTAATTTTATTCATCCATTTCTGGTATTTTGAACTCAGTTAAAATATTCTCATGATGATTTTTTTTTATTTTGGCTGTTTTCATCCTTGAACAGACTGGGGTTCTATCAAATCTTATGTCTTAAGACTGGGAGAATTTTGTTCACCCTCAAACATGATCCTTGAATTTTATTTTCTATTTCCTGGAAAGTCCTTGAAAAATGCCAAAATTTTGTTAGTTCTTGAAAAGTCCTTGAATTTCTCCCAGGTCTTACTTTAAAAAAGTACCTGCAAATTAACTGCTGGTGTTAGATATGTTCCTTTTTGTTACAGAATGATATTCATCACAAACTTTGTTACATCATTTTCAAAAATTGAAAATTTTGTTTATTTAATTTTTTAAATTGAATTTCAATTTTCTTGTGTATTTTACTTGTCAATTTTATTTCTTCTGGTAAAAATGAATGCTTCTCATTAACAATAGTCACAACCTTTCCATTTTTGGATGTTTGACCATAAAACCCAAACATCTAACCCTCATCTTTAACAAAATGAGAAATTATTTTGCTGATATTAGGCATGTTCCTTTTTGCTGCAGAATGATTTTAGTAACAAATTTTTAGTACAATTCTCAAATTGAAATATTTACTTTTTTAATTGAGATTATTGCATTGAATTTTAATTTGTTTGTCTTATGTTTGAATTCAATTTATTCTGGTAAAAATGAATGCTTATATCACATTAACAAAATGAGGTCCATCCACTATTTTAGAACTTCTCGAAAATTCCTTGAATTTCTTTTATGTATTGAAACTTAGTAAAGCTTCACGTTTCAAAGATGGAATTTGCTTAAAATTGAGTTTGGTTGTATTAATTATTTTTAGGTCCAATTCCAAGTACATCCTTCCCTCACAGCCAAAGAAGATGCATTACGATACGTGGAAACTTTGATATTTCGTCTCCTTGGTATGCTCTGTGCAGCTCAGCCACACACAATTCAAGATGTTGAGGAACGTGTGCAGAAGACTTTTCCACATCCTATTGACAAATGGGCGATTGGAGATGCTCAGAGTGCTATAGAGAAAGGGAAAAAGAAGTCGCCTCTGGTTTTACCTGTTGAAAAAATTCATCCTCTTTTGCAAAAGGTATTGAGTTTTGTTCAGAGCACTTTTGAGTATTAGCTAATTACTATTTTATCTGCAAATTTTCCTGTAATCATAATTTTATTTGTCATGTACAGTAGAACCTTGATTATCTGAGGTAATGTGGATCAGGTCACCTCAGATAACCAGGAACGGATAATATGGATAGAGTAATACTATACCAAGGTTCCACTGTATATTTAAAATTTCAAGGAAAGACGAGTTTTTCTGGTCGTTGTTTATGATTAAGGTTTCGTTAAATATTTGTAAATGACTAGAATTTTAAAACACTAAGAATTAGACATTTTTATTTTAGTCTATTTGCAAAGATTTAATACCCAGTTATTAATACCTACAGATCAGGGTTCAAAAGTAATGGCACTTTGCACCTTTTAATTCTGTTATGATCAAGTTTTTAGACCTAGATGTCATTTTTGATGAACAAGTTTCAGAATATTTTCACTTTTGTTATGCCAAATCCGATCCATCTACTGTTTATTCTGCTTTCAAATAGTCTTCTCCAAACTATCTAAATTCAACAATCTACTGTAAATACAAAACAATGACTCTAAACAAAAAAAGCCACCAAAGAGAAAAGTACCTCAAACACAAATAATCTTCAAGTCCTGAGCCTAATTATTGATTACATTATGTGTTTTATGCACATCCACATAAACAAAATAAATATACTATCTGTCTACCACGAGAACTGTTTCGGACGCAAAATATATCCCTGTGTTGCCATAGATGCAGACCTTATCCTATTTTCCATTGTGGCTTGAAGAAATGTGTTCAAGTTTGTCACATTACCACACTTGATGATTTGGAAATGTATTTTTTAAAGGTTTTTGATCGTCGCTGAGAAGATCTATACTAGTAAATTTCCTCTTTCCACCACCAACATTTGTGAAAAAGAAATAAAATTGTGTTATTCCGAGTCACTCCATGGACATGTTCATTTAATAGACAGTCCTGTTTTTAATTATCATCACCAGAAATATTTGTGATACTTCTAATTTAACATTGTTGGATTTGATTGAGTAAAAACTCCATTCAAACATTTAAAAAATTTTACATGCTATTGGCTTTTTAAACTATATAGTTTTACCTTGTCATGTTTTTCTGACATTATATAGTACATCGTGTAAATATTTACTTCATCACTCATGTATTTTATATTTTACATAGTGTTGCTGGACAACATATTTTTAAACTATCATCTCCTTGAATACATGTTTAATACAACTTAATTATTTATTCATCATGCTGTTGATGTTGGTCTGATTAATATATTTTAAAACCTATTTTTACTCAATCTTAACTTATCTCGCATTTGGTGCAGCTTATCCATTTTTTGATATAAAACCCCAAAGCAACCTGAACATTTTTATTTGTTTGATTTTACAATTATTTTTTCATGATTAAGTGGATGTGTTTTAAATTGGTTTTTCCATCTTCCCCTTTTGTGTTTGCATTGAATTAAAAAATGCCTATCTCCAAAATGTTTTGGTTTGTGTGCAATTTTTGGGTAAAAGCTTTAGCTGTGATTATCTAAGTCATTTAAATAAAATTTGATGTTTATAAGTTTAGTTTGAATTTTAATCCCTTGTTTTGTTTGTAGGAGATACTGGGATATAAAGTGGATATACAGGTTACTCAATACATTGTGGCTGTTCTGGAGTACATATCTGCTGATATACTCAAAGTATGACTAGATTTTGTTTTGTCTCTGAATTGCTTACCTTATTTAAAGTTTTTAATTTGATGCATATAAATATTTCTCAAATTTTTATATTTTTGAATATTTTTTCTTTCTGAATGTAAGGAATTGAATTAAAATGAAGAATCTGAGATCATCAGAAGATATATTGATAAAAATAGTGATAATTAAGTAATATGCCCACACATACTATAATTTTACTTTGGCTTACCAAGAACTAATTTTTAAAGACTATTCAGTCCAGTTTTTTTACCATCCGTTCATAAAAAAAATAAACATTTCAACCAATGTCCAGCTTCATAGCCAGAAACTATGACACATTGTTCAAGCCGAGTTTTAAAATTTTTTATCATCTGTAAATAAAAATATTTTATTTCCAATTTATATTTAACCCTCCTGTTGGTTGTCTCGAAGAGGTATCTTGTCATTAAGCAGAAACTAACCAGATCTTGATGGACGAGATATCTCATTAGAAAAACTAACTAGATCTTGGTCCCATCATAAAATCAGTAATATTTTGACGACGAGGTATATCATTATAAAAATTGGTCAGATCTTAATGGATGAGATATCTTGTTGAAACCACTTGGAGGGTTAAGAACCACAGCAGGCAACATATTTATATTGGTTTCTTTTACTTCAGATTTTTGATGAGGAGAAATGCAAAATACTTTTTAGTTTTTTAGGGTTTAAGTGCTTTCACAAAAATATAATATGAATATAATTAAAAAAAGAATAGTACTGTATTTTCTGGTATATTTCCTACAGGAAAAATTGTTAAAATAGGGGCATGTAAATTAAAACTAAAATTAAAAGTAAAAACACATTAATTTTAATCTATGTAGCACACATGTATTCTGAAATGTTTCAAAATCCACAGCAACAGCACGATTATTGTATTTGATATCCTGAAACAAAGTAGAATATATTAATGTTAGGTTTTATCTTAATGTTGAGTATTCTTGTGTATATTTTCGTTACTTTAAACCTATTGGTGATCAACCGATGATATTTTTATCTAAATCTACTATCCTCATTGATCACAGGCTTCCTCTTACTATATCATTAGGTTTTATGGTGAACTGATCAATTTTCGTATATTGTTTGACAATGCTATAAAAGTGCCAAATTAAGCTATTTGAAAAATCAATCTAAAATATACTGTTAGAAATTGGGATATGTAAATTGGATGTAAAGAAAATCGTTTTAATGAATTAAAACTTGATAATTTGCAAGTTAGTAATCTTTTAAATTACAAAATTCGATTTTAAACCATTCCTTGTTTTGCTCATACATTTTACTAAACTTTGTCAAGAATGGTGATTAGTTTTTGTCAAGGTTCTAAATTAGTGGTTGTTAGTTGTGTGTGTAATTTGTACTCATAAATTTTGTTTTGACAATTTCGTTTTCAGACTCAGTTGTCAGTTTGACACCTAACTTTGGAATTTTTCACTTGTATTGCTTATATAATGCACTATAATATTTTGAAAAGGAATTGCAAATTCCTCTGAAAATCACTTCTAAAAATGTAAATTCTTTCCCCCAACTGGGGATAGTAGTAAACAGTGTTGCAGAGCAAACAGTTCTCAGAATAAGCTACTATTTAATATTTTTACTTTGGTCATTTGTCAATCCTGGTTTTGAGTTTTGCAATATGGAAGTGCAATCAAAAGAAAATTTCACTTAGTAAAAAATAACAGAAAATGCAAAACTTACCCCAAACAACTCAGACCCTTAAGAGAAAAATGCCCCAGATATGCAGATGTCAAGCAGGCCCTAGTCTTTACATTGTATGTTTATCATTCACATAAACTAGTTTCCCAAACCTTTTGGCCTCAACGCTCTCTTTGCAAAGACTGGTTTTGGCATCCCCTTCAGAGGAAAACCATTTCAACTAATAAATTACAATTATATCTGCCTGTAATTTTTGAATTTCACCAAAACACTTATGTAGCTGTGAGTGTGATTTCAGAATTTGTAAAAGCTAGTTTGGAAATAAAACAACTTTGAACAAAAATTGTAAAGTTTTATTAAATGAAATAAACAATAAAGTGCACATAAGCACACTAGATTGCTCACTATTGTTAGTAGTTAATATCAATCAAATCAGTAAAATGATATGCAATCACTGACGAGAAGGATGAGCCCATGGTTTGTGTTATCAATTTGTCTATATTTGTTACCTGCACTGTACCAAACTGAAAATTGCTCGTTACACAGTTCGGAAAGTCTACTAGTGATTTAACTCCCCTCAATTATTGTACAGGAAACGACATAATATGGCAGATTCCTGCCTGTAAGAACTTGTACAGATATTTGCTAACATTTGCTTGTTATGACCTGTCTTGGTTTTTGACCGACCTGTGGCAACTTACTAATTGCTAAGTATAATTCTTGCTACTACGTGTCACTTTAGTGAGTATGTCTGTATGAAGTGGATAAACATTTTTTAACATCTTGTTCCTCAATGTCCCTTATTTTCTCTGGGGTCGTCATTGCCCTCTAAGATTCCTCCAGCACCCACAAAATAAACCCATGGGAAATTGACTTGAACAAAATAAACCCTTGGGAAACTAACTTTAAACAAAATAAATTTAAAATTGCACCATTATAAAATGTTCTTGATTTCTAAACTGGTTTATATGCTCTAACAATTAATGAAACTGCAGTAGGATTTGTGCATATTTTAGATTTACAGTAAAAACTTACGTCATGTATGTTTCTATCTTTCAGTTGGCTGGCAATTATGTCAAAAATATACGACATGTCGAAATCACTTGTCAGGACATCAAAGTTGCCATGTGTGCTGATAAGGTATTAGTGTTTGGCATATTTATAGTATTCACCCCCTTGTTTGTTTTAAATATTCCTTTAACTTTTATTCCTTTAATTTTTATTCCTTTAACTCTCAATGGATTTTCTCTCAAACAATGTTATGTTTTAAGTTAAAAATTTTACTTATGCTTTTTTGTATTTAGCTATGTTTCTTCTGATTTTTGTTCATCTTGGAAGGAAACAAATTTAATTTTAAAATTACTACTGTTATACGATTGACTACTGACCAATTGGTCCAGTGGTCAAGGTGTTGGCTTCTGGATCGAAAGGTTCCTGGTTCAAATCCAATCATAATTAGCACCATACCTTTATTTGCATACATTAATTTAATTGCCTTGTGCATTTCTTGATAGATGTTAGGAAGTTTACTGTTTTGAATTTAGAAATTCTACATAAAATGTGAATAATTAATCTGTGTAATAGTTAGCGTAAAATTGCATTATGTGTATTAAAATCTACTCTGGGAGGTTTTTTGTTGCCAATATCTTATTATTATAATTGTTTATCCATAATTTTTTTTAACTTGTCTGTAGGGAATCTACCTAATAAATATGCAATTAATTTCAGGTTCTCATGGACATGTTTTACCAAGATGAAGATGTTTCCTTGAGCATCGAGGAGGAGCCCACTAGAAGGACATCTCTCACATATGATGAGGTTGTTAAAGACCTGATTCATGAAGAAAAACAATACATCAGGGATTTAAATATGATAATTAAAGTCTTCAGAGAGCCTTTTGTGGAAATTTTCTGTAACAGAAAGGTAAAACATCATTATTCTAATCCATTTTATGTATGATCTGCTTTAATTCTTGAGTTGTTCATTCAGATTCATTGTTTGAGGTATGATTCTAATTGAGTGTTACCACTGGCCTTTTTGGTACCATCAAAACAATCATACAAATAAGATTTAAATAGCTTTAATTTGGAGTGTGTGATGAATGGAATCACATTACCAAGACAACAAAAGAATGCTGTAGAAACATACGTCAGTTTCTCTTAATGTTCGAGAGTGGAATAATTCACAGATGTGCAGTACGAAGGTTAGTGTCAGTGCAATGCAGTTGGCAATACTAGTCTTTGTATCTCAACAGAGGCCATGGCTAAAATAATACTTCCATGTGGAGAATTTCCAAGCTTCCATACAGATAATTTGCACTAAAACAGATGGATGTAAAGGACAGTAAAAAAAATTCTAACTGACTAAAACAAAAGGTTCTAAAGATATTTTTTAAATGTTGCCACAACTGCCATCCAAATTAATAAAACAAAATTAATTAAATGCAAACTGACTGTTGCCACAACTATCATCTAAAGCAGGGGTCTCCAAACTTTTTCACTTGAGGGCCAGATTGAAAAATCCTGTAAGTCAGGTGGGCCAACAATACATACACACATTAATAAATAATTGGATACACACGTGTGTGTATGTGTAGGGTATGGACATTGGGTCAACGTCAATTTTTTTAAAGCTTACGAAATAAACAAAATAGGTGTTTAAATAAAAATATGGATTTATAGAAAGAAATCAAATTTATTCCAAATAATGTAAATGTACATATAAGTTCGCCTAAGGAAAAAATAACATTCAACAATATTCCTATATATTATTTTTGGCTTTCTTATGTATGTGTGGAGTTGCTTCTGGCATATAATCTGTCCATTTTGGGTCAAATTTCGATTGTCCTATCATTAGAATGGATTTCAAATGTTCGTCTGACAAGTTAGCCCTGTACTTTGATTTTACAAAGGTCATTTTTGAAAATGCCTGCTTGCAGATATAGATCGATCCAAACACTGAAAGCACTGATCTTGCAAAGTTTTTTATTTCTTTGAAATCATCACCCATTGACTTGCAATGAAAGGAACTGTCAGAAGTTTACTGTTTCAAAAATAAAAATAAACTAAATATAATCACCTGTAAAACGAAAGAAGGTCCGCATTCTTGTAACATTCCTTGAAATATTCTTTCAAGTATTCATTTGATGTAAGCTTAATCAATTCAAGTTGAAGTTCTGTATGTGCATTTTCAATTTTGCATTGGAATGGATTTTGAAATAGCTGAACCTTTCTGCTGTAGCTGCATATTCAAAGTCTGCAAAGCAGTTTTCAAATTCCTCACGTAGTTTTGTGATAGTTTGTACTGCTTAATGTGATAGGAAAGGCACACAAGTTTCACTAGCAAAGTTCTTGCAAGTTTCGAAGTGGTCCAAAATTGTTTTTCCCAATTGGTTTTCAAAAAGAGCAAGTTTTGTTCTAAAATCTTTTACATGTTGGAACAAGTCGTTTGCAAAGGACTTTTTTCCTTAAAGTTTCAAATTTAAAAAATTAAGATGAGTGGTAATATTAACTGCAAATGCAAGTTTCCATAGCCACCGATTATCTGAAAGCTCTTCTATAGGCTTATCCTGTTCAATCATGAAAATGTCAATAGCTTGGCGCAGCTCAAAAAACCTTTGGAGCAACTTTTCTCTACTTAGCCAATGTACCTCACAATGATATGGGACATCTGGATACTGACTCAATATCTGAAAGAAAATTCTTAAACTGCCTGTGTTTAAGAGAGTGGGATCGGATATAATTTACTGTCTTAACAATGACCTGCATTACTTCCGACAGATACATTTATGTTTTTCCCACACAAGGATTGTTGATGGATAATGCAATGAAAAACCATTGGTTTCTCACCTCCAGCATTTTGAATAGCATTTAGCATTGCATACATGCCCTACTACCATTGCCCTGTTTTACCGCCACACATACTTTTACCTCCATCTGTGGTAACGCCTTTTAGTTTTTTAGATCTAATTGAAGTTTAGAAAGGGTTTCATTTACCTTAGTAAAGAACGCAAGGCAAACACTCTAATGAGAAGCGAAAAGTGTTATTTGAAGGCACTCAGTAACGAAAGTTATTTATTAATACTTTGTAATAATTTATTTTCCATAAAACTGGCTCAAATTACCTGGAACCTACCACGACTCTACTGAATGTGAATTATTTTAACGATCTACGATTTTACGAAAAATTGCATGCTGCATCGGCCGGGTTTCCGCGGGCCGGACAGTGACCCTTCGTGGGCCGGGTCTGGCCTGCGGGCTGTAGTTTGGAGACCCCTGATCTAAAGAATAAAACAAAATTAATTAAAATGCAAACTGGCCTTAATTCTCTGAAAGCCAAGATGTCAATGTGCCTAACTTGTATAGTGGTCATAGTGTTTGCCACCCATTAGGCCACTGGTTCAAATCCCGGTTTGTAAGCCCATGGATGTCAATGTCAATTTTATGTTAGGAGTAGTGGTGGCTCACCCATTGGGTGCTCCTTCACAAGAAGCCATCCTTTTGGCTCTTGTAGTGTCAAAGGCTGAGTGGTCAGTCTTAAAGAAAGATATCATTGCGTGTTCAAACGAAATTATTTGGAATTGCACACAGTTAGAACTTTGCCTGACGAACCATTTCCAAAGTTGTTCTCTGCTTTATGCCCACTGTGCTAGCAACCTGCGAGTTGTAGTCTCGGCGCAGGTTCAATTCTTCCCTGGATATATTTTTCTCTTTTGAGTCAGTAAAACTTTCTTTACTTGATATTGTATGTCTTGTCTGCCACAGCATGGCCAGATGTGTCTCTTGCTACATTAAAACCCAATCAACCCTCTAATTGGCTCTCATGTAGCATAAAATAATTATAAACATAAGTATATGCTTATAAGTATATGCATATAAAGTAACAAACCAAACCTTAATGAAGATGTTAAAAAGCTCAAATTTGCTTCACTGATATTAAGCATTATCTCACATGAGGCGAAGGGATTTTCTACTGAAGTCCAATCAAACTTCTTAATGCTAACTTAGCACTTACATAAAAGGTTTCTAGGCGGCAAGGTTTAAATAAAATCTTGCTTTGTAGATAGTGGCCACTGAAGACTGACTTGAGTTAAGACAGAATTTGAAGAACATGTTTCTCTTACTTTTTATGTGCTACAAATATTTAGAGTATTCAAATTTCTTGTTTTTTATTCTTTTCTAGGAATTGGATGTCATATTTAGCAACATTCTAGAAATTTATGACTTCTCTGTGTCGTTCTTGGGAACCTTAGAAGATGCTTTGGAAATGGCTGAAGAAAACCGTAATCCATCTGTTGGTGCATGTTATGAAGAGCTTGCTGAAGTAAGGAGGTCATAATCTTGTCGATACTCTGATCCGATATTGCACTATTCATTTCAGAAATTTCCATTTTCGCTACATCTTATCGAATTAAATAACCTAGAATAAATTTCTCTTCTATATGTGGTTGATCTCAGTCTAACAAAATAACCATAGAGCCCCACACCATGACCAGTTTCTGTCAGTAAAGAACTTTTCTTGTATGTCTCAATGATTTATAAGCAGACAAGATCAAACACTAATTTGGAATATGTGAGTGGTTCAAACAAAATTTTGGAGCACGTCCTGACACATAATTAACCAATTGAAAGTGAAATCCTTCATTTAATTCAAATTTTTGGGAAGTAAAATCCTATTGTAGTGCTGTTGCCAAGTTGGCACCATATCAGCAGTTTCATGATTCCAGCTTGGCCAAATATCCTTATGTCATAAAACCAAACGAACCATGATTCCAATCTGTTTTCCATTCGCCATTTTTGAGAGGGATTTTCAGTGTAAACAAACTAAAGAAAAAAATTTTACTTTCGCATGCCCAATGCAGAATCAGAGGAGATATAAAAGTGAGTTATGGTTACCTTTATATGTGCTCAGGATCATGCGACCAAAACTAGTAGTTACGTGATCTCTATACTATGCTATTACTTCCTTAGCTTTAAAAATGTATACTGAAAACTTATTAATCTGAAATTATATTTGTAGTGTAACCCCTGAGAGAGAATAATCATCTGTCTTGTAGCAACCGCTTCTGATTATAATTAAATTTCCGACTTCCTCTTTTGTAAGCAACTAATTTAATCTTGAATATTTTATGTGCCCATAGGGGTTGCTAGTACCTTGCTACCAAACTCTGAGGGTGAGAGTAGAGGGGGTCCAGGAGGATGTTGTAGAAAGCATAACAGCCAAATCTTCCTGATTTTCCAGAAAAAACTTTTTTCTCGATCTTCATGGCAGATAAAATATCTTCTGGCTATTTCTTTTGAATGTGGAAGATATTTTTTAACATCAAATTTGGGATTTGATGGCAGGTGTCGATCCATAAAGGAACGATGTTGAAATCAGGTTGGCGAGTTGCCAAATAAAATTTGAGCAAGTCAACTTTGGGAAAGTGGGATTGCATACATTGAGAAAGAAAGGCCGGGAAGTACCATTTTATTTTCAAAATTGAAGGACCAGCATTGGAATTAGTTTGTGGGTTACCAGAAAAATGGGCAAGTTGGCTTTGTGAAACAGGCTGCATTTATTCATATTATGAAGGAGTTTTTTAATTGCTAGTAAGATATCTATCATAACCTCAATTTATTGTGTTCTTTTGAACTTCTGCATTGATTTTTATACTGCTACAATCTTCTGAACTTTTTTCTTGGCAGTTGATAGGTATGAGAAAGATTTCGTACTGTAATGCACAGTAGGTTTGTAAAAATAAAAACTCATTAAGTGCAAAGGATTAAATTAATCTTAAGTAATTTAACTTAGATTCATTGTGTGCTGTCATATTAAAAACATTTCAATGTTTTCAGTATCAAGAATTTGATGTTTTTGACAAATATGCCCATGACATATTGATGTCAGAAAGCAGAGACAAGTTAATGGCACTCTTACAACAACCAAGCGTTCGGCATTCTCTTCAAGTAAGTATTATTATTAAAAAGTTAATGCTTGCAATATTCCATTTTACTTGAATGACCTTAATTATGAAGCTGAATTAGAATTATCTACAATACAATTGTATTTGTGTTTCTTGGGCAGCATTTTATTTTTGTGTGCATCACTTGGCTTGAATTTTTTCTTATCACTGTTACCCAGGTTTGAAGTTATTAGGTTAGTTTCATTGTCATTATCACTGCTATGAGGTTTACTTAGGCAGTTTCGCTTTCCTTTTCCACCAAAAAGCAGCATTCAGTGATCTGTTTGTTGAAGACTCAGCACAGTAGAGGAACAGTGTTTCACAGCAATGAAATATCTCGAAGTGGATTGAAAAGTTAAAAAATGGTTGCTAAATTATTACACATGAAAAAGCCAGACAACTGCCATTACTAATGGCAACAGTGATTTGCAGTGCATAAGCTATCTGTCTACCACGCGAATTTTCCCAGTCATTAAGTCTGCCCTTGTCTGGTATACAAATTATGCTGATTTTTGTGCCATGTACAGTAATAAAAAAAAGATTCTGAATTTCTTTTTTTACAGAGTGCTGGACATGGTTTCACTCAGGCTGTCAAATATGTCCTTCCAAAGTTGCTTTTGGGACCAGTATTTCATTGTTTCCAGTATTTTGATTTTTTGAAGGTGAGTATTTTTTGTCACAAAATATGGTAATAGTTTGAAGAGATAATTTTGTAGCTTTCAGTATCAACTTACCATTTTTTAATTTGCCACGTCACTTTTTAAATTTCAAACTCATTTAAAAATCTCCCATTCCGTTTTGCTTTTGCATGCTAATAAAAATGGTGTTCATATGATTTAAAAAGTATTTGTAAAGAATTCTAAGGAAACAATTTTAAAGCAATACTTATTTTTACTTCGTTAAAAGAATTAAGATGAAAGATTTTGTATAATGCACAAATGGTCTCTAAATTTTTGGTCTTTAAATAATTCATCTAAACTCTTGTTTGATTTCTATGAACATTAGCCATTTTGTTTTAAATAATTTAGCTCTTTGAAGTTTAAAAGTAGTGTATAGAATATGGATTTGAATTTGCGTCATTTATATGGAGCTGTGTGAACTGTTGGAATAGAAATGTTTTCTTTGTATCTTTCCATTTATAATTTTTTCATTTTTATATAATTTCAATGACAGAAGATTCATATTTGGTTACACAGTGTAGAAAATTAGTCAAAATACAGTTTAAATACTTTTAGTACATTCAAATTGGAAAGCAATTTCTTATGATATGGCAAAAAGTTTATACAATATTTATCATTGTACCATTTAATGCAGCAAGAGTGAAATAAGTTTTAAAATTTCTATTTTTCAAATACCATGATGCAGAATCATCAGAGAAGCTTTCAGAACTTTAACTTTTATTGAAATTTAAAGGAACATAATTAAAATATTAAGAATAACGTTTTAAACAAAAGCTAGGTAGTTATCCTCAGAAACAAACATAACAAGGGAAGGTGATCTGTTTATTTTCATATTTTTACGTATATGTACAATGACTTGTAGCAATTTGCATAACCATCATTTTATTATACAGATATAATTAATAATGCAGTTATATAACTTAAATGCACTTTTGAATTTATGTTTATGCTGGTATGTCAGTTCTTATTAAATATGCATGGTTTATTCGTACATTTTTGTTATTAAACTGTTTTTTTATCAGGTTTTAAAGAAATTGACGCCTTCTGCTGAAGATCGAGAAAGCTTAGAGCAAGCAGAAGGGGTATTTCAACCCTTGAAAGCTGAATTAGAAAGATTATGTAGCAGTATTTTACCCAAAAGAAAACAAGGGTAACTACCTTCATTTTCAGTATTTTGCAGTAGTATGTTTTGAGTAAATACATGCAAATTTGTGAAAAGTAACTTTTAGTGTTTTCTTTTGACAGCTTATAATTTTTCGAAGTATTTAGTCTAATGCAATCTACACTCTATTTAGAAGTATTTAGTCTTATGCAATCTAGAATCTATGTTAGTATTACATGTTAACTTTGCATTGCAGGGAAGCATTTTCCAGAATGTATTGCAAGAGTAATCGTCAAGCTTCAATCCAAAAAATGAATGAACTTCAACGGAGTTTTGATGGTTGGGAAGGCAAAGATATTGGTCAATGCTGTAATGATTTTGTTATGGGTAAGAGAATTTTAAATGATCTTTAAAAAAATGAAATTGAAGATTTTTGAAAATCCCAGTTTTATGTTGGGCTTAATATCACCATTTTGGACGCACTTTTGATAAAATGTCGATTAATTTACATATTGTTTTTATTGTACACGAATTGTTAATATTGGAAAAATATTCAGTAGCACAGTGTAATATTGATAACTGGAGATATGTGATTGGATCGAAAGCGAAAAAATATGCCTAGTTGTAGACAACCTTATAAGTCAACTAGATTCACCATTGTTTCTTTTCCTCAGAGACAATAAGATACAAATAATTTTTAATCCCAAGTTAGGAAGGAATCAAAAAGTTATACTAAAGTCCAATCCTAACAACTCTGGGTGATCCAAGTGTTGTCTTTGAGCTTGGTCTGTCTTTTACAAAGATGGGAAAAAGAAAACAGGGAGAGAATAATAGGCCCACTGAACTGCTTATTAAATGGACTGGATGCTGTCCTTAGTAAGAAGCATTGGACAGGGGAGAAGAGGGCTTAAGGTACCTATTTATTGCTCATGACAAACGCATTAACCAATTATAGTAAGAAACCATTTGAGGATGAAAAGGATAGGGCACCAGCAGTCCCTGGTTGGCAACTTGGGTTGAAAATTTACAAAGTTAAAATAGAATTTCTCACTCAGAATTATGTTAAAAATATTGTCTTTTTTACTATAGTTTTGTATATATTTTTTACCACCAAATTTTAATATTTTTATCAGGGGATGCAGTACTTCTGAGCTTCAATGGGCACCATGCCACTGAAAATCTATTGTCATTTTTCATGGAACCCTTCATTTTAACTCTGGAATCCAATTTGGGAAATGGTGTTTTCAAATAAATATTTTAAATTTACTATATTAATGATTTTAGTTTAGAATATGAACTTTTTCTAGATATGTCCTTGATAATTATTTTATTTTTTGTTATACTTTATCGAGGTTCATAAAATCCAGTTCAAAAGGTTTTTAAGTTTGCTTTTCTCTTGATGCATGAATTTGTGTTTTTCACTTAGATGGCATCCTTGGAAAAGTTGGTTCTGGAGGTCGACGCCTAACTGAGAGACAAGTTTTCCTTTTTGATGGTTTAATGGTTCTCTGCAAGCCGAATAACAAACGTTCAAGTGTGACTGGTCCTGTAGCTGAGTTTCGCCTCAAAGAAAAGTATTATCTACGGAAAATTGAAATTATTGATCGAGATGACAGTGATGGTAAGTTGCAGTGAGGTACATACACTTTAATGTAAGCCATAGTTTCCCAAACTTTTTGGCTCAACGCCTCCTTTTCAAAGACAATTTTTCTGTCATCTGGGTCTAGAAAACTCTTAACTAATAAGAAATTGCAAGTGTAGCTGTGCCTATAATTTTTGAATTTCTCTAAAATATTTATGTAGCTGTGTGTAATTTTGTAATTTCAAAATGCTAGTTTGGAAATAAAACAGCTTTGAACTAAAATTATAAAGCTATTTTATTAAAATGGAAAATAAATTGCTCATAAGCACACCAGATGGCTCACTATTATTAGTAACTAATATCAATCAAATCAGTAAAATTAAAAAATAATCACTAATGAAAAAGATTAGCTGCCTGGTGTTGTATTACAAATTTGTCTGTATTAAGCTCTATTTTCGTTGTAGCATCCTTAAATCTCCAGTCAAAACTTTGCAGTCTGTTCCTCTTTATAGTTAAAAGAATCAATGCCAATGCATTACTGTAGTGAGTGTTTTTTAGCATTTTATTGCCACTCTTACTTCTCAATCCCCCTATTTCCTTTTGCCCAGCATTGTCCTCAAGATTCCTTCAATACCCACAGAGGGGATTAGCACCTACTTTGGAAAATGACATGAGCAATGAAAGTTTAGTAATGCCATTTAATTTTAGCCTCTGATATTTTTATTTTGGTATCAGAACTTATAGAAATGTTGAAGAATTTATATGCTAACTAAAATGGGGTATTTGTCAATTGTAGGTTTTTAAAAAATATTGACATTCGTTTATTTTGCTAATTTCTCTCATTCTACTAATCTTTTTATTTCTCTCTGCAATGACTAGTTAAATTTAACGAGTACTCATAAATTGATGTTATTTGGCAAGCCATTATTGAAATAGTTTAGAGTATCCCAGTAGACTGATTTTAAGTATGTTAACTTTTTACAAATGAATGTAGTTTGTTAAATATAAATGTCTATTGCAACCATTGCCCACAGAAATTTACAGTATTGCAGTAGAGATGTACAATTTTGCACAAAGCAGCATCAGTATTTGAAGATTGTAGGGTAATTTAAGATTAATAGTGTGTAGAAGAGTTGCCTAAACTCTTTTAGTAACATTGAATATTGTAATGATTTTGAAGTGATTTTATTTGTTAAATAATGATAAATAATTTCTCACTGATATTTATTTAACTTTAGACCTCACTGCTTAAATTGCTGTTCCGGCAACATTATGTTCCATACTGATGGCATTTGCCACTTGTGTCATATTAATTGATTCCTGAAGTAAGGTCTCAAAAACAAATCATTAACTTACAGGTGAAACACTAAGTTGAATTTTTCTAGATATCAGTTTTTTATCTTTTTGTAAACGAGAATAATGGTGATCTTCAGATTGGTGAAATCATTTTTTTTCTTTGCATGAAGGTTAGATTTCTTGAGAAACACCTAGTGAGTAGAATTTTCCCCCTTTCCTTTTTCTCAGAACTATTTTTCTGACTTACTGTATTTCACTAGAAAGCTGATCAAATTTCTGAAATTCAACAGTTTTTCCTTCAAAATTCAGTTATTTTATGCTTTTATTTTGTAATAATAAATGCGTAATAATTATGTTATATAAATCTCTACAATGATATATAAGCTTTCCCATGGAGTTTGTTTAATGGGAATCTATTGTTGTACTTCCCTTAGAGTAGCAAAAATTGACTTCCATTCTTTTTTACAGAACTCAAAAATGCTTTTGAGATAGCACCTCGAGATCAATTGCATATTGTTTTATTCACTAAAACTGCAGAAGAGAAGAGTAATTGGATGGCCAATTTAATCATGCTGAATACAAGAAGGTAATTAAAAACTTAATTTTTACTGAATTAGCAATCTGATAAGAAACAAATTTATAAACTTGTAGCTTTATCAAATGTAGTTATTTAGAAATGTGAAGTTGAATTTCACATATGAGAAACATTAGCTAAATTTCTCCCTTAAAATTGTCATACTGTTTACTTTTTAGTAAAAAGTTTTAATTTTATATTTGCCAATTGCTAGATAATGACTTTCTTGATTTCTGAAAACCATCTGTTGAAAATGATTTTTGTTCTATGTATATTTTTGAATAGATACAATTTATGGGTTTCAATCATTTTTGAGGACTAGCAGAAAATTAGCTATAAATTAGCCATTACTAAGAATGTGAAATTCTACAATTTTCAAATTTTTTTGAGAAAATTGAGTGCAATAAAACTCAAATATAGAATTTAACTTGTATCTTAGTGCAATTGATTTGTAATATTTTTGAATTAAAAAAATGTTTAAAGGTGCTTAATTCTTTGCTGCTTGACAATTACTTAATTACTTGGAGGGCTATATGGTTTTAATATGCATATTACATTCAGAAAAGATATGTGTGCTAACAAAATGACTGAAATTTTGTTGATATTCCTTAAAACATACTGTGCTATTGAAATTTGTTGTATTCCTTAAACTAGTCATGTGCTATTGAAAAGAATGATAATCCTGTTTTTGTTCTGTTCAATTCTAACTGAAGTGAATTTTGTATTTATAATAGTGAAGAAATTTTAATTGTGTTACGAAATGTGATTGGGATATTTCTTGTCCCAATCACACAAGGATATTTGCATAGTGATGTTAATTAGCATCATTCAAGGCCATCACTGACCAAGAGTCCCAGGCTGCGGCTATTATTAGACTACATGTCTTTCTACCCCTTTTAGTTGATTTGGGACAATGAATCGTTTTTTAATAATAAGTGTGATATTTCAGTTGTATGCTTCATTTCAGTTAAAAATTCAGGTATTTTATTTAAAAGTGAGACTCTGGGAACAAGTAACTTATTACCTTGGATGCACTTCTGTCAGCTGAGTTATGGGCTTGACACCTGTGTTTAGTATCTCTAATAGAATTATTTTAAATAGTATGCATTTCAAGTAATTTCTTTTGTCTTTCAGCATGCTAGAGCGTACTCTTGATAGTATATTACTAGATGAAGAGAAGAAGCATCCACTTCGTCTGCCCACTCCTGATAAGTACAGGTAAGTTATCAGTATGAACTATTTGTCTAAGTTGAGGTGCATTATATTGAAGATTATCTAGAAGGTAAACAGGCATATCCATTCCAATCCAGTCTCAAGCATTTTTCTTTGAGATGTAAATGAGTGAAAGTGAGGTTAAAATTAAATCATTTCCTGCTAAGTGTATGTCCCATTTAGATTGAACAGCTCATAATACATTTAAGGTACAGTAACCTATAGTTTCCCAAACTCTTGTCTCAATGCCCCTTCACAAAGACAATTTTTTGGTGCCCCCTCTGGAAAGCTATCTAAAAATCAATTACAAGTATAGCTGTGCCTATAATTTTTCTATTTTACCAAAATATTTATGTAGCTTTTCAGTTTAAATTAACTGTTGCTTTAAAAATATCAGGCATTTCAATTTTTTAATATTTTTATAGATTTCAATATTTTATTTTAAAATTTAATTCTATTTAGATTGTTTCACTACTATCTCAATAACATTTATTGGAAGCTTAATATTTTTGATAAGTTTTACTTTGGAATAACACTGTTATATGAACTGCTATCTGGAAAACTACCCATCTCTACTTTTCCTAATGATTTATTTTGAATCTGTTAGATTTGCTGTAGAAGACTCTGAGTGCAACATCATATTTGAGGAGAACAAGTCCAATGCTGGAGTACCTATCATAAAAGGTGCCACTCTTCTGAAACTTGTGGAGAGGTTAACATACCACATGTATGCTGATCCAATGTTTGTGAGGACATTTCTTACAACCTATCGATCATTTTGCCAACCTCTGGAGTTGCTAGATCTTCTGATTGAAAGATATCCTTTCTTTAATTTATTTTTTTTTCCAAAATATATTCTCACAGCTTTGTTAAGTTAAATAGTTTTACGTGGCTTTCTGTAAAAAAAAGATGAAAGCAAATATATTTTCTTTTATTCCAAAGTCTGAATTAGTAGAAAGGATTAAATTTATGAATAAGTGGAATTTATACAATGAAAACATTTTTTATTGGTATAATTGTATTGGTATATAATCCAGTGGCCAAGTAGCTAATGGCCCACAAGGTTCTTAAGATGTCACTCTTAAGAAATTGGTAGACTCAAGCACTTGGTTACGAGTTTGAAATCTTGTATGTACAGTTATTCGGGTTTGCTGCATGAAATTTCGTGGTTTTTCAAGACTTAAATGCTTGGAATAATGCTGAGATTGCCACACCCTTGTCAATTAATGCTTGAAAGATCATACAATCCATAAGATAGCATTGTAAAAAATTTTAGTATGTCTGCGTGTAAACTTAAAATATTTTAAATGATTTTAGAGTAGCATTGTTTTCATCTTTTGATGTGCATATTTTAGATTTAGGACTTAAGTTAAAAAAATCGAAGCTCTAATTATTTTTTTCTTAAAAAATTGAAAATATTTTTAGCAATAAATAATTTTTGCATTCTTAACATAAATAATCATGATTTGGCTTAAAAAACTTTTCATGTTTGGTGCAGCGTGGCTGAATATGGCCCTTGCGCCATGAAACCCACCCAACCCTTTTTCATTTTTGTCACCTATATGATATATAGTGCTTAGTTTTTTAGAACAATGCGACAAATTCAAGCTGACTGTCCCAATGCTCCATTACGACATTAATTCAACTACCTACCCTCTGGATTCCTCCCTGGATGCATTTCTCTCTTCTGTGTCAGTAAAACTTTCATTGTGTGTGTCTATTACTTAATGTTGTATGTCTTGTGCCTTGTGCAGCATGGCCAAATATGACCCTTGTGCCATAAAACCCCCAAACCAACCAACCTACCCTTTCTGGGTGTGATCTTCCCTTTAGGATTTGTTCCTCAACGTCACCAATGTTCCCTTGTATTGCTCCAGGGTTTTTAATTTTAGTAAATATGAATATACCATATTGAAAACATCACATGCTGAAATAAGTGCTAACAATCAAAATATCTCAACCCAAGTTATCTTTAGTAACTGTTGATTAAGTGTAGACAATTTATCGAAGAGTGTAATTTTGTGTGTTGGGTTATTTCCCTTAACTTCAATGTAAATTTGACATTGATGATCCACCACCTCCAGCTGCACTTTCAGATCAGTCTTTAGAAGGAACAGCTATTGAAAACTACAACAACTCATTCAGAGAAGATTTGAAGCGCTTTCGAAAAGAATACTGCCAGCCCGTTCAGTTCAGGTAATGCTGATTTTCCCTACTTGTTCAAAATGCAGAAATTCCAACCACTATGGAGTTTCCAGAATCATGTGATTTTTGCCTTCCATGAGGCTATTATGACAAATAATGAAATTTGATAAATCTCATGGTGTGCAATCTTTCTGCATCCTTTCCTCAAATGAGTGTTTTCCAGTTACAAACTATATTTAATTACAATATGGCAATGCGCAAACATTCCTTATTTTGTATTTTTAAATTTAGAACTTAATGGATTGTTAATAACTTTATCTTTGATATGATGTTCACTTTTGAAATTAAAACAAATAGTCTAGACCATTTCCCACTGTTTCTGCATCATTAAAAATATTTATGTTCAACAATATTATGTTAAAATGTTTCTATTTGCATAAGGCTGTGATGATATATATATATCATCGACTTGCAAGTGGAACACTAAGTCAAAATTTTCAAAATATAAGTTATAGCTTTTCTAGACCAGAATGTAATGATCTTTACACTGGTAAAGTGTGTGTCCACTATGTCTTGTTTTCTTTGCATGGAAGTTAGATTCATTCTTGAGAAACATAATTATTGAGTTTATATTTGTGAATAGAATTTCCCCCCTTCATTTTCTGAGAATCTAATGATTTTCTAATCTAATGTGTTTTTAATCTAATGTTTCTAATATAATGTGTTTGATCTGATGTGTTTCACTTGTGAGAAGATGATACATTTGTAGTTACAACAGCATTTTGTATTTAAATGGAAATTTTGCATTTACTTTTGTGTGGGAAAACTACCTGCTTTGATAAATGCTTGTAGTGAAAATGTTATTATAAAAGGGTTGAACTATGTGATGGGAAGAATGTTTCTCAAAAGCAGATTTAATAAGCCAAAAAAGCAACAAATTTAAAAATATAGTGTGCATTGTTTACATAATTGTTATGTATCTTAAATATTGATAAAAATATAGTATGAATTTATAAACTTGCTGATTGTATAACATTGAAGGGACTTAGAAAGATAAAAAAATTATTAAACAGTCCTGAAAATCGCATTTCCAATTTTTGAAACAACTAATCAGAGGTCACCATCTCTGGAAATTCATATAAATTTGTCATTTGAATTTCATCTCTTTATAAAAAAATTGTTTTGTCAATTTCCAGGGTTCTAAATGTTTTACGACATTGGGTTGATCACCATTTTTATGATTTTGAAAGAGACCCGTCTCTCCTTGCTGCTCTGCAAACGTTCTTAAAGGACAAAGTAAAAGGGAAAAGCATGAGAAAGTGGGTAGAGTCTATAAACAAAGTAATCTTGCGGCGGGTAAGTTTGAAATCATTTCATTTTTTAAATTCTTTTCATAGAGGTTTTAGTTGAAAAATAGAGTTTGAAAATTGTTTTCAGTGCTTTACATCTGTAAAATAGGTTTTTATGGGTTTATGATATACACGAAATCCACTGTAGATATGCTCATAGGGTATGTTTGAACTAATTAATGGTCGACACCAATGGAACCTATGGCGAACTTAAAAATTAAATAACAATTTAGTTGTATATAAATGTGGCAAAATTGTTTACAATGCTGCAATCGGCTCATGCTTTGACACTAGTCCATGTGATCCAAAGTTACGGGCTCAAAGCTCGCCCAACATGGTAGAATTTCGACATATTGAGGACCTTCTCTCCCCACTCAGTGAGCATGCTCACTCGGTCAGGAGATCATGTCAAATATGGACATCCATCTAGTTCTGAAATAAGACAAAACAGTTGAACTCCTTTTTACAATGCTAGAGTTTTCATGATTGCCTTGAGTACTGTTCCAACGATTTTGAAGACATTCACATCAAAAATATAAAGTTTAATCCGGTCTATTATTTATTTGTTATTAGAAGCATTTATTAATTTTGTCTACTTTTCTTATATAGTTGGAAGCAGTAGAAGAACCACGTGAAATCACCTTCGGCTTTGAGAAGACTCCTCCTCCAATTGAATGGTTTCTGAGCAATACATATGAGAAGTTTGATCTGTTAACTGTAAGTTTGTCATTTTTATTTTAAAAACTTTTTAAAATTCTACAGTTGTACGTTGCTTTTGCTGAATTCTACCCTCTTTGCAGTTGCATCCCATTGAAATTGCTCGACAGCTGACACTGCTGGAATTTGAACTCTACCGAAGTGTAAAACCTTCAGAATTGGTTGGAAGTGTTTGGACTAAAAGGGACAAGATGAAAACATCTCCAAACTTACTGAAAATGATTCACCATTCTTCTAATGTAAGTAACACATTTTATGTCAAACTCTTGCGATTTTCATTTAATTCATTTTCAGTGTAGATCTTATTAGGTGTATTTAATAATAGATCTTTCACTATTAAGCACAGATTTATTCTTTCCAAATTTGTCGCCTAAAAATGCCTTTTGTATGATATTGAACATGCACAGGGCAATGTTCTTGTTAAGGCATAAGATCGTGATCATGATAATCTTGATCTAATGGATCATGGTCATGATTATCTTGCTTTAAGGAAATCTAAGAGATAAATTTTCTGTTTTCAAATATTAATAGGCTTGTTTTAAAAATTTAATATCGTCCAAAAACTGACATTTGGACTGCATTTTATGAGGAAGTAGGAACCTTATAATTGGAGTATAGCATATCTACACATTGTGTGTAAAGTATAAGCATTTCACTCATTAATTCACTCATAAAATTATTTAAAAAATTGTGTATGTAATATGTATCTTAATTGTCCCCCAAAGTGTGCTAAGTACTGCATGTAGAATTTTTATGCATACTCAATTTTTATAGTTGGTGTACAAGGATATAACTTCATACTTTTATGAATACATAATTATGAAACAAAATTTGCAAGTTTTGCATCAAAATAACTTTTTTATAACTTATATTTTTTGAACTGTTGTGTCTCTGAGAGGCTTTTTCTGTTTAGCTAAATGAAGGTTTCTATGGCGATACATGTTTCCTGTACATATTCCGGATGTCATGTCACTTTGCTAGGTTTTCGGCTACAGTTTCATCACATCACCAATGAGAATACCAAAGAATGAATTTAAATTTGACGTATGATAGTTATTGATCAATTGCAATGCCAAATTTCCCCCAAACAGCTGTAAACTACATTTTAAGGTAACCCTGATATGTATCATGCAAGAGCATTTGAGTAACATGAATTAAAATTGTCTTTTTCATCTGGTTTGCTTGTAGACCCTGGAAATCCCTCTCATAGCTATAGTTACACCCTGTATGCTATTAAAATAATAGAAACATTTACTATTCTTTAAAACCTTGTTCAAAGTTTTCAATTTATGAAATAGTTTATTTCAGCCAAATTTTGTGCTTAAAAATCAATCCTTTGACTTGTATTTGGTCAACTTTTTATTAAATGGATTATGATGAAAGTTGGAATTGAAAAATACTTTTATAAGCATTAAATTATATAAATTATATTTTAGTACTTATAAATGTTGCATTACTAGAATTCTCTTCATCGATTTGCAATTTATTGTATTTTGTAACCATCTTGTTTACAGAAATTTTCTTTTGAGCATTCTTTAACCCTCCAAGCGGCACACCCGAGTACAGTTCAGAAAGGTTTGTGTTGCGGGCAGCTTACCTGAAAAATTTCGAAGAGCGAAATTTCAGGGGGTCTGGATGAGACTGCATATTTCGGGTCTGACGCTTGCCATTCTGGAATTTGTCCAGGCTATATTTGAACTGAATTTTCCAAATTGTATTCGGGAGTGCCGCTCAGAGGGTTAAAGTAACCTTTTCCCCAGAAATGAAGTAAATGTCACTTGATGTTTCATGTCTACTTTTGTCTACAGTTTAGTTTCTGGTTGATGAAGTGCATAGTTGAGACAGAAAACTTTGAAGAACGTGTAGCTGTGGTATCTAGAGTGTTGGAAATCATGATTGTTTTACAAGAGTTGAACAATTTTACCGGAGTACTGGAAGTAGTTGGTGCTATGAATTCTGCCTGTGTTCATCGGCTGGAATTTACATTGACCGTAAGAATTTTTTGTTGATGTTTTTATTGTTTATGTATTTAAGAATAAAGTGATGCTCTTGTGTGAGAAGGCGCATGTCATTGTGGTAGCTCATTTGTAGAAATGTTAAAATCACAGTGGAAGGATTTTGTAGAAGTATTCTAGAAAGACAGTTTGTTTCCCAATCTTCCATGCAGAAAAATATTTCCAGATTTTTCTTTACAGAAAAATTTTTCCTCGCTGGATAAACATGAAAGTTTTCACTCCTAGTCATGAAACCATGCAACCATGAAAGAAAAACACTAAAATCAGTGATTTTTTCTAGATTCTCATTAAAACCTACTTTGGTACTAATTTCCAAGAAAAATAATAAACCTCTAATACCAAAAAAGTTAAATCAGTCATTTCTTCATATATTGGTGTCATTTTGAGTAAAATATCGTCAAACGGGTTTCGGCGAGTTTGAACTAATGCCAAATATATAACAGTAGAGCAGGGTTACTCTTTCTGTTTTGAATTGCTTTCAGAAACCCCAACTTGGCACAATTGATTCTAATTTAGCACTTTTAATTATTTTAATTTTAGATTTATTTTGTCATTTTTCTTTTCTGACAGTTGCTCATTGTTTTTAATGTCGTACAATCTTTCGGATTTCTTTCCTTGGAGGTCGGCTGGTATGAAATAGATTCGTTCAGAACATATGACTTGTCAGCCAACTTCCAGAAATCGAACTTTTCATATTGTCTTTCTGTATATAGATTTTGATTTTTAATGTTAAAATTTTGTACATATTTAATTTTTCAGAGTGTCAAGTGCAGTCTGAAAAAGTCACTAGAAGAAGCTCAAGAACTGAACTCTGATCACTTTAAGAAGTATCAAGAGAAACTGAGGTCCATAAATCCACCATGTGTCCCTTTCTTTGGTAAGCAATAAATTAATTTAGTTGTTAACAAGAGGCTCATTCATTTTCAATGTAATAATGGAACTCATTAAGGTACTTCGAATGTGATTGAATCTTTTATGTCTTTGTATAGGTATGTACTTAACTAACATTCTGCATATTGAGGAAGGAAATCCTGATTTCTTACCGAACAGTGAAGGCTTAGTGAACTTTAGCAAAAGGCGTAAAGTTGCCGAGATCACTGGTGAGATACAGCAGTATCAGAATCAGCCCTATTGCCTTACAAGTCAGCCAGACATAAAAGTAAGAACATATTCAATAATAATTAAAAGTGCAATTGTAAACTTGTGGTATATCTCTACTACAGTGGTTTTCTAACTGTTTTTTGGCTCCCAAGGAAGCCATAGCCATCCAGCTGGGGAGTCTTGATAATCTATGTTCCAAGAAATGATATTTGGTGCTCTTCGATTCAAAATTAAACAAGAATAAATATAATTCTGCTTAGTGCAAATTTTAACGTAACTATTAGCGAAGTAATGCTGGCTCCGATTTGTTTCATCTTTAAATAAATACTCATGTCCAAAATTATCTTTACATGCATAAAATCACTGATTTCTCAGAAACTGAACTATAAATTTATGAATTTGTGTGAAATGATACATAACATCATAACACATAAATACAAAGGAAAAAATTTAAGAGCACTGCATATGATATAAAACTGTAGCTTGAAACAATAAAAATGGCAATAATATGTGACAAGGAGAGCTCAGAAAAAAAGAATAACTGAAAAAATTAAGGCTTATGAATTTAATATGGAATGTGATCACCGCTGATGTGTACACACATATCACAACGTGTTTTAATGCTGGCAATAATTTTGTTAACCACAGTTTGGGGAATTAAGTTCCACTCCTCCAACAATGCAGTCTTCAGGGCATTTATATCTCTAGGAGGGGGATGTCTCCATGCAACTGTTTTTCCAAGGTAGTCCCATAAGTTCTCTATCGGGTTCAGATCGGGAGATCTTGCTGGCCACGGTATTCGCTCAATGGCTTCACTTTCAAGGAATTTGTCAATGAGGTTTGCTCGATGTGGACGAGCATTATCATCCATAAATAAAAAGTCAAATCCATATGCACGTAAAGTTCTAAGACCTCATCCCCAATCTCTGGCTGGTCACAGATCCGCTGTTGAAAACGTGTAGGGGCGTACATCCATCGATCATTATTCCTCCCCAAACCATCACACCTGCTCTACCGAAACGGTCACGTTCCATAATGTTCGAAGGAAGATTCCGCGTTCCTGACTCCTTCCAGATGTAAACACGTTTAGAATCAGATGTGAGACTAAACCTCGACTTATCAGTAAAGAGAACATGGGTCCATTGGTGTTCACTCCAGTTCTGATGTTCTTTGCACCAATTAGAGCGATCCCTCTTTTGTTGTGAAGACAGTGAAACGCATACCCTTGGCTTTCTGGCACAAAGGCCTTTTTCATTAAGCCTTCTGTATACAGTTTGCCGTGATACAACAGTTCCAGTGGCGGCTGCAACCTCTGAACATAACTGCCGAGCAGTAGACTTCCTGTTACGACGGGCAGTTATTGCCAGATATCGATCTTGAGAAGTAGTTGTTATTCGCTTACGACCTTGTCCAGGTCTCCTTACAACAGTTCCAGAGTTCTGAAATTGTTTCCATAGCGTAGAGACTGTCTTGAAATATTCACTCATCTCGCTGCTTCCATGATTGTCTGCCCTGCTTCTAAACTGCCGATAATTCGCCACTTCACAGATTCTTCCAAATAATACTTCGGAGTCATAACAAACCGTTTTGAGTCCTTACACACTGAAATCAAACGCTGTATTGCAGAAATTCCCTCAGATATTCATTTTGCGCAAATCGCTTGATGCACCGTCGAATGATGTAACGCCTTGATTTGCATATCACAAACTGTTTGATCACTTTTGATTGGATAATGCTAATTAATTAGGCTTGTCTTTCACACATTCCCTGCAAAAATGGATTACATCGATTGGATATTTCATGGAATATCATTATTTTTGGGTATGTAAAGATAAATTTGGACATGAGTGTATTTTTGTTAGTGCTGTAACTGGCCTGCTGGCCAGGTAAACCTATCCAGAAGGCCGTATCTGGTCTTTAGGCCTGAATAGCTACAATGCATTTATTTTACATGAATGGCTCTTTAATTTACATGTACATTTTTTTATGGACAGATGGGTTAAACATAACCCTGATGAGAACAGCTATTTTTCAAATTCCTGAAAATAAAGATGGTGTTCAGGGTATTTTATAAAACATTTCTATGAAACTAATATCACACTTTAGTTGGTATCACATTATATCACATTGGTTGAGATCACTGATGGAATAATGTTAGAGGGTTGTTTGGCTTGAGTAGAGGTCCCACAGGACTTCAAAATGCCTGATCTTATTTTACTTTAAGAAAATGTTAAGGATTTTAAAAGGCACTTAAAGTCCTTAGAAAATTTCAAAGCCTTATTTTTTACAAAAACAGTTTCATTTTCTCTGAATTCAGAAGCAATGATTAATGACACATGATTTTATATAAATAATTTGGCAATTTTAAGAAGTCCCATCTAATACAGATCTTTCCTCACTCACTAAAACCAATATTAGTGACACTTGACTTTGGACAATTGTGTCATTACTAGGCCTGAAATCTAACCCCCACAGCACACGTGAAATTTTTTTTTATCTGCATTCACAGGTTAATCTATTTTGATCAGTGTTAAATGTAGCCTTAAAAATGTGTGAAGTAGCCTTAAAAAGGCCCTAATTTTTCTTCATATTTGATCTTAAAAATAGGGTTTTTGTGATAATCTCGTATGTTTTCTAATTTCCATATGTATATTTTCTCATATTGAACAATTTTTCACATTTGAAACTTGAAACTAACTTGTCTCTATAAATTTGTAGAGGTTCCTCGAAAACCTGGATCCTTTGGAAGGAAGAACCGAGAAAGCCTTTAATGATTACTTGTATAATAAATCACTTGAAATTGAGCCTCGAGCATGTAAACAGCCACCCAAGTTTGTAAGTTTCATTTTGATATTTACTAATAATATATAGAAGTACTTTTAATGAAACATTTTTATTTTGATAGTTTGCTTCCAATTTCCGCTAAATTGTAGAAAAGAAATTAATGCTATCAGAATGATTTTCTCCGCAGTAATAAATTTTGCATCTTCACATTCTACCAAAACATTTACATACATCTTTAGTCTTGATATCTTAAAAACGTTTCCATTATGTACACTTCCTGTATTAAATTCGTTATCTAATCTGTTTATAACCGCAATAAAATAGATGAGGATGTGTGAGCATATTTCTAAATAAAAATAATATTGCAGCCAAGTATTATTGTTTAGCTACTAAAAAAGATACACGTGCAATCGAAAATCGAAGCAAATGTACTGTAAAAAGTGAAATATTTTATTCTTCATTATCCAGGACAAAAAAACAGCTCCCTCGTGGACAAATTGCAATGCAGCGCCATCTCTTGATCATACAAAAATCATTATAAGAAATTATACAGCTACAAATACTCAAAACCAAGTAACTCAAATACCTATTTACCATAACTAGACTATACACTAGTATTGTATTTATAATGCTTATGGTCTAGAAATTTCAACAAGAAACATTTTTGGACACGTCTTAGATACTTGTATATGATGTGCAGACTTTTCATAGCATTGGAATTAAATGAATAGTTTGGCAATCTCAATATCCTTTGGTACTTTAGAGTTTGGTTTCTGAAATCAGTTGTATCTGTATTTGTTGTGTAGGCAAATTAGTAAAAAATGCCTGAATTACTGAAATTTTAAAGTATCAAATTGTTTTGATGATTTGGTTGCATTTGAAGTCTCATCATCAAAATAGTCTTTATTAATTGAAATGAATTTAATTGTTTTCTATTGTACTATTTTGGCTTTTATTAGCTAGCATATGATGACTTTTATTAGGTAGCATATGACGACTTTTATTAGGTAGCATATGACATTCAAGTTATTGGTGGGAGTTATTGTGTAATGACTCAAAAGCAGTAATTACGCTAACTTACATGTGTGTTTGCATTTTTAATTGAGTACTTTCATTAAGTTTCTTCTGTATCAAAAAATAATTCAAACTAAATTTTTACTAAACTAAACTTACTAATATATTGACTTCTCTTCACATAAAATCTATTTATATCTCTAGTGTATGACACAAAAATCAATATTATTTGTATACTTACTTTAATCGAAATAAGAATTCACACCAGTTAGAAATACATGAAATGCTGTTTTACGTTTTTGATCAATTTTATTTAATTTGGAGGTATGAAATATGCATATTGATGCTTATATTCATTATAAATAGATTTAAATTAGATATCAAATACAAGCAAGGACATTACCATCTATAGGTAAATACAATCAAGAAACTCAAGCACAGATGCTATTCTCAGGTCTTCTAGTATCTAAGAAATATTATTCTGTTAAAGTAAATTTATTTGATGTTACATGGCATACATTTTTTTGTAAATGTTTAAAGAATCTATTTCCCCATAGCCTCGTAAGTGGCCTGATTTGCCGTTAAAGTCTCCTGGTATCAAACCCAGGCTCTCACGCTCTGGACACCATCCAACTAGCTTGCCATCTGATTCTCGCAGCTTTAGCATCAGTAGCTCGCAGATCAACCAAGAAGATGAAGATGGCCAGTCTTTTGTCGTCACTCCCCCGAACCCCTCGACACCCCTCACTCCCCCATTCTCAGCTGGAGGCTTCAATAGTGACCACAGTGTGTTCGCTCCGGTTATGATAGGAACTGGTATGTGATCACTAATTTTTTATGCTTTTGGTCACTCTTGTGTGCTGATTGTATGTGGATTTTAATTTCGTTATGAGAAGTTGCTCATACTTTAGAAATTTTAGAATGTTGATTATCTCAACAACCTCTTTGAAGAAATTGCAGTAATATTTTGATTTCTGAGGAATAATGTCATACTCAACTTTAATGAACCATTTATCTTTGTAAATGCATTTCGAAAGTAAAAGCTTACTGTATGTAAGCTTAATTCATAAAATCCAGAATTAAATTTTTTTTCTTGTGTTTAGTTTTTCCATTATATTGTGTTGAATGATGCTAAAAGTGAGGAATAGTTTTATATTATCAGGTATTTAAGCTAGAAACACTTCTGTGCTGCTTATGTATGTAAAAATTATATTATGTTTTCTTGTGCCAAACGGTACTACTGGCTTTCCCAAGTAAAAATTCATGTTCAATTTTTTTATTAGTTTTATATCTTGAGGCCCACATTGTCTAGGCCAGTGGTCTCTAAACTTTTTCACTTGAGGGCCAGATTCAAAAATCCTGGAAGTCAGGTGGGCCAACAACACACATATATGCACATATACATATATATGTATATTGCATGCTGCATCGACTGGGTTTCCGCAGGCCGGGCCTGGCCCGCGGGCCATAGTTTGGAGACCCCTGGTCTAGGCATTGGTGTGACCAGTTTTTTATTTGAATAAACTGTTAAAAAGAATATGTAAAAATTATAGACTAATGTTACTCAATCTTTTAACACAAGAAGCACCACCTTTCATGTTCTAATTTTAAATCTCAACAACCACCACACTTTGGTGTTCTCTCAGGGGCACATCTCCTTTAGGTGTATACGGGCTTCATGGACCCGAGGTACCCAAGGGGTACCTGTGATCCTTTCAGAAATGTTTAATCAGGCTTCATCTGTATACAGTTAAGTGAAAATAAATGAACTAGGTAATCAAATTTTTTGTTGCACATCACTGAATGATACTTTACGTATTACTGAAGGGTAGCCATACCACTGCTTGAAAAGCTTTGGTATGTACTAAACATTTAATGTTTTTGCAATTTATACCATACAGTGTTTCCTTTAGATTTTTAAATTTATTATTTATTTTACAAATATTGTTTTAGAATTTTTCAATGAATTAAATGTTATTGAATTTTTTTACAGATTAATACAAGAATGACAATATTGTATTTACAGGTGGCGTCATAATCCTTTTCCTGTAGTTCTTAAAATTTAGTATTTATTTTACAAGTATTCTTGTTTTGGAACTTCTCAGCATTAGTGAACTTTTTATATATTAATACAAGAATGATAATATTGTATATTTATTTCCAGGTTGCCTCATAATCCAAGATACTCCCATTACTTTCCCTTCAAGTCCCTCATTCACCAGCAGCAGTCTCCCCTCAACACTGCCTCTACCGTTGCCAAATCCTCCCTCCTTACCTCCACCACCCCTGCCTCCACGACGGAAGAGAGAATCCTCGCTTGGCGACACCTCCCCCTGCACCAAGCAGGCCACAGATGCCCCCCTGCTGCCTCCACGAGAAACTAGTCCTCCCCCGCTGCCCCCTCGAAGGGACCTGACCGGAGCCTCTGGGACCCTTCCCCGCATGCATTCAAGTGCCAACATCCCCCCTCTGCACAGACCATCAAACAGTGGCTGGAGCAACATCCCCAGCGAGGTGACTCTACCCCGGCGGAACTCCGCTCTGGATGTTGCTAACCTGCCCCAGACGACCCCTCGGCGCCTCTCGCAGTCGTCCCTCAACGACGCTGCAGCTGCATCAGCAGCGGCGTCCTCGTCGAGCGCACAGTTCTCGTTGTCTCCGATACCGGTGTCCCACCACACGTCCGTGGGGGTCTTGGACAGTGCCATCGCATTGCTCCCACCTCCACACTCGAGTAGAACAACTCCGCAACTGCCGCCCAAGACGCACCGGCAGACGCTCCTAATGAACAACCACGGTTCCAGGTAGCCCCAAGTTCCCGCTAGCAGAGACTCAAACCAATTGTCTTGTCATGATGTACATATATACTCAGAAACTATTTTCTTAGAATCAAAATTTAGCCAGATTCATACTGACGAGTGGGTTGGGGACAGCAGCGATAAGAGGATTGTGGTTTTGTGACGTTCATTTATACATAGCACCCATATAATGTATATAATTGCATTTAAATATCATTGAGCTGAAAAATGTGATTCCATTGTTATTTTTCAGTCGCTGGTTTTTCTCAAGCCATAGCATAGGAGAAATTGCTCAA
This sequence comes from Meta bourneti, assembly GCA_933210815.1. Lineage (NCBI taxonomy): Eukaryota > Metazoa > Arthropoda > Arachnida > Araneae > Tetragnathidae > Meta > Meta bourneti. The sequence goes on along the minus strand of OW119932.1, from coordinate 63,333,062 downwards.
AGCAAACTTTGTTTTTGTACATAGGAGACAATCTGTGGTATAATATTTTATTTTGAACTTATTATAAGGTGATATACTCATGTACAGTTCAGATGATTACAAAAAATGGAATTATATAAATAAATGTAGTCAATATATATAAATTGTTTTCTTTTTGGTTTTGAATTGATTTTTTGTTTTATTCTCTGATGTGCTTTAGAGTTTATTTGCACACAAGGCTCCAAACATATATGAAGAGTATTTTTACTTCTACATAAGTTAGCGTAAAACAAGAATTTGTTATAAGGACTAAAAACATTATCTAAGATACCGATTAAAGTATTTGGAATCAACCAAGGAAACTAACATAATTTTAAGAATTATCCAATTAGTTTTTACTATAATCTTTGAGAATGTAAAATAGTAGAAAGTGTTCGTATGTTGATTGCTTTCCCAATTATAGAAAATTGTATTTTATATTACTCTTAAGTCAATATTTAAACCTAGAACATAAAATTTCTGTAGAAATTAGTATGGATATCTGGTACAGATGAAAGATTAATATATATTAATTAAAATTTATTTTTCTGTTTAATTATTCATAATTAAAGACAAATTGTAACTTTCATAGTTAAAACTATTAGAAAGGACAAACTGCAACCCTATTCATAATTAAAACTATTAAAAAAGAATTAATTTATTCATAAACTATCTTTGAAGACACCATATTGGAGTAGGGGGAGATCAGCTATCTGTCACCTTTTTAACTGGATGAAATGACTGGAGACCCCACCAGATCAAGGACTGCCTTAATATTCCTGACAATAGTATTGCAAATACTGTAGCTAGTGTTTTTAAGCCATATTTTTTCACTTCGGAATTCTATTGGACTGCTCATGGATGGCCAGACAGGCATAGGGTAAAAAAACATTTAAAAATACAAAATTGCAATACCTAGTATAGAATTTAAAAGGCTTGTTAACTTTTATATCACTGCTGTTGGTTTGAAAGTATTTTCATTTCTCTAATCAAATGTAGAAATATCTCCCCAAATAATCTCAAACAAAATGCTAATATTCATAGAGTACATATATACTGAATCTATGTAGGATCGTAGGGTTCACATTCGAAGATGGATGATTGGGGGATACAAATCTAGACATCTTTGAAAGTAAAGGCTTACGGGAGAATAAGAGTTTAGAATGCATTAAATCGATTTTATGATTGCAAATTATTTTCATGGTTACATTTTATAATGGCACAATTGTGTAAATGCCAGGCATTAGTTTTTAGTACCACAAAATACACAAAGATAGAATAAGGCAATAAATAAGTTCAATTTAGGAAAGCCAAATGTGACCTCAATGTGCTTGAGAAGTGCTCTTACAAAATAAATTATTCTGTATAAAAATTTATTAAAAATTACTGATGCACACAACTGAGGAAGTCACATTCATCAATGTTCATTCATAATTAGATTAAAATGCTTTTCCGAAAAATTCTTTATTTAAATTAGGTTGTGTATACAATATTGAATAAAAATATAGTACATAAGATTTATAAAAAATAAATAGAATATGTGAATACTTTGAAAACTTTTCCATGTCCCTTGAACTTAGCAAGATTTGAATGCATCTTTGAAATTTAATCTAAAAAAGAAATTTTGCATTGATTGGTTTGAAAATAAAAATATTGATGGTAAAAGGATGGAATATAATATTTTTACATATATGCACTGATACTTAATAAATAATTTAAAAAATAATGATGACAATAATAATAAATAAATGAAATAGAAAAATAAAGTGATTTTTGGTTGGACTATTTGAGTTTTGGAGTGATTGTGAATGCCATTTAAGTTCATTTTCTAAAACAAATGACGTGCATCGTATTATTGCAGTCAGTTTTTTTCTTATCAATATTTTTTATTTGTTGCACCTTGCAACAGGAATGTGAATCTCGGAATTCTACCATCATGAAAGGCTGACAAATCGATACGATATGATCAACATTTCAAACAATTAACTTTATGCTTGAAAATTCCATCCTGCATTGTACAGATGGGATACAAACGATATGATACTGAGTGATTTTCCACACAACCGTATCCATACTCTAAGAGTAAAAAACTCCAAGGTCCAACTTGAGAGGTGACTCCTGTAGATGTTAACTCTGACGTCATCTGCACAGCCAGACCGGGAGAGAGTGCTGTGCTCTGTCCAGGATGACGGGATTTTACACCCCTCTGCACACCCAAGACAAATAGAACGGGCGTTAATATGTAGCCTACGTTACCCACAGGGTTCCAAAGAATAAATGTACAAAATTTGGTGTAGATTGATCAAACGGTGTAGATTTGTATAGAGAACAGATGTCAACTCTGCTTTATATGTATAGATAAAGAAAGAACATTTTTTTTATTAATTTGGATCTTAAATCTGACTTTTGGATACTTTTTTCAAGTGAAGAGCCCCTGAACAATATAAGCCACAGAATGAAAATTTCGTAATGACAAAAAAAATAAAACAAAATATTCAAGCTGAAAAGAATTTCTGATTGTTTGAATAAATAATACTTGAAAGTTTACTAATTTCTTAAATAGTGTATAAAACCATTATAACATCAAGCTTGAAAATTGCTAGTCTGAAACATTTGAAAAGTGGTTTGTCTTTATGTATCCCAAAGCCCTTCAAATATAGTATGTAAAAAGAAAGCAGATGAGCACTAATAGTTATATTTTTGACTTGGATTGATTGTAAAATTGGCGTTTAACTTTTAGATTTATAAATTAGAGGGAATAGTTGATAATCTCTAATGATACAGTTAGCAGATGAGAATCGAGGCTTTCGACCATATTCCTGTATCAAATAATTTTCTACGTATTGGGCTAAAAGAAATGGAAATTTGATTAAACATTGCAAAACTAACTTCGAAAAGTTTTTTATACAATTGAAATTCGTTATTTTGTTAAATCTAAAAAATACTTGCATCATGCATTTAGAGCAGATGAATTAAATATTTATTTTTAAAATTATGGAGTTAAATCCAAATGCTTCCGAAGCTTGTCCAGTTAGCCCTTGTCTAGCAGAAAACGATAAATAAAATCCTTGTGCTAAATATAATTGTATTCACGAGTTAGAGAAAATGAATACCTAAGCTTTAATAAATGAATTTTTGAATAAAAATGTGTAGAATATTCTATACTAAATTTATTGAGGAAGAAATTCCAGTTTCAAAAGAATCTTATTTTAATATCCGAGTTGATTAGATTGGAGAATCCAAGAATTACCTGGCAATCCCAATATCACTACCGATGGCGAGAATGGCTCTGACCTGGAACTGCGTGCACTGTGCAAATGATTCGAATCGCCTGATTCTGATGAAGCTCTAGAATGGAAACTCGATATGGATCCAGATCTCAAGGAGAGGGATGACCGAGCTCTTGCAGGTAGTGGTACATGAGCCTGGAAAAATAATAAATGTACAGAATAGAACACTCATAAAACAGCCATGTAAATTAAGGTGGGCTGTAAAATATTCCTTAACGATTGGTTGGTTGTTTTCGGGTTTTATGACGCAAGGGCCATATTTGGTCAAGCTGCGCCAAACATAAGATAGACAACAATGAGGGGAAAGAAAAATCAAAAGGATAGGCGAGGGTAAAAATTAAGGGAGGGAAAATCACTCGGGTTTGTGATGCCCGTATATACCTAAAGATGTGCCCCTGAGGGCTATTCCTCTACGAAATGGCTGGCGTGTTGGTACAATAAAGGAAAAAAAAAAACCCGAACACCACCCCTATACTTCGAGCACCATTAATAATAGAGCAAATTCATAGGTATCATTCAATAGGGAACATAACGATTGGTTGCTTGTTTTCGGGTTTTATGACGCAAGGGCCATATTTGGTCAAGCTGCGCCAAACATAAGATAGACAACAATGAGGGGAAAGAAAAATCAAAAGGATAGGCGAGGGTAAAAATTAAGGGAGGGAAAATCACTCGGGTTTGTGATGCCCGTATATACCTAAAGATGTGCCCCTGAGGGCTATTCCTCTACGAAATGGCTGGCGTGTTGGTACAATAAAGGAAAAAAAAAACCCGAACACCACCCCTATACTTCGAGCACCATTAATAATAGAGCAAATTCATAGGTATCATTCAATAGGGAACAACGTCCTCTACAAATTCAAATGCAAAAATATTGCATAAGGGGCCGTCTTCATATAAAATTTTGCATAAACAACAAAATTTCCTATAGAAACATCCCATTTTGATGCCTTAATCAGATTCCGCATCGGTAAATTAGTCTAAATATGAAAATTCATGACTTTGCTATCTTTATATCCGGATATATTCAATTTTAAAGTTGCTGTCAATTTCAGGGACCATCTCCACATTGATAATCCTTATTCGTAGAGCGAGATTAACTATAGTTATAGCTACCCGAATTTCAAATTTGAATACTATTTCAAACGTATTTGTCAGCGCGTGCGAACGATCCTAGAACTATTATTTTTATTATGAAAGTGAAACGATTCGATAATTATTAGATTAATTATACGAGCTCAAACGATAATATGAATTGCAACCATGATTAAAATGTGATAAAAGAAAGATTTTGGAATTGAGAACAATTCGAAACGGAGAAAGTGTTGATCGATGTTCTGTATAATTTTGTATTGTCTTGAGTGTTCTTAATAAATGTTAATTTTTTAAATTAGCATTCGTCTTTATGAATGCAACCAAAAAGCCTACCTACAATTATTTAGTACAATCGAACTGATATCCAAAAAGTGAATAGAGTGAGTCATTCAATTGATCACTGAATAGTAAAGTTCATCTATACGACACATAACTAAGAAAAGTCAATGTATTTTCGATTACATAAATGAAGTTTCCAACCATTTTTCAAGACTAAACATTCCTCAGGTTTGTCAGACGTTTTTTAAACTTTTGGTTGCCCCCTCAAATCGCAAAAATGAGGAAAATTTAATGTAACACAAAAACTAACAATTGGAGTGACCTGAAATTTTGCATGGTCATATTAGAAGATATGAATCGATTCCTTTTCAAAATATAGTAAGGTTCCAATTCAAAATTTTTTAAAATAATAATTATTATTGCACACTAAAAACTATTTAAAAAATAAAATAGGAGGATTTTGTTTGGGTTGTTTAACAGTAACATGGTATAAAATGTCAGCGCTATAGAAATATTATTTAGGAAGATATCCATAAAAGTCTGAAAAGCTGATTTAACATTAGGAGCTCCTATCTTTCTGTATTCATAACTTCGAAACGGTAAGACCTAATGGCATAAAATTTGGTAACTGAAGTTAAATTTTGATATAGATCCGAAATTGTGTGTCAAATAGAGGGTTTCCATTGGAAATTATGATGTTGGTGCTCAATTTAATATGGAAGACGGCCCCTCATACAAATTTTATTCATTTGAATTTATAGAAGTCATTAGTTGCTATAGAACGCCATTTTCGAATTTTCTCTACTGTTAAAATTGCTTGAATGAAGGGTGGTTCGTTTTTTTCAGCGACTGTACATTAGTTAAGGTGTTAAATTTTCGATACTGCTGCAGTTGGAGGTACTCAAATTTTAGTATTTTGGCTTCTCCGTACGACAGCATCTGAAATTGCACCAGCAAAAAGTTTTCGACATAAGCAACGCTGAAATTGCCTAAAAGAACTAAATCGTTTCGCTCAAAGCTCAGAACAATTTAAGAAGTCTAATTCAAGTCAAACCTTAAAAGTTTAAAAAGGTAAGTAGTTAATTTCCGTTGCACTGGAGCAACACAACGGGTTATTGGCGACGTTCCGGGATCATCCCTTAGGGAAAAAGATCCAAGGACAACGCCTCGTAATTTTGAACCATGGCCAGATGATGAGAACAACACCTGAGCTGGTACCCCGCTCCCCAAATTTCCACACCACGCCAACGTGAGGGCATTTGAGGTCACGACAGATTTAACGTGCACCAGCCCTCGTACACGACGGTCTTTGGCTTTACCGAGTTTCGATATTTATGGATAATATGGCCAGGAAACATCACATGCAAAGTACTCACAACAGCTAAGTTCTTGTGACTGTAAGTAGGAGCCGATAAACCAGGAATTTTGTTACAATTGAAAGAGTGAGTAATTGTGAGATCATGTCCAAATTTGACTCCAAACCTCTTTTACGTTGTCAGATTTATATAACTTAGTATACTGCATTAATAGATTTTTTAAACTTATATATCTTAATTTTTCAATAGTATTTCACTTAAGAAAGTAACTAATATTTTTCTGTCTGCTAAAACAAGTTAATGCTTTTAATTCTGTGATAAAGTTTTGATTAAACTTCTTTTACTTGCTCATATAATTCCTGAATTCGAACCAAAATGTCTGGCTCAGTTTCAACAGCCGAAAACAGCAAATCTGACACCATTCTCCTTATTTCTCTTAGAAGATGTATTCTTATGTCCTGAAATGATACATTTACAAAAATATTTTTATTCTTTGGAAAGAAAGATGTATCAAAGATCAAAGAATGGTAAAATAATGCTAATTCTCTTTAAAACTATTTCAAGATACTAAACTTTTATATTTTTAGTTGCTTCATCTCAAAATAGCTTGTTTGCCTGATTAATAAAATTACTTTATGTCAATTTACGTTATAAATAATTTGCTTGCAAAATCCTTTGATTCAATGTGTTGTATGCTAATTCTTTGTGTGTGAAACTATTTTAAGATACTACTATATTTTCTAAACTTAATTTTTTATCTGTTCCATCAAAATAGCTCCAACTCCAGTTCATCCAGGAGTTGTCCCCAGAAACATCGGTACAATCAAAAATATGGGAAGGAGTTCCTGAAGGTTGCGGAGCATTTAAATTCCTCTGGCAAAAGTCACATCGTGTGCCCACTTGCCTGGGAAGTCTGTTGCAGTCTTGAACCTTTAAAATGCAACCACAGTCTAGGGTGCTTTACGGGATACCAAGAATATGGGGAGGAACAGATCATGTTCTGTGGATTTTTGAGATTGGGTTTACACAGTTAGAAAAATATAATTAGGTATTTACCTCTTCAATTCCAGGATGAGATGATTTGTTCCTGACATCCAAACTTAGACGGGAGTTACTTCTATCAGCTCTTTGAATTTTTGTTTGTAGGTCAGCAAGTTCTTTGGCAAGAGACTCGGTTTCCACATCTCTGTCGCGCATTACGTCTTGTAATTCATTGCAAAAATTCTGTTCTTGCTCTAGCTTCTCCTTTTTGGCCTTTAAACTTTCTTGCAATGTTCTAAGCTCGGTTTTCTTCCCATGCATCTGAATGGCCAACACTTGAGCCTCTAGCTCTGTGTTCCTTAAATGTTCGCCATCTTCCACTACACATACAAAGAAATGGTGTGAGTGAAAGGTGTAAAGGAAAAGGCTATGCACAAATAAACTGATTGACGAGATACAGTGTAGCTTTCACAAACCACAATTTAATGAATGTTATCAAAATCCTAACAATATTTAGTGATAGAACCCTGCTTTAACATAGCCATGATTTAACAAAGAGTTGAATTTTTTTCAAGTCAGAAGCGGAGCAAGACTTTTTGGGACCTGGGGCAAATGAGGCTGATGTCATCCTGTACAAAATAAAATGTCGCTTTTTCAAAATAAATGGGTTGGAATATACTAATTCGTACCAATTAATTTTGTTAATATATTAATCTACCAAATGTTATATTTTTATTGCAATTCATTATTCACTATGCTTAGAAACTAACTAAAGGCCGAGTTTTGTTATTGACTCATGATAATGGGTCTCCAGGACGAAGTAAGAAAAGGCGCCTCTATCTTTGTTTGTGCTCTCCAGAGTGTTTGTGGTTCTCGGGGGGCCATCTCCTTTAAATGCGTACGGGCTTCACGGAACCAAAGTAATATTGATCTTTTCATTTCTCATGGGGTTTACTGTCTTTAGTAAACACGGGGGTCGAACTCCCGGGATACCCAAGCAATCTTTTTCTGCTTTAATTCCACTACTCCAGTGGTTATTAACCTTTTTAGTGATCGGCACTCCCTTGAATCTAAAAATAAGTTCTCGCACCACCTTGAAAAATGTGTTTCTATTTCTTTATTTAGGAAATTACTCCATTGCAAGATAATTATTTATTGAAAAATAAACACATAAATTTACATATACATACAAAACAATATCTCAATTTTAATGGCTATGTTGTTGTTTGTTCATAATAATATACTTTTGAAGCGAGGCTCCTTTTTCGAAAGAGCCACTCGTGTCATCACTTGCATTTAAGCGATTTCTGGCTTTTGTTTTTATATGCAAAAGTAATGAAAATCCCATTTCACACAGGTAGATGGTGGCAAATGGTAAAAGTGTCTGCAATGCTGCCTTTTCCAGCTGTGGATAATGTTATAACTGTGTACACCAGAATAGTTCCAAGTCCAGTTTTTTCAAATTCCATTTGAATACGTGCATTGGCTCGTATTTCAATAAGATCGTCTTTTATTAAATCGCTGTCGTCCATCGAAACTTCTCTCACCCCCCTGGAAATGCTTCCTCGTACCCCAGAGGTGCACGCACCACAGGTTAAGAATCACTGCACTACTCTGTTCCCTTACAAGTTTTCCCTTCCACGGCATTTTTGACTCGAGTTTGTCTTGTGTTTGACGCAGCCTGACCAAATATGGCCCTTGTGCCATAAAACAGTCAACCACCAACAGCGATTGCCGAGAAAAGAATATAATCACATTGCTCCCTCTCTTTTCTCAATAGCAGTGCGATTGCAGGGGGCTACATGAAAATAATTTACTTTTAAGGGCTGTATTCTAAAGATACATAAAAATACATTCGCTTTACACGTACGCGCTGGAAAATACTACTCTAACAAGGACAGAATTGTGTTTAAAATTCTAACATATTTTTTAAAATAATGGCGATCTTTTAGACATTGCCGCATGATAACCGCCATTAACCTTTCACAGTATGATACAATTTGAGGCTGAAAGTATTGGGCATCAGCTTTGACACTTCAGGTTTAATTTTTTTGCCATCGGATTTTAATTTTTTGAATTAGGGGCTTCCTGAATTCCGGGCTTCCATGAACGCTACGCCATGCATGCTTTACTCATTTTGCTTTTTCCACGAATCCCCTGATTTCCTTGAAATAACAAATAAAATCAACGGTCTCTTCCGAAATGTTAAACCGGTGTGCGGGTTAAAATGCGCTTAGATATCCAGAACTAATGGGCAATGTATTTGCATTCTTTACTTTTTTAATGTTTACATTTTGAGAAAAGATGTTAAACGTTTTAGCCGTCTTAATTGTAATACAAAAATAATTGAAGCTTACTGCTAACTCCAGGAGGATATATGGCTTGCCGAAATTGTTCATTAGCTGTATTGATCAACCACACAGTATTCTTCAGGGCTGAAAGTTCTTCCTCATATTTTAAGACATTTGAAATCAGATTATCACGTTCAAACTGAAGATCTCGTTTCTCATTTTCTGCCTATTAGGAAACATTGGATTGAATTTTACCATTCAATAAAACACAAGGCTCATTTATTTATGTTAACTTGTAGTAAAGGTCCTTAGGATTACATTAATTCATCCTTATAGCAACTTTTTGGCCTGGAAATTTGAATGCTTTTTTGATGCTATTTAAATTATAATGAAATTCAGAGTATGTTTCTTAAAAAAATTACAAAATTTATTTCTTAACAAATTACAGTGACAAAATAAATAATTCGTTTCTATCTGAAAACAAAATTCCTTTCGGTTGAAATGAATAATTTGAAATTATTTTTACACTGTTTATCGAAACTTGTATACAATTAAAAATAATTTTTTAATAAGTGCATTCAGTTCATAATGTACCATATAAAATTAGATTTCAAGCAATGCTAAAATTAAACTTGAGACAATTTTTTATGAAAAGGATATAAACTTGAAATTCTAAACTAACAGAATAAATTTCTTAAAGCTATCAAAATGAAATATTGAGGTATCGAACTATTTACATATCTAAGAAAACTGTTGAACGACAAATATATTGTGAAACTGATGCTTTTCATTTGCATATTGGGGCTTCGGCAGCCCTGTTGGAAGAGTTGTGGATTAGAAACTGGAGGGTTACGAGTTTGAAACTTGATCCAATCAAAGACCATCGTGTACGTGGGGGCACGTTAAATCTGTCGGACCTCAAATGTCCTCACATTGGCATTATGTGTAAGTTTAGAGAGTAGGGCTCAGCTCAGGCTCCTCGTCCTCTGATCATGATTCAAAATTACGAGGTGTTGTCCTCGGATCTTTCTCTTCGGGATTGATCTGGACCGTCGCCAATAGCCCTTTACGACTCCAGTGTGGATTCTAAATCTCTGGTGAAATGAATAAGGTTGAAATTTTAAATTTCTCCAAACTATAATATATTGATTTATCTTTCGTTTCATTCACAAATTGAAGGAAACACACTCATTTACATAGATTAGATAAAAGTACAAACTACTTTGAAAAAGTGGATAATGCACACTATATTTCTTGGGTATATTTAGAGCAACGATTTTAGATAAGGATAAATTTATTTACAATGACCATAAAAGCGGGGGTAGGTAGTTGAATTTACATCTCACTGGAGCAACATAACGGGCTATTGGTGACCGAAATCAATTCCGAAGGAAAAGATCCGAGGTCAACACCTCGTAATTTTGAATCACAATCAAATGACGAGGTACCTGAGCTGGCAGCCCACTCTCCAAACTTTCACACCAAGCCAACATGAAGATATTATCAGCCACGACAGATTTAACGTGCACCAGCCCCTTCGTACACGATTGATTTGAGTACACACTTTGATTGGATTGAGTTTCAAACTCGCAACCTTCCGATCCGCGATTCCACCTAGTGGGCTACAGCAATCCCCGATTATAAGCGAAATAATTAAAATTTACTTTTATGAGCATTGTGATTTCAGCATTTTCACCAGGTTCAGAAATGCCCATGGCGTCCAGAATAACTTTGTATCTAAGCAAAAAAAATCGAGTGTTATATAATACCAAGTGAATAATTAAATTAAGCATATACATACATAAGTATTCATTAAACCCGTAAATATATTCATTTGAAATCTCATGCTTTATTGGTAATACAAATTATTACCTGTCTTGAAGCTTCATTACTTTATCATTGCTTTCATAAAATTTTCTTTTCGCAACACCATACTCTTCCTCCTCTGCCCTAACCTCGGCATCCAGCATACCATTGCACTGTTTCAGCTCTTCGATTCTTTCTTTCATGATCTGGAACGCCAATTTTACAAATTCTTTTTTAAAGGAAGATGTATTTAAAGCTAAACCAAGAACAATTCATCATATTTATCATAAAAACAATTAATTGGATCTGCTAAGCATGCGTTTGTGAGGAGTGCAGCTTTACAGTGGTGGACAGACCAACCAGGAAACTCCCCAGAGGTGCTTTTAGGAGGCTGTAAGGCTTTCAATAAAATAATAATACGGTATAAGACAAGAAAAGTTTATTTTCTACAGTTATTTCAATATTTTCCATTTACAAAGATGGTAAACAGTTATGGATCAATAATAAAATCAACTACAAGGGTCGTTTGATGAGTTTGGTTCATTACTGTAAGATGTAGCTGCAATTAATTTGGTGCCGTCACGGTTGGTAGGTCATCGATCTTAAAATGAAATAGACGGAGCATGTGCCCGCATCTTCATATTATTTCTTCCAATTGCTCGGTTTGAAGATCTGTCAAGTGGTTGTGGGTAAAAGCATGAATCCTAAATTATTGATTGGTTAAAGTGATTATTCACAATGATCAAAAATACTAGTCTGCGCTTCCATAGCTAATCGGCTAAGTCGATTTGTGATTTACCCTTCAGAGATTTTAAGACAGCGAGTCCACCCACATGATCCGTCTATTTCATTAGAAGGTCGATGCGGTAGGCGTCACTCTTCAAAGTAGTTCAGGCCAAATTTCAGCCAGATGCGACACTTCGCGTTGTGCAGACTTTTGAAGCGAGCATTGTAGCAGCTACTACAAAAATAGAAAAGAATGAGTTCCGTGTTGTGATAAAATATTTTTAATTAAGCAAGTGGACGGCCTCCAAGGTAGGTAGATAGGCATTTTAATTAACGTCGCACTGGAGCAACACAACGGGCTATTTGGACGGCCTCCCAGATCAAAGAGGAGTAGTATAAAGTTTATGGGAACTCTACACCAGCATTTAAGATGGTTTTTATTTCTGTATAAATGAGTTTAAATAGGGGCCGAACATACGCTAAAGATGAAGGGTTTTCTGTGCGTCCAGTTGAGGCCACCACAACGGATATAGTTGAAAAAATCCATGGTATCATTATGGAAGACCGCCGAGTGAAAGTGTATAATATTGTTGAGACTAGGCATCTCAACTGAACGAGTGCACAATACCCTGCATAAAAATTTGCAGATGAAAAAGCTGTGTGATGGCCACTGTTCTTTGGGATACCCGAGAAATCATTCTAATCGACTACTTGTAGAAATGGAAAACAAAAACAAGACCTTAATACGCAACGTTATAGGAAGAACTTAAACAAAAACGGCCAAGATTGGCGCACAGAAAAAGGATCTTTTCCCAAGGCAATGTGCAGTCCCACAAATCGACCGTCACAATATCAAAATTGTACAAATTAGGCTTCGTTTGATTCCTCATCCACCCTATTCCATGGATTGGACTCTGTGCTACTCTGTTTCCAAAGTTGAAAATTTGGTTGTGTGTGAAGAAATTCTCATCAAATAAGGATGTCATCGCTATCAATGCATAATTTTCAGTCATCGACAAAAGTTACTTTTTCGATGGAATGCAAACATTAGAAACTCTCTGGCCCAAGTGTGTACACCTCAATGGAGAATATGTTAGATAGGTAAGGTAGATTTTTCGAAAAAACGGTGTTTAACTAACTTTTTAACCATACTTATCAAACGATCCTCGTATGTATATCATAATACGACTGCAGCATTACTTTTTTGTTGTACCTGAAAGCAAGGCTGATTGTGGTTGAAAAAAGTGTAAAATGATATAGATATTTAGAATCCTCGGTCCAGAAAAAGATGATAGGGATTTCAGAAATCCTTACGATATTGGTAAAGGGCATCAAATAAGGATACACACATCTTTTTTAGTTCAAAAGCATGGATCGTGGCAGTTTCTTAGAAATGATTCTCATTTCAGAAATCTAATTTTAAAAATCTAACTTAGATAAATTTTATAACGGTTTTTACTAATCTTAAATCAGTATATTAGACAAAAACAAATGAAAACCCTTTTCACGAAATGGCAATCGAAAAGGTGTTATTTACTTTAATTAATGTTGTCAAAAGCATCGCCTAATTTAAAGGCATCAAATTGTTTAAAATTGAAAATTTGCTTTTAACAATTCAGTCATCCCCACCTGTGGAAATTCACAATTTTTGAAAAGCATATTTTCTGGTGACAAGTGTTTCAATTTATGTATAAATCATAAACTTATCTCAATGAGTAAATTTTTCATGGTAGCTTACAGTTTCAAATTCCAATTTGCCCCTCTGAAGTGATGCCACAGACGAGTTTCTGTTTTTCAACATTTTTTGAAATTTCTTCATTTGGAGTCTTACCAAACACTCTTGAACAAGCAATTCCTACAAAAGAAACAAATAATTTCATACGAGCCCACAAAATTAAAATATTTATATAAAATATCGATTAATGGTATTGAATTAATGCACTTAAAAATTAATCTATTCTTAAAATTGCACAACTGTAATATAACTCCTAAAATTTAAGTGTTTTCTAACTAATTTAGTTAGTTCAGGACTTCTTACACATGCGACAGGAGCAATGTAATACAAATATAATACTTTGCAAATTTATAATTTCCATTGGATGGTACAATAAATAATTATTACATATTCAGTTTAGCAGATCAATAGTAAAATTATCAGGACACTCAAAACTCAATTCAAGTGTAATTATCCAGATACAATCCCAACAAATCAATCAAGTTAACATATTTATGCGATCATTTCAAGAACAAGGTTTAACTGAAGTGAATGTAAGCTAATAATAAATATTGCATAATATTGAAAGTATCTTGTTTTAGAGGCGATAATTAACTGTGAATTTTATGATATGCTTCAAATTCTTATTGAATGGCAAAATATGAAGTAATTTAAAAATGGTATTCTTTTAGTATTGGAGAATTAGATTAAAAACTGTTCACATCTGATTCTAATAAGTGTTAGCTACCTGCATATTTACTTTTATATCAGCTAGTATTTCCACATTATGTAAGGTGTCCAAGTTCTACTGAAAAACACCATCGAATTTATATCCTAAAATAAACATTTCTAGTTACATATCTTTATCTAATACGCCTGTTGTAAAATAAAGCACCAAAGAGTTCGTTAATTGCTAAGTAATTTTGAACACGAAAATAGGGGTTGGCAGTTGGTAATTGAATTAACATCGCACTGGTGCAACACAACGGGCTATTGGCGACGATCTAGGATCAATCCCGAATAAAAAGATCTGAGGACACAATGTAATTTTAAAACACGGTCAGATGACGAGGTCAACACCTGAGCTGGCAACCTGTTCTCCAAACTTTCACACCACGCCAACGAGCGAAAATAGATATAAAGTAATGATTAAAATGTCGTAGTAAAATTTTTAAAAATAGACTTTTTATTCAGAATGGCGGGGACATAATAATCATATTTTAATCGATAATAAAATCTCCTCTGAATGCACTACACGTCAATATCTGGTGTAGAAGTGTGTTAAAGAACAGTCTAATGTTTCCCTGTGGCAGATTCTGTTATAAGTTCTGGAATTATTTAGGTTCTTGGATAACACTTAATGATGGTTGCAACTGACTCAAGCATGGCGAAGCTGCTTATAGGGTGATAAGTCTAGGAACATGGCCTGCTACAAGATGGTATGAGCACCACAAAAGTATTGTTAAGAGAGTTGTATAGTGCGATTTCATACACTATTCTGCGGGTACAGAGCTTCTGGAAGAAGTGACAGAATAGGTAATACAATTGGCAGCGGGATATTATCAACTGTCAAAGAACCTTCCTTCACAAGTGGGGAGTTTGACTATCATTGGAGATGGATCTCCAGACTGCAACCTCAGTTGCGATGGTTGTGTGTAGCTCCACAATTGCAGAGATTGGAACGCTATTGCAAAAACCGATTCAGCGATCAATTGGCGCCTAGGGAGAATCAGGGTTTGCTACTATTGAACACAGCATGATCCTTATCAAATGTAATTCAAGATTTGGAACTCTACAACAAAAGTGGTGCTTCTTATTGTTGGCCAGTAGTAGACATCTTAAGGGACACTAGGAGAATGATTAAAAATTGTTTATCTGATTCTAATAATGTGTTAGTTATCTGCATATTCATTTTTATCAACTAGCATTTCTACATTATATAAAATGTGAAAGTTCTACTGAGAAACACCATTGAAGCCTCAGCAGTAGTCATTGACTGATTGACTTGCACCTCAAACCATGATTTGTAGTCGACACATGAAGTGCCTTTGGAAGAATTCAACAGGCGTCGTTATGGCTAGTTTTCTGATCACACGATCTTCTCGAGTATGTTTTTCAGGACTTCTAGATCTTTTGTGATGATTATATCTGCTTCCTTGATCCACTGACGCCAATATTGTCTGACTGTTGTATTGCTACAAAGAAGGAAATGACTGACATGTCTTCATGACCAACTGTTCGATCCACTATTTGACCAACTGGCTATCCAATATTTTTAGGATGAGACCTCTCAAACTTGGACAGTTTCTCATAGTGCCTTTACTTACAACTTAGAGGCATCTTCAAAGAGTACTTAATGTTATAAAGCTGCAAAACCAGTCAGGTCTGTTGGACCGTGTAATCATCGCTCCTTATAGACATCCATTGCCTTTGATGCTGAAATTTTAATTACTTGAAAATCTATCTGAATGGAAAAGCAAGCCAAGTTTTGTGACTGTATCTATATTTTTAGGGTGTGTCATATTTTGCGACTGAGTATACGATTGTGAATTACATGTACTGTGATAAATGATTTTCAAACTTTAATAAAGCTAAACATTAAAAATACAAATTACCTGCTTCCTTGAAATGCAGCACTTCAAAGATTTTTGTGAATTGCTGATGTAGAAATCAAGGAATTGAATCTTTTCTATGAGATCAGAGTTGATTTTTTTATTTGTTTCTAGTTCTTTAGATGATACATTGATTTTTTCCTAAAGGAGAGAAAAAATTAATATGGGCAAAGATAACCTTGTAGCAGTAATATACAAACCATTTTCAAACTAACACACTTTTTATGAACAATATAATTTATGATTGATGGATTTAAAAATGATAAAGTCCCATATTCTGTTTATTCTTATATATGTGCGGCCGACATCATTTGTAACTACCATTGCCAGCCCTGAAGCAGTCAATGAATGCATAAATTTGCGCAGGTGCTTACAGGTGTCCCCATTCAAAACCGTTGGGAGCTTCAAAACAAAGGTGTTTATGCGAACACTTCAACTTAGCTCGATTCAATCATGGGATGTCAACAATCACGCGATTATCAGATTAACCAATCGAATTCATATGGGTGTAACCCTAAATTCGTTTCTTTCTGAGCTCACTTGGAGGTGGTTTGAACAAATTCATTCGGCCTAGAGATATTATCATACATAGGACCATGAGCTTGTACACCTACAAAAATGATAAAAGAGCCTGCAAACATGATATATCTAATGTAATTGATACTGTGGTATGTGTGTAGTTGCATCATAAATAAATATTAAGCAGTAAATATTTGTTTATTTGCATGTATTAACTTTTTGAGGAATCGCTGAATATATGAGTTGCGGCAATCACTTAATTCCCATAGAATATGTATCATTTTTCATATTAACCACAAAATTAGAACATTGATTTTTACTTTTATAGTTTAGTATGCTTCCTAAAACTTATCAAAATAAAAATTTTATTCACCTTTTAATTGCAAGAGTATACAGGATCAAGTACTTTTTAAAAATAGTACATTGATTCAATGCGATGATTTGGTTCACATGTTTGCTTCTATTTGCAGCATAATTACTTCTAGCCAGTGGCGTAGCTAAGGTGGGGCGACAGGGGCAGCAGCCCGAGCGTCAACGTCTACAGGGGCGGCATATCAGAAATATTTTTTACAAATCTGATTGTTTTTCCTTTGGGAAAATGTTTATAATTTGAAGCTCATTTTTGCCCTTGTGACAGAAATACTTTCCAGTGTTATGTGTGCGCGAAGTGAAAGCTTTCAAGCACTCCATCTTTAGAATACGTACAAAGTCAATTCTTTCTTTCCCCTTAGCCTCCTCTCTCTCTCTCTGTAGTCGCATTACTATTCAGAAACGAGAAAAAAGCAATAAAGTTATTTTCTTATAAGCGTCTAGAGAGCACGAAGAAAGACAGGGTTGCCTTTACTTCTGTCCAGAGACCCTAACAGGAGCCATTAACAAAGCCCAGATTTTTGCTGGTTTTTATGGGTTGCCAAAAATTAATTGCAATCAAAAATCAATAATTTGAATAAAATTTATGTGGAACTACTAAGCGTTTTTATATTAGTTATTTAAATAATTAATACTTTATCTTCATTATTTCAATACGACTAAATAGATTTCGCTTTGGACAGAGGGGGCGTCAGCCACATTTGTCCCAGGTCCCAAGAAGTTTAACTCTGCCTCTGCTTCTAGCAGAGAATTTAAAATTATCGCTTTGAGTTATGATTGGGACTAAACCCTTCTGGTAGTTGTCTCGACAAGGTTAACTGATCAGATCTTGATGGACGAGATATCTCATCATCAGAAGAAAACTGATCAAATCTTGATCTCGTCATTAGAAGAAAACTGATCAAATCTTGATCTCGTCATCAGAAGAAAACTATCAGATCTTGATCTCGTCATCATAAAAAAGTTGCCAATACTTCATTGACGATATATCTCGTTATTTGTGAAATTGGTCAGATCTCGATGGACTAGAAATATCGCCGAAACCACTTGGAGGATTGCACAAAATGCAATAGATATCCGATTCTGACAATTTAAGAGAGAATTCAATGACGCTGGTTTACTAACTAAACCCTCCTGGTAGTTGTCTCGACAAGGTTAACTGACCAGATCTTGATGGACGTGATATCTCGTCATCAGAAGAAAACTGATCAAATCTTGATCTCGTCATTAGAAGAAAACTCATCAGATCTTGATCTCGTCATCATAAAAAAGTTGCCAATACTTCATTGACGATATATCTCGTTATTTGTGAAATTGATCAGATCTCGATGGACTTGAAATATCGCCGAAACCACTTGGAGGATTGCACAAAATGCAATAGATATCCGATTTTGACAATTCAAGAGAGAATTCAATGACGCTGGTTTACTAACTAAACCCTCCTGGTAGTTGTCTCGACAAGGTTAACTGACCAGATCTATTAGCAAAAGCTGACCAGCTTGATGGACGAGAAATCCTGTCGATACCACTTGGATGGTTAATGAATTGAATGCCACTGGTTTACCATCATCAGTTTCAGCTCTTCTGTTAACATGTTCAAAGCGCTTTGTCGTTCCTCCAACACAGCTAGTAGAGAAGATCGTTCTTTCTCGACTTTTCGTCTTTCCTCCTCATTCGTTTCGCCATACATTTTCTTGAGACGACGTTTAACCTTTTCTAAGCCAGATTCCTATTGGAAAGCAAGTATTTAAAAATAAACCTCAGTTTAAAATTGTCTACTAACAATACTTAATACTTAAAACGTGTGCTTAACTTAATACTACAATAACATACACAAACTTTTCATAGTAAAATACATTTTACAAAGAACATCAAACTTTAACTTTCCTGATTTGATGATCTCATAACATAATTTGATAAATAACTTTGAAACAGCAAAATTTTCAAACTATTATATTACTTTTCTTGGTATGGTACTTTTTATGTTCATTTGCTATAAGATGCATAGATCTTTCATTTTTTCTGAGTGGACACTTAGTAATTCATAACTTATAGTTATGGATTAATGAGGAATTTAAAATATGAAAGCTAAAGCTAATCAAATATTAAAATCCATCTTTAGCAAGTATTGTTTTTTAGCTTCTCTTTCGAGTGAAATGTTTATTAGAATATTTTAGGTCATGAGGGCACAACTTCATGAGGTGAAGAAAACTGGTCCATTGTATTAGTTTGAAGAGGAAGGGTCTATTGTCTTTATAAGATTTCTTTATAGATATTCAGATAATAGGCGCATTATCAGTTAATGCAGAAATATTTCAAATCTATAAATCCATAGCAAATCTAAAATTTGATGCTGGCCCAATAAAGAGTATTATGGAATAAGTGATAAACTGAAAATAGTTCATTAATTTTAATAACTTCGTATACTTACAACATCATACATATCACTTTCTTGTTTGATTCTGACTTGGTCAAGGGCAATTGTTTTTGCACTCAGATTTCGGATCTCAGCTTGGCAGTTCTAAAAGATATGAGGAATATTTAAATTTTTTAAAAATATTGTTTGTAAAAAGCTGACATATTTGATAACAGTGGCATAGCCAGAGGACGGGGACTCTAGATTACAGCCCTCCTTGAAGATATTAGATTCTGGTTTTTAAAATATTCCTAGATATAAAATACTATTAATTATATACTACAAAATATAATAAATTGTATTCTTCAAGTAAAAAATATTTGTTCTTAAACTAACTATTATTTTATGGATTAATATTTATTACATAATTCAATGATTTAAGGAATATATTTCATTTTGAGATATGAAATCATTGATTATGGACATTGTTTTTTCTGCACTAATTCAGTCATATTCTCATATATTCATATTTACGTATAGTATCAATTTTCCAATAGTGATACAAAGTAAAGAGTGAATTTCCAGAAAAAGGGTCTAGATATTTGCTTAATGCAACCTATTTCGTTAATATTTGTGAGACAGTTATTGAATGTCACAGAAATGTGCCATTTCTTATGTGATTACCGAAATTTTTAAATTCAGCCTTTTAACCAAAAATAACATAAGATCTTTTTAAAAGCGTGATAAGACCTTACGTTTGTATAAAAATCATATTTTGAACTATGGGCCCCCTTCAAATTGAAATCCTGGCTATGCGATACTGTTTGGGAACATTATTTACATTATATATTAGTAAATAAATAAATAACTGTGAAATAAAATGCATTTATATTCCAATGTATGAAACTGAAAATTGTCACCTTTATTCTACTTTCCATAAATTTTTCTTTCTGCTTCAAGTCGTTGATTTCTTGGCTGTAGATCAAGATATCTTTGGTCAAGGCATCCACCTCTTTTTGTATCTGTAAACTCCGGTCATTTTCTCGTTGAAGTACTCTTTCGAGTTCTCTAGAGAAATGGTCAGCTTCAAATGTTTCTTTACATAATGCTTCGATGTCATCTTCAAGTTTTCGGTTGCTGGTTTCAATTTCTTCCAGCCTTATAAAGGAAAGAAAAATGTTCAACGATATTTTATAAAATGTGCAAATTGCAGTTAATGAAAGCAAATAAAACTCAGTAAGCTGTTCTAAGGTTCTGTGAAGAACTGGAAATAGGACTAGATCTAATCTTTCCCTTCGTTAGACCAACCTAAAATCTACCATCCCTGTGTCTCAATACTCTATTCCATAGTAGCCACACTTGCAATTTATTATTAGTTGAAAAAGAGCTTTCCAGATTGGGTGTCGAAAAAAATTGTCTTTGAAAAGGGGACGTTAAGTCAAAATGCAGAGGCCCCCGACAGATTTAACGTGCACTAGCCCCCTTTGTACACGACAGTTTTTATTTGGCAAAAAAGGTTAGGAAACTGTGCTGTATTCTGACGAGGCTGTTTCCTTGTACTACAGTGCTATATTTCAGTTTCTAAAGAACGTATTGCGTAATATATGCTGCTCTTGGAAGCTGCTACTATTATTTCAGTACGTTTAAAATATTTCATTATTATAAATTAATATTTAATAGCATAGTTAGCCCTCGATATAGCTCACTTTTTCAGGAAAAAACGCAATATTCCAAGGTAATTGATATATCGAGGATTGAGAAAAATCTACATTTTTATAGAAGTAAAAATAAGTTATAATTTAAAATATGCGTGTCCTTATTTTTTTTAAAGTATATTTTAAATAAGCACACGATCAATGGAAAAACTTTTTTTAAATAATACTGAACAGTAGAACATTTTCTAAAACAGCGATTTCTTCTACACTGAGGAGACACTCAAAACTTTTTTACCGATACAGTTTAAGATAACTTCCAAGTGGTTTCAACGAGATATCTCGTTCACTAAGATCTAACCAATTTTGCTAATGAAGAGATCGAGACCTGGTCAGTTTTTTCTAATGACGACATATCTCGTCCAAGAAAATCTGATCAGTTTTGGTAATGACGAGACAACCTTGTCGAGTTAAAAAAGCGGTCGGGTAAAAAAGCCAGGTAAAAAACGGGCCAAAAAAAAAAAGCCAAAAAAAAGCGGGTAAAAAAAAACAAGCGACATTTGACTTCCAATTCTACAGAAACATAATGAAAATCTAGCTAGCCAATATTAAAAGAAACAAAAAATTAAAATGCAAGTAATCTGTTGTTGCTAAGTGTAAGAATAATTGAAACAAAACTATAGTCCAAGAAAAATAGGATAGGACAACGGATAATAATATCAGGTAATAAATACACTAGTCTTCAATTATAATATAAATGAATTAATGGAATTAAATTTGATTCTCTCTTGAAAGGGAACTGATGACAATATTTCA
The DNA here is from genome assembly GCA_933210815.1 of Meta bourneti. Classification (NCBI taxonomy): domain Eukaryota; kingdom Metazoa; phylum Arthropoda; class Arachnida; order Araneae; family Tetragnathidae; genus Meta; species Meta bourneti. Next base: position 63,311,222 of record OW119932.1, on the reverse strand, counting down.
TATAAAAAAGTGAAAACAATGGCATTTGGTGGATAAGAGAAGGAAAATGTAAATATATTTTTAAACCATACTTTTCAACTTTTTGGGTCATTTGTTTGTCAAGTTGCTTTACACTATTTTCTGTTGTTTGCTTCTGGTACAATAAATTATGTAGCACATTTCTGATAGTTGATAGCTAAAAAAGAACAATAGTTGAATGAGCTTTTCATTTATATTGGATAGAATTGAATTTTGAAAATACATATCACAGTGATACCAATTTGATCAGATGTATTGTTAACCTTTAGTTGAGAGAAGTATTTTTACTACTAGAATTACCCGGCATGAAACAGGCTCAATTAATTCTATGTAAATTGAAGTGTGATCAGAATAATTTCTTTTTCATTCATAGAAAAATATAACTATTATTAAATGTCCAGAAAATTATTTTAATAACTCCACATTTTAAATATTTAAAAAAATTTCCCACAATTTTCTTTTGTTTTATCGATAAATGAGTTGAAAAGAAATAGTTTTGTTTTAACTCATACACTTATCTTCTGATAAAGAAAATTAAGTATTAAAAACTTTCGTGAAACTTAATTTGAGCTCTTGGCATTATTAAAATATCACAGATTCTTCAATACTGCCAGGTTAGGATTTATTCAAGTAGGACAAGAGGATATGAGTATATTCATCCGTTTTAGGCTGGACCTTGCACAAAAAAGCAGGCGGAATAATGTCAAGTAGTTTGTTCACTAAGTTACAGTATGAACAAAATACAAAATTTAGCAAAACATAAAATTTTATGAAAATTTATTGATTTATTTGACTTGATTCTTGGAAGCATAGAGAGAGAGTCACAATACAGGAAGACACACAGACAGACTGATGCTGTGTAACTCATTCAAAGTAACTCTGTATTCAATTTATGCGAAATTTTATAAAAATATATTCAGTAGTATGGGCACACAGACACGAAATGTGGAAATCATTAGTTTTGCTAATGGCCCGAAACGAATTAATAACTTGAAAAGGGACTAAACTATTCAGTATATAAATAAACACTCCATTTTTATGTTTGTAGATTTTATAAATAGGTACAAAAGTAATGAAAATAATCAAATTTAAAATATAAAATTGTTATAACTGCACATAAAGTATTTCTGCATACTTATTAATTATATTTTCATTTTTGCATACCCTGGTTAGAATTCTTTAAAGAAATATTTTCTGATTAACAAAGTACTTTTAAACGTAGACAATAGGTAACTAATGTCCTCACTTCAGCTTTCAAGTCCTCTTCTCTTTCAAAAGACCTCTTTATTTCATTCCTTAATTGAGTGGCATAGTTATCTTTTTCTCTAATTTGACGCTCTAGTTCATTGTTACGAGAGTTTTCTATGGATAGGAGCTCTGTTTGCTCTTTTAACGTGCGTTTCAGAAGGATTTCATTTCCTTGAAGCTTGGATATGTGCTAAAAATAGAAAGAAAATTAGAATGTTATAAATATGATTGTTGTGTTTTGATTTTGCATTAATATGCTAGTCTAAGTTATTATCTATTTGTGAAATAACTATTATCCTGGTTGGAGTTTGTCAGATATTTGATAATAGCTATCGTCCTGGTTGGGGTTTGTTAGCTGATTGCGAAATAGCTACTATCTTGGTTGATGTTTGTTAACTATTTGCGCAATAGTTATTTTCCTGGTTGGGGTTTGTTAATTATTTGCGAAATAGCTATTGCCCTGGTTGGGGTTTGTTAGTTATTTGCGAAATAGTTACTGTCCTGGTTGGGGTTTATTGGCTTACACAAAACACGTTCACGTAAGAAAAAACATGCACGGGTTGTAGCGACTCGCAGACCAGATACGACCCTCCGATTAGGTTTACCCGGGCCGCACAACCAGATATCCTAAAGAATACTAATGCATAAAAAATTAATATTTAAAAAGTAGCAAAACGTAGCGTTTTTTTGCAAATAGATACGTTGAACTAGGCATAAGTCTCTTATGCAGCTCAAATCGTTAAAGATATAATTTACGTTTTCTATTCAATTATTTTTTGAATACATGTAAACTTCCCACATGATTTTAGAAACTCAGACTAACTAGATAAAAGAGTGAAAATACATGGAACAAAGGATAATTGTTTTGCTTCTTTGTATGAGGTATTATTTTTGTGGCGTTTAATTCGGTTAGTAAAATATTATAAAACAAAACCCAACCTAAAAAGACATTTTTAAATAAAAATTTTACACAAGGAACAGACGAGATCACTGATAAATCGAATAATTTGTGGTCAATTTTAAAATTTAGGTTGTGGAAGTCTACTTTTTCTCAGATATTTTCTTTCTATAGAAATACACAAGTCATCTTAAAAATTTAAGTTTTATTACTTACTCTAACTTTCTAGTAAAACACCCATTTAGAATTTTTCAGAAATAAAAAAGTAAAGTTTAATTCTAATAAAAAGTTTCAGATACTCTTTTAGGACAGAGAAGCACGAAATATCCCATACCTCCTAAGTATAACTAACAACTACTTTCTAAACTACATTATTTTTTAACCTAACTACTTTCTAAACTTCTTTTAACCCTCTGACCGTCGAGAGATTTCCAAGTAGAGTAGTATTGCTTTCTCATCAGAAAAATGACTAAATAACAATGATATTAAATCCTAGGAAAGATATTATTTTGTTCAAAAAGGTCAGAAGACTGCAGGTTGCAGAACGGATATGTGCATGTGAACCCCTCAGAGGGCTAATATATGGTATGAATTATCGAAGAACTTTTAGAAAACCAATGAATTTAATGTGAGATCCATTCCCATTTGAAGGTGGTTTTTTTACAAGGGTACTTTATTATTTAATCCACTTCTTAAAAAACAATTACTTCAATAACTCCAACCAGAGTTCATATGAGAACTAAGAATCGAAACTTAATGTTTTAAATTCCATTTTACCCTCCAAGTGGTATTGGCGAGATATCTCGTCCATCAAGATCTGGTCAGTTTTGCTAACTACGAGGTATCTCCTTGCCGATCTTTTAAGATGACGAGATCAAGATCTGGTCAGTTTTGCTAACTACGAGGTATCTCCTTGCCGATATTTTAAGATGACGAGATCAAGATCTGGTCAGTTTTGCTAACTACGAGGTATCTCCTTGCCGATATTTTAAGATGACGAGATCAAGATCTGGTCAGTTTTGCAAAGGAACCTCGTCGAGACATACCACCAGGAGGATTAATTCTGGAATCATCTTTATATGAAATAAAAATGAAAGATATTACCTCGGATAGCTTTCTAACTTCATTATTCCGCTGCTGTATTTGATTAATGACCTTTTCCCAATTGTTTATTAAGCCATTTCTCTCGTCGTAAGCATGACGAAACTCTTCCTGTATGCGATCCAACTCAGTCTGCAAATACAAGACTCAAGTCAATGTCTGTTCAGTTACTGAGTAGAAATTAGCCCTTTAAGAAACATGCATGGAAGAGTTGTATTATATGAATACCTGGACAATGAGGACTTCGGTATTTGCATCCTCTAGGGCATTTTTCCTTTCAAAGCATTCTTTGCTCAGTCTTTGGATGTTCATTTCAAGTTCCTGTGAAAGAAATGAAACCGAGAGTTTAATAGTTACTGAATACAGAAAGAGTGATCTCTATTATGCTCTCCCCCATCAGAACAAGACCAAAATATTAACAGTTTAAATCCACATTCAGTTTCACTGATCAAGATTTTTCTAGCGAATAAGCAAGCTATTCAATGTTATAAAAGTTTCTGACACGTAAGTACGTCCTTAAAATCAGAACAGTACTGGGAGCATGCATAAAAAGTTGAGTATTACAAAAAGGCGTTTGTACTGTTTTGTCTTTTGATTTCAGAACTAGAAGAAACACCCAGAAGATAAATATAGTCTTGCAGACAAAAGATGTCTGTACCTGATATGACCTTTGGACTGAGTGCAAAGGCGCACTGAGCGGAGGGAGGAAGTCCATAATATGTCGAAATTATACGGTGTTGGACGAGCTTCGAGCCAGTGTAACTTTGGATTTGAGTGAGGACAGCGTAGGTGATGTCATTCGGAAGCTAAAAAACTACGCTACAATTACAAATCTTCAATCAATAAAATTATCCTTCAATATTAATATCAAACTACACTTTAATCGTTCAAACTGTAAATTAATTGACCGAACTAAGCTGCAATCACAGGTCTTTAATAAATAAAACTATCCTTCAATGCTAATATCAAACTGCACTTTAATGGTTCAAACTGTAAATTAATTGTTGAATATTCACACAATAAACAACCGTTCAAGCTTCCTATGTCTGCCTCATTCATTCCACAATCCAACATCAGGCCCGAGTATTCACGTCAAAACTACGGTTTGTGTCCTCGACACAACTTACCATTTTTTGTGTATTTTGGATAGAGTGACCGAATTCCGCATTTCCCGGGAATTCACGAATTAGAGATATTTTTTTGGATCCTCCCGGCTCCCGTATTGATCTGCTATTTCTCCCGTACATTTCGTTAACAATCAAGATAGCAAAGTTTAAATTTCATATTATTCCCGTCAAATACAATCTGATATAAACTGTCATTATTATTGACAGTTTAGACTTCGAGGAACTCATCCATAAATAGCGAAAAAGTTACCTGTAATAATCGATATAAAGTTTAGCGTAACTAATCAACAGCGGAATATACCCGTTTCTGAATTGTAAATAAGTATCGAACAAAGTTGGTTCAATAGTTTCAGTGGTTTAAGAAACAAATTGATTGGCCAAATCTTAATAAGATCTTAGGCTTTGTTCTATTGCAGTGTACGAAACGGGTAAAATGACCATGACCCATTTTCCATTTGAAAGTAACAGTGGAATTTATGCTTGAAATAATAAATAAAGCTATTTTTAAATGACAATTTAATAATTGTAAACAAAATAACAAAAATTCGAAAAGTATATTATTTTGACTTTGTTCAGCAATTTAACTTTTATTGAGTATTCGATAGTAAAATCTCGATTCATTTGCCGCATATTTTACGGATGCGAGGTACTTTCCGCAAACATATTTCTTGCTGAGAGCAGATTTCAGTATATGATAATCAATATGTGATAAAGACATAATTGCTGGCATACTTCTGTTACCATGACTTGCACGAGATAACTGGTACCTTTTTGTGACGGAAAAACCATGTTTTGTGCTGGTTGGGATACACAATTTTACCTATGGAAACCATTTCCCAAGGCAAAATTTTCCGCCCTTACGAAAATTTTTTGCACAGTTCCATAGAACTCTACAGAATGCCATATAGATTTCTAGAGAAACGAAATTTTATTTCTATAGAAAAATTCTATTGAATTCTATAGAGAAAGTGAGCTCTGATTCTATAGAAATGCATTTCTATAGGAAGTCGTGAAACAAAAGAAACGAGCTTCAATAGAATTCTAAAGAGGTTCCTACAAACACTATAGATTTCTATAGACTTTCTAAAGAGGTTACTTTATAGAGCTTATAGAAAACCGGCCATAATTCTTTAGACCTCATTCTATAGAATTTTTTATAGAATTCTATAGAAATTTTTCGTAAGTGTACCTTTTCCCAAACGATCTTCCCCAAGGTCATTTTCCTTTTCACCAGAGCCACACAATACCAAGTAAAATAACATAATTAGAATAGATAGTAAATATTTACATTTATTTTACTGTCATCTTCACCAGTATACTTCACCAGTGCCATATTATCTTTTTCCACTTCTGTAGACTTCTCGAGATGCTCTAATAAGGCATCTTCATCCCACTGAATCATCGACTTAATATTTTCTTTCTTTGCCACTTGTTCAGCAATGCATGCCTGAATGGAGATATCACAATTGATGTAGAATAAAATTCTGAACTCGGTGGTCAAGAAGTAATCGAGTGAATACTGTGCATACTTCATCGAGGAACTAGAAATTCGAAATATGAAAGGACAGGTAACTTGCTCCTGTTTAATTTTTCAACTTTTAAATTTAAGTTCCAAGACAAAATTTACGTGCAATAAAAGTTTATTCCCAGATACTAATAAATAAATCTTGTAGACAAATGACAGGTAGGTAGGTAGTTGAATTAACGTCGCACTGGAGAAACACAATGGGCTATTGGCGACGGTCCGGGACACATATTACGAGGAGTGTTCAAATGAAAAGGTACGAAACGTCGTAAAAACCAAACCGGTTGAAATTTGAATATGCCGATTTGGGACATCTAAGTGACAATTGACGCGGCAGTGCGTGTGAGGACATCATGGCGCTCACATTGCAAAATTCGACGATTGAGGAGCAGCGAGGTGTTATCAGATTTCTGATTGCGGAAAGTGTTAAACCGGTAGGTGAGACACTCCGTAGCCTACGCAAGTCCATCAAGAGCAAACGGCCTGGGCTGCTCACGGAGGGAGTGATTCTGCTCCACGATGACGCGCGTCCACACGTCTCCAGGGTCACACAAAGTGTACTGGCCAAATTCAAGAGGGAGCAGCTTGAGCATCCGCCCTGCAGCCCGGACATATCGCCCTACAACTTCCATCTGTTTTGTCCGCTAAAAAACATCTCAAAGGGAAGCGCTTCAACTCGGACGACGAACTGAAGGACACAGTGGAGGACTGGCTCTTGTCACAGCCACAGGAATTCTGGGAACAGGGAATCCTTCGGCTCGTGAAACAGTAGGATAGTTGTGCTCAGTCCTCTGGTGATTACTTTTGAATAAAGACTTCAATTATACCCCCAGAGTCGTTTCGTACCTTTTCATTTGAACACCCCTAGTAGAAAAATATAAAAGTAGAGTAAGCTATGTAGAGTAATAGAGTAAGCGTATACCAGCCCTCACGTACAGGACGGTTGGGTTGGATCTAGTTTTGAACTGGCAATTCTTTGGTTGCTGATACGCTATTCTTCCAACCATATGCCTTTTGCACAGGCCAGAGTATAAAATATCTGCACTTCTCAAATTTTTTCTGCTATATGCCTCGACAAATGGCAGCAAAATTAATTGACAAATCAAATAAGTCAAGTAGGTCAGATTATTGTATCATTCATATTGACACATTTTAAAATATCAATTTATATTCATAATTTAAATTAATATTAATATTAAAAACAATATTCATAAGAAATAAAATAATTCTGGAAGTGTCACTGCTCTCAAAAATATAGCAGAAAAAATTTGAGGAGTGCAGATATTTGTTTGCATATATCTGTGCAATATGCATGTTTCTTGTACTCTTTTGCAATAAAAGGAAAATTCTAGGGGAATAAAATAGATCATGCAGATTATTTACTATTCATCTTATTTGATTTCAGGAGAAGTAGAACCTTTTTTCGATAACAATTCGAATTGAAATATGAACTTGAATCTTTCTCATTCACAAAAATTGCTTTCAATTTTTACAGCACCTAAGTTGAAAATTAAAGCATTATAGAGAAAATTTAAAACATTGTCAGGGGTGTTAATTGCTAATATAAGATTTGGAGAACCTTTCGAAGCCGTTATTTTGTCAATTCAGAGCAGCATTATAGTATTTTAGAGCATATCCATGAAAAAAATTCATAATATAGTAGCTTTGAAGATAGATGTTCTTGCTATGAAAAATTGCCAAATTCGCCAAGGTTGAATAATAGCAGCAAAAGATCGCCTTTTAGTTGTTTGTAACTCTTAAAACAATGCACAAGTAGTGAAAATAAAGCCTTATAGATGCAGTTTATAGTAGAAAAAGCAACCTTGGTGTCTTCCACTCTTTTCTGCTTGACTGCAATCTGCAGTTGGAACATTACTATTAAGAGAAGCTTCAAAAAGTATGATCAATATGGCGACTAGTAATCACGTGACTGCTCTGTGAAAAATTGAATTGGCTGGCCGATTTGGCATCTTATCGCCGCTTTTGGCGATACAACATCTTATGACAGGCTAGATGTGTGAATTCGCATTTTTATAGAGTGGCGACAAAAGTAGTGAAATCGCCAGTCTAATCCAATGTCGCGTGGACCAATCAGATGATGAATCAATGAATGGGCGTCTTCCCCCGTCCGGTGGACCAATGAGATTATGAATGTTCGTTTCTAAGGGCCACGTTACTACTCGTTTTGGTTACATGATCCTGGGAACATAAAAAGTTACCATTGCTCACTCGATTTTTATATTTCCTCCATGCCTCACTACATGCAGAGATGCTTTCCACATAGTCGTCCAAGAGTTCGTGTGGAAAGGAGTACCATTCGAGCAACAGAGCACATATTTGCTCTCATGCGATCCTTGGTGGGGTTGTATAGGCTGCAATGCGACATCCGAGAGCATTCCAAACATGCTTTGTTGGATTGACTTTACTTTATGCGAATTCAGTATTATCCTTAATTTTTGGACATGCGTATGTATGACTGTCTGAATGGGAAGGGATTGGATCAGACGAGAAAAATCTCCTAGACATTAGTGACAAAGATATTTTGAGTAAAGATCCATCTCCGGTGAACTTGAAGGGAACTGAATGGCATTGAGCTTACAGATCTTTTTTGTAGTCGAGGAGACTTGGATATCGGGAACACTAGGAGCATTTACATACATGCTAACGCCATCTCGTTACGTTGATTTTAGTCTGATCAGTTGCAACTTGCATTTTGCTACGCATAATTTTTGCGACAATGCATCACTATGAGTGCGTCTGTATGGTCAGTTGGATGAGTGTTTGATTAAAAATTTTTATCACATATTATTGCCCACTTTTGCTCCAACAACCCCTATTTCTCCTGGGGCCAGCATTGCCCACTCAAGATTTCTTCAATAACCACAGAGGACGCTAACATCCACTTTGGGAAACTATGATCTAATCTGCAATGGGGTCCAGACTGCAGAATAGGGGGAAGTCTGACATTTGCACTAGTTGCATTAGAATTAAGAAAATCATAAAAATCGATGACATTGAAAGATATTCACAATCAATCAATATTCAATATAAATAGATTTATTGGCTTAAATTAAAAGCAATGATACTTAATGATAAATATCTGAAAAACATGATTACCTCTCTTTGCTTTCGTCTTCTGTTTAACGAACCTATCTCATCATTTAAGGCTCCAATTTCTTGTCCCAAACGACTAGTTTCTCGTTCAATGAGTTTTTCTGCATGAGCTTCCATTTCCAGTTCATGCTCTCTAGATTTGTAAAGTTGCTACAACAATGATCGTATTAGAGTGATATATCTAATAATTAGATCGATAAAAGGTACTGAATAGATATAACTAGATGTGTCTATGAAAAATATTGTTTTCGATGATATTGCGCCAGTGTTATAAAAAATATAAGATTATACACACTAAATCAGTGATTTTTTTATTTGTGGATCATAGACCATCTAGAAGTCAAGGAACGCATAGACTATCCTAGGATTCCTTACTTCCTCATCCAGATTTTCAAAACGTCTATTTTATATGGCCGCAAAGTAAAACTATTCAATTGAAAATTCCGTATTTATTCAGTCACTGAACAGCAAATAAATATATTCAATAGAAAATTCCAAATTCATTAAGTTTGAGATAGAGTTGCTAAGCAGCAAATGTGAACCAACTAATAAGTGAACAAGTGGAAACAAGTGAACACAAACTAAAATCATTTTGTGTAATTTGTCGGAGAAAGAATAAATAATTAATTTTGTTCCTTCGACATTTTAGTATGCTTTTATGCTCAAATAGACGTTTCTTAGACAATTTTAATCAATAGACCTATATCAGTGTTATGAAATAAAGTAGCTTCCATTATTGCTTTTAAAAATTCCTGTTCTGAGATAAACATTCTACTGCGTAGGACTTTTATTTACACATTTCTATCATTATTTTATAGATTATATTATTTTATAACTTCTATTATTGTCTAGTGCTTCTATTGTTATATATTATATTATTCTATTTACTTGTATTATCGCACATTTTTTTCTTGTTCTGTGATGACATTCAATTCAATATAACTTTGTTTGTAAATAGTTTTAATTTATCAACGTCTAGATGTAAATGTAACTATTTGAAGGATATTTTAAGGGCATGGAAAAGTAAATGAATCATTAATAGAAAAATGCAAGACTTTTCGCCACAATGTAAAATTTAAAGCATTTTAATTTTAACTGAATTTTAAATCATATAACACAGGATTTTCTTTTGTTGTCATGCAAAAGTCCTTTTCATCATGTTGCATGAATTTCAATTGTAGTCTTAACAAAATTATTTTAAATCTTTTTAAACTATTTGCAATTATGAAATATTAAAATGTCTTTTATTGAGAATTAATTCAATTTCATATATTTGAAACATCACTCTTCAGAGATGTTGCCTTTTCGAACAACTTTTAATAGCTATGCACAACATTGCTAAGGGAACAGGACTACAGAAATATAAACTAATTATGTTATAAAATGTAAAAATTTAAAACAGCTTTGTGGCTTAGTGGGATTTGAAAATATACTCCAATTCCAATACAGGTTTGATTTTTGTAAGTAACCTTGCATGTATTTTCTGACATGTTTAGTAAAAACTGGGTCATTAAGTATACAAATCAGAATATGTACATATATTCAACCAATTAAAGCAATCAATTTTATTTTGTTTAGTGTTGGAAATGGTCGCTTTTACGACGAAATGAATTTGTTTAGCTATCAATTCCACAGCACATACTTAAGAATTAAGGCAGTTTTTCGTCATCTTGGATAATGAGCAATTGTAACAACGAAAGAGACAAAGATGTAAATGAATTCAAATGTATCAGGTTTTTATGAAAAGAAAAGATTAATGCATTCGAAAACAATACAATGTGGTCTTGTTGCACACAAATTTACATATTTTAAAACATAGGAAGATATATTGTTCTCGCTTTACAAAGATATAAAGCATGTGATAAGAAAACTGTTTCAGATAAAGCAGACTTTCAATAATTACGCATGGTATTGTTTTGTGCAATGAATGCAGATGTGTAAATAGCCAACTTGTACATAATAAAATTAAAATTAAGTTTGTATTTGTAATATATGTATCTAGAATTATATGATATTATATAAAAAAGGGTAAAAAAGTAATTTATTGCAGTTATTTAAAATATTTTCTACACATTGCATTTTTCCTTTTTCAATTTATTTTGGTAGAATCTTATGATTATTAAATAGAATTTCAAATGTAGAAGAGAAAGTCAAATAAAGTTCACTTACCATGCAGTGAACTCTACTGTCTCAAAACATGATGTTATTACTGTTGTGTAATCCAAATAATTACTTCAATATTAAAAATTAATTCTAGTTAAACTTAAGAACACGGTACCATCGACAATTGGCTATTTATTATCATCGCCATTTGATAATAATTATTGAACGTGTTACTTGTAAACTTATCCAAATAGCCCCTTGGCTGCGAAAATTTAGAAGCCAATTTGGTGAGGGACCGGTACTGTGTTCTATTTCTTGAGTTTTATCAAAATTCTAACTGAAGGATTTGTGTCCACTTTAGAATAATAAGTTTATAAAAAGATTGAAAAGATTGTACTTACTTGCTTAAAGCTAATAGTTTGGCACAAATCATTGAAATGATCCTGTATATTTTTACCCTTGCTTATGTTATTCTCCAAGATTACTTTTAATTTTTCCATTTTAATTTTCTTCTGCTTCAACTAGAAGAATATAGAAGAAATGTTATAACTTAACAATTATGTAGTTGCTACATAATAAATCAATAAAGATTAGTAACATAGGTATAGTTTCATTCCAGATGGGGTCTGAACTTTGCAATTTTTATGCCAAGTAAAAATCTGTGAATACTAGTAGAAATTTAAAGTTTCACTATAGTGAAACTTTTCAAAATTAAGATTTTAATTATAATTTTAAGGCTCTTAGAGTTTTGAGAGTTTATATTTCTTCATTAGATTATTTTAAATCAAGGGATTGTGTGAGTTTATATTGATTCATCTTAGTTGGTTCAAGTAAAGAAATAATTTTAAAATGGTTATGGTTCAACAAATATTTATAACATTTAAATAACGTGTTAAATGCATAAATAATTACTTATTTAATTGTTGTTTCGCTGCAAAAAATATCCAATTATAGAGAACAAAAAATATATGATCCAAAAATGAAAAAAAAGACATACACAAATGCTGTTAGATAAGAGATAAAACAAAACACTCCATTAAAGCAAATTGCTTATTGAATAGTAATCATTAAAAAATGTACCAACCTTCGAGAAAGAATTGTACATCTAAAAATCTAACTGTAGCAAAATTGTTACATACATTGTTTTTTAAAGGTTTAACAAAAAATAATTTTCAGTTTTTGGTGATATGCCAGGGGACGTTAAATCAATACAAAAACTAAAAGAGTGTTTGTTTTGTAACAAGCTGTAACATTTTTTTGTTAAAGCAATGTCTCTACGAAGCTTCAAAATAATGAAACCGAAATGATTTCGCAATTCAGAAGAATATACACCAGGAGATTCATTCTTAAAATAAATGTTTCGTACATTTATCCAGAGTTCTTTCAATCTAACATAAGGGTTAAATAACAAAATTATGGTGTTAATATTACACAAACGTTACACATGTTTTCTCTTGACCCATTCAAGTTTGCAAGTGTTCAAATCTTGTTTCTCGAAATTCATTTTTTGGTCTCTTTTTAGGTGCAAATATGTGAGTTGGTTCTGTCAGTGAGCAATTTAATTTTCTTCATACTTTTATGTGATTAATTTAATAAGCTATATTAAATAATCAATAACTGTTATTTTATTTTATACCACAAAAATATTCTATGCATTTTTGCATTTTTAATATTCTTTCGATGAGGTGCCTGATCTCTGGCTACGCCACACATAAAAAGTGTTAAAAACGTTATTCCTTACTTGTTCTTCAAGCTTTCTGTTTTCCTCGTTCGCAACAGGAAGTTCTGGTTTGTTATGCCAAACAAGATCCAAGCCACCCACATCCACTGTGTTTTCGAACATTTTTGCGAAAAACAAACCCTTTGTGTTTTATGTTCAGAAAGAAAAAACGGCTGCAAATATTTTATGTTGATATGAATACAAATGCAGTTGTCATGGTGACGAATACAATGTTGCCATATTCAATTTGGAATTATCTCTTATTATGTTGAATTATTAAAAAGACATGCAAATTATTTGAAACTTGTTTTCAGACCACTTTATTTCATTTTATAACAACTAAGAAGTTTTTGCAGAAAAATAAAGCATTACTTATGAAAATTACAAATTATTTTTTAAAATGGCAACATTTATTTGTTATGTATTTACTTGGTTTTCTTTCCGTTTTGTCGCTTTCTACTTTTTGTAGTGATCTTGATGTCAACAATCTAGTTCCGGCATTTATTTATATTTTATAAGAAATAACTTTCCAAATTGTTTGGAAGAAAGTTTCTGTTAATCTTAAAACGTTACAAGATAGCCAGGCAAGCGAAATTTGAAACACATTTTTCATGAAATTTAATCGCTAACGTGTCTGCATTACGTGGAAAAAATTGAACCAAGTTACTGATCAATAACTGATCAAAATTGCTCTTGATTGAAAACAAGAAAGATACCATTGCTACATGCACGATTTTTTAATTGCATGAGATAGGGTGATTATATATTTTACTTCATTTACTTATAGTTTATAATAGATGACGGATAACTTAAAGCTTTACTTTTGTATCGAGCTAAAGCTACCGGTATCCGTGCAAACTGATTAGTTAAAAAATTATTTTTTAAATTAAAAGTTTTTGACCTTTGTGACAGTATTTTTTCTTTAATTCCAGGAATACTTTCAAAATAATGCCACCAAGAAGCCGACAACATACTAAATCTAAGAAAGAAAGTGTAAAGGATATAAAAGTTTCACAGATAGAAACCTGTTCAAATGTGTAAGTGTATTTTGCATATTTAAATACATTGCAGATATCCAAGTGGGGTACTAATATGCAATGATATCGAGTTAAATTCTACTATACGATATTGTGGCCAACTTTATGCTTTATTAGTAGTGTTCTAAAATAGACTTGTTCTGCTGCCATAACCTTTTGGTAGTGACTTGATGACAAGAAATTAAAATCACCAAGGCCATGGTATTAACTAGGACTTTACTGTGAAAGACACAAGATGCAATTAATATATTTCTTTACTGATGCTTACTTGACGTTGTTTTCCCTAACCAAATATTGCACTTACCATAAGGGCCTTATGCCATAAAACCCAAACCAATGGAATGATCTAAACATTCAAAGGATTGATCCCCAAGTTTGCGATTAATATGTAACTACAATTTTGTCAGCATTCTAGAAAACATTTTAGTTCAGATTAATAGTATTTTAACCTATGAACAGCTTATGTGCTGTATTCATTTTCAAAAAGATGAAAAATATATACTCATTCTTATTTATTAAAATTAGGTTTTATAAATTATAATCACAATTATTAGCATCTGGAATGTTTATTTTGTAAATGTGGGGAAGTTCAAAATATAATTTAATGAAAGTCTAGTTCTTACTAAAATATTTTAACATGCTCCAAAATTGTAATCAAGAGGGTCAAGAGATAGTCCAATAGTCCTCTAAATCCTTGACACCCTAACACAGTGGTTCCCAACTGGTGGTACACAAGAGCATTTGGGGTGATACGCAGAAGGGTTCAATAAATAATACAGATCAAACGTCCTGGGTTAAAATTTAATGAATGTTTCATAGAATTAATCAGTGACAGTTCATTGAAAGACTCTTTCAAGGAGAAAAGTCTTGTTTCTTTACAAGAAATGAGTATCCTGATCTTTTTCGTCGAGCACTAAAATTTTTAACTCCATTTTTAACAACGTATTTATGTGAACTGAGTTTTCAGAGCTAGTGTATGTGAAAAACAAGTACAGGAATAGACTGCTTGGAAAACGACTTAAGATTAAAGATAAACTCTATTGAACCTGACATAGAAGCTCTAATAAGAAATAAGCATAAGCAACAGCAAGTTTCTCAGTAAGCCTCCTGATAAAGACATTTTAGTGTTGGGAAGTTGTATTTGCCATTTATTAATAACAATTACATATAAAATGCTTTTTCTAGTTTTATGGATTTATTTTCTGTATTTTGTTTTACTTAAATACATTTTGTAAAGTTATTGATATGTGTACAGAATTTATTCGACCCCCTCAAAAAGTTATAAAATAACCAGTGGTATGCCACAACCCTACAAAATTCGCAGGTGGTACTCAAATATAGAAAGGTTGGGAACCACTGCCCTAACGGGTTAATTTTTAACTTTGTATTTTTCACAAGCCCCTTAGGAGCTTAGAGTCATTCCAAACATCCAACCCTTCCATGTTTTCTGTATGTTATTGTTTCAACTCATATCTACTAGGGGTGTTCAAATGAAAAGGTACGAAACGACACTGTGGGTATAATTGGTCTTTATTCAAAAGTAATCACCAGAGGACTGAGCACAACTATCCTACTGTTTCACGAGCTGAAGGATTCCTTGCTCCCAGAATTCCTGTGGCTGTGACAAGAGCCAGTCCTCCACTGTGTCCTTCAGTTCGTCGTCCGAGTTGAAGCGCTTCCCTTTGAGATGTTTTTTAGCGGACAAAACAGATGGAAGTTGTAGGGCGATATGTCCGGGCTGCAGGGCGGATGCTCAAGCTGCTCCCTCTTGAACTTGGCCAGTACACTTTGTGTGACCCTGGAGACGTGTGGACGCGCGTCATCGTGGAGCAGAATCACTCCCTCCGTGAGCAGCCCAGGCCGTTTGCTCTTGATGGACTTGTGTAGGCTACGGAGTATCTCACCTACCGGTTTAACACCTTCCGCAATCAGAAATCTGATAACACCTCGCTGCTCCTCAATCGTCGAATTTTGCAATGTGAACGCCATGATGTCCTCACATGCACTGCCGCGTCAAGTGGACGGAACACACAACTGTATGCTTCTCTTCTGCGTCATGTGCGGGCGCCCGCGCATGCGCACAACCACGCCGGTACTCGGGCATTCGCTTCCTTAGATGTCTGACTACGTTATCCCAAAGCGGCATATTCAAATTTCAACCGGTTTGGTTTTTACGACGTTTCGGACCTTTTCATTTGAACACTCCTCGTAATTAATAAAACAATAAATAAAAATATTATTAACCTAGAATTATCTCTGAAACAGTCAACTTGTGAATCCACAGCACAGTCAACTTGTGAATTCACAGCACAGTCAACTTGTGAATTCACAGCACAGTCAACTTGTGAATTCACAGCACAGTCAATAATACACTCAGCCAGTGTCATTAGTTGCGGGAGGGTGGCCGCCCTGAGTGCCAATATCAAAAGGGGGCATTTAAAAAATATTTATTTAAATATCTTGTGTGTGTAGCTTTCCCCATTAATTAAATACCTACTCTACCCTTCAATACAGCTTCTATTCGTCTTGGAGTAGTCACTCTAAAACTAATCTCTAGGTAATACTCTAAAACTAGTCTCTTGGTAACATACTCTAAAACTAGGCTCTTGGTAACATACTCTAAAACTAGTCTCCAGGTTACACCACCTAAAACTAGTCTCTGATTAACACTCTAAAACTATTCCATATTTCAAAGAAATTTTTCTATTTTAAAATCACCTCATAAATAAAGCTTACAATAAAAATGTAGCCCCTTCCAGGTTGATATCCTGGGTAGCCTCATAGTATATTACAGTGCTGTGTGGTGCAGTGAATGCTTTCATGCATTCCATCTTGAGAATGTAACATGAAAGTCGATCCTTTCATGTAGTTCCTTGTATACATATTGGTTTTCGTGTTGCTCACTACATTTGCATTACTTTTTTAAGAGAAGATTTAAATCACAAAATTATCTTAAATGTTTGGAAACAAAGTAAGGGGTGCCTTTTTTTACTTTCATACTGAAAAAGCCATTATTATAGCTCAGCCTTTTTTGTAGTTTTTATGCACATTTGATAACAATTAGGACCGAAAATCAATATTATGAGCAGTAATTTTATAAAAATATATTAATTAATACATTTTACACTCTAGTTATTTTAATCATCATTTTAAATCGTGAACTTTATTTTGGACAGAGGGTGGCATTAGCCCATTTGCTCCAAGTTCCAAAGATTAGCTTTGTTTCTGCACTCAGCCCCCATTGGAACCATCTTGTACCACTGCCTATACCACTCCTGTGATTCTTATTTCTGTTATGACATAAATTGTATTGTGTGTTAAATAATTTATTGAAAATGTATCTTTCAAGAATGCTAAATGGACAATTTTCTCTTATAGAAATGCGGCTGTAGAACCAAGAGTCAACTCGCCATGGGTCCCCTCCATGTACACAGCTTTCAAAATACTTTTGTCGTCTCGTCTGTGTGCTGCAGTATGGAGTAATATTTCAGATTGTGATGAAGTTTTTAATTACTGGGAACCTGTAAGTAAACTTTTCACCCGTAAAAGATGTTTTTAAGTTATAGGGAGTTTGAAAAGTCAATGAGAGGGTTTTTCAGTGTAAGCATTCTCAAACTATTGCTGTAAGTACTCATGATTCCAACCAAATCTCATGGCCAACATGGTCATCCATCTCGGCTGAGTGGATATGCCCTCTGTGCTAGCAACCTGCAAGGTTTTATCCAGTGCGGGTTCGATTCCTCCCTGGGTGTATTTCTCTCTTCTGTTTTAGTAAAACTTTCCTTGTGTGTGCATGTCCATTACTTGATGTTGTCTTGTGTTTGGCACAACATGGCCCTTGCACTATAAAACCCAATCCTACCAACCAACTCATGGCAGACACTATGAATCCATTCCAGGAATTAAACTGTCACACCTTATGTAACACTTCTCGCACAAAGTTTCCTATTATGTTGTGTAAATCAAAGGAATTTTACAAATATCTTTAACTGTGTTGTATTTCAATTTATTGTTATTCTGATATATTCTTTATTTTTTGCAGATGCATTTCTTATTGCATGGAAAAGGATTCCAAACTTGGGAATATTCTCCACTATATGCAATTCGTTCATATGCCTATTTGTGGTTGCATGCGATTCCTTGTTACATCTATGGCATTCTCTTGCAATCCAATAAGGTACAAACATAAATCATAATTATTAAAATCAAACAAATCTTAATTTTTAAAATAAGACTTAATTTAAAATGTGGAATGTGATTATATTTGAAGGATGATTTTTTAAAACCTGCTTTCTCCTCTAAACCAAGTTTCTAGAAAAAAGAAAAATATGTATACTGTCTGTAAAATATGAGTCTTACAATTTTTAGGTAAGTTTACTTATAACAATTCACACAAACTGAAATAAATGAATCTTACTTCAAGATGCATATGAATCTGATTGTGTTGAATCTGAAGATGACAAATGGCCATATCCTGAAACTCAGGAAAATGTCAATTAGGATAACAGCATTTTCTAAGATGAATGATAAAAGGGAAGATATGGATGATAATGTCAGATAGAGGCTTACGGGGGTGGATAGGGGCAGAGGTTCAGGACGCCAGTGTCTAAAGGGGCTGCATTTAAAAAATATTTATTTAAAAATTTTGTGACTTTTCTGGGAAAGATGTTTTATAAAGCACAATATGTTCCAATGATATGTGTGAATACTTTCAAGCATGCAATCTTTAGGATACATCACTTAAAAGTCAATACTTCTTTCATGTTACCCGCTGCAATCGTATTCCTTTCAGAAAAGAAAGGAGACAACACAATAGTTACTTCACAAATGTTTGGAGAGCACAGAACAAGAGGGGAAATGCCTTTACTTCTGCCCTGGAGACGCATTCAGAGCTTGGCCTTTTGAAAGTTTTATGTATAGTCAATAAAAACTACATTCAAAAGTTAATATTGCGAACAATGATTTATTAATAAATTAATGTAGTACTAAATAATGTAGCATAACATAATTATATATACTTTATCGTTTGAAATACATAAATTTTGTTTTGAACAGAGTAAGGTATCAGCATCATTTGCTCCAAGTCCCCAAAAGTTTAGCTTCGCCTCTGATGTCAGATAACAATGATTACCCAGTAGTTAATTTTAGTATTAAGGGATCAGAGGAAAAACTGAAAACAAGATTCTACAAATGCCATTTCCTTATGCCTCCAGACCCCATATGTGAGTAGGCTCATCTGCATTGGATTCCTTGAAAATGCTGATGCAAACCAAGTGCTTAAAATAGTTCAAGAAAAGCAACAAGTATGCTTTCTGTTCTTTGTGGTCCTTCAGACTACTTAAGATGCCTATTGTTGGAACATGTTATTTATATTTAACCTGCCCTTTATTTGAACCTGTAGACTGTTTTAAACCATGTGACTTAAATGCCAACTTGCCAGAGCCATACTATATAAGCATATTTTTCTAATATTGATTGTGTGTTTTTAAATTAGCAATTCCTGACATTTAAGAGGTTTAAATACTGTGCAATCCATTATTTTTGCTAATCAAATTCTGTTTGCATAAAATCTTACTTGAAGTTCTTTTTTTCTTTTAGATTTTAGTGTTTTATTATTTGAGGTGTTTGCTTTCTTTCTGCTGTGCCCTATGTGAAGTTTATTTTTATCGGTAAGTAAATATTTATTTTTTAACTTATGAACAGATGAATTTGCTGAAGACTATTTGAAATGTTAAATGATTATGGTTCATTTTCTAGAGCTGTTTGCGATCACTTTGGACCTAACATCGGGCGATTGATGCTTACTTTTTTAACAATGAGTTCTGGTATGTTCATAGCATCCACAGCTTTTCTACCAAGTACATTTTCTATGTACATTTCAACTGTTGCTCTGGCTGCATGGTTTCTAAAGAAATATGAGGTAAAATTTATTCAAAGTGAATATTATGTAGCATATTGAAATTGTATAAAGTTTTTAATTGTTAATAATACACTTAAATAAATTGTTCTATATTTAATATAAATAGTTCCTCCTTATACTTTTAATAATTTTTTAATTTATAAATAGTTTATATTATGGTCTATAGAAACCTTATCAAATAATAATTTAAAATGATAAAATTATGCACCAGTAACTTGCTAAAATGTTATTTGGATGTTACTCATTTTGTTTTAGCAACTCGTGTTACTGTACATGACAAAATGTTTTTCTATTAACAATGTATATAACAGTATGAAGTAATTTTTTGTCACATCTGCTTATTTTGCATTAATTGTTTAGCAAACATAGGAGAACTTTAAATGCATAGGAAACTTATGTGTATATTGCCATACATAAAAAGTATATATTTTATTCAGTTTAAAATAATTTAGAATCTAGTCAATTTTCGTTAATCACTTCCTTTTTCCATACTCAGTTAAACCCTATAATCATAATATTATCTGTGATAATTGCCACTTCTGAATTACCAAATAAGGCCTGATTGTGATTGAGAATATCATTGGATCGAATCATCCCTCCTTTTCAAGCTCTTAAATTACATCTTTTAGCCCTGTAGATGAGAAAAAGTATTTATGCTTTTTATAATCACATCATAGGAGAGTTGAGATGAGCTGCCTGATATTCAGGACTTAACCCACATCCTTTAAAAAGTTTGATTAGTGACTGACAATTGAGCTTTATTTATGTAATATAATTTAATTTAGCATTTCATATATAAAGGTAGAATATCTATCAAAAAAGAACTATTCCTATCTATTTTTTTTTATTAATATGCATTTACCAATAAGGTATAATTTAAAAACAATCCATGACACTTAACTCTACTTACAGATAGCCGTTTTTGCTACTGCTGTCAGTACATTAGTTGGATGGCCTTTTGCAGTTATTCTAGGGTAAGCATGCATCTACATATAATTCTCTTACGTGGCTCCGAAGAAAAGCTTAATTTCTAAGTATCTGTTGGAAACAAATGTCAAGTGATTCCGTTGGTGAATAAAATCTAATCAAAAGCAAGCACATTGTTTCATTGAATTTTAATCAAATGTGATGAGTGGTTTCAAATCTCTATTTTAGAGGTGAATTAATTTGTTATGTATAAGCATTAAGAAGGCATCAATGAGCATATGAATCATTAGAGGAAAGCTGTGAAAGAAAAAAAAGAAGTAACTTAAAAGACACAATATGTGGCATAGGCGCAATTGATGAAGGTGTTGACAAAAAAGTAAGATGTTTGAACTTTGCAGAGTGTGAAGGAGAAAGAAAGGATGTTTTGTATATACACAAAGTGTTACTGTGTTTAGAAAGTTCTTCCAAAATTGCAGAGCTTTCCTAATGTTTTAATACTTTCAGTCGATTACAAACGTATCTGCAGGGATACTTCCTGCTTCTTTGACTTTTAGCTTCATTGCTTACAAAACTGAGATACCTCCTAAGATCAGACCATACTGTTTTCGGATAAATTTTTAATCTACCACAACTCAGAAGTCTATCTTCAAAGAAGTGCTAAATGTAAAAGAAACTTATAACATTTAAACCATCAATTTAGGATTTCAAAGGAGTACTAAATTGATATAAGTTTCTGTTTACACTTCATTACTTAGGTTCATTCAATTGATATTTTTTAAAAACAAAATAACTGCTAGGATACATTACATCTCGCATTTTAGCGAGCAAAGTAAGCATGGTTTTCTCACTAACTTGAACTAGATAGAATTGCATAGCAATTTTGGGTGTTAGCTAGCCATGTAAGCAAGGGGGAGAGCTGCCTAATTTATTTCAATGTTGGATCAAAATTTATTTAATTATTTAAAAATTCATATTAATCTGTTATTTAAACAAATGCAAACAAAAGATATCTTAATTATTACTTGTTTAGATAGGGTAAAGTGGGGCAAGTGCATTCTTAAGGTAAATACAACCGCTGGATATAAAACATGTGTGATTAAAGTAGACTGCTGAACTTCAAATATGTTATGTAAAATATATATAACAAGTATGAAAACATGCATTATGCATTTGTATATTTTGTTTAAAAATAACTATGCTCATAAAAATTATTTATAAAAACATTTTGTGTTTTACAGGCTGCCAATCGCATACGACATCATATTTTTACAGAAGAAACCATTATTGTTCATAAAATCTTCATTGGCTTCATTATTTCTTATCATGGTAAATGTTTATACTTTTAAGTAAATTTTCTCCTATTGAATTTTTTAAAGATATCAAGAACTAATGGTGTGTTTAATTTTTAAGATATTTTATTTTCAACATTATCTTCTGTATGTTTTCACTTTACCGTAAAATCCAACCAGCCAACATCAATTTTATAGTACAGGACTGATGTCACTTATACTCCATCTAGAATGCTTCGATTTATTTAATTTTTTTTAACAAAAAGGTCATGGATATCTTTGAAGAGCTACTCCCAGTTCCTTTGCATAACTTTTGTCCTTTTAATTTTAATTTTTAAGCTTTTTTGATGCTCACATGCTGATTATTTAAATTTTTTCTATTACATTTTAAGAATTTTCAGTCAAGTGATAAATATCTAAATATTTATTTATTAAAAGAAATAAAACGTTCTTAGTTTTATAATTTGTATTGGTTTGACGTTAGGAATGAACTTTTTCAGGTTCCTCTGGTATTTACTGATTCAAGACATTTTGGTAAACTTGTAGTTGCACCATTCAATATTGTGATGTATAATGTCTTTACATCTCATGGACCTGATTTATATGGTATGTCTAAACCTTGTTTTATTTCTTGTAACAGTTTGAATTTTTTAACTTTTAAAGATTATTTCAAAAGTATAATGGGTATATATTGTGCTACAGTCACAGTGACAGTTCACATGTTGAAAGTTGCTGGTACTTTTTCTTCTGTAAAACTACTTAACAGAAAAAGATGTTTTTGTAAAACTGATCATATCCTGATAAACTGATTGTTAGTTCAGTCATCTATTATGAAAGAGTTATAATGCTTATTTTATTGTGCATAATTTCAATGTTCTAGACAAAAATTGTACTAAGGAGAGATTTTTAATTGTTTCAAACAAATCTTTCTTAGTTTATTCTTTGTTTTATTTTGACATATTTTACAGGAACGGAACCTTGCACTTTTTACTTTCTGAATGGATTGTTGAATTTCAATATTGTATTTCTCACTGCTCTAATTGCAGCGCCTATTGCGGTAAACATTGCTTTATTTTCTTTTTACTACTTAAAATTTGTTTATCAATTATAATTCCTTGTACCATTCAAAGCAAGATTAAAATTCAGCACATAATAAACATGGAAAGACCGAAATTAGAGGGCCCTCAAGGTCTTTTAGATGTGTACGTGCTTCACAGACCCGTGATGATCTTTCTTTTTCCCATGGGGTTTACTGTCTTAGTAAACACGGGGGTCTCACTCCCTGGATATCCAAGCGATCTTTTCCTGCTTTCATCCCCCTAATCTGTTCCCCAATTCCTCTTTTTTCTTTTCACGAACAATTTTTATTTGACATTATCTTGTGTTTGGTACAGCCTGGCCTAATATGGCCCTTGTGCCATAAAACTCCAAACCAACCAAATTGAACCCAGTTCTCTGGAGCGACAAGTTGTTTCTCCTACATTGATATTCATTTTCCCTTTGAGTTAACAAAGCACAGATGATAGTAAATCGCTGACTTATTCTGTCCTTTCCCATATGCTTCGAAGTTCCATAATGAGTCCTCTCCATTCATGATTTTTTTTTACTTTAGTTCCTGTGTTATATTTTCGTGAATTGAAAACTCACTTGTAAAGGAACTCTATTCTTTAATTTAACAAAAGGGAATGCATATCGCATGAACATCTGAGATCACAGCCAAAAGGCAAACTAAATTTATATGAATGCCGACCATTGAACGCTTTACTGATTGGGCACTGATTCTTATCGTTCCCAGTTAAAGAATCACATCACATTAAATTCTGATCACGTTTAATACAATTTCGACAGTCCCGGAATGGAACTTCACAATAGTTCAATGTCACCATCCCCAGTTATCAATGGTACCTAACACTACTAGATTCGAGTTTTTAAATTTAAATTTAGAAGTTTCCTTTTTGGGTAATTTAAGCATTGTTTTGTTACACTTCAGATGAACTGCATATAAAATCAAT
Organism: Meta bourneti; assembly: GCA_933210815.1. Classification (NCBI taxonomy): domain Eukaryota; kingdom Metazoa; phylum Arthropoda; class Arachnida; order Araneae; family Tetragnathidae; genus Meta; species Meta bourneti. The sequence goes on along the minus strand of OW119932.1, from coordinate 63,287,183 downwards.
TATAAATAATAAGCTCAACATTCTTTGTATTTGTGTTAGTCTGTTAACATGTAAGTAGAATGTAGTTGCTACAATTTTATTGAAAACTGTTGCTTATATACGTTTTAGCTTTTGCTCCGATATGTGGAAGGCTCCCAGAAAAACGTTCAGAAAAGCCCACCTCTGTACTTAAGTCTTGCTCCTATGTACTTATGGATGGCAGTATTTTTTCCACTAGCACATAAGGTAAGAATTCGAATTCTTTAGTTGAAATATGTTAATGCTTAATTTTATTTGAATCGAACTACTGTGTATTGAAGACATTCTCTCATTCTGCCACGTGATTATGTCTATGATGTGAATTATATTATGAGGTATCTAAACTGGAGGTGCTTTTCAAAATGATCTTCACTGATGTTTGAAGACATGTTTTGAAGACCCTGAATTAATTTGGAAGGAATGGTGCTGTGAGAGGGAATTTCAGTAAATACATACCAGATTTAAAACAGATTTTACTTCTCTTATATCTAAATGGTCTTGCGTGATACAGATCAGGGTTAATTAAAAATGTGTTTATCCCTGTTTTGATAACATTCGACATTAAATCTAATTGGTGTTGGCCAATCAAATATCATATATCAATTCTGAATTCACTCTGGAATTTTATTATCTATATGCCAAAATCAAGTTAAAAAACAATCCAAGAGATGTCACGTCCAGAAAACATACAGGAAGAGCATTCTGCCACAAAAATTCTCTGCCACTAACATTTAGTTTGATTGAAAAAGCCTGTCATAGTGTGGCTCTGGTGAGAAGGCAAATGACCTTGGGCAAGTCCACTTGTAGACAGGTATGCTTGTCAGAGGAGAGGATTATGTTACACAAAAATATGCATAGTGATCGCCTTGGATGATTTTTTTCCCTGTCAGCTTATAATCACTGCTATCACTTCGGGCAGAGAATGATGAAACTTGAAGATTTCTTACATTTGTACCTATCACTTAACTCAATACGTAAACTTATTCAACATACTCTAAATCTAATAGATGATTAACAGGCTTGAAAACTACTCTATATTTCAAAGAAATTTTAAAATTACCTCTAAATAAAGAGCTTACATTAAAAAGGCCCTTCTAGATTGATATCCTGGGTGTGCCCTGATGACTTTTGTATATATTACTATTACCACTTTAATTATTAAAAATCAAAGTATTTAAAAAATTTCGATATTAAGGTATTTTTCATTACATTTTGTATTGTTGGTTACCTATGACAGTCCAAATGGAAAGTTTGCCATCGGTCATCAATGACTGACATATTACTTAATGTCAAATATATTATGATTAAGAATTTTATGTTTGAGTTAAATGCAACAGTTGAGTTATTTCAGCCTTACATTTTTTTAGTACATTAACCCTAAGATGAAATACTGAGAAGGGGTAAAATAATTTTAAATTAGGTACACTTGTATAATAAATTTTTACTACAAATAAGAAGTTTTTAGATGCCGTTCATATACATATTTTTAAATGTTAACTTTTCTTTAGCTTATTTAGAAATTCTGATTTTCAGAAATCTTGGTGATGATTTTCTTGTAGGAAGAAAGATTTTTGTTCCCAATTTATCCTGTGATCTGCTTGGCTGGAGCTTTTACGGTGGATGCAGTGCAAGTATGTGAATAAAAATGTTTTCATAACATTATTCATTATAATCTCTTATTGGTTAAGCATGTAAAGTTTTACTCATTTAATCTTTATTTGTTTGCGTAACTAGATCAGGGATTTCAAAAGTGAGGTTTGGGACCTATTGATAAGTTGTGATTCAATTTTTTGTTGGTCGAAAAAAGGTTAAAATATAATTAATCCCCAGAATGCACGGCTTGATAAGTGATAAAAATGCTTGCCAAGCCATGCATCATGTAACCGTGGCTTTGCATTTCTCTACTTTCTTTTTTATCCCAACCAGCTATTTTCAACCTTTTACATTTCATGGCACAAAACAAATGACTAGAATTCTGCTGCACACTAAAGGCAAGAGATCTAGACCTGATTTTGAAGACAATTTGTCCAGTGCATTGACCACTTCATTGCCATGGACCCCACAGTACGTGGGAATCCACTGCAAGGTGATGTCCTTATCTCTCAATTTGATAAGATTTCTAATTTCTTTGATTCCGAAAAAATAGCTACTTGATTTGTGAGTAAAATGGTATAGGAGTTCAAATCAAGATACTTAGTTTGTGAGTAAAATGATATAGAAGTTCAATAGGAAAATTATTGATTTTCCTCCTACTTTCAGAATGTACTCGCAAAGTTAGGCGAGTTGCTTATTCAAAAGTAGGCATTTCAAAAAGTGGATCATAAACATTTGCTGCTCCAGAAGTGGGTCACTGTCTCCATAATTTTAGGAACATTGAAGCTGTTTTTCTTATTTAAAGCAATAAGAAAGCAGCTTAAATGTTTTAAAACAGCAAATGTATATGACAGTTTTTGAAATGCTTTAGTTGCTATTTAGTTTGATTTCTATTAAGTTGCATTAATCAATTTCCTTCTTTTTTTTGGGGTAGAAAATTTACCATTACCTCTTCATCAGAAGAAAAGCTGCTGATTACTTGGATTTTACAAATTGGATTTCCATAGCATTTTGCATCTTTTTCTGCATAATATCTATGTCAAGAACTGTTATATTATACAAAGGTAATTTGAATTAATATTTTTATATATTCCTTATGCTACCATTTTTGGAAAAACCAGATAACAATTTCTTGTATCAATTACTCAGGATATATGTAGCCATTGCTTTGGCTGAGAGAGGGCATAGTATGATGATGAGACTGGTTGAGTTTGGACCATAGTCTGTCACTCACTTATCACAGGTGTCTTGACGGGTTGTTGACAGAGTACCAAATGGGTCGCCAACATACTTGCAGTAAGCCTCATAGGCAGTGCACCTGATATACTCAGTCTTGGCACCCTACTGCTCTAACCCACTTGACCCAAATGTCAAGCTTGTGCTGCAGAACGTTGTTGGATGTGTGAGGACCTGTATGAATGGCAGTTGTAGTGAGATCAGCCACTTGATCATGGAATCCAACAGTGGTTGGTGTGTCCAGTGCTCAGGATATGTTTAGCCATTGCTTCGGCTCAGAGTACAGGTGGGATGTTGCGAGTACGGTTGGGTTTGGACCATAGTCTGTTGCACACTTCTCAAACGTGTCTCAACGGTTTGTTGACAAGTAGAACACAGTGGGCTTGTAATAAGCCTCATACACAGCACACCTGATAGACTCATTCTTGGTGCCCTGCTGCCCAGACCCAGTCAGCCTATATGTCAGGCCTGTGCTGCACAATGATTTTAGGATGCTCGAGAAGTTGATGGTTTTGGCTCTGAGGTCACCTAAGTCGATTTTGAAGATTCCCATACCAACTTCTCCAGATAATGCCTCACACTTTTTCCTCAGATAGTTATTTTCGAAATTTATACTATATGTACCTACTTATATTACCTATATTTTGTACCACCTTGCTAAGTTGATAAGTTACCTTCCATAATGACGTAAATAAATGAAAAAGGTATTGATAAATTTTTTAAATTTTAATGCACAAGGTGAGAAAATTGTTCTTTTAGAATTTCATGTTTGTGTTTGGAGTGCATTTTTATGTTAAGCTTTATTTATCAATAGGCTACCATGCACCAATTGAAACATTCATGGAACTTGGAAAATTTTCTATGGATGAAAATTTGCATCCTCTTCCACCTGAGTACCCAGTCAATGTGTGTATTGGAAAGGAATGGTACAGGTTTCCATCAAGCTTCTTTTTGCCAGACAAGTAAGTTTCCATTTTAATACATTTAAGCACTAATGTAAAACTTTCCAATGACTGATCATTTTGGTAATGCCATAGTTTTCCATTAGCTGGAACCCTCAGGGGCACTTCTCATTTAGGTGTGTATGAGCTTCATGGCCTGAGGTACTCATGTGATCTTTTCTTTTCCCATGGTGTTTACTGTCTTTATAAAAAATCGGGGTCATGCTCCCAGGATAACTTAGCAATATTTTTCTGCTTTCATCCCACTATGTTCCCAAATCACTCCCTTTTCCCTTTCGTGACATTTTTTACTTAACACTGTCCATTGTGTATGGCGCAGTTTGACTAAATAAGGCTCTTGCGCTATAAAACACCAAAACAACCATTAACTAGATTATTGAATTTGAAAATAATGAAATAGCTACATTTGGTCAGTTGATGCTCATTTTTACAGACTCAAGTTTTATAAACCCTGAAGATTTTATGAAATTTTATTTAATAAATTTTATTTTATGAATATTTTCCTTCATTCTGGAGGTTTTGTAAGGAGTACTGACTAATGAAACATTTGTGAACCTAATGTTTTCTATTGATATTTTGGAATGCTAAAGATGAAGACATATTTATAAAATAACAGTATAGTAACCCCTTATTATATTCCACCTCAATATATCTTGCATTTGCCAGAATGCTGTTTTTTTTAGGTCCGCTGATGAATATTCAGTTTTCAGATGCTGAAGGGGAATGCTCTGACTAGTCTCTGAAATGATATTTGCTTCCTTCAAGCAATTATCTTAAACTTTTCCCATAGCTCTGCTCACCATGTTGAAATCCGTCAGGGGTATCTACTAGGGGAATTAGTCAAATTGGGGGATTGAAGTTTATAATCGTACTCTGAATAGAATTTAGAAAATCACTAATGATCACTATTCAAAGTGGCTGTTAAGATTGTTTCCACTGTTGGGGAACGAAAATGCTCCATTGTTGCCAAGAAAAATGCAGACAATAGTGTGAATAAAGATTACATCTATTGAAGAAAACAGTGTACAGTCAGCATCAAAGGGTTAAACTGATCTTCAGATGTTAACTGAAATGAATAAATCTTCATTTGACTCATCCTTTTCAGTTCTTTGCAATGTGACTAGTTCAAAATTATGATGTGTTGTCCTCGATCTTTCCCTTTGAGGTTGATCCTGGACTGTCACCAATAGTCCATTGTGTCGCTCCAGGGTGACTAATTAACTACCTACCAATTACCTTTTCAGTTCTATCTTTTACAAAAACCCAGTGTCACTGTTTGTGTCAATAACTATTATTTTTTCTAATTCCTGGCCAATTGAACATTATTCATTATGGCACTACAAAGGTAAATTTGTGAACCACTTTGCATTACCCTGGAGCACCACATCATGTGGGTCCACATTATACCTCACATATATACCACTCATTATGAGCAGAATCTTTTCATATAGAGTCTACACATTCATTCCAGATGGACCTTACTCTGGATTTGAACCAATCCATCCAGAGGGCAGAACCCTGATTACTAAAACGATAGGTCGATTCTGTAAATTATAGGTGACAAATTGAAGAATAGGAAGTTGAAACCTGCGGACTAGGAAGTCTTGAATAAACAATTTACTTTGATTAGATAGGTCAGCTCCTTTTATGAATGGAACCAATCTATACATATAAAGCAGAGTTGACATATGTTTGTCTGTTCTCTATACAAATCTACACCGTCTGACCAATCTACACCAAATTTGGTACACTTATTCTTTGGAACCCTGTTGGGTAACGTAGGCTGCTACATATTAACCTCCGTTCTATTTGTCTTGGGTGTGCAGAGGGGTGTAATATCCCATCATCCTGGACAGTACTTGCTAGGGGCACTCTCTCCTGGTCTGGCTGTGTAGGTAATATCGGAATTAACATCTACATGAGTCGTCTGTCAAGATGACCTTGGAGTTTTTTAAGTCTTGGAGTATGATGCAATCACAGATGGAGGCCGTTGTGCTGAAAATTGCTCAGTATCATATTGTTTATACCGTCTGTAAATTCTTAAAGTGTACTTTATTATTGGAATGTAAATTTTTATGATAATATAAGATTATTTTTATAGCAAGTGGTCTTTTTTATTGTTGATTTGGTACAGGGGCTAAAGACAATTTGAAATCCTCATAGGAATAACATTGTGTATTTATGCGATAAATGTCAGACCAATTCACACTAAATTTGGTACATTCATCCTGTAGAATTCTGTGGGACACATCAAGGCTATATATTAACCCCATTAGATTTGTCCTGGGTCTGCAGAAGGGCTAAAAACAATTCGAAATATCCATAGGAATAATACTAAATAATATTACGATGAATTAGAGACAATTCAACCCGAACAATGCAGGGTAATTCAGCTAGTCCTCATATATAGCTAAAAATATTCTGAGCAACTGGTAAGAACATTTGATATGAGAACATATATCCTAGCCCCATGGAAAGGCTAAACTAAATTAAACTGAGAAAAAGATTTAGGTGCATCATAAGTGTGGATAAAAAGAAATTTAGGATTTAAATACATTTTACCAAATTAAAAAAAATTAGAGTTTTACTGTCTATTTTGAGTTTAACTTGTTGCACATAATTTTTAATAAAAAGCGCTGAATTGAATGTATAAGTTATGCCTTTTAATTTTTATTTTCCTTGACCTTAGATATATTGCTCCCTTTTTGGTATATTACGCTTTTTTGTTCTAAAGAATCATAATATAACGGGTTGTTACAGTATAACATGTCATCAAACTATTTGATGCATTTTAATTCAGACTCATTTTTATAAAGAGTGGAAAAATATACTTTTTAAATGAAATCCCTTTCTGTAATAGTTTTTACTCTATTTCAGCTGGAGTTTGAAATTTTTGAAATCCGAATTCAAAGGCCAGTTGCCTAAGCCATATTCTACTCTACACAATGCAACGAAAATTATTCCTACTGACATGAATGATCAAAACCTTGAAGAACGCTCGAGATATGTATGTTATCCTGCAGTTTGCTATTTATTCAAATTCAATTGACTTTTAAATGTTGGCATAAAATTATGAATATTTTATTTAGTTACTTTTAGATCATGTGTCAAATATATAAATACACATTTGAGATATATGAGAATTGAAATATAGATTCAAAAGTGTTTAATGGCTACCTAAATATTCAAACTTTTGATATCTTTCATGTATTCTTTCAAAGCTAGGGATATATAACTTGCAAATAATATAGTGTTTACCACTATTATATTAGTTTTAGAAATCTAACATATAAGAATTTTGTGTATTATATATTTAAGTCTTGACGGACTTGTTATGTCTTGATGGAGAGGAAATAAGGGGCAGAACTAAATGAAAAATACCTCTGTACATTCTAAATTATTTAATTAGCTTTAAAAAACTATCTACAGGCATTTATAGAAATTGAAAATAAGTTCAGATAGTTCCAAAAAGTACATCCTTCCTTTTTCGTCTCATGTTGAAGAGTGTTTGTTTTCTTTTGAAGAAAAGTATCTGGTTCCAACTTAAGGCCATGGAAGGGATCTCCTGATTGGCTTTGCTAAGCGCTGCGTTTGCATTGCTGGGGCTTCTCTTTTTTTGACATATATATTTTCTAGTGGTTTTAAATGTTGGATTTGGATACTTGTATTTTCAAGAAAAAATATGTAATTTTCTTTAAATGTCATTTCTACAAAATCATTTTCTTTCACAGGTGGATATTAAAGTATGTGATTACATTGTGGATTCTGACTATCCAAATCATTCTTCTTTGGAACCAAGATATGCGAAAGATCCCAATTGGAATATTACATACACTATTCCATTTCTTTATTCACAGAGGTATGTGATTTCAAATAAGTTACACGCAAATCTTTATTTGGTTAAATTTTTTACATTTAATGTAACCGTGATATGTATCATGTGAGAGCATTTGGGTAACTGGAAATAAAGTCTGACTTCCATCTGGTTTGTTTGACTACACTGAAAATCCCTCTCATATAGTGCAATTCCACAAGAAAGTAGTTGAGTCACATGTTTTTGAATGAGTCTAGTTAAATTAGGGGATTGGTGGTAATGTAAACAAATCCTTCTCACTGTAGGCATCTTTAGTGTGGATTCTGGTACTAAGTTTATCGCTCGTTGCTGTACGTGGTAGCATTGATAACGAGTTGACAGGGTGAAAACATCCATGATGATCGGAATTCATGTTTTTACATATCGAAGCTTTCTAATGCTCTTTTGGTTAATGACCTATTCAGAAATCAACTGATCCAAGGTTGATTCCCTTCTCATGGGAGCCACAATATAATAGTTTGGTGGCTGCCTATTAATAATTATTATTGTATTTGGCGAAAACTGCGAAATCTTTTTGCATTTTTCAGCCTTGATGAAGATATTTGTTTATTTATATGCTGCAAAAACGCTTTTAATGCATATTTGTGGTTCTTTATCTACATATACTTTACCAGAGAGTGACACTTCTTCATGGGTACTTGATTAATAGGATTTATTTACATAACGTTAATAAGTATATTTACAGCAATATCTTGCACTATGCCAGTGAAAGGACCCTCGCACATCCACCCTTCTCTGTGTCCGCTGGTCGAGTTCCACTCTTCCCCTTACAGTCCTACTTTCTTGTAGCACGGATGACCGTTCAAGGGCAAACCCACCAATGTCCCTCGGGGATCCAATGGTTCCTTCTGGCCAACGTTCCTCAGTGTGTTGGCCGGAGAACCTCACATATGCATAAATGCTTATTTCTTTATATTTAGGGTAAAAAAATTTTTTAAAAAATGTTTTTCTCTTCAATTTGTTGTACATTGCAGAAGAAACAATATTTTGATATTTCTTATCATTCACAAGCAAAAGCAGAAATTGAAATGATTGTTTGAAAATACTAGTTCATTTGTGTGTAGTATAATATATATTTTGGAATTAGTTAAAAAATAATTTGTTTGGTTTGGGATACGTTTTTCACTGCATCCAAGAATGAATTCTTTTGTAATAATTATTACTTATTTTTGGTTTAACAAATTGTCTTCATTTCTGGTTTCAATCAATAAAGCTTAGCATTGTTATTTCTATATGTTAGGAATTTCTAATGGTACATGATTTATTTGCCATTTATGAAGAATTTTTTATTTTTTCCCTTTCTATTTGCAGATCACATGCACTTTTAAGAGCTTTCTACATACCTTATTTTACTGACTATTATTGCCAATATATTGACTACAATTTATTGCAAAAGGTATCCATCAAGGATCGTCTTGTTCGAAGGAGGAGAAAACCAGTGCAAAAAAGAGAAATTTAACTTAATCTTTTCGAAAGCACTGTCCTTTGTGTTATAAGTGTATTGATTATTTATTATTTTATTGGAGTACATAAATTAAATATAAAATCAATGACAGTTTTTTTTTTTACAATTTTTTATGATTGTATAAGGGTTTAGAAAGTAATAGCTATTTTTGAACCAAATTTAGTATTACATCTACATAATTTAGACTATTTTCCCACATAGTTGTCAATAGCCCATTGTGTTGCTCCAGTGCAACATAAATTCAACTACCTTCCTACCCATGTAGTTATCCTGGAGAATATACATATCCTATAGAGTAAGATACATTTGTGCATTTAACTGTTGTACTTCGTGTACCAGTCTATTCTAAAGTAACTTTCTTTCAACTCCTTTATTTGCAAAATGCCATTTAGCAAAAAATTATACAGTGACAAACCAGACCTTAATTCTTAATAGCCCTGCTGATACCTCTGATGATGACACTGATGACCTCAAAACCACTACCATATTTTACGGATTCAATAAATAAAATATTAATCTGAATGTCTTTGTTATGAGTGAATTAATTAAATTTTTTTAATACATCGTTTTTATATTTTTTGCTGATTGTTTTTTTTTGTTCTGTAATGTATGAGAAATGCAAATTAATACAAAGTTATCAAGTTGGAATTTTAGTTAGACTCTTTTTTATTTGGAAAAAACCCTATTGAGCTCACATTGCTTATTGGCTAATTCTCTTAATGACCTAGTCATAGAAACTGGGACTTTTGTTACTATTTTTCAACCTTACCTACTAGGGGTATCTTTCTAAGCAAAATTGCCTCAAAAGATCCTATTTCAAAATTTTGGTGCCTTTTTGAAACATTTTACGACTTTTCGCCAAAAAAAGTTTCTTTTGAAAATTCACCAAAGGTCAATGAAAATTTAGTTCCTCTTTTTTTTAACTAATAGCGGACGGAAAAAATGGTTTGATATTTCTCAAGTGAGAAAATTTTCCAAGGGATGCCAATTTCAAAATTTTCGTGCCAAGCCATGGCAACCATAGAAGAAAAACATCGGAATCTGTGGTTGATAGATTGTCATGAAAACCTTAAGAAAATATTTAGTTTTTTAATTTTAAAATTTAAATTTCTTTCAACGTCTTGTTTCATACTTAATTGGTGCATTTTGTACTTTAGCCGATTCATTTTGTTTCTGAACGACTGAAATACGGTTTAAAAGGAGACTGTTTTGTTACTATATTTTAAAATTTATGCTATTAATGTTACTATTTCACATGGCAGCCCTGTAGAAACGGAACTCAGTTGTTCACCCTCCTTTTGTCTCAATGAGGTATCTCATCATTAGCAAAACTGATCAGATCTTGATGGACAAAATATATTGTCATTAGAAAACCTGACCTGATCTTGATCTCATCATCAAACAATGGCAATATCTTCATTATTCAGAATTCAATCGGCATTCTCGATGACGAGGTATCTTGTCAATAGCAAAATTGATCAGATCTTGATGGACGAGATTTTTTGTCGAAACCACTTGGAGGGTTAAGTGAGGAGTGCCTGTAGTCAGAAAGAAAAATTCACGAACACAATGAAACTCGCATGAATGTTAGAAAACATTTTACGGAGACTGGTTAACATTGAGTTAGACAGGTCCTCTCATTTGGCTAAGTACTAGGGGTGTTCAAATGAAAAGGTACGAAACGACACTGGGTATAATTGAAGTCTATTCAAAAGTAATCACCAGAGTACTGAGCACAACTATTCTACTGTTTCACGAGCCGAAGGATTCCCTGTTCCCAAAATTCCTGTGGCTGTGACAAGAGCCAGTCCTCCACTGTGTCCTTCAGTTCGTCGTTCGAGTGGAAGCGCTTCCCTTTGAGATGTTTTTTAGCGGACAAAACAGATGGAAGTTGTAGGGCGATATGTCCTAGCTGCAGGGCGGATGCTCAAGCTGCTCCCTCTTGAACTTGGCCAGTACACTTTGTGTGACCCTGGAGACGTGTGGACGCGCATCATCGTGGAGCAGAATCACTCCCTCCGTGAGCAGCCCAGGCCGTTTGCTCTTGATGGACTTGCGTAGGCTACGGAGTGTCTCACCTACCGGTTTAACACCTTCCGCAATCAGAAATCTGATAACACCTCGCTGCTCCTCAATCGTCGAATTTTGCAATGTGAATGCCATGATGGCCTCACACGCACTGCCGCGTCAATTGGACGGAACACACAACTGCATGCTTCTCTTCTGCGTCATGTGCGGGCGCCCGCGCATGCACACAACCACGCCGGTACTCGTGCATTCGCTTCCTTAGATGTCTCACTACGTTATCCCGAAGCGGCATTTTCAAATTTCAACCAGTTTGGTTTTTACGACGTTTCGTACCTTTTCATTTGAACACTCCTCGTATAATGCACAAACATGTTATTTTCTGAATAACTCTTATACTCAAGTAAAAGCAGCAAATTTTGTTTTTATTGGCCATTGGTACAAAATTTAAAAGATAAAACTTGTGCTTTTTAACCAAATATAGAAAACTAAAAATTGCTTTTGTATTGAGTACAATGGTGATTTTGCATAAAAATATTGCAATGAGGTAATTAATAAAAATATATTTTGTATGTTCCAATAATTAACCATGTAGGTTCTATGGAAATTAAAGATTACATGGATGGACAAATGCAAATATTTTTCAAAAACTATTCTGTGAAAACTCTTGGGAATTTATTTTTATGTGAGAATATTCTAGCTTTAAGGTGTATTCAGAAAAACATATCTAAACAAGACAAGTATATTTTCGAAATTAAGGTAATTGGTTTTTACCTTATTTATTGATGTCAAAGATTTAAATAAACGTGTTGTGCTAGGTTTTCAAGTACAAGGGCTTCCTTACCATTGGTTTATATTACATATTTGACGCTATTTATATTTGTCTAAATTAATCAACTGCTTCCCAAAATATGACTGAAAAACTTGTTCTAATTAAAATTTTCAGTAATATGTAATACAGAACAAAAGAAATTTCAGAAAATGTAAAATGGAAATGTGTAAAGCTGAAATGTTCAGCAATGTACTCCAGAAAAAGAAACTTTCACCTGAACTTAACATCGTTGTTGCTGCAATAAGACAGACATAAAATGTGTTCCCTTTTTGCAGAAGGCACCATTTAAGAAAAATAACTCAAAATTCCTGCAAAACAGTGCATGTGACTGGCTAGATTAAGATTGTGCCAAATATCTTTTGTCTTTTTATGTGCAATAAAAGTTGGGTACTTCTCAGCTGTCTACTTGTTTTCTGCATCAAGTCAAGTTTCTTGGTGATATTTGCATTTACTTCTGCTGGCATCTATTGATGCTTTTATTATTTTGCAGTTACTAAATGCAATTTTTATTTAATTTCATAAAAAATAAGGTACCTTTTAATAATTTACAATTTAAAGCATTTATAATTCTGATATAATAATTATCACAATGGTAATCATGTTACCATTGTGCCAAAAAGTCACCAAGTAAATGCAAATGGTGCCGAAAAAATCACCAAGAAAATGTGACCAGAGATAACCGAGAAGTACTAAAAGTTTCATTTGCCTCCTAATTTTTTTGCACATGACCTATTGCAGAAATAGAGTATTGTATTCAAAACTAAAATGCAAGGATGAGTCAGTAATTATCACAGCTATAAACTTTATTTCAATAAAAATAGACAACTTGCAACAACATAATTTTTCAACCTGATCAAATTCACTTGTAAAATGGTAACTTTCATACTTGATACAAGTTGAGATGTAAATAACTGCTCCATCGAGTCCTTGTGTGCCAAGGCATTTGTTAAAATAGCTATTTGTTTTCCGTTACAGTTTGTGAAATCTAGCATCAATGTTGTACAAGTTTTGCTTACGTGAATGTGTAACATTTCTTTTGTGAATGTTTTTATACCACTTGAAATGTGTAAAATTGTGCTAAGCTCTAGTGTGCTGTGTAATTAGTTTTTATTTGTATTAGTGACATTGTTTAAGACATGCTAATGGAGCTACAGATTATGGCTTGTGTTTCTGTGCAGACTTATGAAAAATATTAAGACTGTATAATTGGACTTGTTTAGTAAAAGAAGTCTATTCTTTTAAAATTTTATTTTAAAATTTCTCTTTTTATTACTTACATTTAAAGCAGTGTTTTATTGGTAAGTGAAACTTTTCATACATGCTCTACAAGATCATAGATTATACTGAAGGGACCATTTTTCGATGCGACTAATTTTGTTTTTTGTAAAGCTTTAAGAAATAATAAAAAGAATAGTTTGATTTTCTAGTTAATTTTACATATGTAAATATTAAAAAAAAAACGCTAGTATAATACTAAATCTTCGCTTCAGTGTATAAATAATGTCTATTGAACGAAAAAAATTCCAAATTAGGATCTTCGATACGAGAGGTTTTTCTGTTAAGCTAAATGTAGGTGGCGATAGTGCTTTTGTGACGAAACGTTCTTCCAGTACATATTCCTGACGTGATGTCACTCGACTTGTTTTTAGAATAGGATTTCTGCACGTTGCCAATACAAATTCCAAACAATGAATCCTGAATTAATTTGGGTCGAGGTAGGTAACCGGGGGTTGCGAGTTCGAATCCAACCAAAGACCGTCGTGTATAGAGGGGCTGGTGTGCATTAAATCTATCGTGGCCTCAAATGTCTTCGTTGGCGTGGTGTGGAAGTTTAGAGAGGGGTGCCAGCTTGGGTTTGACCTCGTCATCTGACCATGGTTCAAAATTACATGGTGTGATCTTTCCCTTCGGGATTGATCTGGAAAGCAACCCGATGTGTTTCTCCAGTGCGACGTTAATCCAACTGCTTACCTTATGGCCCTGAACGAAGGATGAATATCATATGTGTAGTCTCACAAGAAAGGGCAGTCTGACAACTTCTGTCACCCATATATTTGTACGAGGCTATGGTACCAGATATATTTGTTACTTTTACCTTAAGGGCCCCTAGCTGAGCAGCTTAGACCAAGTCCAAGAGTCCAAAAACACTCTCAGAAAGCTCAACTGTAGATCAGTACTTGCATAGAGATTCTCTCTTGCCAGACCAATACAAGACAGAGGACGATCTGTGAAGGCCTATTCGGTGTTACATTTTAGGAAAGATGGAAATGCTTTATGGCCCTGAATGAAGGATGGATATTGGATGTGCCATTTCAAGTCTAGAAAGAGCAGTCATCTGACTTGTATATTTGAGCGAGGCTACAGTACCAGATAATGAGTTGTCGGGACTCCAATTTTTATTATTTTGGCTATTGATGGTGAATAACTGGTTAAATAAGTTAGTGAGCAAGGTGTGTGTGAAAGCTTGCCCGTGTCTTCTGGCAAGTTTGTCCGCAGTTTTAGTGTATATTTTTTAGAAATTAAAATGATCTTTGATGTAATTATTTAAAAATTAATAACTGCTTAGGTGTGTGATGCATTTGAAGTGAAAAATGTTCTTCCAACCTCAAAAAAATTATGAAAATGTTGTTTTAATTTATGTGTATCAATAAAATTGCTTCAAAGGTAAATTGTGTTTCATATATTTAACTCGTGTATCACATTTTTAGACTAATTTTTGTCGCGGGTCTACTTTAAGATTCAAGTTGAGTTAACCCTCCTGGTGATTGTCTGGACGAGGTATCTCGTCATTAACAAAACAGATCAGATCTTAATGGGCGAGATATCTCGTCACTAGAAAAAAAAGATCTCGATTTCGTCATAAATCGGCAATATCTTGATGGCGCGAAATCTCGTCGAAACCATTTGAAGGGTAAAATGAGTTAAGAAATCGAAAAAGAGGCTGCTGTGACACTGGGTTTTCCCACTGCGCTAGCAACCTGTGAGTTGTATGCGGCGCAGGTTCGATTCCTGTAACGTACCCTGGGTGTATTTGTCTTCTGTATCAGTAAAACCTTCTTTTTTTTACTTGTTCCTAGTTTGAGGTAGGTATTTTTAATTAGCGTCACACTTGAGCAACGCAACGGGCTATTTGTTCCTAGTTTGAAGGGGCCGCGGTAGCCCGATTGGAAGAGTAACGGATTAGCAACCAAAGACCGTGTACAAAGGGCTGGTTCATGTTACATCTCTCATGGCCCCAAATGTCCTCACGTTGTCTTGGTGTGTAAGTTTGGAGAGTGGGGTGCCAGATCAGGTGTGACCTCGTCATCTGACCGTGGTTCAAAATTACGTGGTGTTGTCCTCGGATCTTTTCCTTTGGGATTGATCCTGGACCGTCATCAATAGCCCGTTGTGTTGCTCCAGTGTGACGGTAATTAAAATACCTACCTCAGATCTTTCCCTTTGGGATTGATTCCGGACATTCATCAATAGCCTGTTGTGTTGCTCCCGTGTGACATTAAAGTACCTACCTGGGTCATAATAACTAAAAAACAAACTAGTTAAGAAATTAATAACTTATGCAGAAAAGGCCAAAAATCAACTAATGTCAAATATATTTACAGTCCTCTAAAGTTTTGTATTTTTATGAGCCAGGAACGGTGTTATTTCCCTGCAAAATTCAAATCTAAACGTTTTAATCACTACTTCTGTTCATTTTTATTTGTATTAAACCCCTTAACCAGTTAAGCAACATCACTGAGGTGAATGAAAAAGGCGGAAAGCAACTAATTTCGAAGTCCAATACAACAATTTTGCTTTGCAGAGGATCCCCTTTTCAGAAAACCGTTCGCATTTCTATCAGTCGAAAAGGAACGGTGGTCTTTGTGAATATAACAGCAGCAAAGCACTCGCAAACAAAAGACCTGGTAGAAAACTTTCATTAACATCTAAATGCTTCTTCTGTTGGGGGTGTCCACGTCTTTTGTGGTCCGGACCCTCATTATGTGACGCGAAGCCTCTTCACACCCTCTCCTCAGCGCACGGACACAAAGGGACCTTCGGAACCATTGTCAGGCCCGACTCTATGCTCTTTTTAGTTCAGGCGAATGGCAACGGAAAGGATTTCGAGATGTGAGTTAGTCATTTGAATACTGCAAGAATTGCTCGGGCTATTGTTCGCTTTACCGTTTTTTGATGAATCGAATGAGGGAACGATATCTGCGGAATATGTTCTTTTCTTGTTCCGAGTTCCATTTTTCGAGGGGGGAGGGGGTCGTAGAGCGAGTCGGAAGTGAACGGTTTTTGCTGAGATTGGGAGTTTTTCGGAATGTTTCTCCTCGAAATCGTGCTATGGAAAGTTCGCGGATAAGTCTCGAAATGTTTATCTTCGAACTGTTTTAAGAGGGGGACGGTAAAGGCCTGGTCACTCTTGCAAAAGTTTTTGATGTTGCAAAAACAAATGCTGAAGTCTTCACATCTAATTTTGAATAAACAACAAAATTTTCAATGTTAACACCAGGTTTGAATGTTTAAAAACCGATTCTACATATATTGTCAGTCTAAGTATGAAATTTCATGAATTTACTATAGTTATATCCGGAGAGATTCAAGTTTTTTCGTCTTTTGGATTTCCCCTAGACGTAGTAATGAAAATTTAAGTGTAGTGATAATACTATCCGTTGGAAAGCTGAAATTTTGTATGGTCAGATTTAAAATCCTTCTGAATCGAGGGCAGCGGTAGCCTGGTTGGAAGAGTAACGGATTAGCAACCGGAGGGTTGCGAGTTCGAATCCAACCTCGTGTTCAAAGAGGGCTGGTGTACGTTAAATCAGTCGGGGCATCAAATTTCCTCACGTTGGCGTGGTGTGGAAGTTTGGAGAGTGCGGTACCAGCTCTGGTGTGACCTCGTCATCTGACCGTGGTTCGAAATTACGTGGTGTGGTCTTCGAATCTTTCCCTTCGGGTTTGATCCCGAACCGTTCTTAATAGCCCGTTGTGTTGCTCCAGTGCGACGATAATTACATTACCTACCTTCTGAATCGAGTTCTATCAACTATATCATGGTACCTAGTCATAACATTATTAATGTAATGATATTACAAATTAAAAACTATTTAGAAAATAAAGCGTTGTGTTGATTTTGTTCGGATTCCTTAATAGCAATATGGTGCAAAATATCAGCGTTATAGAAATGTTATTTAGAAAGATATCAATAATCTGAGAAGCTAAAAAAAGGGGGACTAAATTTTCATTGACATTTAGTGAATTTTCAAAGTTACAGGGTTTAGGGTGGGTGAGTCAAAGTTAGGGTTAAGGGAGATCAGCTTTCAAAGCATCCATGATGTCTATTCGGGGGATTATAGGTGGTTTTAAAGCAAGATAACCAGTAGAAAGACGGAAATTATTCAGCGAACAAAATGCAGGCTGACTAAACGCGATGAGATAAGATTGAGTAAGTGAAAGGAGAGTTTTTTCTCCTTTCAAAAGAGAAGTCTTTTCATAGCCTTACACAAAGGACTAGGCCTAGGACTGTCACTCCGGCCTTTCACGCTAAAAAGCACACAGAGCAGGCGGTCACCTTGAATTTTACTTTGGGGAGGCTGAGAAAAAGGTCACTCATAATCATGGTCAGAAGTGTAGTCAAGATTTCCTTTCTTCCTTTTGGATTAGTTGGTTGGGTTCTGTCTTATGACGCAAAGACCGTTAGTTGGCAGCTGCTCCAAATTCAAGTGATGGTTGGTGACAGACAACTTCAAGTGATGGTTGGTTTTCAGGGTTTTATGGCGCACGGGCCATATTTGGCCATGCTGCGCCAGTCTCAAAACATACAATATCAAGTGATAGACACATACAATGAAGGTTTTACTGACACGGAAGAAAGAAATACACCCAGGGAGGAATGCACCTGACAGGAATCAAGCCTGAGCTGCCTACAACTCGAAGGTTGCTAGCGCAGTGGGCATACCCACTAAGTCACGACGGCCCCTTAAGTAATGGACATAGTCGTTGTGTGAATTATGTCAAATGATGGAACATTTATGTGAGTTATTTCTTGCTTAATATAAAAAGGACGTGTAGGTGGTTGGAGGAAATCGGCTGTGGAATTTTCTCAATCATCAGTTCCTTTTATTTTGGCTTTCACGAAAGTAAAAATATTTCTACCACATTTCCCTCACGCGGCAGCCCGGTTGGAGGAGTAACGGATTAGCAACCGGAGGGTTACGAGTTCGAATCCAACCAAAGACCATCGTGTACAAGGGGCGTGGTACACGATAAATCTGCCATGTCCTCAGATGTCCTCACGTTGGCGTAGTGTGGAAGTTTGGAGAGTGGGTTGTCAGCTCAGGTGTGCCCTCGTCATATGACCGTGGTTCAAAATTACAAGTTGGTGTCCTCGTACTTTCCCCTCGGGGTTGATCTCGGACCGTCGCCAATAGCCCATTGTGTTGCTCCAGTGCGACGTTAATTTAACTACCTACATGTTCAAACCAAGATGTATATATGCAAATCTTTTTGGGTAAAGTTAAATGTAGATGGCTTTAGTGTTTACGTAGTAGAAAGGGTTTCATGGACGTATTCCGGAAGTGAAGGCACTAGACCACATTTTAGGGTTTGATTCCATCCAATTGTTTACGGATGGATATTTGACGATCAAGAACCTCATTCGATGTGGATGGATTTTTTGGAGACAATCGATTCAAGTGCAGCCTATTACTCATTCCCATAGACACCAGTGTCTCGAGACCTACTTGTTATCGGCCCATGGTTCAAAACTACAAGGCGTTGTCTTCGGACATTTCCAGGGGTGCATCCAGGACTGTCGCCAATAGCCTGTTGCGTTGCTCCAGTGCGACGTTAATTCAACAATTAATTCCGTAGTTAATTCCGTTTTTAGTATGTGTAGGTATTGAAAATGTGGCTCCTTTACTAATTGAAACGTATACTTGTACCCGTTCCTCGTTATCGTAAAGTAGTTTAGGTTCCTAAAAAAAAGGATGGTGATTGGGGTACACTGGTGTGCGAACGTTAGACTTTATCTCGCTATAATTCCCAATACCTGTACAAAAATATTAGTTTAGAATTTTTCTTCCTAATGGTCATTAAGACATACTATCTAGAAATAGGTGTAACGAATTCAGTTTTTAAATGAAACTTAATAATTGCAATGCCTTCGTGGCGCAATCGGTTAGCGCGTTCGGCTGTTAACCGAAAGGTTGGTGGTTCGAGTCCACCCGTAGGCGAAGCTAATTCTTTTAAAAATTTCAATGAACTTTTTCTATATATTTTAGAACAATGTTACCTATAATTTTTTATCGTGTTTTACCTGTCACCGTTGTCAGGATGTGTAGGTGTTGAAAATGTGGCTCTTTTACTATTGACATGTATACTTGTACCGGTTCCTCGTTATCATAATGGATATTAGGTTCCTAAAAAAAAGGATATTGATTGGGGTCCACTGGTGTGCGAACGTTAGAATTTATCTCGCTATAATTCCCCATACCGCTACAAAAATATTAGTTTAGAATTTTTCTTCCTAATGGTCATTAAGACATTCTATCTAGAAATAGGTGTAACGAATTCAGTTTTTAAATGAAACTTAATAATTGCAATGCCTTCGTGGCGCAATCGGTTAGCGCGTTCGGCTGTTAACCGAAAGGTTGGTGGTTCGAGTCCACCCGTAGGCGAAGCTAATTCTTTTAAAAATTTCAATTAACTTTTTCTATATATTTTAGAACAATGATACCTATAATTTTTTATCGTGTTTTACCTGTCACCGTTGTCAGGATGTGTAGGTGTTGAAAATGTGGCTCTTTTTCTAATTGACACGTATCCTGGTACCGGTTCTTCGTTATCATAAATGATATTAGGTTCCTAATAAAAAGGATGGTGATTGGGGTCCACTGGTGTGCGAACGTTAGACTTTATCTCGCTATAATTCCCCATACCTCTACAAAAATATTAGTTTAGAATTTTTCTTAATAATGGTCATTCAGACATTCTATCGTGAAATAGGGTAACGAATTCAGTTTTTAAATGAAACTTAATAATTGCAAGGCCTTCGTGGCGCAATCGGTTAGCGCGTTCGGCTGTTAACCGAAAGGTTGGTGGTTCGAGTCCACCCGTAGGCGAAGCTAATTCATTTAAAAATTTCAATTACCTCTTCTGTACATTTTAGAACAATGTTACCTATAATTTTGTATCGTGTTTTACCTGTCACCGTTGTCAGGATGTGTAGGTGTTGAAAATGTGGCTATTTTACTAATTGACACGTATACTTGTACCGGTTCCTCGTTATCATAAAGGATATTAGGTTCCTAAAGAAAAGGATGGTGATTGGGGTCCACTGGTGTGCAAACGTTAGACTTTATCTCGCTATAATTCCCCATACCTTCACAAAAATATTAGTTTAGAATTTTTCTTCCTAATGGTCATTAAGATAATCTATCTAGAAATAGGTGTAACGAATTCAGTTTTTAAATGAAACTTAATAATTGCAAGGCTTTCGTGGCGCAATCGGTTAGCGCGTTCGGCTGTTAACCGAAAGGTTGGTGGTTAGAGTCCACCCATAGGCAAAGCTAATTCTTTTAAATATTTCAATGAACTTTTTCTATATATTTTAGAACAATGTTACCTATAATTTTTTATCGTGTTTTACCTGTCACCGTTGTCAGGATGTGTAGGTGTTGAAATTGTGGCTCTTTTACTAATTGACACGTATACTGGTACCGGTTCCTCGTTATCATAAAGGATATTAGGTTCCTAAAAAAAAGGATGGTGATTGGGGTCCACTGGTGTGCGAACGTTAGACTCTATCTCGCTATCTCGCTATAATTCCCCATACCTCTACCAAAATATTAGTTTAGAATTCTTCTTCCTAATGGTCATTCAGACATTCTATCTAGAAATAGGTGTAACGAATTCAGTTTTTAAATGAAACTTAACAATTGCAAAGCCTTCGTGGCGCAATCGGTTAGCGCGTTCGGCTGTTAACCGAAAGGTTGGTGGTTCGAGTCCACCCGTAGGCGAAGCTAATTCTTTTAAAAGTTTCAATTAACTTTTTCTATATATTTTAGAACAATGTTACCTATAATTTTTTATCGTGTTTTACCTGTCACCGTTGTCAGGATGTGTAGGTGTTGAAAATGTGGCTCTTTTACTTATTGACACGTATACTTGTACCGGTTCCTCGTTATCATAAAGGATATTAGGTTCCTAAAAAAGGATATTGATTGGGGTCCACTGGTGTGCGAACGTTAGACTCTATCTCGCTATAATTCCCCATACCTCTACAAAAATATTAGTTTAGAATTTTTCTTCCTAATGGTCATTAAGATAATCTATCTAGAAATAGGTGTAACGATTTCAGTTTTTAAATGAAACTTAATAATTGCAAGGCTTTCGTGGAGCAATCGGTTAGCGCGTTCGGCTGTTAAATGAAAGGTTGGTAGTTCGAGTCCACCCGTAGGCGAAGCTAATTCTTTTTAAAATTTCAATGAACTTTTTCTATATATTTTAGAACAATGTTACCTATAATTTTTTATCGTGTTTTAACAGTCACCGTTGTCAGGATGTGTAGATGTTGAAAATGTGGCTCTTTTATTAATTGAAACGTATACTGGTACCGGTTCTTCGTTATCATAAAGGATATTAGGTTCCTAAAAAAAGGATATTGATTGGGGTCCACTGGTGTGCGAACGTTAGACTCTATCTCGCTATAATTCCCCATACCTCTACAAAAATATTAGTTTAGAATTTTTCTTCCTAATGGTCATTAAGACATTCTATCTTGAAATAGGGTAACGAATTCAGTTTTTAAATGGAACTTAATAATTGCAAGGCCTTCGTGGCGCAATCGGTTAGCGCGTTCGGCTGTTAACCGAAAGGTTGGTGGTTCGAGTCCACACGTAGGCGAAGCTAATTCATTTAAAAATTTCAATTACCTCTTCTATACATTTTAGAACAATGTTACCTATAATTTTGTATCGTGTTTTACCTGTCACCGTTGTCAGGATGTGTAGGTGTTGAAAATGTGGCTCTTTTACTAATTGACACGTATACTTGTACCGGTTCCTCGTTATCATAAAGGATATTAGGTTCCTAAAAAAAGGATGGTGATTGGGGTCCACTGGTGTGCGAACGTTAGACTTTATCTCGCTATAATTCCATATACCTGTACAAAAATATTAGTTTAGAATTTTTCTTCCTAATGGTCATTAAGACATTCTATCTAGAAATAGGTGTAACGAATTCAGTTTTTAAATGAAACTTAATAATTGCAATGCCTTCGTGGCGCAATCGGTTTGCGCGTTCGGCTGTTAACCGAAAGGTTGGTGGTTAGAGTCCACCCATAGGCGAAGCTAATTCTTTTAAAAATTTCAATGAACTTTTTCTATATATTTTAGAACAATGTTACCTATAATTTTTTATCGTGTTTTACCTGTCACCGTTGTCAGGATGTGTAGGTGTTGAAAATGTGGCTGTTTTACTAATTGACACGTATACTTGTACCGGTTCCTCGTTATCATAAAGGATATTAGGTTCCTAATAAAAAGGATGGTGATTGGGGTCCACTGGTGTGCGAACGTTAGACTTTATCTCGCTATAATTCCCCATACCTCTACAAAAATATTAGTTTAGAATTCTTCTTCCCAATGGTCATTAAGACATTCTATCTAGAAATAGGTGTAACGAATTGAGTTTTTAAATGAAACTTAATAATTACAAGGCCTTCGTGGCGCAATCGGTTAGCGCGTTCGGCTGTTAACCGAACGGTTGGTAGTTCGAGTCCACCCGTAGGCGAAGCTAATTCTTTTTAAAATTTCAATGAACTTTTTCTATATATTTTAGAACAATGTTACCTATAATTTTTTATCGTGTTTTACCTGTCACCGTTGTCAGGATGTGTAGGTGTTGAAAATGTGGCTGTTTTACTAATTGACACGTATACTGGGACCGGTTCTTCGTTATCATAAAGGATATTAGGTTCCTAATAAAAAGGATGGTGATTGGGGTCCACTGGTGTGCGAACGTTAGACTTTATCTCGCTATAATTCCCCATACCTCTACAAAAATATTAGTTTAGAATTTTTCTTCCTAATGGTCATTCAGACATTCTATCTTGAAATAGGGTAACGAAATCAGTTTTTAAATGAAACATAATAATTGCAAGGCCTTCGTGGCGCAATCGGTTAGCGCGTTCGGCTGTTAACCTAAAGGTTGGTGGTTCGAGTCCATCCGTAGGCGAAGCTAGTTCTTTTAAAAATTTCAATCAACTTTTTTTATATATATACATTAGAACAATGTTACCTAAAATTTTTTATCGTGTTTTACCTGTCACCGTTGTCAGGATGTGTAGGTGTTGAAAATGTGGCTCTTTTACTAATTGACACGTATACTTGTACCGGTTCCTCGTTATCATAATGGATATTAGGTTCCTAAAAAAAAGGATGGTGATTGGGGTCCCTGATGAACGAACGTTAGATTTTATCTCGCTACAATTCCCCATACCTCTACAAAAATTTTAGTTTAGAATTTTTCTTCCTAATGGTCATTCAGACATTCTATCTAGAAATAGGTGTAAAGAATTCAGTTTTTAAATGGAGCTTAATAATTGCAAAGCCTTCGTGGCGCAATCGCTTAGCGCGTTCGGCTGTTAACCGAAACGTTGGTGGTTCGAGTCCACCCGTAGGCGAAGCTAATTCATTTAAAAATTTCAATTACCTCTTCTGTACATTTTAGAACAATGTTACCTATAATTTTGTATCGTGTTTTACCTGTCACCGTTGTCAGGATGTGTAGGTGTTGAAAATGTGGCTATTTTACTAATTGACACGTATACTTGTACCGGTTCCTCGTTATCATAAAGGATATTAGGTTCCTAAAGAAAAGGATGGTGATTGGGGTCCACTGGTGTGCAAACGTTAGACTTTATCTCGCTATAATTCCCCATACCTTCACAAAAATATTAGTTTAGAATTTTTCTTCCTAATGGTCATTAAGATAATCTATCTAGAAATAGGTGTAACGAATTCAGTTTTTAAATGAAACTTAATAATTGCAAGGCTTTCGTGGCGCAATCGGTTAGCGCGTTCGGCTGTTAACCGAAAGGTTGGTGGTTAGAGTCCACCCATAGGCAAAGCTAATTCTTTTAAATATTTCAATGAACTTTTTCTATATATTTTAGAACAATGTTACCTATAATTTTTTATCGTGTTTTACCTGTCACCGTTGTCAGGATGTGTAGGTGTTGAAATTGTGGCTCTTTTACTAATTGACACGTATACTGGTACCGGTTCCTCGTTATCATAAAGGATATTAGGTTCCTAAAAAAAAGGATGGTGATTGGGGTCCACTGGTGTGCGAACGTTAGACTCTATCTCGCTATCTCGCTATAATTCCCCATACCTCTACCAAAATATTAGTTTAGAATTCTTCTTCCTAATGGTCATTCAGACATTCTATCTAGAAATAGGTGTAACGAATTCAGTTTTTAAATGAAACTTAACAATTGCAAAGCCTTCGTGGCGCAATCGGTTAGCGCGTTCGGCTGTTAACCGAAAGGTTGGTGGTTCGAGTCCACCCGTAGGCGAAGCTAATTCTTTTAAAAGTTTCAATTAACTTTTTCTATATATTTTAGAACAATGTTACCTATAATTTTTTATCGTGTTTTACCTGTCACCGTTGTCAGGATGTGTAGGTGTTGAAAATGTGGCTCTTTTACTTATTGACACGTATACTTGTACCGGTTCCTCGTTATCATAAAGGATATTAGGTTCCTAAAAAAGGATATTGATTGGGGTCCACTGGTGTGCGAACGTTAGACTCTATCTCGCTATAATTCCCCATACCTCTACAAAAATATTAGTTTAGAATTTTTCTTCCTAATGGTCATTAAGATAATCTATCTAGAAATAGGTGTAACGATTTCAGTTTTTAAATGAAACTTAATAATTGCAAGGCTTTCGTGGAGCAATCGGTTAGCGCGTTCGGCTGTTAAATGAAAGGTTGGTAGTTCGAGTCCACCCGTAGGCGAAGCTAATTCTTTTTAAAATTTCAATGAACTTTTTCTATATATTTTAGAACAATGTTACCTATAATTTTTTATCGTGTTTTAACAGTCACCGTTGTCAGGATGTGTAGGTGTTGAAAATGTGGCTCTTTTATTAATTGAAACGTATACTGGTACCGGTTCTTCGTTATCATAAAGGATATTAGGTTCCTAAAAAAAGGATATTGATTGGGGTCCACTGGTGTGCGAACGTTAGACTCTATCTCGCTATAATTCCCCATACCTCTACAAAAATATTAGTTTAGAATTTTTCTTCCTAATGGTCATTAAGACATTCTATCTTGAAATAGGGTAACGAATTCAGTTTTTAAATGGAACTTAATAATTGCAAGGCCTTCGTGGCGCAATCGGTTAGCGCGTTCGGCTGTTAACCGAAAGGTTGGTGGTTCGAGTCCACACGTAGGCGAAGCTAATTCATTTAAAAATTTCAATTACCTCTTCTATACATTTTAGAACAATGTTACCTATAATTTTGTATCGTGTTTTACCTGTCACCGTTGTCAGGATGTGTAGGTGTTGAAAATGTGGCTCTTTTACTAATTGACACGTATACTTGTACCGGTTCCTCGTTATCATAAAGGATATTAGGTTCCTAAAAAAAGGATGGTGATTGGGGTCCACTGGTGTGCGAACGTTAGACTTTATCTCGCTATAATTCCATATACCTGTACAAAAATATTAGTTTAGAATTTTTCTTCCTAATGGTCATTAAGACATTCTATCTAGAAATAGGTGTAACGAATTCAGTTTTTAAATGAAACTTAATAATTGCAATGCCTTCGTGGCGCAATCGGTTTGCGCGTTCGGCTGTTAACCGAAAGGTTGGTGGTTAGAGTCCACCCATAGGCGAAGCTAATTCTTTTAAAAATTTCAATGAACTTTTTCTATATATTTTAGAACAATGTTACCTATAATTTTTTATCGTGTTTTACCTGTCACCGTTGTCAGGATGTGTAGGTGTTGAAAATGTGGCTGTTTTACTAATTGACACGTATACTTGTACCGGTTCCTCGTTATCATAAAGGATATTAGGTTCCTAATAAAAAGGATGGTGATTGGGGTCCACTGGTGTGCGAACGTTAGACTTTATCTCGCTATAATTCCCCATACCTCTACAAAAATATTAGTTTAGAATTCTTCTTCCCAATGGTCATTAAGACATTCTATCTAGAAATAGGTGTAACGAATTGAGTTTTTAAATGAAACTTAATAATTACAAGGCCTTCGTGGCGCAATCGGTTAGCGCGTTCGGCTGTTAACCGAAAGGTTGGTAGTTCGAGTCCACCCGTAGGCGAAGCTAATTCTTTTTAAAATTTCAATGAACTTTTTCTATATATTTTAGAACAATGTTACCTATAATTTTTTATCGTGTTTTACCTGTCACCGTTGTCAGGATGTGTAGGTGTTGAAAATGTGGCTGTTTTACTAATTGACACGTATACTGGGACCGGTTCTTCGTTATCATAAAGGATATTAGGTTCCTAATAAAAAGGATGGTGATTGGGGTCCACTGGTGTGCGAACGTTAGACTTTATCTCGCTATAATTCCCCATACCTCTACAAAAATATTAGTTTAGAATTTTTCTTCCTAATGGTCATTCAGACATTCTATCTTGAAATAGGGTAACGAAATCAGTTTTTAAATGAAACATAATAATTGCAAGGCCTTCGTGGCGCAATCGGTTAGCGCGTTCGGCTGTTAACCTAAAGGTTGGTGGTTCGAGTCCATCCGTAGGCGAAGCTAGTTCTTTTAAAAATTTCAATCAACTTTTTTTATATATATACATTAGAACAATGTTACCTAAAATTTTTTATCGTGTTTTACCTGTCACCGTTGTCAGGATGTGTAGGTGTTGAAAATGTGGCTCTTTTACTAATTGACACGTATACTTGTACCGGTTCCTCGTTATCATAATGGATATTAGGTTCCTAAAAAAAAGGATGGTGATTGGGGTCCCTGATGAACGAACGTTAGATTTTATCTCGCTACAATTCCCCATACCTCTACAAAAATTTTAGTTTAGAATTTTTCTTCCTAATGGTCATTCAGACATTCTATCTAGAAATAGGTGTAAAGAATTCAGTTTTTAAATGGAGCTTAATAATTGCAAAGCCTTCGTGGCGCAATCGCTTAGCGCGTTCGGCTGTTAACCGAAACGTTGGTGGTTCGAGTCCACCCGTAGGCGAAGCTAATTCTTTTAAAAATTTCAATTAAATTTTTCTATATATTTTAGAATAATGTTACCTATAATTTTTTATCGTGTTTTACCTGTCACCGTTGTCAGGATGTGTAGGTGTTGAAAATGTGGCTTTTTACTAATTGAAACGTATACTGGTACCGGTTCTTCGTTATCATAAAGGATATTAGGTTCCTAAAAAAAGGATATTGATTGGGGTCCACTGGTGTGCGAACGTTAGACTTTATCTCGCTATAATTCCCCATACCTGTTCAAAAATATTAGTTTAGAATTTTCCTTCCTAATGGTCATTAAGACATACTATCTAGAAATAGGTGTAACGAATTCAGTTTTTAAATGAAACTTAATAATTGCAATGCCTTCGTGGCGCAATCGGTTAGCGCGTTCGGCTGTTAACCGAAAGGTTGGTGGTTCGAGTCCACCCGTAGGCGAAGCTAATTCTTTTAAAAATTTCAATGAACTTTTTCTATATATTTTAGAACAATGTTACCTATAATTTTTTATCGTGTTTTACCTGTCACCGTTGTCAGGATGTGTAGGTGTTGAAAATGTGGCTCTTTTACTATTGACATGTATACTTGTACCGGTTCCTCGTTATCATAATGGATATTAGGTTCCTAAAAAAAAGGATATTGATTGGGGTCCACTGGTGTGCGAACGTTAGAATTTATCTCGCTATAATTCCCCATACCGCTACAAAAATATTAGTTTAGAATTTTTCTTCCTAATGGTCATTAAGACATTCTATCTAGAAATAGGTGTAACGAATTCAGTTTTTAAATGAAACTTAATAATTGCAATGCCTTCGTGGCGCAATCGGTTAGCGCGTTCGGCTGTTAACCGAAAGGTTGGTGGTTCGAGTCCACCCGTAGGCGAAGCTAATTCTTTTAAAAATTTCAATTAACTTTTTCTATATATTTTAGAACAATGTTACCTATAATTTTTTATCGTGTTTTACCTGTCACCGTTGTCAGGATGTGTAGGTGTTGAAAATGTGGCTCTTTTACTAATTGACACGTATACTTGTACCGGTTCCTCGTTATCATAAAGGATATTAGGTTCCTAACGAAAAGGATGGTGATTGGGGTACACTGGTGTGTGAACGTTAGACTTTATATCGCTATAATTCCCCATACCTCCACAAATATATTAGTTCAGAATTTTTCTTCCTAATGGTCATTAAGACATTCTATCTAGAAATAGGTGTAACGAATTCTGTTTTTAAATGAAACTTAATAAAAGCAAAGCCTTCGTGGCGCAATCGGTTAGCGCATTCGGCTGTTAACCGAAAGGTTGGTGGTTCGAGTCCACCCGTAGGCGAAGCTAATTCTTTTAAAAATTTCAATTAACTTTTTCTATATATTTTAGAACAATGATACCTATAATTTTTTATCGTGTTTTACCTGTCACCGTTGTCAGGATGTGTAGGTGTTGAAAATGTGGCTCTTTTTCTAATTGACACGTATCCTGGTACCGGTTCTTCGTTATCATAAATGATATTAGGTTCCTAATAAAAAGGATGGTGATTGGGGTCCACTGGTGTGCGAACGTTAGACTTTATCTCGCTATAATTCCCCATACCTCTACAAAAATATTAGTTTAGAATTTTTCTTAATAATGGTCATTCAGACATTCTATCGTGAAATAGGGTAACGAATTCAGTTTTTAAATGAAACTTAATAATTGCAAGGCCTTCGTGGCGCAATCGGTTAGCGCGTTCGGCTGTTAACCGAAAGATTGGTGGTTCGAGTCCACCCGTAGGCGAAGCTAATTCATTTAAAAATTTCAATTACCTCTTCTGTACATTTTAGAACAATGTTACCTATAATTTTGTATCGTGTTTTACCTGTCACCGTTGTCAGGATGTGTAGGTGTTGAAAATGTGGCTATTTTACTAATTGACACGTATACTTGTACCGGTTCCTCGTTATCATAAAGGATATTAGGTTCCTAAAGAAAAGGATGGTGATTGGGGTCCACTGGTGTGCAAACGTTAGACTTTATCTCGCTATAATTCCCCATACCTTCACAAAAATATTAGTTTAGAATTTTTCTTCCTAATGGTCATTAAGATAATCTATCTAGAAATAGGTGTAACGAATTCAGTTTTTAAATGAAACTTAATAATTGCAAGGCTTTCGTGGCGCAATCGGTTAGCGCGTTCGGCTGTTAACCGAAAGGTTGGTGGTTAGAGTCCACCCATAGGCAAAGCTAATTCTTTTAAATATTTCAATGAACTTTTTCTATATATTTTAGAACAATGTTACCTATAATTTTTTATCGTGTTTTACCTGTCACCGTTGTCAGGATGTGTAGGTGTTGAAATTGTGGCTCTTTTACTAATTGACACGTATACTGGTACCGGTTCCTCGTTATCATAAAGGATATTAGGTTCCTAAAAAAAAGGATGGTGATTGGGGTCCACTGGTGTGCGAACGTTAGACTCTATCTCGCTATCTCGCTATAATTCCCCATACCTCTACCAAAATATTAGTTTAGAATTCTTCTTCCTAATGGTCATTCAGACATTCTATCTAGAAATAGGTGTAACGAATTCAGTTTTTAAATGAAACTTAACAATTGCAAAGCCTTCGTGGCGCAATCGGTTAGCGCGTTCGGCTGTTAACCGAAAGGTTGGTGGTTCGAGTCCACCCGTAGGCGAAGCTAATTCTTTTAAAAGTTTCAATTAACTTTTTCTATATATTTTAGAACAATGTTACCTATAATTTTTTATCGTGTTTTACCTGTCACCGTTGTCAGGATGTGTAGGTGTTGAAAATGTGGCTCTTTTACTTATTGACACGTATACTTGTACCGGTTCCTCGTTATCATAAAGGATATTAGGTTCCTAAAAAAGGATATTGATTGGGGTCCACTGGTGTGCGAACGTTAGACTCTATCTCGCTATAATTCCCCATACCTCTACAAAAATATTAGTTTAGAATTTTTCTTCCTAATGGTCATTAAGATAATCTATCTAGAAATAGGTGTAACGATTTCAGTTTTTAAATGAAACTTAATAATTGCAAGGCTTTCGTGGAGCAATCGGTTAGCGCGTTCGGCTGTTAAATGAAAGGTTGGTAGTTCGAGTCCACCCGTAGGCGAAGCTAATTCTTTTTAAAATTTCAATGAACTTTTTCTATATATTTTAGAACAATGTTACCTATAATTTTTTATCGTGTTTTAACAGTCACCGTTGTCAGGATGTGTAGGTGTTGAAAATGTGGCTCTTTTATTAATTGAAACGTATACTGGTACCGGTTCTTCGTTATCATAAAGGATATTAGGTTCCTAAAAAAAGGATGGTGATTGGGGTCCACTGGTGTGCGAACGTTAGACTTTATCTCGCTATAATTCCATATAGCTGTACAAAAATATTAGTTTAGAATTTTTCTTCCTAATGGTCATTAAGACATTCTATCTAGAAATAGGTGTAACGAATTCAGTTTTTAAATGAAACTTAATAATTGCAATGCCTTCGTGGCGCAATCGGTTTGCGCGTTCGGCTGTTAACCGAAAGGTTGGTGGTTAGAGTCCACCCATAGGCGAAGCTAATTCTTTTAAAAATTTCAATGAACTTTTTCTATATATTTTAGAACAATGTTACCTATAATTTTTTATCGTGTTTTACCTGTCACCGTTGTCAGGATGTGTAGGTGTTGAAAATGTGGCTGTTTTACTAATTGACACGTATACTTGTACCGGTTCCTCGTTATCATAAAGGATATTAGGTTCCTAATAAAAAGGATGGTGATTGGGGTCCACTGGTGTGCGAACGTTAGACTTTATCTCGCTATAATTCCCCATACCTCTACAAAAATATTAGTTTAGAATTCTTCTTCCCAATGGTCATTAAGACATTCTATCTAGAAATAGGTGTAACGAATTGAGTTTTTAAATGAAACTTAATAATTACAAGGCCTTCGTGGCGCAATTGGTTAGCGCGTTCGGCTGTTAACCGAAAGGTTGGTAGTTCGAGTCCACCCGTAGGCGAAGCTAATTCTTTTTAAAATTTCAATGAACTTTTTCTATATATTTTAGAACAATGTTACCTATAATTTTTTATCGTGTTTTACCTGTCACCGTTGTCAGGATGTGTAGGTGTTGAAAATGTGGCTGTTTTACTAATTGACACGTATACTGGGACCGGTTCTTCGTTATCATAAAGGATATTAGGTTCCTAATAAAAAGGATGGTGATTGGGGTCCACTGGTGTGCGAACGTTAGACTTTATCTCGCTATAATTCCCCATACCTCTACAAAAATATTAGTTTAGAATTTTTCTTCCTAATGGTCATTCAGACATTCTATCTTGAAATAGGGTAACGAAATCAGTTTTTAAATGAAACATAATAATTGCAAGGCCTTCGTGGCGCAATCGGTTAGCGCGTTCGGCTGTTAACCTAAAGGTTGGTGGTTCGAGTCCATCCGTAGGCGAAGCTAGTTCTTTTAAAAATTTCAATCAACTTTTTTTATATATATACATTAGAACAATGTTACCTAAAATTTTTTATCGTGTTTTACCTGTCACCGTTGTCAGGATGTGTAGGTGTTGAAAATGTGGCTCTTTTACTAATTGACACGTATACTTGTACCGGTTCCTCGTTATCATAATGGATATTAGGTTCCTAAAAAAAAGGATGGTGATTGGGGTCCCTGATGAACGAACGTTAGATTTTATCTCGCTACAATTCCCCATACCTCTACAAAAATTTTAGTTTAGAATTTTTCTTCCTAATGGTCATTCAGACATTCTATCTAGAAATAGGTGTAAAGAATTCAGTTTTTAAATGGAGCTTAATAATTGCAAAGCCTTCGTGGCGCAATCGCTTAGCGCGTTCGGCTGTTAACCGAAACGTTGGTGGTTCGAGTCCACCCGTAGGCGAAGCTAATTCATTTAAAAATTTCAATTACCTCTTCTGTACATTTTAGAACAATGTTACCTATAATTTTGTATCGTGTTTTACCTGTCACCGTTGTCAGGATGTGTAGGTGTTGAAAATGTGGCTATTTTACTAATTGACACGTATACTTGTACCGGTTCCTCGTTATCATAAAGGATATTAGGTTCCTAAAGAAAAGGATGGTGATTGGGGTCCACTGGTGTGCAAACGTTAGACTTTATCTCGCTATAATTCCCCATACCTTCACAAAAATATTAGTTTAGAATTTTTCTTCCTAATGGTCATTAAGATAATCTATCTAGAAATAGGTGTAACGAATTCAGTTTTTAAATGAAACTTAATAATTGCAAGGCTTTCGTGGCGCAATCGGTTAGCGCGTTCGGCTGTTAACCGAAAGGTTGGTGGTTAGAGTCCACCCATAGGCAAAGCTAATTCTTTTAAATATTTCAATGAACTTTTTCTATATATTTTAGAACAATGTTACCTATAATTTTTTATCGTGTTTTACCTGTCACCGTTGTCAGGATGTGTAGGTGTTGAAATTGTGGCTCTTTTACTAATTGACACGTATACTGGTACCGGTTCCTCGTTATCATAAAGGATATTAGGTTCCTAAAAAAAAGGATGGTGATTGGGGTCCACTGGTGTGCGAACGTTAGACTCTATCTCGCTATCTCGCTATAATTCCCCATACCTCTACCAAAATATTAGTTTAGAATTCTTCTTCCTAATGGTCATTCAGACATTCTATCTAGAAATAGGTGTAACGAATTCAGTTTTTAAATGAAACTTAACAATTGC
Organism: Meta bourneti; assembly: GCA_933210815.1. Classification (NCBI taxonomy): domain Eukaryota; kingdom Metazoa; phylum Arthropoda; class Arachnida; order Araneae; family Tetragnathidae; genus Meta; species Meta bourneti. The sequence continues at coordinate 63,254,227 of OW119932.1, read as the reverse complement.
AAAGCCTTCGTGGCGCAATCGGTTAGCGCGTTCGGCTGTTAACCGAAAGGTTGGTGGTTCGAGTCCACCCGTAGGCGAAGCTAATTCTTTTAAAAGTTTCAATTAACTTTTTCTATATATTTTAGAACAATGTTACCTATAATTTTTTATCGTGTTTTACCTGTCACCGTTGTCAGGATGTGTAGGTGTTGAAAATGTGGCTCTTTTACTTATTGACACGTATACTTGTACCGGTTCCTCGTTATCATAAAGGATATTAGGTTCCTAAAAAAGGATATTGATTGGGGTCCACTGGTGTGCGAACGTTAGACTCTATCTCGCTATAATTCCCCATACCTCTACAAAAATATTAGTTTAGAATTTTTCTTCCTAATGGTCATTAAGATAATCTATCTAGAAATAGGTGTAACGATTTCAGTTTTTAAATGAAACTTAATAATTGCAAGGCTTTCGTGGAGCAATCGGTTAGCGCGTTCGGCTGTTAAATGAAAGGTTGGTAGTTCGAGTCCACCCGTAGGCGAAGCTAATTCTTTTTAAAATTTCAATGAACTTTTTCTATATATTTTAGAACAATGTTACCTATAATTTTTTATCGTGTTTTAACAGTCACCGTTGTCAGGATGTGTAGGTGTTGAAAATGTGGCTCTTTTAATAATTGAAACGTATACTGGTACCGGTTCTTCGTTATCATAAAGGATATTAGGTTCCTAAAAAAAGGATATTGATTGGGGTCCACTGGTGTGCGAACGTTAGACTCTATCTCGCTATAATTCCCCATACCTCTACAAAAATATTAGTTTAGAATTTTTCTTCCTAATGGTCATTAAGACATTCTATCTTGAAATAGGGTAACGAATTCAGTTTTTAAATGGAACTTAATAATTGCAAGGCCTTCGTGGCGCAATCGGTTAGCGCGTTCGGCTGTTAACCGAAAGGTTGGTGGTTCGAGTCCACACGTAGGCGAAGCTAATTCATTTAAAAATTTCAATTACCTCTTCTATACATTTTAGAACAATGTTACCTATAATTTTGTATCGTGTTTTACCTGTCACCGTTGTCAGGATGTGTAGGTGTTGAAAATGTGGCTCTTTTACTAATTGACACGTATACTTGTACCGGTTCCTCGTTATCATAAAGGATATTAGGTTCCTAAAAAAAGGATATTGATTGGGGTCCACTGGTGTGCGAACGTTAGACTTTATCTCGCTATAATTCCATATACCTGTACAAAAATATTAGTTTAGAATTTTTCTTCCTAATGGTCATTAAGACATTCTATCTAGAAATAGGTGTAACGAATTCAGTTTTTAAATGAAACTTAATAATTGCAATGCCTTCGTGGCGCAATCGGTTTGCGCGTTCGGCTGTTAACCGAAAGGTTGGTGGTTAGAGTCCACCCATAGGCGAAGCTAATTCTTTTAAAAATTTCAATGAACTTTTTCTATATATTTTAGAACAATGTTACCTATAATTTTTTATCGTGTTTTACCTGTCACCGTTGTCAGGATGTGTAGGTGTTGAAAATGTGGCTGTTTTACTAATTGACACGTATACTTGTACCGGTTCCTCGTTATCATAAAGGATATTAGGTTCCTAATAAAAAGGATGGTGATTGGGGTCCACTGGTGTGCGAACGTTAGACTTTATCTCGCTATAATTCCCCATACCTCTACAAAAATATTAGTTTAGAATTCTTCTTCCCAATGGTCATTAAGACATTCTATCTAGAAATAGGTGTAACGAATTGAGTTTTTAAATGAAACTTAATAATTACAAGGCCTTCGTGGCGCAATCGGTTAGCGCGTTCGGCTGTTAACCGAAAGGTTGGTAGTTCGAGTCCACCCGTAGGCGAAGCTAATTCTTTTTAAAATTTCAATGAACTTTTTCTATATATTTTAGAACAATGTTACCTATAATTTTTTATCGTGTTTTACCTGTCACCGTTGTCAGGATGTGTAGGTGTTGAAAATGTGGCTGTTTTACTAATTGACACGTATACTGGGACCGGTTCTTCGTTATCATAAAGGATATTAGGTTCCTAATAAAAAGGATGGTGATTGGGGTCCACTGGTGTGCGAACGTTAGACTTTATCTCGCTATAATTCCCCATACCTCTACAAAAATATTAGTTTAGAATTTTTCTTCCTAATGGTCATTCAGACATTCTATCTTGAAATAGGGTAACGAAATCAGTTTTTAAATGAAACATAATAATTGCAAGGCCTTCGTGGCGCAATCGGTTAGCGCGTTCGGCTGTTAACCTAAAGGTTGGTGGTTCGAGTCCATCCGTAGGCGAAGCTAGTTCTTTTAAAAATTTCAATCAACTTTTTTTATATATATACATTAGAACAATGTTACCTAAAATTTTTTATCGTGTTTTACCTGTCACCGTTGTCAGGATGTGTAGGTGTTGAAAATGTGGCTCTTTTACTAATTGACACGTATACTTGTACCGGTTCCTCGTTATCATAATGGATATTAGGTTCCTAAAAAAAAGGATGGTGATTGGGGTCCCTGATGAACGAACGTTAGATTTTATCTCGCTACAATTCCCCATACCTCTACAAAAATTTTAGTTTAGAATTTTTCTTCCTAATGGTCATTCAGACATTCTATCTAGAAATAGGTGTAAAGAATTCAGTTTTTAAATGGAGCTTAATAATTGCAAAGCCTTCGTGGCGCAATCGCTTAGCGCGTTCGGCTGTTAACCGAAACGTTGGTGGTTCGAGTCCACCCGTAGGCGAAGCTAATTCTTTTAAAAATTTCAATTAAATTTTTCTATATATTTTAGAATAATGTTACCTATAATTTTTTATCGTGTTTTACCTGTCACCGTTGTCAGGATGTGTAGGTGTTGAAAATGTGGCTTTTTACTAATTGAAACGTATACTGGTACCGGTTCTTCGTTATCATAAAGGATATTAGGTTCCTAAAAAAAGGATATTGATTGGGGTCCACTGGTGTGCGAACGTTAGACTTTATCTCGCTATAATTCCCCATACCTGTTCAAAAATATTAGTTTAGAATTTTCCTTCCTAATGGTCATTAAGACATACTATCTAGAAATAGGTGTAAAGAATTCAGTTTTTAAATGGAACTTAATAATTGCAATGCCTTCGTGGCGCAATCGGTTTGCGCGTTCAGCTGTTAACCGAAAGGTTGGTGGTTAGAGTCCACCCATAGGCGAAGCTAATTCTTTTAAAAATTTCAATGAACTTTTTCTATATATTTTAGAACAATGTTACCTATAATTTTTTATCGTGTTTTACCTGTCACCGTTGTCAGGATGTGTAGGTGTTGAAAATGTGGCTGTTTTACTAATTGACACGTATACTCGTACCGGTTCCTCGTTATCATAAAGGATATTAGGTTCCTAAAAAAAAGGATAGTGATTGGGGTACACTGGTGTGCGAACGTTAGACTCTATCTCGCTATAATTCCCCATACCTCTACAAAAATATTAGTTTAGAATTTTTCTTCCTAATGGTCATTAAGACAATCTATCTAGAATTAGGTGTAACGAATTCAGTTTTTAAATGAAACTTAATAATTGCAAGGCCTTCGTGGCGCAATCGGGTAGCGCGTTCGGCTGTTAACCGAAAGGTTGGTGGTTCGAGTCCACCCGTAGGCGAAGCTAATTCATTTAAAAATTTCAATTACCTCTTCTATACATTTTAGAACAATGTTACCTATAATTTTGTATCGTGTTTTACCTGTCACCGTTGTCAGGATGTGTAGGTGTTGAAAATGTGGCTCTTTTACTAATTGACACGTATACTTGCACCGGTTCCTCGTTATCATAAAGGATATTAGGTTCCTAATAAAAAGGATGGTGATTGGGGTCAACTGGTGTGCGAACATTAGACTTTATCTCGCTATAATTCCCCATACCTCTACAAAAATATTAGTTTAGAATTCTTCTTCCTAATGGTCATTAAGACATTCTATCTAGAAATAGGTGTACCGAATTGAGTTTTTAAATGAAACTTAATAATTGCAAGGCTTTCGTGGCGCAATCGGTTAGCGCGTTCGGCTGTTAACCGAAAGGTTAGTGGTTCGACTCCAGCCGTAGGCGAAGCTAATTCTTTTAAAAATTTCAATGAATTTTTATATATATACATTAGAACAATGTTACCTATAATTTTTTACCGTGTTTTACCTGTCACCGTTGTCAGGATGTGTAGGTGTTGAAAATGTGGCTCTTTTATTAATTGACACGTATACTTGTACCGGTTCCTCGTTATCATAAAGGATATTAGGTTCCTAAAAAAATTATGGTGATTGGGGTCCTCTGGTGTGCGAATGTTAGACTTTATCTCGCTATAATTCCCCATACCTCGACAAAAATATTAGTTTAGAATTTTTCTTCCTAATGGTCATTAAGGCAATCTATCTAGAATTAGGTGTAACGAATTCAGTTTTTAAATGAAACTTAATAATTGCAAGGCCTTCGTGGCGCAATCGGTTCGCGCGTTCGGCTGTTAACCGAAAGGTTGGTGGTTCGAGTCCACCCGTAGGCGAAGCTAATACTTTTAAAAATTTCAATGAAATTTTTCTATATATTTTAGAACAATTTTACCTATAAATTTTTATCGTGTTTTACCTGTCACCGTTGTCAGGATGTGTAGGTGTTGAAAATGTGGCTCTTCTACTAATTGACACGTATACTTGTACCGGTTCCTCGTTATCATAATGGATATTAGGTTCCTAAAAAAAAGGATGGTGATTGGGGTCCACTGATGTGCGAACGTTAGATTTTATCTCGCTACAATTCCCCATACCTCTACAAAAATATTAGTTTAGAATTTTTCCTCCTAATGGTCATTAATACATTCTATCTTGAAATAGGGTAACGAATTCAGTTTTTAAATGAAACTTAATAATTGAAGAGCCTTCGTGGCGCAATCGGTTAGCGCGTTCGGCTGTTAACCGAAACGTTGGTGGTTCGAGTCCACCCGTAGGCGAAGCTAATTCTTTTAAAAATTTCAATTAAATTTTTCTATATATTTTAGAATAATGTTACCTATAATTTTTTATCGTGTTTTACCTGTCACCGTTGTCAGGATGTGTAGGTGTTGAAAATGTGGCTCTTTTACTAATTGAAACGTATACTGGTACCGGTTCTTCGTTATCATAAAGGATATTAGGTTCCTAAAAAAAGGATATTGATTGGGGTCCACTGGTGTGCGAACGTTAGACTTTATCTCGCTATAATTCCCCATACCTCTACAAAAATATTAGTTTAGAATTTTTCTTCCTAATGGTCATTAAGACATACTATCTAGAAATAGGTGTAAAGAATTCAGTTTTTAAATGGAACTTAATAATTGCAATGCCTTCGTGGCGCAATCGGTTTGCGCGTTCGGCTGTTAACCGAAAGGTTGGTGGTTAGAGTCCACCCATAGGCGAAGCTAATTCTTTTAAAAATTTCAATGAACTTTTTCTATATATTTTAGAACAATGTTACCTATAATTTTTTATCGTGTTTTACCTGTCACCGTTGTCAGGATGTGTAGGTGTTGAGAATGTGGCTGTTTTACTAATTGACACGTATACTCGTACCGGTTCCTCGTTATCGTAATGGATATTAGGTTCCTAAAAAAAAGGATGGTGATTGGGGTCCACTGATGTGCGAACGTTAGATTTAATCTCGCTAGAATTCCCCATACCTCTACAAAAATATTAGTTTAGAATTTTTCTTCCTAATGGTCATTAAGTCATTCTATCTTGAAATAGGGTAACGAAATCAGTTTTTAAATGAAACATAATAATTGCAAGGCCTTCGTGGCGCAATCGGTTAGCGCGTTCGGCTGTAAACCGAAAGGTTGGTGGTTCGAGTCCATCCGTAGGCGAAGCTAATTCTTTTAAAAATTTCAATCAACTTTTTTTATATATATACATTAGAACAATGTTACCTAAAATTTTTTATCGTGTTTTACCTGTCACCGTTGTCAGGATGTGTAGGTGTTGGAATTGTGGCTCTTTTACTAATTGACACGTATACTGGTACCGGTTCCTCGTTATCATAAAGGATATTAGGTTCCTAAAAAAAAGGATGGTGATTGGGGTCCACTGGTGTGCGAACATTAAATTTTATCTCGCTACAATTCCCCATACCTCTACAAAAATATTAGTTTAGAATTTTTCTTCCTAATGGTCATTAAGACATTCTATCTTGAAATAGGGTAACGAATTCAGTTTTTAAATGAAACTTAATAATTGCAAAGCCTTCGTGGCGCAATCGCTTAGCGCGTTCGGCTGTTAACCGAAACGTTGGTGGTTCGAGTCCACCCGTAGGCGAAGCTAATTCTTTTAAAAATTTCAATTAAATTTTTCTATATATTTTAGAATAATGTTACCTATAATTTTTTATCGTGTTTTACCTGTCACCGTTGTCAGGATGTGTAGGTGTTGGAATTGTGGCTCTTTTACTAATTGACACGTATACTGGTACCGGTTCCTCGTTATCATAAAGGATATTAGGTTCCTAAAAAAAAGGATGGTGATTGGGGTCCACTGATGTGCGAACGTTAGATTTTATCTCGCTACAATTCCCCATACCTCTACAAAAATATTAGTTTAGAATTTTTCCTCCTAATGGTCATTAATACATTCTATCTTGAAATAGGGTAACGAATTCAGTTTTTAAATGAAACTTAATAATTGAAGAGCCTTCGTGGCGCAATCGGTTAGCGCGTTCGGCTGTTAACCGAAACGTTGGTGGTTCGAGTCCACCCGTAGGCGAAGCTAATTCTTTTAAAAATTTCAATTAAATTTTTCTATATATTTTAGAATAATGTTACCTATAATTTTTTATCGTGTTTTACCTGTCACCGTTGTCAGGATGTGTAGGTGTTGAAAATGTGGCTCTTTTACTAATTGAAACGTATACTGGTACCGGTTCTTCGTTATCATAAAGGATATTAGGTTCCTAAAAAAAGGATATTGATTGGGGTCCACTGGTGTGCGAACGTTAGACTTTATCTCGCTATAATTCCCCATACCTGTTCAAAAATATTAGTTTAGAATTTTCCTTCCTAATGGTCATTAAGACATACTATCTAGAAATAGGTGTAAAGAATTCAGTTTTTAAATGGAACTTAATAATTGTAATGCCTTCGTGGCGCAATCGGTTAGCGCGTTCAGCTGTTAACCGAAAGGTTGGTGGTTAGAGTCCACCCATAGGCGAAGCTTATTCTTTTAAAAATTTCAATGAACTTTTTGTATATATTTTAGAACAATGTTACCTATAATTTTTTATCGTGTTTTACCTGTCACCGTTGTCAGGATGTGTAGGTGTTGAAAATGTGGCTGTTTTACTAATTGACACGTATACTCGTACCGGTTCCTCGTTATCATAAAGGATATTAGGTTCCTAAAAAAAAGGATGGTGATTGGGGTACACTGGTGTGCGAACGTTAGACTCTATCTCGCTATAATTCCCCATACCTCGACAAAAATATTAGTTTAGAATTCTTCTTCCTAATGGTCATTAAGACAATCTATCTAGAATTAGGTGTAACGAATTCAGTTTTTAAATGAAACTTAATAATTGCAAGGCCTTCGTGGCGCAATCGGTTAGCGTGTTCGGCTGTTAACCGAAAGGTTGGTGGTTCGAGTCCACCCGTAGGCGAAGCTAATTCATTTAAAAATTTCAATTACCTCTTATATACATTTTAGAACAATGTTACCTATAATTTTGTATCGTGTTTTACCTGTCACCGTTGTCAGGATGTGTAGGTGTTGAAAATGTGGCTCTTTTACTAATTGACACGTATACTTGTACCGGTTCCTCGTTATCATAAAGGATATTAGGTTCCTAATAAAAAGGATGGTGATTGGGGTCCACTGGTGTGCGAACGTTAGACTTTATCTCGCTATAATTCCCCATACCTCTACAAAAATATTAGTTTAGAATTTTTCTTCCTAATGGTCATTAAGACATTCTATCTAGAAATAGGTGTAACGAATTGAGTTTTTAAATGAAACTTAATAATTGCAAGGCCTTCGTGGCGCAATCGGTTAGCGCGTTCGACTGTTAACCGAAAGGTTGGTAGTTCGAGTCCACCCGTAGGCGAAGCTAATTCTTTTTAAAATTTCAATGAACTTTTTCTATATATTTTAGAACAATGTTACCTATAATTTTTTATCGTGTTTTAACTGTCACCGTTGTCAGGATGTGTAGGTTTTGAAAATGTGGCTCTTTTACTAATTGACACGTATACTGGGACCGGTTCTTCGTTATCATAAAGGATATTAGGTTCCTAATAAAAAGGATGGTGATTGGGGTCCACTGGTGTGCGAACGTTAGACTTTATCTCGCTATAATTCCCCATACCTCTACAAAAATATTAGTTTAGAATTTTTCTTCCAAATGGTCATTCAGACATTCTATCTTGAAATAGGGTAACGAATTCAGTTTTTAAATGAAACTTAATAATTGCAAAGCCTTCGTGGCGCAATCGGTTAGCGCGTTCGGCTGTTAACCGATACGTTGGTGGTTCGAGTCCACCCGTAGGCGAAGCTAATTCTTTTAAAAATTTCAATTAAATTTTTCTATATATTTTAGAACAATGTTACCGATAATTTTTTATCGTGTTTTACCTGTCACCGTTGTCAGGATGTGTAGGTGTTGAAAATGTGGCTCTTTTACTAATTGACACGTATACTTGTACCGGTTCCTCGTTATCATAAAGGATATTAGGTTCCTAAAAAAAAGGATATTGATTGGGGTCCACTGGTGTGCGAACGTTAGATTTTATCTCGCTATAATTCCCCATACCTCTACAAAAATATTAGTTTAGAATTCTTCTTCCTAATGGTCATTAAGACATTCTATCTAGAAATAGGTGTAACGAATTGAGTTTTTAAATGAAACTTAATAATTGCAAGGCCTTTGTGGCGCAATCGGTTAGCGCGTTCGGCTGTTAACCGAAAGGTTGGTAGTTCGAGTCCACCCGAAGGCGAAGCTAATTCTTTTCAAAATTTCAATTAACTTTTTCTATATATTTTAGAACAATGTTACCTATAATTTTTTATCGTGTTTTAACTGTCACCGTTGTCAGGATGTGTATGTTTTGAAAATGTGGCTCTTTTACTAATTGACACGTATACTGGGACCGGTTCTTCGTTATCATAAAGGATATTAGGTTCCTAATAAAAAGGATGGTGATTGGGGTCCACTGGTGTGCGAACGTTAGACTTTATCTCGCTATAATTCCCCATACCTCTACAAAAATATTAGTTTAGAATTTTTCTTCCTAATGGTCATTCAGACATTCTATCTTGAAATAGGGTAACGAATTCAGTTTTTAAATGAAACTTAATAATTGCAAAGCCTTCGTGGCGCAATCGGTTAGCGCGTTCGGCTGTTAACCGATACGTTGGTGGTTCGAGTCCACCCGTAGGCGAAGCTAATTCTTTTAAAAATTTCAATTAAATTTTTCTATATATTTTAGAACAATGTTACCGATAATTTTTTATCGTGTTTTACCTGTCACCGTTGTCAGGATGTGTAGGTGTTGAAAATGTGGCTCTTTTACTAATTGACACGTATACTTGTACCGGTTCCTCGTTATAATAATGGATATTAGGTTCCTAAAAAAAGGATATTGATTGGGGTCCACTGGTGTGCGAACGTTAGATTTTATCTCGCTATAATTCCCCATACCGCTACAAAAATATTAGTTTAGAATTTTTCTTCCTAATGGTCATTAAGACATTCTATCTAGAAATAGGTGTAACGAATTCACTTTTTAAATGAAACTTATTAATTGCAAGGCCTTCGTGGCGCAATCGGTTAGCGCGTTCGGCTGTTAACCGAAAGGTTGGTGGTTCGAGTCCACCCGTAGGCGAAGCTAATTCATTTAAAAATTTCAATTACCTCTTCTATACATTTTAGAACAATGTTACCTATAATTTTGTATCGTGTTTTACCTGTCACCGTTGTCAGGATGTGTAGGTGTTGAAAATGTGGCTCTTTTACTAATTGACACGTATACTTGTACCGGTTCCTCGTTATCATAAAGGATATTAGGTTCCTAAAAAAAGGATGGTGATTGGGGTCCACTGGTGTGCGAACGATAGACTTTATCTCGCTATAATTCCCCATACCTGTACAAAAATATTAGTTTAGAATTTTTCTTCCTAATGGTCATTAAGACATACTATCTAGAAATAGGTGTAACGAATTCAGTTTTTAAATGAAACTTAATAATTGCAATGCCTTCGTGGCGCAATCGGTTTGCGCGTTCGGCTGTTAACCGAAAGGTTGGTAGTTCGAGTCCACCCATAGGCGAAGCTAATTCTTTTAAAAATTTCAATGAACTTTTTCTATATATTTTAGAACAATGTTACCTATAATTTTTTATCGTGTTTTACATGTCACCGTTGTCAGGATGTGTAGGTGTTGAAAATGTGGCTGTTTTACTAATTGACACGTATACTCGTACCGGTTCCTCGTTATCGTAATGGATATTAGGTTCCTAAAAAAAAGGATGGTGATTGGGGTCCACTGATGTGCGAACGTTAGATTTTATCTCGCTAGAATTCCCCATACTTCTACAAAAATATTAGTTTAGAATTCTTCTTCCTAATGGTCATTAAGACATTCTATCTAGAAATAGGTGTAACGAATTGAGTTTTTAAATGAAACTTAATAATTGCAAGGCCTTTGTGGCGCAATCGGTTAGCGCGTTCGGCTGTTAACCGAAAGGTTGGTAGTTCGAGTCCACCCGTAGGCGAAGCTAATTCTTTTTAAAATTTCAATTAACATTTTCTATATATTTTAGAACAATGTTACCTATAATTTTGTATCGTGTTTTAACTGTCACCGTTGTCAGGATGTGTATGTTTTGAAAATGTGGCTCTTTTACTAATTGATACGTATACTGGGACCGGTTCTTCGTTATCATAAAGGATATTAGGTTCCTAATAAAAAGGATGGTGATTGGGGTCCACTGGTGTGCGAACGTTAGACTTTATCTCGCTATAATTCCCCATACCTCTACAAAAATATTCGTTTAGAATTTTTCTTCCTAATGGTCATTCAGACATTCTATCTTGAAATAGGGTAACGAAATCAGTTTTTAAATGAAACATAATAATTGCAAGGCCTTCGTGGCGCAATCGGTTAACGCGTTCGGCTGTTAACCGAAAGGTTGGTGGTTCGAGTCAATCCGTAGGCGAAGCTAATTCTTTTAAAAATTTCAATCAACTTTTTTTATATATATACATTAGAACAATGTTACCTAAAATTTTTTATCGTGTTTTACCTGTCAACGTTGTCAGGATGTGTAGGTGTTGAAAATGTGGCTCTTTTACTAATTGACACGTATACTTGTACCGGTTCCTCGTTATAATAATGGATATTAGGTTCCTAAAAAAAGGATGGTGATTGGGGTCCACTATTGTGCGAACGTTAGATTTTATCTCGCTACAATTCCCCATACCTCTACAAAAATATTAGTTTAGAATTTTTCTTCCTAATGGTCATTAAGACATTCTATCTAGAAATAGGTGTAACGAATTCAGTTTTTAAATGAAACTTAATAATTGCAATGCCTTCGTGGCGCAATCGGTTAGCGCGTTCGGCTGTTAACCGAAAGGTTGGTGGTTCGTTCCACCCGTAGGCGAAGCTAATTCTTTTTAAAATTTCAATTAACTTTTTCTATATATTTTAGAATAATGTTACCTATAATTTTGTATCGTGTTTTACCTGTCACCGTTGTCAGGATGTGTAGGTGTTGAAAATGGGGCTGTTTTACTAATTGACACTTATACTCGTACCGATTCCTCGTTATCGTAATGGATATTAGGTTCCTAAAAAAAAGGATGGTGATTGGGGTCCACTGATGTGCGAACGTTAGATTTTATCTCGCTAGAATTCCCCATACCTCTACAAAAATATTAGTTTAGAATTTTTCTTCCTAATGGTCATTAAGACATTTTATCTTGAAATAGGGTAACGAATTCAGTTTTTAAATGAAACTTAATAATTGCAAGGCCTTCGTGGCGCAATCGGTTAACGCGTTCGGCTGTTAACCGAAAGGTTGGTGGTTCGAGTCCACCCGTAGGCGAAGCTAATTCTTTTAAAAATTTCAATCAACTTTTTTTATATATATACATTAGAACAATGTTACCTAAAATTTTTTATCGTGTTTTACCTGTCACCGTTGTCAGGATGTGTAGGTGTTGAAAACGTGGCTCTTTTACTAATTGACACGTATACTTGTACCGGTTCCTCGTTATCATAAAGGATATTAGGTTCCTAAAAAAAGGATGGTGATTGGGGTCCACTGGTGTGCGAACGTTAGACTTTATCTCGCTATAATTCCCCATACCTGTACAAAAATATTAGTTTAGAATTTTTCTTCCTAATGGTCATTAAGACATACTATCTAGAAATAGGTGTAACGAATTCAGTTTTTAAATGAAACTTAATAATTGCAATGCCTTCGTGTCGCAATCGGTTTGCGCGTTCGGCTGTTAACCGAAAGGTTGGTAGTTCGAGTCCACCCATAGGCGAAGCTAATTCTTTTAAAAATTTCAATGAACTTTTTCTATATATTTTAGAACAATGTTACCTATAATTTTTTATCGTGTTTTACATGTCACCGTTGTCAGGATGTGTAGGTGTTGAAAATGTGGCTGTTTTACTAATTGACACGTATACTCGTACCGGTTCCTCGTTATCGTAATGGATATTAGGTTCCTAAAAAAAAGGATGGTGATTGGGGTCCACTGATGTGCGAACGTTAGATTTTATCTCGCTAGAATTCCCCATACTTCTACAAAAATATTAGTTTAGAATTTTTCTTCCTAATGGTCATTAAGACATTCTATCTTGAAATAGGGTAACGAATTCAGTTTTTAAATGAAACTTAATAATTGCAAGGCCTTCGTGGCGCAATCGGTTAGCGCGTTCGGCTGTTAACCGAAAGGTTGGTGGTTCGAGTCCACCCGTAGGCGAAGCTAATTCATTTAAAAATTTCAATTACCTCTTCTATACATTTTAGAACAATGTTACCTATAATTTTGTATCGTGTTTTACCTGTCACCGTTGTCAGGATGTGTAGGTGTTGAAAATGTGGCTCTTTTACTAATTGACACGTATACTTGTACCGGTTCCTCGTTATCATAAAGGATATTAGGTTCCTAATAAAAAGGATGGTGATTGGGGTCCACTGGTGTGCGAACGTTAGACTTTATCTCGCTATAATTCCCCATACCTCTACAAAAATATTAGTTTAGAATTCTTCTTCCTAATGGTCATTAAGACATTCTATCTAGAAATAGGTGTAACGAATTGAGTTTTTAAATGAAACTTAATAATTGCAAGGCCTTCGTGGCGCAATCGGTTAGCGCGTTCGACTGTTAACCGAAAGGTTGTTAGTTCGAGTCCACCCGTAGGCGAAGCTAATTCTTTTTAAAATTTCAATGAACTTTTTCTATATATTTTAGAACAATGTTACCTATAATTTTTTATCGTGTTTTAACTGTCACCGTTGTCAGGATGTGTAGGTTTTGAAAATGTGGATCTTTTACTAATTGACACGTATACTGGGACCGGTTCTTCGTTATCATAAAGGATATTAGGTTCCTAATAAAAAGGATGGTGATTGGGGTCCACTGGTGTGCGAACGTTAGACTTTATCTCGCTATAATTCCCCATACCTCTACAAAAATATTAGTTTAGAATTTTTCTTCCTAATGGTCATTCAGACATTCTATCTTGAAATAGGGTAACGAATTCAGTTTTTAAATGAAACTTAATAATTGCAAAGCCTTCGTGGCGCAATCGGTTAGCGCGTTCGGCTGTTAACCGATACGTTGGTGGTTCGAGTCCACCCGTAGGCGAAGCTAATTCTTTTAAAAATTTCAATTAAATTTTTCTATATATTTTAGAACAATGTTACCGATAATTTTTTATCGTGTTTTACCTGTCACCGTTGTCAGGATGTGTAGGTGTTGAAAATGTGGCTCTTTTACTAATTGACACGTATACTTGTACCGGTTCCTCGTTATCATAAAGGATATTAGGTTCCTAAAAAAAAAGGATATTGATTGGGGTCCACTGGTGTGCGAACGTTAGATTTTATCTCGCTATAATTCCCCATACCTCTACAAAAATATTAGTTTAGAATTCTTCTTCCTAATGGTCATTAAGACATTCTATCTAGAAATAGGTGTAACGAATTGAGTTTTTAAATGAAACTTAATAATTGCAAGGCCTTTGTGGCGCAATCGGTTAGCGCGTTCGGCTGTTAACCGAAAGGTTGGTAGTTCGAGTCCACCCGAAGGCGAAGCTAATTCTTTTCAAAATTTCATTTAACTTTTTCTATATATTTTAGAACAATGTTACCTATAATTTTTTATCGTGTTTTAACTGTCACCGTTGTCAGGATGTGTATGTTTTGAAAATGTGGCTCTTTTACTAATTGACACGTATACTGGGACCGGTTCTTCGTTATCATAAAGGATATTAGGTTCCTAATAAAAAGGATGGTGATTGGGGTCCACTGGTGTGCGAACGTTAGACTTTATCTCGCTATAATTCCCCATACCTCTACAAAAATATTAGTTTAGAATTTTTCTTCCTAATGGTCATTCAGACATTCTATCTTGAAATAGGGTAACGAATTCAGTTTTTAAATGAAACTTAATAATTGCAAAGCCTTCGTGGCGCAATCGGTTAGCGCGTTCGGCTGTTAACCGATACGTTGGTGGTTCGAGTCCACCCGTAGGCGAAGCTAATTCTTTTAAAAATTTCAATTAAATTTTTCTATATATTTTAGAACAATGTTACCGATAATTTTTTATCGTGTTTTACCTGTCACCGTTGTCAGGATGTGTAGGTGTTGAAAATGTGGCTCTTTTACTAATTGACACGTATACTTGTACCGGTTCCTCGTTATAATAATGGATATTAGGTTCCTAAAAAAAGGATATTGATTGGGGTCCACTGGTGTGCGAACGTTAGATTTTATCTCGCTATAATTCCCCATACCGCTACAAAAATATTAGTTTAGAATTTTTCTTCCTAATGGTCATTGAGACATTCTATCTAGAAATAGGTGTAACGAATTCAGTTTTTAAATGAAACTTAATAATTGCAAGGCCTTCGTGGCGCAATCGGTTAGCGCGTTCGGCTGTTAACCGAAAGGTTGGTGGTTCGAGTCCACCCGTAGGCGAAGCTAATTCATTTAAAAATTTCAATTACCTCTTCTATACATTTTAGAACAATGTTACCTATAATTTTGTATCGTGTTTTACCTGTCACCGTTGTCAGGATGTGTAGGTGTTGAAAATGTGGCTCTTTTACTAATTGACACGTATACTTGTACCGGTTCCTCGTTATCATAAAGGATATTAGGTTCCTAAAAAAAGGATGGTGATTGGGGTCCACTGGTGTGCGAACGATAGACTTTATCTCGCTATAATTCCCCATACCTGTACAAAAATATTAGTTTAGAATTTTTCTTCCTAATGGTCATTAAGACATACTATCTAGAAATAGGTGTAACGAATTCAGTTTTTAAATGAAACTTAATAATTGCAATTGCTTCGTGGCGCAATCGGTTTGCGCGTTCGGCTGTTAACCGAAAGGTTGGTAGTTCGAGTCCACCCATAGGCGAAGCTAATTCTTTTAAAAATTTCAATGAACTTTTTCTATATATTTTAGAACAATGTTACCTATAATTTTTTATCGTGTTTTACATGTCACCGTTGTCAGGATGTGTAGGTGTTGAAAATGTGGCTGTTTTACTAATTGACACGTATACTCGTACCGGTTCCTCGTTATCGTAATGGATATTAGGTTCCTAAAAAAAAGGATGGTGATTGGGGTCCTCTGATGTGCGAACGTTAGATTTTATCTCGCTAGAATTCCCCATACTTCTACAAAAATATTAGTTTAGAATTTTTCTTCCTAATGGTCATTAAGACATTCTATCTTGAAATAGGGTAACGAATTCAGTTTTTAAATGAAACTTAATAATTGCAAGGCCTTCGTGGCGCAATCGGTTAGCGCGTTCGGCTGTTAACCGAAAGGTTGGTGGTTCGAGTCCACCCGTAGGCGAAGCTAATTCATTTAAAAATTTCAATTACCTCTTCTATACATTTTAGAACAATGTTACCTATAATTTTGTATCGTGTTTTACCTGTCACCGTTGTCAGGATGTGTAGGTGTTGAAAATGTGGCTCTTTTACTAATTGACACGTATACTTGTACCGGTTCCTCGTTATCATAAAGGATATTAGGTTCCTAATAAAAAGGATGGTGATTGGGGTCCACTGGTGTGCGAACGTTAGACTTTATCTCGCTATAATTCCCCATACCTCTACAAAAATATTAGTTTAGAATTCTTCTTCCTAATGGTCATTAAGACATTCTATCTAGAAATAGGTGTAACGAATTGAGTTTTTAAATGAAACTTAATAATTGCAAGGCCTTTGTGGCGCAATCGGTTAGCGCGTTCGGCTGTTAACCGAAAGGTTGGTAGTTCGAGTCCACCCGTAGGCGAAGCTAATTCTTTTTAAAATTTCAATTAACATTTTCTATATATTTTAGAACAATGTTACCTATAATTTTTTATCGTGTTTTAACTGTCACCGTTGTCAGGATGTGTATGTTTTGAAAATGTGGCTCTTTTACTAATTGACACGTATACTGGGACCGGTTCTTCGTTATCATAAAGGATATTAGGTTCCTAATAAAAAGGATGGTGATTGGGGTCCACTGGTGTGCGAACGTTAGACTTTATCTCACTATAATTCCCCATACCTCTACAAAAATATTAGTTTAGAATTTTTCTTCCTAATGGTCATTCAGACATTCTATCTTGAAATAGGGTAACGAAATCAGTTTTTAAATGAAACATAATAATTGCAAGGCCTTCGTGGCGCAATCGGTTAACGCGTTCGGCTGTTAACCGAAAGGTTGGTGGTTCGAGTCAATCCGTAGGCGAAGCTAATTCTTTTAAAAATTTCAATCAACTTTTTTTATATATATACATTAGAACAATGTTACCTAAAATTTTTTATCGTGTTTTACCTGTCAACGTTGTCAGGATGTGTAGGTGTTGAAAATATGGCTCTTTTACTAATTGACACGTATACTTGTACCGGTTCCTCGTTATAATAATGGATATTAGGTTCCTAAAAAAAAGGATGGTGATTGGGGTCCACTATTGTGCGAACGTTAGATTTTATCTCGCTACAATTCCCCATACCTCTACAAAAATATTAGTTTAGAATTTTTCTTCCTAATGGTCATTAAGACATTCTATCTTGAAATAGGGTAACGAATTCAGTTTTTAAATGAAACTTAATAATTGCAAAGCCTTCGTGGCGCAATCGGTTAGCGCCTTCGGCTGTTAACCGAAACGTTGGTGGTTCGAGTCCAACCGTAGGCGAAGCTAATTCTTTTAAAAATTTCAATTAAATTTTTCTATATATTTTAGAATAATGTTACCTATAATTTTTTATCGTGTTTTACCTGTCACCGTTGTCAGGTTGTGTAGGTGTTGAAAATGTGGCTCTTTTACTAATTGACACGTATACTTGTACCGGTTCCTCTTTATCATAATGGATATTAGGTTCCTAAAAAAAAGGATATTGATTGGGGTCCACTGGTGTGCGAACGTTAGATTTTATCTCGCTATAATTCCCCATACCGCTAGAAAAATATTAGTTTAGAATTTTTCTTCCTAATGGTCATTAAGACATTCTATCTAGAAATAGGTGTAACGAATTCAGTTTTTAAATGAAACTTAATAATTGCAAGGCCTTCGTGGCGCAATCGGTTAGCGCGTTCGGCTGTTAACCGAAAGGTTGGTAGTTCGAGTCCACCCGTAGGCGAAGCTAATTCTTTTTAAAATTTCAATTAACTTATTCTATATATTTTAGAACAATGGTACCTATAATTTTTTATCGTGTTTTAACTGTCACCGTTGTCAGGATGTGTAGGTTTTGAAAATGTGGCTCTTTTACAAATTGACACGTATACTGGGACCGGTTCTTCGTTATCATAAAGGATATTAGGTTCCTAATAAAAAGGATGGTGATTGGGGTCCACTGGTGTGCGAACTTTAGACTTTATCTCGCTATAATTCCCCATACCTCTACAAAAATATTAGTTTAGAATTTTTCTTCCTAATGGTCATTCAGACATTCTATCTTGAAATAGGGTAACGAAATCAGTTTTTAAATGAAACATAATATTTGCAAGGCCTTCGTGGCGCAATCGGTTTGCGCGTTGGGCTGTTAACCGAAAGGTTGGTGGTTCGAGTCCATCCGTAGGCGAAGCTAATTCTTTTAAAAATTTCAATCAACTTTTTTTATATATATACATTAGAACAATGTTACCTAAAATTTTTTATCGTGTTTTACCTGTCACCGTTGTCAGGATGTGTAGGTGTTGAAAACGTGGCCCTTTTACTAATTGACACGTATACTTGTACCGGTTCCTCGTTATCATAAAGGATATTAGGTTCCTAAAAAAAGGATGGTGATTGGGGTCCACTGGTGTGCGAACGTTAGACTTTATCTCGCTATAATTCCCCATACCTGTACAAAAATATTAGTTTAGAATTTTTCTTCCTAATGGTCATTAAGACATACTATCTAGAAATAGGTGTAACGAATTCAGTTTTTAAATGAAACTTAATAATTGCAATGCCTTCGTGGCGCAATCGGTTTGCGCGTTCGGCTGTTAACCGAAAGGTTGGTAGTTCGAGTCCACCCATAGGCGAAGCTAATTCTTTTAAAAATTTCAATGAACTTTTTCTATATATTTTAGAACAATGTTACCTATAATTTTTTATCGTGTTTTACATGTCACCGTTGTCAGGATGTGTAGGTGTTGAAAATGTGGCTGTTTTACTAATTGACACGTATACTCGTACCGGTTCCTCGTTATCGTAATGGATATTAGGTTCCTAAAAAAAAGGATGGTGATTGGGGTCCACTGATGTGCGAACGTTAGATTTTATGTCGCTAGAATTCCCCATACTTCTACAAAAATATTAGTTTAGAATTTTTCTTCCTAATGGTCATTAAGACATTCTATCTTGAAATAGGGTAACGAATTCAGTTTTTAAATGAAACTTAATAATTGCAAGGCCTTCGTGGCGCAATCGGTTAGCGCGTTCGGCTGTTAACCGAAAGGTTGGTGGTTCGAGTCCACCCGTAGGCGAAGCTAATTCATTTAAAAATTTCAATTACCTCTTCTATACATTTTAGAACAATGTTACCTATAATTTTGTATCGTGTTTTACCTGTCACCGTTGTCAGGATGTGTAGGTGTTGAAAATGTGGCTCTTTTACTAATTGACACGTATACTTGTACCGGTTCCTCGTTATCATAAAGGATATTTGGTTCCAAATAAAAAGGATGGTGATTGGGGTCCACTGGTGTGCGAACTTTAGACTTTATCTCGCTATAATTCCCCATACCTGTACAAAAATATTAGTTTAGAATTTTTCTTCCTAATGGTCATTAAGACATACTATCTAGAAATAGGTGTTACGAATTCAGTTTTTAAATGAAACTTAATAATTGCAATGCCTTCGTGGCGCAATCGGTTTGCGCGTTCGGCTGTTAACCGAAAGGTTGGTAGTTCGAGTCCACCCATAGGCGAAGCTAATTCTTTTAAAAATTTCAATGAACTTTTTCTATATATTTTAGAACAATGTTACCTATAATTTTTTATCGTGTTTTACATGTCACCGTTGTCAGGATGTGTAGGTGTTGAAAATGTGGCTGTTTTACTAATTGACACGTATACTCGTACCGGTTCCTCGTTATCGTAATGGATATTAGGTTCCTAAAAAAAAGGATGGTGATTGGGGTCCACTGATGTGCGAACGTTAGATTTTATCTCGCTAGAATTCCCCATACTTCTACAAAAATATTAGTTTAGAATTTTTCTTCCTAATGGTCATTAAGACATTCTATCTTGAAATAGGGTAACGAATTCAGTTTTTAAATGAAACTTAATAATTGCAAGGCCTTCGTGGCGCAATCGGTTAGCGCGTTCGGCTGTTAACCGAAAGGTTGGTGGTTCGAGTCCACCCGTAGGCGAAGCTAATTCATTTAAAAATTTCAATTACCTCTTCTATACATTTTAGAACAATGTTACCTATAATTTTGTATCGTGTTTTACCTGTCACCGTTGTCAGGATGTGTAGGTGTTGAAAATGTGGCTCTTTTACTAATTGACACGTATACTTGTACCGGTTCCTCGTTATCATAAAGGATATTAGGTTCCAAATAAAAAGGATGGTGATTGGGGTCCACTGGTGTGCGAACTTTAGACTTTATCTCGCTATAATTCCCCATACCTCTACAAAAATATTAGTTTAGAATTTTTCTTCCTAATGGTCATTCACACATTCTATCTTGAAATAGGGTAACGAAATCAGTTTTTAAATGAAACATAATATTTGCAAGGCCTTCGTGGCGCAATCGGTTAGCGCGTTGGGCTGTTAACCGAAAGGTTGATGGTTCGAGTCCATCCGTAGGCGAAGCTAATTCTTTTAAAAATTTCAATCAACTTTTTTTATATATATACATTAGAACAATGTTACCTAAAATTTTTTATCGTGTTTTACCTGTCACCGTTGTCAGGATGTGTAGGTGTTGAAAATGTTGCTCTTTTACTAATTGACACGTATACTTGTACCGGTTCCTCGTTATCATAATGGATATTAGGTTCCTAAAAAAAAGGATGGTGATTGGGGTCCACTGATGTGCGAACGTTAGATTTTATCTCGCTACAATTCCCCATACCTCTACAAAAATATTAGTTTAGAATTTTTCCTCCTAATGGTCATTAATACATTCTATCTTGAAATAGGGTAACGAATTCAGTTTTTAAATGAAACTTAATAATTGAAGAGCCTTCGTGGCGCAATCGGTTAGCGCGTTCGGCTGTTAACCGAAACGGTGGTGGTTCGAGTCCACCCGTAGTCGAAGCTAATTCTTTTAAAAATTTCAATTAAATTTTTCTATATATTTTAGAATAATGTTACCTATAATTTTTTATCGTGTTTTACCTGTCACCGTTGTCAGGATGTGTAGGTGTTGAAAATGTGGCTCTTTTACTAATTGAAACGTATACTGGTACCGGTTCTTCGATATCATAAAGGATATTAGGTTCCTAAAAAAAGGATATTGATTGGGGTCCACTGGTGTGCGAACGTTAGACTTTATCTCGCTATAATTCCCCATACCTCTACAAAAATATTAGTTTAGAATTTTTCTTCCTAATGGTCATTAAGACATACTATCTAGAAATAGGTGTAAAGAATTCAGTTTTTAAATGGAACTTAATAATTGCAATGCCTTCGTGGCGCAATCGGTTTGCGCGTTCGGCTGTTAACCGAAAGGTTGGTGGTTAGAGTCCACCCATAGGCGAAGCTAATTCTTTTAAAAATTTCAATGAACTTTTTCTATATATTTTAGAACAATGTTACCTATAATTTTTTATCGTGTTTTACCTGTCACCGTTGTCAGGATGTGTAGGTGTTGAAAATGTGGCTGTTTTACTAATTGACACGTATACTCGTACCGGTTCCTCGTTATCATAAAGGATATTAGGTTCCTAAAAAAAAGGATGGTGATTGGGGTACACTGGTGTGCGAACGTTAGACTCTATCTCGCTATAATTCCCCATACCTCGACAAAAATATTAGTTTAGAATTCTTCTTCCAAATGGTCATTAAGACATTCTATCTAGAAATAGGTGTAACGAATTCAGTTTTTAAATGAAACTTAACAGTTGCAAGGCATTCGTGGCGCAATCGGTTAGCGCGTTTGGCTGTTAACCGAAAGGTTGGTGGTTCGACTCCAACCGTAGGCGAAGCTAATTCTTTTAAAAATTTTAATGAATTTTTCTATATATTTTAGAACAATGTTACCTATAATTTTTTATCGTGTTTTACCTGTCACCGTTGTCAGGATGTGTAGGTGTTGAAAATGTGGCTCTTTTATTAATTGACACGTATACTTGTACCGGTTCCTCGTTATCATAAAGGATATTAGGTTCCTAAAAAAAAGGATGGTGATTGGGGTACACTGGTGTGCGAACGTTAGACTCTATCTCGCTATAATTCCCCATACCTCGACAAAAATATTAGTTTAGAATTCTTCTTCCAAATGGTCATTAAGACATTCTATCTAGAAATAGGTGTAACGAATTCAGTTTTCAAATGAAACTTAACAGTTGCAAGGCCTTCGTGGCGCAATCGGTTAGCGCGTTCGGCAGTTAACCGAAAGGTTGGTGGTTCGACTCCACCCGTAGGCGAAGCTAATTCTTTTAAAAATTTTAATGAATTTTTCTATATATTTTAGAACAATGTTACCTATAATTTTTTATCGTGTTTTACCTGTCACCGTTGTCAGGATGTGTAGGTGTTGAAAATGTGGCTCTTTTATTAATTGACACGTATACTTGTACCGGTTCCTCGTTATCATAAAGGATATTAGGTTCCTAAAAATATTATGGTGATTGGGGTCCTCTGGTGCGCGAACGTTAGACTTTATCTCGCTACAATTCCCCATACCTCTACAAAAATATTAGTTTAGAATTTTTCTTCCTAATGGTCATTAAGACATTCTATCTAGAAATAGGTGTAACGAATTCAGTTTTTAAATGAAACATAATTATTGCAAGGCCTTCGTGGCGCAATCGGTTAGCGCGTCCGGATGTTAACCGAAAGGTTGGTGGTTCGAGTCCACCCGTAGGCGAAGCTAATTCTTTTAAAAATTTCAATGAACTTTTTCTATATATTTTAGAACAATGTTACCTATAATTTTTTATCGTGTTTTACCTGTCACCGTTGTCAGGATGTGTAGGTGTTGAAAATGTGGCTGTTTTACTAATTGACACGTATACTCGTACCGGTTCCTCGTTATCATAAAGGATATTAGGTTCCTAAAAAAAAGGATGGTGATTGGGGTCCACTGGTGTGCGAACGTTAGACTCTATCTCCCTATAATTCCCCATACCTCGACAAAAATATTAGTTTAGAATTTTTCTTCCTAATGGTCATTAAGACAATCTATCTAGAATTAGGTGTAACGAATTCAGTTTTTAAATGAAACTTAACAGTTGCAAGGCCTTCGTGGCGCAATCGGTTAGCGCGTTCGGCTGTTAACCGAAAGGTTGGTGGTTCGACTCCACCCGTAGGCGAAGCTAATTCTTTTAAAAATTTCAATGAATTTTTCTATATATTTTAGAACAATGTTACCTATAATTTTTTATCGTGTTTTACCTGTCACCGTTGTCAGGATGTGTAGGTGTTGAAAATGTGGCTCTTTTATTAATTGACACGTATACTTGTACCGGTTCCTCGTTATCATAAAGGATATTAGGTTCCTAAAAATATTATGGTGATTGGGTTCCTCTGGTGTGCGAACGTTAGACTTTATCTCGCTACAATTCCCCATACCTCTACAAAAATATTAGTTTAGAATTTTTCTTCCTAATGGTCATTAAGACATTCTATCTAGAAATAGGTGTAAAGAATTCAGTTTTTAAATGAAACAATTATTGCAAGGCCTTCGTGGCGCAATCGGTTAGCGCGTTCGGATGTTAACCGAAAGGTTGGTGGATCGAGTCCGCCCGTAGGCGAAGCTAATTCATTTAAAAATTTCAATTACCACTTCTATACATTTTAGAACAATGTTACCTATAATTTTTATCGTGTTTTACCTGTCACTTTGTCAGGATGTGTAGGTGTTGAAAATGTGGCTCTTTTACTAATTGACACGTATACTCGTACCGGTTCCTCGTTATCATAAAGGATATTAGGTTCCGAAAAAAAAGGATGGTGATTGGGGTACACTGGTGTGCGTTAGACTTTATCTCGCTATAAATCCCCATACCTCTACAAAAATATTAGTTTAGAATTTTTCTTCCTAATGGTCATTAAGATATTCTATCTAGAAATAGGTGTAACGAATTCAGTTTTTAAATGAAACTTAATAATTGCAAGGCCTTCGTGGCGCAATCGGTTAGCGCGTTCGGCTGCTAACCGAAAGGTTGGTGGTTCGTTCCACCCGTAGGCGAAGCTAATTCTTTTTGAAATTTCAATTAAATTTTTCTATATATTTTAGAACAATGTTACCTATAATTTTTTATCGTGTTTTACCTGTCACCGTTGTCAGGATGTGTAGGTGTTGAAAATGTGGCTCTTTTACTAATTGACACGTATACTGGTACCTGTTCTTCGTTATCATGAAGGATATTAGGTTCCTAAAAAAAAGGACATTGATTGGGGTCCACTGGTGTGCGAACGTTAGACTTTATCTCGCTATAATTCCCGATACCTCTACAAAAATATTAGTTTAGAATTTTTCTTAATAATGGTCATTCAGACATTCTATCTTGAAATAGGGTAACGAATTCAGTTTTTAAATGAAACTTAATAATTGCAAGGCCTTCGTGGCGCAATCGGTTAGCGCGTTCGGATGTTAACCGAAAGGTTGGTGGTTCGAGTCCACCCGTAGGCGAAGCTAATTCATTTAAAAATTTCAATGAACTTTTTCTATATATTTTAGAACAATGTTACCTATAATTTTTTATCGTGTTTTACCTGTCACCGTTGTCAGGATGTGTAGGTGTTGAAAATGTGGCTCTTTTACTAATTGACATGTATACTTGTACATGTTCCTCGTTATCATAAAGGATATTAGGTTCCTAAAAAAAAGGATGGTGATTGGGGTACACTGGTGTGCGAACGTTAGACTTTATCTCGCTATAATTCCCAATACCTGTACAAAAATATTAGTTTAGAATTTTTCTTCCTAATGGTCATTAAGACATACTATCTAGAAATAGGTGTAACGAATTCAGTTTTTAAATGAAACTTAATAATTGCAATGCCTTCGTGGCGCAATCGGTTAGCGCGTTCGGCTGTTAACCGAAAGGTTGGTGGTTCGAGTCCACCCGTAGGCGAAGCTAATTCTTTTAAAAATTTCAATGAACTTTTTCTATATATTTTAGAACAATGTTACCTATAATTTTTTATCGTGTTTTACCTGTCACCGTTGTCAGGATGTGTAGGTGTTGAAAATGTGGCTCTTTTACTATTGACATGTATACTTGTACCGGTTCCTCGTTATCATAATGGATATTAGGTTCCTAAAAAAAGGATATTGATTGGGGTCCACTGGTGTGCGAACGTTAGAATTTATCTCGCTATAATTCCCCATACCGCTACAAAAATATTAGTTTAGAATTTTTCTTCCTAATGGTCATTAAGACATTCTATCTAGAAATAGGTGTAACGAATTCAGTTTTTAAATGAAACTTAATAATTGCAATGCCTTCGTGGCGCAATCGGTTAGCGCGTTCGGCTGTTAACCGAAAGGTTGGTGGTTCGTTCCACCCGTAGGCGAAGCTAATTCTTTTTAAAATTTCAATTAACTTTTTCTATATATTTTAGAACAATGTTACCTATAATTTTTTATCGTGTTTTACATGTCACCGTTGTCAGGATGTGTAGGTGTTGAAAATGTGGCTGTTTTACTAATTGACACGTATACTCGTACCGGTTCCTCGTTATCGTAATGGATATTAGGTTCCTAAAAAAAAGGATGGTGATTGGGGTCCACTGATGTGCGAATGTTAGATTTTATCTCGTTAGAATTCCCCATACCTCTACAAAAATATTAGTTTAGAATTTTTCTTCCTAATGGTCATTAAGACATTCTATCTTGAAATAGGGTAACGAATTCAGTTTTTAAATGAAACTTAATAATTGCAAGGCCTTCGTGGCGCAATCGGTTAGCGCGTTCGGCTGTTAACCGAAAGGTTGGTGGTTCGAGTCCATCCGTAGGCGAAGCTAATTCGTTTAAAAATTTCAATTACCTCTTCTATACATTTTAGAACAATGTTACCTATAATTTTGTATCGTGTTTTACCTGTCACCATTTTCAGGATGTGTAGGTGTTGAAAATGTGGCTCTTTTACTAATTGACACGTATACTCGTACCGGTTCCTCGTTATCATAAAGGATATTAGGTTCCTAAAAAAAGGATGGTGATTGGGGTCCACTGGTGTGCGAACGTTAGACTTTATCTCGCTATAATTCCCCATACGTGTACAAAAATATTAGTTTAGAATTTTTCTTCCTAATGGTCATTAAGACATACTATCTAGAAATAGGTGTAACGAATTCAGTTTTTAAATGAAACTTAATAATTTCAATGCCTTCGTTGCGCAATCGGTTTGCGCGTTCGGCTGTTAAGCGAAAGGTTGGTGGTTAGAGTCCACCCATAGGCGAAGCTAATTCTTTTAAAAATTTGAATGAACTTTTTCTATATATTTTAGAACAATGTTACCTATAATTTTTTATCGTGTTTTACATGTCACCGTTGTCAGGATGTGTAGGTGTTGAAAATGTGGCTGTTTTACTAATTGACACGTATACTCGTACCGGTTCCTCGTTATCGTAATGGATATTAGGTTCCTAAAAAAAAGGATGGTGATTGGGGTCCACTGATGTGCGAACGTTAGATTTTATCTCGCTAGAATTCCCATACCTCTACAAAAATATTAGTTTAGAATTCTTCTTCCTAATGGTCATTAAGACATTCTATCTAGAAATATGTGTAACGAATTCAGTTTTTAAATGAAACTTAACAATTGCAAGGCCTTCGTGGCGCAATCGGTTAGCGCGTTCGGCTGTTAACCGAAAGTTTGGTGGTTCGAGTCCAACCGTAGGCGAAGCTAATTCTTTTAAAAATTTCAATTACCATTTCTATATAATTTAGAACAATGTTACCTATAATTTTTTATCGTGTTTTACCTGTCACCGTTGTCAGGATGTGTAGGTGTTGAAAATGTGGCTCTTTTATTAATTGACACGTATACTTGTACCGGTTCCTCGTTATCATAAATGATATTAGGTTCCTAAAAAAATTATGGTGATTGGGGTCCTCTTTTGTGCGAACGTTAGACTTTATCTCGCTATAAATCCCCATACCTCTACAAAAATATTAGTTTAGAATTTTTCTTCCTAATGGTCATTAAGATATTCTATCTAGAAATAGGTGTAACGAATTCAGTTTTTAAATGAAACTTAATAATTGCAAGGTCTTCGTGGCGCAATCGGTTAGCGCGTTCGGCTGTTAACCGAAAGGTTGGTGGTTCGTTCCACCCGTAGACGAAGCTAATTCTTTTTAAAATTTCAATTAACTTTTTCTATATATTTTAGAACAATGTTACCTATAATTTTTTATCGTGTTTTACCTGTCACCGTTGTCAGGATGGGTAGGTGTTGAAAATGTGGCTCTTTTACTAACTGACACGTATACTGGTACCTGTTCTAATTTATCATAAAGGATATTAGGTTCCTAAAAAAAAGGACATTGATTGGGGTCCACTGGTGTGCGAACGTTAGACTTTATCTCGCTATAATTCCCCATACCTCTACAAAAATATTAGTTTAGAATTTTTCTTAATAATGGTCATTCAGACATTCTATCTTGAAATAGGGTAACGAATTCAGTTTTTAAATGAAACTTAATAATTGCAAGGCCTTCGTGGCGCAATCGGTTAGCGCGTTCGGATGTTAACCGAAAGGTTGGTGGTTCGAGTCCACCCGTAGGCGAAACTAATTCATTTAAAAATTTCAATGAACTTTTTCTATATATTTTAGAACAATGTTACCTATAATTTTTTATCGTGTTTTACCTGTCACCGTTGTCAGGATGTGTAGGTGTTGAAAATGTGGCTCTTTTACTAATTGACATGTATACTTGTACCTGTTCCTCGTTATCATAAAGGATATTAGGTTCCTAAAGAAAAGGATGGTGATTGGGGTACACTGGTGTGCGAACGTTAGACTTTATCTCGCTATAATTCCCAATACCTGTACAAAAATATTAGTTTAGAATTTTTCATCCTAATGGTCATTAAGACATACTATCTAGAAATAGGTGTAACGAATTCAGTTTTTAAATGAAACTTAATAATTGCAATGCCTTCGTGGCGCAATCGGTTAGCGCGTTCGGCTGTTAACCGAAAGGTTGGTGGTTCGAGTCCACCCGTAGGCGAAGCTAATTCATTTAAAAATTTCAATTACCTCTTCTATACATTTTAGAACAAGGTTACCTATAATTTTGTATCGTGTTTTACCTGTCACCGTTGTCAGGATGTGTAGGTGTTGAAAATGTGGCTCTTTTACTAATTGACACGTATACTTGTACCGGTTCCTCGTTATCATAAAGGATATTAGGTTCCTAAAAAAAGGATGGTGATTGGGGTCCACTGGTGTGCGAACGTTAGACTTTATCTCGCTATAATCCCCCATACCTGTACAAAAATATTAGTTTAGAATTTTTCTTCCTAATGGTCATTAAGACATACTATCTAGAAATAGGTGTAACGAATTCAGTTTTTAAATGAAACTTAATATTTGCAATGCCTTCGTGGCGCAATCGGTTTGCGCGTTCGGCTGTTAAGCGAAAGGTTGGTGGTTAGAGTCCACCCATAGGCGAAGCTAATTCTTTTAAAAATTTCAATGAAATTTTTCTATATATTTTAGAACAATGTTACCTATAATTTTTTTATCGTGTTTTACATGTCACCGTTGTCAGGATGTGTAGGTGTTGAAAATGTGGCTGTTTTACTAATTGGCACGTATACTCGTACCGGTTCCTCGTTATCGTAATGGATATTAGGTTCCTAAAAAAAAGGATGGTGATTGGGGTCCAATGATGTGCGAACGTTAGATTTTATCTCGCTATAATTCCCCATACCTCTACAAAAATATTAGTTTAGAATTCTTCTTCCTAATGGTCATTAAGACATTCTATCTAGAAATAGGTGTAACGAATTCAGTTTTTAAATGAAACTTAACAATTGCAAGGCCTTCGTGGCGCAATCGGTTAGCGCGTTCGGCTGTTAACCGAAAGGTCGGTGGTTCGAGTCCACCCGTAGGCGAAGCTAATTCTTTTAAAAATTTCAATTACCATTTCTATATATTTTAGAACAATGTTACCTATAATTTTTTATCGTGTTTTACCTGTCACCGTTGTCAGGATGTGTAGGTGTTGAAAATGTGGCTCTTTTATTAATTGACACGTATACTTGTACCGGTTCCTCGTTATCATAAAGGATATTAGGTTCCTAAAAAAAATTATGGTGATTGGGGTCCTCTGGTGTGCGAACGTTAGACTTTATCTCGCTATAAATCCCCATACCTCTACAAAAATATTAGTTTAGAATTTTTCTTCCTAATGGTCATTAAGATATTCTATCTAGAAATAGGTGTAACGAATTCAGTTTTTAAATGAAACTTAACAATTGCAAGGCCTTCGTGGCGCAATCGGTTAGCGCGTTCGGCTGTTAACCGAAAGGTTGGTGGTTCGTTCCACCCGTAGGCGAAGCTAATTCTTTTTAAAATTTCAATTAACTTTTTCTATATATTTTAGAACAATATTACCTATAATTTTTTATCGTGTTTTACCTGTCACCGTTGTCAGGATGTGTAGGTGTTGAAAATGTGGCTCTTTTACTAATTGACACGTATACTGGTACCTGTTCTTCGTTATCATAAAGGATATTAGGTTCCTAAAAAAAAGGACATTGATTGGGGTCCACTGGTGTGCGAACGTTAGACTTTATCTCGCTATAATTCCCCATACCTCTACAAAAATATTAGTTTAGAATTTTTCTTAATAATGGTCATTCAGACATTCTATCTAGAAATAGGTGTAACGAATTCAGTTTTTAAATGAAACATAATAATGGCAAGGCCTTCGGGGCGCGATCGGTTAGCGCGTTCGGCTGTTAACCGAAAGGTTGGTGGTTCGAGTCCACCCGTAGGCGAAGCTAATTCATTTAAAAATTTCAATTACCTCTTCTATACATTTTAGAACAATGTTACCTATAATTTTGTATCGTGTTTTACCTGTCACCGTTGTCAGGATGTGTAGGTGTTGAAAATGTGGCTCTTTTACTAATTGACACGTACCGGTTCCTCGTTATCATAAAGGATATTAGGTTCCTAAAAAAAGGATGGTGATTGGGGTCCACTGGTGTGCGAACGTTAGACTTTATCTCGCTATAATTCCCCATACCTGTACAAAAATATTAGTTTAGAATTTTTCTTCCTAATGGTCATTAAGACATACTATCTAGAAATAGGTGTAACGAATTCAGTTTTTAAATGAAACTTAATAATTGCAATGCCTTCGTGGCGCAATCGGTTTGCGCGTTCGGCTGTTATGCGAAAGGTTGGTGGTTAGAGTCCACCTATAGGCGAAGCTAATTCTTTTAAAAATTTCAATGAACTTTTTCTATATATTTTAGAACAATGTTACCTATAATTTTTTATCGTGTTTTACATGTCACCGTTGTCAGGATGTGTAGGTGTTGAAAATGTGGCTGTTTTACTAATTGACACGTATACTCGTACCGGTTCCTCGTTATCGTAATGGATATTAGGTTCCTAAAAAAAAGGATGGTGATTGGGGTCCACTGATGTGCGAACGTTAGATTTTATCTCGCTAGAATTCCCGATACCTCTACAAAAATATTAGTTTAGAATTCTTCTTCCTAATGGTCATTAAGACATTCTATCTAGAAATAGGTGTAACGAATTCAGTTTTTAAATGAAACTTAACAATTGCAAGGCCTTCGTGGCGCAATCAGTTAGCGCGTTCGGCTGTTAACCGAAAGGTTGGTGGTTCGACTCCACCCGTAGTCGAAGCTAATTCTTTTAAAAATTTCAATGAATTTTTCTATATATTTTAGAACAATGTTACCTATAATTTTGTATCGTGTTTTACCTGTCACCGTTGTTAGGATGTGTAGGTGTTGAAAATGTGGCTCTTTTATTAATTGACACGTATACTTGTACCGGTTTCTCGTTATCATAAAGGATATTAGGTTCCTAAAAATATTATGGTGATTGGGGTCCTCTGGTGTGCGAACGTTAGACTTTATCTCGCTATAATTCCCCATACCTCTACAAAAATATTAGTTTAGAATTTTTCTTCCTAATGGTCATTAAGACAATCTATCTAGAATTAGGTGTAACGAATTCAGTTTTTAAATGAAACATAATAATTGCAAGTCCTTCGTGGCGCAATCGGTTAGCGCGTTCGGCTGTTAACCGAAAGGTTGGTGGTTCGAGTCCACCCGTAGGCGAAGCTAATTCATTTAAAAATTTCAATTACCTCTTCTATACATTTTAGAACAATGTTACCTATAATTTTTATCGTGTTTTACCTGTCACCTTTGTCAGGATGTGTAGGTGTTGAAAATGTGGCTCTTTTACTAATTGACACGTATACTTGTACCGGTTCCTCGTTATCATAAAGGATATTAGGTTCCAAAAAAAATTACGGCGATTGGGGTCCTCTGGTGTGCGAACGTTAGAATCTATCTCGCTATAATTCCCCATACCTCTACAAAAATATTAGTTTAGAATTCTTCTTCCTAATGGTCATTAAGACATTCTATCTAGAAATAGGTGTAACGAATTCAGTTTTTAAATGAAACTTAACAATTGCAAGGCCTTCGTGGCGCAATCGGTTAGCGCGTTCGGCTGTTAACCGAAAGGTTGGTGGTTCGAGTCCACCCGTAGTCGAAGCTAATTCTTTTAAAAATTTCAATTACCATTTCTATATATTTTAGAACAATGTTACCTATAATTTTTTATCGTGTTTTACCTGTCACCGTTGTCAGGATGTGTAGGTGTTGAAAATGTGGCTGTTTTACTAATTGACACGTATACTGGTACCTGTTCTTCGTTATCATAAAGGATATTAGGTTCCTAAAAAAAAGGACATTGATTGGGGTCCACTGGTGTGCGAACGTTAGACTTTATCTCGCTATAATTCCCCATACCTCTACAAAAATATTAGTTTAGAATTTTTCTTAATAATGGTCATTCAGACATTCTATCTTGAAATAGGGTAACGAATTCAGTTTTTAAATGAAACTTAATAATTGCAAGGCCTTCGTGGCGCAATCGTTTAGCGCGTTCGGATGTTAACCGAAAGGTTGGTGGTTCGAGTCCACCCGTAGGCGAAGCTAATTCATTTAAAAATTTCAATTACCTCTTCTATACATTTTAGAACAATGTTACCTATAATTTTTATCGTCTTTTACCTGTCACCGTTGTCAGGATGTGTAGGTGTTGAAAATGTGGCTCTTTTACTAATTGACACGTATACTCTTGTACCGGTTCCTCGTTATCATAAAGGATATTAGGTTCCTAAAAAAAGGATGGTGATTGGGGTCCACTGGTGTGCGAACGTTAGACTTTATCTCGCTATAATTCCCCATACCTGTTCAAAAATATTAGTTTAGAATTTTTCTTCCTAATGGTCATTAAGACATACTATCTAGAAATAGGTGTAACGAATTCAGTTTTTAAATGAAACTTAATAATTGCAATGCCTTCGTGGCGCAATCGGTTTGCGCGTTCGGCTGTTAAGCGAAATGTTGGTGGTTAGAGTCCACCCATAGGCGAAGCTAATTCTTTTAAAAATTTCAATGAACTTTTTCTATATATTTTAGAACAATGTTACCTATAATTTTTTATCGTGTTTTAAATGTCACCGTTGTCAGGATGTGTAGGTGTTGAAAATGTGGCTGTTTTACTAATTGACACGTATACTCGTACCGGTTCCTCGTTATCGTAATGGATATTAGGTTCCTAAAAAAAAGGATGGTGATTGGGGTCCACTGATGTGCGAACGTTAGATTTTATCTCGCTAGAATTCCCGATACCTCTACAAAAATATTAGTTTATAATTCTTCTTCCTAATGGTCATTAAGACATTCTATCTAGAAATAGGTGTAACGAATTCAGTTTTTAAATGAAACTTAACAATTGCAAGGCCTTCGTGGCGCAATCAGTTAGCGCGTTCGGCTGTTAACCGAAAGGTTGGTGGTTCGACTCCACCCGTAGTCGAAGCTAATTCTTTTAAAAATTTCAATGAATTTTTCTATATATTTTAGAACAATGTTACCTATAATTTTGTATCGTGTTTTACCTGTCACCGTTGTTAGGATGTGTAGGTGTTGAAAATGTGGCTCTTTTATTAATTGACACGTATACTTGTACCGGTTTCTCGTTATCATAAAGGATATTAGGTTCCTAAAAATATTATGGTGATTGGGGTCCTCTGGTGTGCGAACGTTAGACTTTATCTCGCTATAATTCCCCATACCTCTACAAAAATATTAGTTTAGAATTTTTCTTCCTAATGGTCATTAAGACAATCTATCTAGAATTAGGTGTAACGAATTCAGTTTTTAAATGAAACATAATAATTGCAAGTCCTTCGTGGCGCAATCGGTTAGCGCGTTCGGCTGTTAACCGAAAGGTTGGTGGTTCGAGTTCACCCGTAGGCGAAGCTAATTCATTTAAAAATTTCAATTACCTCTTCTATACATTTTAGAACAATGTTACCTATAATTTTTATCGTGTTTTACCTGTCACCTTTGTCAGGATGTGTAGGTGTTGAAAATGTGGCTCTTTTACTAATTGACACGTATACTTGTACCGGTTCCTCGTTATCATAAAGGATATTAGGTTCCTAAAAATATTATGGTGATTGGGGTCCTCTGGTGTGCGAACGTTAGACTTTATCTCGCTATAATTCCCCATACCTCTACAAAAATATTAGTTTAGAATTTTTCTTCCTAATGGTCATTAAGACAATCTATCTAGAATTAGGTGTAACGAATTCAGTTTTTAAATGAAACATAATAATTGCAAGTCCTTCGTGGCGCAATCGGTTAGCGCGTTCGGCTGTTAACCGAAAGGTTGGTGGTTCGAGTCCACCCGTAGGCGAAGCTAATTCTTTTTAAAATTTCAATTAACTTTTTCTATATATTTTAGAACAATGTTACCTATAATTTTTTATCGTGTTTTACCTGTCACAGTTGTCAGGATGTGTAGGTGTTGAAAATGTGGCTGTTTTACTAATTGACACGTATACTGGTACCTGTTCTTCGTTATCATAAAGGATATTAGGTTCCTAAAAAAAAGGACATTGATTGGGGTCCACTGGTGTGCGAACGTTAGACTTTATCTCGCTATAATTCCCCATACCTCTACAAAAATATTAGTTTAGAATTTTTCTTAATAATGGTCATTCAGACATTCTATCTTGAAAAAGGGTAACGAATTCAGTTTTTAAATGAAACTTAATAATTGCAAGGCCTTCGTGGCGCAATCGTTTAGCGCGTTCGGATGTTAACCGAAAGGTTGGTGGTTCGAGTCCACCCGTAGGCGAAGCTAATTCTTTTAAAAATTTCAATGAACTTTTTCTATATATTTTAGAACAATGTTACCTATAATTTTTATCGTGTTTTACCTGTCACCGTTGTCAGGATGTGTAGGTGTTGAAAATGTGGCTCTTTTACTATTGACATGTATACTTGTACCGGTTCCTCGTTATAATAAAGGATATTAGGTTCATAAAAAAAAGGATGGTGATTGGGGTACACTGGTGTGCGAACGTTAGACTCTATCTCGCTATAATTCCCCATACATCTACAAAAATATTGGTTTAGAATTTTTCTTCCTAATGGTCATTAAGACATTATCTAGAAATAGGTGTAACGAATTCAGTTTTTAAATGAAACTTAACAATTGCAAGGCCTTCGTGGCGCAATCGGTTAGCGCGTTCGGCTGTTAACCGAAAGGTTGGTGGTTCGTGTCCACCCGTAGGCGAAAATAATTCTTTTAAAAATTTCAATTACTATTTCTATATATTTTAGAACAATGTTACCTATAATTTTTTATCGTGTTTTACCTGTCACCGTTGTCAGGATGTGTAGGTGTTGAAAATGTGGCCCTTTTACTAATTGACACGTATACTCTTGTACCAGTTCCTCGTTATCATAAAGGATATTAGGTTCCTAAAAAAATTATGGTGATTGGGGTACTCTGGTGTGCGAACGTTAGACTTTATCTCGCTATAATTCCCCATACCTCTACAAAAATATTAGTTTAGAATTTTTCTTCCTAATGGTCATTAAGACATTCTATCTAGAAATAGGTGTAACGAATTAAGTTTTTAAATGAAACTTGAAAATTCCAAGCCCTTCGTGGCGCAATCGGTTAGCGCGTTCGGCTGTTAACCGAAAGGTTGGTGGTTCGAGTCCACCCGTAGGCGAAGCTAATTCTTTTAAAAATTTCAATGAACTTTTTCTATATATTTTAGAACAATGTTACCTATAATTTTATATCGTGTTTTACCTGTCACCGTTGTCAGGATGTGTAGGTGTTGAAAATGTGGCTCTTTTACAAATTGACACGTATACTTGTACCGGTTCCTCGTTATCATAAAGGATATTAGGTTCCTAAAAAAAAGGACGGTGATTGGGGTCCACTGGTGTGCGAACGTTAGACTGTATCTCGCTATAATTCCCCATACCTCTACAAAAATATTAGATTAGAATTTTTCTTCCTAATGGTCATTTAGACATTCTATCTAGAAATAGGTGTAACGAATTCAGTTTTTAAATGAAACTTAACAATTGCAAGGCCTTCGTGGCGCAATCGGTTAGCGCGTTCGGCTGTTAACCTAAAGGTTGGTGGTTCGAGTCCACCCGTAGGCGAAGGTAATTCTTTTAAAAATTTCAATGAACATTTTCTATATATTTTAGAACAATGTTACCTATAATTTTATATCGTGTTTTACCTGTCACCGTTGTCAGGATGTGTAGGTGTTGAAAATGTGGCTCTTTTACTAATTGACACGTATACTTGTACCGGTTCCTCGTTATCATAAAGGATATTACTGTCCTAAAAAATTATGGTGATTGGGGTCCACTGGTGTGCGAACGTTAAACTCTATCTCGCTATAATTCCCCATACCTCTACAAAAATATTAGTTTAGAATTTTTCTTCCTAATGGTCATTAAGACAATCTATCTAGAATTAGGTTTAAGGAATTCAGTTTTTAAATGAAACATAATCATTACAAGGCCTTCGTGGCGCAATCGGTTAGCGCGTTCGGCTGTTAACCGAAAGGTTGGTGGTTCGAGTCCACCCGTAGGCGAAGCTAATTCTTTTAAAAATTTCAATGAATTTCTTCTATATATTTTAGAACAATGTTACCTATAATTTTTTATCGTGTTTTACCTGTCAGCGTTGTCAGGATGTGTAGGTGTTGAAAATGTGGCTCTTTTACTAATTGACACGTTTACTTGTACCGGTTCCTCGTTATCATAAAGGATATTAGGTTCCTAAAAAAAAGGACGGTGATTGGGTCCACTGGTGTGCGAACGTTAGACTGTATCTCGCTATAATTCCCCATACCTCGACAAAAATATTAGTTTAGAATTTTTCTTCCTAATGGTCATTAAGACAAACTATCTAGAATTAGGTGTAACGAATTCAGTTTTTATATGAAACTTAATAATTGCAAGGCCTTTGTGGCGCAATCGGTTAGCGCGTTCGGCTGTTAACCGAAAGGTTGGTAGTTCGAGTCCACCCGTAGGCGAAGCTAATTCTTTTTAAAATTTCAATTAACTTTTTCTATATATTTTAGAACAATGTTACCTATAATTTTTTATCGTGTTTTAACTGTCACCGTTGTCAGGATGTGTATGTTTTGAAAATGTGGCTCTTTTACTAATTGACACGTATACTGGGACCGGTTCTTCGTTATCATAAAGGATATTAGGTTCCTAATAAAAAGGATGGTGATTGGGGTCCACTGGTGTGCGAACGTTAGACTTTATCTCACTATAATTCCCCATACCTCTACAAAAATATTAGTTTAGAATTTTTCTTCCTAATGGTCATTCAGACATTCTATCTTGAAATAGGGTAACGAAATCAGTTTTTAAATGAAACATAATAATTGCAAGGCCTTCGTGGCGCAATCGGTTAACGCGTTCGGCTGCTAACCGAAAGGTTGGTGGTTCGAGTCAATCCGTAGGCGAAGCTAATTCTTTTAAAAATTTCAATCAACTTTTTTTATATATATACATTAGAACAATGTTACCTAAAATTTTTTATCGTGTTTTACCTGTCAACGTTGTCAGGATGTGTAGGTGTTGAAAATGTGGCTCTTTTACTAATTGACACGTATACTTGTACCGGTTCCTCGTTATAATAATGGATATTAGGTTCCTAAAAAAAAGGATGGTGATTGGGGTCCACTGATGTGCGAACGTTAGATTTTATCTCGCTACAATTCCCCATACCTCTACAAAAATATTAGTTTAGAATTTTTCTTCCTAATGGTCATTAAGACATTCTATCTAGAAATAGGTGTAACGAATTCAGTTTTTAAATGAAACATAATTATTGCAAGGCCTTCGTGGCGCAATCGGTTAGCGCGTCCGGATGTTAACCGAAAGGTTGGTGGTTCGAGTCCACCCGTAGGCGAAGCTAATTCTTTTAAAAATTTCAATGAACTTTTTCTATATATTTTAGAACAATGTTACCTATAATTTTTTATCGTGTTTTACCTGTCACCGTTGTCAGGATGTGTAGGTGTTGAAAATGTGGCTGTTTTACTAATTGACACGTATACTCGTACCGGTTCCTCGTTATCATAAAGGATATTAGGTTCCTAAAAAAAAGGATGGTGATTGGGGTCCACTGGTGTGCGAACGTTAGACTCTATCTCGCTATAATTCCCCATACCTCGACAAAAATATTAGTTTAGAATTTTTCTTCCTA
This sequence comes from Meta bourneti, assembly GCA_933210815.1. Lineage (NCBI taxonomy): Eukaryota > Metazoa > Arthropoda > Arachnida > Araneae > Tetragnathidae > Meta > Meta bourneti. The sequence continues at coordinate 63,216,550 of OW119932.1, read as the reverse complement.
ATGGTCATTAAGACAATCTATCTAGAATTAGGTGTAACGAATTCAGTTTTTAAATGAAACTTAACAGTTGCAAGGCCTTCGTGGCGCAATCGGTTAGCGCGTTCGGCTGTTAACCGAAAGGTTGGTGGTTCGACTCCACCCGTAGGCGAAGCTAATTCTTTTAAAAATTTCAATGAATTTTTCTATATATTTTAGAACAATGGTACCTATAATTTTTTATCGTGTTTTAACTGTCACCGTTGTCAGGATGTGTAGGTTTTGAAAATGTGGCTCTTTTACAAATTGACACGTATACTGGGACCGGTTCTTCGTTATCATAAAGGATATTAGGTTCCTAATAAAAAGCATGGTGATTGGGGTCCACTGGTGTGCGAACTTTAGACTTTATCTCGCTATAATTCCCCATACCTCTACAAAAATATTAGTTTAGAATTTTTCTTCCTAATGGTCATTCAGACATTCTATCTTGAAATAGGGTAACGAAATCAGTTTTTAAATGAAACATAATATTTGCAAGGCCTTCGTGGCGCAATCGGTTAGCGCGTTGGGCTGTTAACCGAAAGGTTGGTGGTTCGAGTCCATCCGTAGGCGAAGCTAATTCTTTTAAAAATTTCAATCAACTTTTTTTATATATATACATTAGAACAATGTTACCTAAAATTTTTTATCGTGTTTTACATGTCACCGTTGTCAGGATGTGTAGGTGTTGAAAATGTGGCTCTTTTACTAATTGACACGTATATTTGTACCGGTTCCTCGTTATCATAATGGATATTAGGTTCCTAAAAAAAAGGATGGTGATTGGGGTCCACTGATGTGCGAACGTTAGATTTTATCTCGCTACAATTCCCCATACCTCTACAAAAATATTAGTTTAGAATTTTTCCTCCTAATGGTCATTAATACATTCTATCTTGAAATAGGGTAACGAATTCAGTTTTTAAATGAAACTTAATAATTGAAGAGCCTTCGTGGCGCAATCGGTTAGCGCGTTCGGCTGTTAACCGAAACGTTGGTGGTTCGAGTCCACCCGTAGGTTTAGCTAATTCTTTTAAAAATTTCAATTAAATTTTTCTATATATTTTAGAATAATGTTACCTATAATTTTTTATCGTGTTTTACCTGTCACCGTTGTCAGGATGTGTAGGTGTTGAAAATGTGGCTCTTTTACTAATTGAAACGTATACTGGTACCGGTTCTTCGTTATCATAAAGGATATTAGGTTCCTAAAAAAAGGATATTGATTGGGGTCCACTGGTGTGCGAACGTTAGACTTTATCTCGCTATAATTCCCCATACCTCTACAAAAATATTAGTTTAGAATTTTTCTTCCTAATGGTCATTAAGACATACTATCTAGAAATAGGTGTAAAGAATTCAGTTTTTAAATGGAACTTAATAATTGCAATGCCTTCGTGGCGCAATCGGTTTGCGCGATCGGCTGTTAACCGAAAGGTTGGTGGTTCGAGTCCACCCGTAGGCGAAGCTAATTCTTTTAAAAATTTCAATGAACTTTTTCTATATATTTTAGAACAATGTTACCTATAATTTTTTATCGTGTTTTACCTGTCACCGTTGTCAGGATGTGTAGGTGTTGAAAATGTGGCTGTTTTACTAATTGACACGTATACTCGTACCGGTTCCTCGTTATCATAAAGGATATTAGGTTCCTAAAAAAAAGGATGGTGATTGGGGTCCACTGGTGTGCGAACGTTAGACTCTATCTCGCTATAATTCCCCATACCTCGAGAAAAATATTAGTTTAGAATTTTTCTTCCTAACGGTCATTCAGACATTCTATCTTGAAATAGGGTAACGAATTCAGCTTTTAAATGAAACTTAATAATTGCAAGGCCTTCGTGGCGCAATCGGTTAGCGCGTTCGGCTGTTAACCGAAAGGTTGGTGGTTCGAGTCCACCCGTAGGCGAAGCTAATTCTTTTAAAAATTTCAATTACCATTTCTATATATTTTAGAACAATGTTACCTATAATTTTTTATCGTGTTTTACCTGTCATCGTTGTCAGGATGTGCAGGTGTTGAAAATGTGGCTCTTTTACTAATTGACACGTATACTTGTACCGGTTCCTCGTTATCATAAAGGATATTAGGTTCCTAAAAATATTATGGTGATTGGGGTCCTCTGGTGTGCGAACGTTAGACTTTATCTCGCTATAATTCCCCATACCTCTACAAAAATATTAGTTTAGAATTTTTCTTCCTAATGGTCATTAAGACATACTATCTAGAAATAGGTGTAAAGAATTCAGTTTTTAAATGGAACTTAATAATTGCAATGCCTTCGTGGCGCAATCGGTTTGCGCGTTCGCCTGTTAACCGAAAGGTTGGTGGTTAGAGTCCACCCATAGGCGAAGCTAATTCTTTTAAAAATTTCAATCAACTTTTTCTATATATTTTAGAACAATGTTACCTATAATTTTTTATCGTGTTTTACCTGTCACCGTTGTCAGGATGTGTAGGTGTTGAAAATGTGGCTGTTTTACTAATTGACACGTATACTCGTACCGGTTCCTCGTTATCATAAAGGATATTAGGTTCCTAAAAAAAAGGATGGTGATTGGGGTACACTGGTGTGCGAACGTTAGACTCTATCTCGCTATAATTCCCCATACCTCGACAAAAATATTAGTTTAGAATTCTTCTTCCAAATGGTCATTAAGACATTCTATCTAGAAATAGGTGTAACGAATTCAGTTTTTAAATGAAACTTAACAGTTGCAAGGCCTTCGTGGCGCAATCGGTTAGCGCGTTCGGCTGTTAACCGAAAGGTTGGTGGTTCGACTCCACCCGTAGGCGAAGCTAATTCTTTTAAAAATTTTAATGAATTTTTCTATATATTTTAGAATAATGTTACCTATAATTTTTTATCGTGTTTTACCTGTCACCGTTGTCAGGATGTGTAGGTGTTGAAAATGTGGCTCTTTTATTAATTGACACGTATACTTGTACCGGTTCCTCGTTATCATAAAGGATATTAGGTTCCTAAAAATATTATGGTGATTGGGGTCCTCTGGTGCGCGAACGTTAGACTTTATCTCGCTACAATTCCCCATACCTCTACAAAAATATTAGTTTAGAATTTTTCTTCCTAATGGTCATTAAGACATTCTATCTAGAAATAGGTGTAACGAATTCAGTTTTTAAATGAAACATAATTATTGCAAGGCCTTCGTGGCGCAATCGGTTAGCGCGTACGGATGTTAACCGAAAGGTTGGTGGTTCGAGTCCACCCGTAGGCGAAGCTAATTCTTTTAAAAATTTCAATGAACTTTTTCTATATATTTTAGAACAATGTTACCTATAATTTTTTATCGTGTTTTACCTGTCACCGTTGTCAGGATGTGTAGGTGTTGAAAATGTGGCTGTTTTACTAATTGACACGTATACTCGTACCGGTTCCTCGTTATCATAAAGGATATTAGGTTCCTAAAAAAAAGGATGGTGATTGGGGTCCACTGGTGTGCGAACGTTAGACTCTATCTCGCTATAATTCCCCATACCTCGAGAAAAATATTAGTTTAGAATTTTTCTTCCTAATGGTCATTAAGACAATCTATCTAGAATTAGGTGTAACGAATTCAGTTTTTAAATGAAACTTAACAGTTGCAAGGCCTTCGTGGCGCAATCGGTTAGCGCGTTCGGCTGTTAACCGAAAGGTTGGTGGTTCGACTCCACCCGTAGGCGAAGCTAATTCTTTTAAAAATTTCAATGAATTTTTCTATATATTTTAGAACAATGTTACCTATAATTTTTTATCGTGTTTTACCTGTCACCGTTGTCAGGATGTGTAGGTGTTGAAAATGTGGCTCTTTTATTAATTGACACGTATACTTGTACCGGTTCCTCGTTATCATAAAGGATATTAGGTTCCTAAAAATATTATGGTGATTGGGGTCCTCTGGTGTGCGAACGTTAGACTTTATCTCGCTACAATTCCCCATACCTCTACAAAAATATTAGTTTAGAGTTTTTCTTCCTAATGGTCATTAAGACATTCTATCTAGAAATAGGTGTAAAGAATTCAGTTTTTAAATGAAACAATAATTGCAAGGCCTTCGTGGCGCAATCGGTTAGCGCGTTCGGATGTTAGCCGAAAGGTTGGTGGTTCGAGTCCACCCGTAGGCGAAGCTAATTCATTTAAAAATTTCAATTACCACTTCTATACATTTTAGAACAATGTTACCTATAATTTTTATCGTGTTTTACCTGTCACCTTTGTCAGGATGTGTAGGTGTTGAAAATGTGGCTCTTTTACTAATTGACACGTATACTCGCACAGGTTCCTCGTTATCATAAAGGATATTAGGTTCCTAAAAAAAAGGATGGTGATTGGGGTACACTGGTGTGCGTTAGACTTTATCTCGCTATAAATCCCCATACCTCTACAAAAATATTACTTTAGAATTCTTCTTCCAAATGGTCATTAAGACATTCTATCTAGAAATAGGTGTAACGAATTCAGTTTTTAAATGAAACTTAACAGTTGCAAGGCCTTCGTTGGGCAATCGGTTAGCGCGTTCGGCTGTTAACCGAAAGGTTGGTGGTTCGACTCCACCCGTAGGCGAAGCTAATTCTTTTAAAAGTTTTAATGAATTTTTCTATATATTTTAGAACAATGTTACCTATAATTTTTTATCGTGTTTTACCTGTCACCGTTGTCAGGATGTGTAGGTGTTGAAAATGTGGCTCTTTTATTAATTGACACGTATACTTGTACCGGTTCCTCGTTATCATAAAGGATATTAGGTTCCTAAAAATATTATGGTGATTGGGGTCCTCTAGTGTGCGAACGTTAGACTTTATCTCGCTATAATTCCCCATACCTCTACAAAAATATTAGTTTAGAATTTTTCTTCCTAATGGTCATTAAGACATACTATCTAGAAATAGGTGTAAAGAATTCAGTTTTTAAATGGAACTTAATAATTGCAATGCCTTCGTGGCGCAATCGGTTTGCGCGTTCGGCTGTTAACCGAAAGGTTGGTGGTTAGAGTCCACCCATAGGCGAAGCTAATTCTTTTAAAAATTTCAATAAACTTTTTCTATATATTTTAGAACAATGTTACCTATAATTTTTTATCGTGTTTTACCTGTCACCGTTGTCAGGATGTGTAGGTGTTGAAAATGTGGCTGTTTTACTAATTGACACGTATACTCGTACCGGTTCCTCGTTATCATAAAGGATATTAGGTTCCTAAAAAAAAGGATGGTGATTGGGGTACACTGGTGTGCGAACGTTAGACTCTATCTCGCTATAATTCCCCATACCTCGAAAAAAATATGAGTTTAGAATTCTTCTTCCAAATGGTCATTAAGACATTCTATCTAGAAATAGGTGTAACGAATTCAGTTTTTAAATGAAACTTAACAGTTGCAAGGCCTTCGTGGCGCAATCGGTTAGCGCGTTCGGCTGTTAACCGAAAGGTTGGTGGTTCGACTCCACCCGTAGGCGAAGCTAATTCTTTTAAAAATTTTAATGAATTTTTCTATATATTTTAGAACAATGTTACCTATAATTTTTTATCGTGTTTTACCTGTCACCGTTTTCAGGATGTGTAGGTGTTGAAAATGTGGCTCTTTTATTAATTGACACGTATACTTGTACCGGTTCCTCGTTATCATAAAGGATATTAGGTTCCTAAAAATATTATGGTGATTGGGGTCCTCTGGTGCGCGAACGTTAGACTTTATCTCGCTACAATTCCCCATACCTCTACAAAAATATTAGTTTAGAATTTTTCTTCCTAATGGTCATTAAGACATTCTATCTAGAAATAGGTGTAACGAATTCAGTTTTTAAATGAAACATAATTATTGCAAGGCCTTCGTGGCGCAATCGGTTAGCGCGTCCGGATGTTAACCGAAAGGTTGGTGGTTCGAGTCCACCCGTAGGCGAAGCTAATTCTTTTAAAAATTTCAATGAACTTTTTCTATATATTTTAGAACAATGTTACCTATAATTTTTTATCGTGTTTTACCTGTCACCGTTGTCAGGATGTGTAGGTGTTGAAAATGTGGCTGTTTTACTAATTGACACATATACTCGTACCGGTTCCTCGTTATCATAAAGGATATTAGGTTCCTAAAAAAAAGGATGGTGATTGGGGTCCACTGGTGTGCGAACGTTAGACTCTATCTCGCTATAATTCCCCATACCTCGACAAAAATATTAGTTTAGAATTTTTCTTCCTAATGGTCATTAAGACAATCTATCTAGAATTAGGTGTAACGAATTCAGTTTTTAAATGAAACTTAACAGTTGCAAGGCCTTCGTGGCGCAATCGGTTAGCGCGTTCGGCTGTTAACCGAAAGGTTGGTGGTTCGACTCCACCCGTAGGCGAAGCTAATTCTTTTAAAAATTTCAATGAATTTTTCTATATATTTTAGAACAATGTTACCTATAATTTTTTATCGTGTTTTACCTGTCACCGTTGTCAGGATGTGTAGGTGTTGAAAATGTGGCTCTTTTATTAATTGACACGTATACTTGTACCGGTTCCTCGTTATCATAAAGGATATTAGGTTCCTAAAAATATTATGGTGATTGGGGTCCTCTGGTGTGCGAACGTTAGACTTTATCTCGCTATAATTCCCGATACCTCTACAAAAATATTAGTTTAGAATTTTTCTTAATAATGGTCATTCAGACATTCTATCTTGAAATAGGGTAACGAATTCAGTTTTTAAATGAAACTTAATAATTGCAAGGCCTTCGTGGCGCAATCGGTTAGCGCGTTCGGATGTTAACCGAAAGGTTGGTGGTTCGAGTCCACCCGTAGGCGAAGCTAATTCATTTAAAAATTTCAATGAACTTTTTCTATATATTTTAGAACAATGTTACCTATAATTTTTTATCGTGTTTTACCTGTCACCGTTGTCAGGATGTGTAGGTGTTGAAAATGTGGCTCTTTTAGTAATTGACATGTATACTTGTACATGTTCCTCGTTATCATAAAGGATATTAGGTTCCTAAAAAAAAGGATGGTGATTGGGGTTCACTGGTGTGCGAACGTTAGACTTTATCTCGCTATAATTCCCAATACCTGTACAAAAATATTAGTTTAGAATTTTTCTTCCTAATGGTCATTAAGACATACTATCTAGAAATAGGTGTAACGAATTCAGTTTTTAAATGAAACTTAATAATTGCAATGCCTTCGTGGCGCAATCGGTTAGCGCGTTCGGCTGTTAACCGAAAGGTTGGTGGTTCGAGTCCACCCGTAGGCGAAGCTAATTCTTTTAAAAATTTCAATGAACTTTTTCTATATATTTTAGAACAATGTTACCTATAATTTTTTATCGTGTTTTACCTGTCACCGTTGTCAGGATGTGTAGGTGTTGAAAATGTGGCTCTTTTACTATTGACATGTATACTTGTACCGGTTCCTCGTTATCATAATGGATATTAGGTTCCTAAAAAAAAGGATATTGATTGGGGTCCACTGGTGTGCGAACGTTAGAATTTATTTCGCTATAATTCCCCATACCGCTACAAAAATATTAGTTTAGAATTTTTCTTCCTAATGGTCATTAAGACAATCTATCTAGAAATAGGTGTAACGAATTCAGTTTTTAAATGAAACTTAATAATTGCAATGCCTTCGTGGCGCAATCGGTTTGCGCGTTCTGCTGTTAAGAGAAAGGTTGGTGGTTAGAGTCCACCCATAGGCGAAGCTAATTCTTTTAAAAATTTCAATGAACTTTTTCTATATATTTTAGAACAATGTTACCTATAATTTTTTATCGTGTTTTACATGTCACCGTTGTCAGGATGTGTAGGTGTTGAAAATGTGGCTGTTTTACTAATTGACACGTATACTCGTACCGGTTCCTCGTTATCGTAATGGATATTAGGTTCCTAAAAAAAAGGATGGTGATTGGGGTCCACTGATGTGCGAATGTTAGATTTTATCTCGTTAGAATTCCCCATACCTCTACAAAAATATTAGTTTAGAATTTTTCTTCCTAATGGTCATTAAGACATTCTATCTTGAAATAGGGTAACGAATTCAGTTTTTAAATGAAACTTAATAATTGCAAGGCCTTCGTGGCGCAATCGGTTAGCGCGTTCGGCTGTTAACCGAAAGGTTGGTGGTTCGAGTCCACCCGTAGGCGAAGCTAATTCTTATAAAAATTTCAATTACCATTTCTATATAATTTAGAACAATGTTACCTATAATTTTTTATCGTGTTTTACCTGTCACCGTTGTCAGGATGTGTAGGTGTTGAAAATGTGGCTCTTTTACTAATTGACACGTATACTTGTACCGGTTCCTCGTTATCATAAAGGATATTAGGTTCCTAAAAAAAGGATGGTGATTGGGGTCCACTGGTGTGCGAACGTTAGACTTTATCTCGCTATAATTCCCCATACCTGAACAAAAATATTAGTTTAGAATTTTTCTTCCTAATGGTCATTAAGACATACTATCTAGAAATAGGTGTAACGAATTCAGTTTTTAAATGAAACTTAATAATTGCAATGCCTTCGTTGCGCAATCGGTTTGCGCGTTCGGCTGTTAAGCGAAAGGTTGGTGGTTAGAGTCCACCCATAGGCGAAGCTAATTCTTTTAAAAATTTGAATGAACTTTTTCTATATATTTTAGAACAATGTTACCTATAATTTTTTATCGTGTTTTACATGTCACCGTTGTCAGGATGTGTAGGTGTTGAAAATGTGGCTGTTTTACTAATTGACACGTATACTCGTACCGGTTCCTCGTTATCGTAATGGATATTAGGTTCCTAAAAAAAAGGATGGTGATTGGGGTCCACTGATGTGCGAACGTTAGATTTTATCTCGCTAGAATTCCCATACCTCTACAAAAATATTAGTTTAGAATTCTTCTTCCTAATGGTCATTAAGACATTCTATCTAGAAATAGGTGTAACGAATTCAGTTTTTAAATGAAACTTAACAACTGCAAGGCCTTCGTGGCGCAATCGGTTAGCACGTTCGGCTGTTAACCGAAAGGTAGGTGGTTCGAGTCCACCCGTAGGCGAAGCTAATTCTTATAAAAATTTCAATTACCATTTCTATATAATTTAGAACAATGTTACCTATAATTTTTTATCGTGTTTTACCTGTCACCGTTGTCAGGATGTGTAGGTGTTGAAAATGTGGCTCTTTTACTAATTGACACGTATACTGGTACCTGTTCTAATTTATCATAAAGGATATTAGGTTCCTAAAAAAAAGGACATTGATTGGGGTCCACTGGTGTGCGAACGTTAGACTTTATCTCGCTATAATTCCCCATACCTCTACAAAAATATTAGTTTAGAATTTTTCTTAATAATGGTCATTCAGACATTCTATCTTGAAATAGGTGTAACGAATTCAGTTTTTAAATGAAACTTAATAATTGCAAGGCCTTCGTGGCGCAATCGGTTAGCGCGTTCGGATGTTAACCGAAAGGTTGGTGGTTCGAGTCCACCCGTAGGCGAAGTTAATTCATTTAAAAATTTCAATGAACTTTTTCTATATATTTTAGAACAATGTTACCTATAATTTTTTATCGTGTTTTACCTGTCACCGTTGTCAGGATGTGTAGGTGTTGAAAATGTGGCTCTTTTACTAATTGACATGTATACTTGTACCTGTTCCTCGTAATCATAAAGGATATTAGGTTCCTAAAAAAAAGATGGTGATTGGGGTACACTGGTGTGCGAACGTTAGACTTTATCTCGCTATAATTCCCAATACCTGTACAAAAATATTAGTTTAGAATTTTTCATCCTAATGGTCATTAAGACATACTATCTAGAAATAGGTGTAACGAATTCAGTTTTTAAATGAAACTTAATAATTGCAATGCCTTCGTGGCGCAATCGGTTAGCGCGTTCGGCTGTTAACCGAAAGGTTGGTGGTTCGAGTCCACCCGTAGGCGAAGCTAATTCTTTTAAAAATTTCATTGAACTTTTTCTATATATTTTAGAACAATGTTACCTATAATTTTTTATCGTGTTTTACCTGTCACCGTTGTAAGGATGTGTAGGTGTTGAAAATGTGGCTCTTTTACTAATTGACACGTATACTCTTGTACCGGTTCCTCGTTATCATAAAGGATATTAGGTTCTTTAAAAAAAAGGATGGTGATTGGGGTCCACTGGTGTGCGAACGTTAGACTTTATCTCGCTATAATTCCCCATACCTCTACAAAAATATTAGTTTAGAATTTTTCTTCCTAACGGTCATTAAGACATTATCTAGAAATAGGTGTAACGAATTCAGTTTTTAAATGAAAATTAACAATTGCAAGGCCTTCGTGGCGCAATCGGTTAGCGCGTTCGGCTGTTAACCGAAAGGTTGGTGGTTCGAGTCCACCCGTAGGCGAAGCTAATTCTATTAAATAATTCAATTATCTCTTTTCTATATATTTTAGAACAATGTTACCGATAATTTTTTATCGTGTTTTACCTGTCACCGTTGTCAGTATGTGTAGGTTTTGAAAATGTGGCTCTTTTACTAATTGACACGTATACTTGTACCGGTTCCTCGTTATCATAAAGGATATTGGGTTCCTAAAAAAATTATGGTGATTGGGGTCCTCTGGTGTGCGAACGTTAGACTTTATCTCGCTATAATTCCCCATACCTCTACAAAAATATTAGTTTAGAATTTTTCTTCCTAATGGTCATTAAGACATTCTATCTAGAAATAGGTGTAACGAATTAAGTTTTTAAATGAAACTTGAAAATTCCAAGCCCTTCGTGGCGCAATCGGTTAGCGCGTTCGGCTGTTAACCGAAAGGTTGGTGGTTCGAGTCCACCCGTAGGCGAAGCTAATTCTTTTAAAAATTTCAATGAACTTTTTCTATATATTTTAGAACAATGTTACCTATAATTTTATATCGTGTTTTACCTGTCACCGTTGTCAGGATATGTAGGTGTTGAAAATGTGGCTCTTTTACTAATTGACACGTATACTTGTACCGGTTCCTCGTTATCATAAAGGATATTAGGTTCCTAAAAAAAAGGACGGTGATTGGGGTCCACTGGTGTGCGAACGTTAGACTGTATCTCGCTATAATTCCCCATACCTCTACAAAAATATTAGTTTAGAATTTTTCTTCCTAATGGTCATTTAGACATTCTATCTAGAAATAGGTGTAACGAATTCAGTTTTTAAATGAAACTTAACAATTGCAAGGCCTTCGTGGCGCAATCGGTTAGCGCGTTTGGCTGTTAACCGAAAGGTTGGTGGTTCGAGTCCACCCGTAGGCGAAGGTAATTCTTTTAAAAATTTCAATGAACATTTTCTATATATTTTAGAACAATGTTACCTATAATTTTATATCGTGTTTTACCTGTCACCGTTGTCAGGATGTGTAGGTGTTGAAAATGTGGCTCTTTTACTAATTGACACGTATACTTGTACCGGTTCCTCGTTATCATAAAGGATATTACTGTCCTAAAAAATTATGGTGATTGGGGTCCACTGGTGTGCGAACGTTTAACTCTATCTCGCTATAATTCCCCATACCTCTACAAAAATATTAGTTTAGAATTTTTCTTCCTAATGGTCATTAAGACAATCTATCTAGAATTAGGTTTAACGAATTCAGTTTTTAAATGAAACATAATAATTGCAAGGCCTTCGTGGCGCAATCGGTTAGCGCGTTCGGCTGTTAACCGAAAGGTTGGTGGTTCGAGTCCACCCGTAGGCGAAGCTAATTCATTTAAAAATTTCAATGAATTTCTTCTATATATTTTAGAACAATGTTACCTATAATTTTTTATCGTGTTTTACCTGTCAGCGTTGTCAGGATGTGTAGGTGTTGAAAATGTGGCTCTTTTACTAATTGACACGTATACTTGTACCGGTTCCTCGTTATCATAAAGGATATTAGGTTCCTAAAAAAAAGGACGGTGTTTGGGGTCCACTGGTGTGCGAACGTTAGACTGTATCTCGCTATAATTCCCCATACCTCTACAAAAATATTAGTTTAGAATTTTTCTTCCTAATGGTCATTCAGACATTCTATCTTGAAATAGGGTAACGAAATCAGTTTTTAAATGAAACATAATATTTGCAAGGCCTTCGTGGCGCAATCGGTTAGCGCGTTGGGCTGTTAACCGAAAGGTTGGTGGTTCGAGTCCATCCGTAGGCGAAGCTAATTCTTTTAAAAATTTCAATCAACTTTTTTTATATATATACATTAGAACAATGTTACCTAAAATTTTTTATCGTGTTTTACCTGTCACCGTTGTCAGGATGTGTAGGTGTTGAAAATGTGGCTCTTTTACTAATTGACACGTATACTTGTACCGGTTCCTCGTTATCATAATGGATATTAGGTTCCTAAAAAAAAGGATGGTGATTGGGGTCCACTGATGTGCGAACGTTAGATTTTATCTCGCTACAATTCCCCATACCTCTACAAAAATATTAGTTTAGAATTTTTCCTCCTAATGGTCATTAATACATTCTATCTTGAAATAGGGTAACGAATTCAGTTTTTAAATGAAACTTAATAATTGAAGAGCCTTCGTGGCGCAATCGGTTAGCGCGTTCGGCTGTTAACCGAAACGTTGGTGGTTCGAGTCCACCCGTAGGCGAAGCTAATTCTTTTAAAAATTTCAATTAAATTTTTCTATATATTTTAGAATAATGTTACCTATAATTTTTTATCGTGTTTTACCTGTCACCGTTGTCAGGATGTGTAGGTGTTGAAAATGTGGCTCTTTTAATAATTGAAACGTATACTGGTACCGGTTCTTCGTTATCATAAAGGATATTAGGTTCCTAAAAAAAGGATATTGATTGGGGTCCACTGGTGTGCGAACGTTAGACTTTATCTCGCTATAATTCCCCATACCTCTACAAAAATATTAGTTTAGAATTTTTCTTCCTAATGGTCATTAAGACATACTATCTAGAAATAGGTGTAAAGAATTCAGTTTTTAAATGGAACTTAATAATTGCAATGCCTTCGTGGCGCAATCGGTTTGCGCGTTCGGCTGTTAACCGAAAGGTTGGTGGTTAGAGTCCACCCATAGGCGAAGCTAATTCATTTAAAAATTTCAATGAACTTTTTCTATATATTTTAGAACAATGTTACCTATAATTTTTTATCGTGTTTTAGCTGTCACCGTTGTCAGGATGTGTAGGTGTTGAAAATGTGGCTCTTTTACTAATTGACATGTATACTTGTACATGTTCCTCGTTATCATAAAGGATATTAGGTTCCTAAAAAAAAGGATGGTGATTGGGGTACACTGGTGTGCGAACGTTAGACTTTATCTCGCTATAATTCCCAATACCTGTACAAAAATATTAGTTTAGAATTTTTCTTCCTAATGGTCATTAAGACATACTATCTAGAAATAGGTGTAACGAATTCAGTTTTTAAATGAAACATAATTATTGCAAGGCCTTCGTGGCGCAATCGGTTAGCGCGTCCGGATGTTAACCGAAAGGTTGGTGGTTCGAGTCCACCCGTAGGCGAAGCTAATTCTTTTAAAAATTTCAATGAACTTTTTCTATATATTTTAGAACAATGTTACCTATAATTTTTTATCGTGTTTTACCTGTCACCGTTGTCAGGATGTGTAGGTGTTGAAAATGTGGCTGTTTTACTAATTGACACGTATACTCGTACCGGTTCCTCGTTATCATAAAGGATATTAGGTTCCTAAAAAAAAGGATGGTGATTGGGGTCCACTGGTGTGCGAACGTTAGACTCTATCTCGCTATAATTCCCCATACCTCGACAAAAATATTAGTTTAGAATTTTTCTTCCTAATGGTCATTAAGACAATCTATCTAGAATTAGGTGTAACGAATTCAGTTTTTAAATGAAACTTAACAGTTGCAAGGCCTTCGTGGCGCAATCGGTTAGCGCGTTCGGCTGTTAACCGAAAGGTTGGTGGTTCGACTCCACCCGTAGGTGAAGCTAATTCTTTTAAAAATTTCAATGAATTTTTCTATATATTTTAGAACCATGTTACCTATAATTTTTTATCGTGTTTTACCTGTCACCGTTGTCAGGATGTGTAGGTGTTGAAAATGTGGCTCTTTTATTAATTGACACGTATACTTGTACCGGTTCCTCGTTATCATAAAGGATATTAGGTTCCTAAAAATATTATGGTGATTGGGGTCCTCTGGTGTGCGAACGTTAGACTTTATCTCGCTACAATTCCACATACCTCTACAAAAATATTAGTTTAGAATTTTTCTTCCTAATGGTCATTAAGATATTCTATCTAGAAATAGGTGTAAAGAATTCAGTTTTTAAATGAAACAATAATTGCAAGGCCTTCGTGGCGCAATCGGTTAGCGCGTTCGGCTGTTAACCGAAAGGTTGGTGGTTCGTTCCACCCGTAGGCGAAGCTAATTCTTTTTAAAATTTCAATTAACTTTTTCTATATATTTTAGAACAATGTTACCTATAATTTTTTATCGTGTTTTACCTGTCACCGTTGTCAGGATGTGTAGGTGTTGAAAATGTGGCTGTTTTACTAATTGACACGTATACTCGTACCTGTTCTTCGTTATCATAAAGGATATTAGGTTCCTAAAAAAAAGGACATTGATTGGGGTCCACTGGTGTGCGAACGTTAGACTTTATCTCGCTATAATTCCCGATACCTCTACAAAAATATTAGTTTAGAATTTTTCTTAATAATGGTCATTCAGACATTCTATCTAGAAATAGGTGTAACGAATTCAGTTTTTAAATGAAACTTAATAATTGCAATGCCTTCGTGGCGCAATCGGTTAGCGCGTTCGGCTGTTAACCGAAAGGTTGGTGGTTCGAGTCCACCCGTAGGCGAAGCTAATTCTTTCAAAAATTTCAATGAACTTTTTCTATATATTTTAGAACAATGTTACCTATAATTTTTTATCGTGTTTTACCTGTCACCGTTGTCAGGATGTGTAGGTGTTGAAAATGTGGCTCTTTTACTATTGACATGTATACTTGTACCGGTTCCTCGTTATCATAATGGATATTAGGTTCCTAAAAAAAAGGATATTGATTGGGGTCCACTGGTGTGCGAACGTTAGAATTTATCTCGCTATAATTCCCCATTCCGCTACAAAAATATTAGTTTAGAATTTTTCTTCCTAATGGTCATTAAGACATTCTATCTAGAAATAGGTGTAACGAATTCAGTTTTTAAATGAAACTTAATAATTGCAATGCCTTCGTGGCGCAATCGGTTTGCGCGTTCGGCTGTTAAGAGAAAGGTTGGTGGTTAGAGTCCACCCATAGGCGAAGCTAATTCTTTTAAAAATTTCAATGAACTTTTTCTATATATTTTAGAACAATGTTACCTATAATTTTTTATCGTGTTTTACATGTCACCGTTGTCAGGATGTGTAGGTGTTGAAAATGTGGCTGTTTTACTAATTGACACGTATACTCGTACCGGTTCCTCGTTATCGTAATGGATATTAGGTTCCTAAAAAAAAGGATGGTGATTGGGGTCCACTGATGTGCGAATGTTAGATTTTATCTCGTTAGAATTCCCCATAACTCTACAAAAATATTAGTTTAGAATTTTTCTTCCTAATGGTCATTAAGACATTCTATCTTGAAATAGGGTAACGAATTCAGTTTTTAAATGAAACTTAATAATTGCAAGGCCTTCGTGGCGCAATCGGTTAGCGCGTTCGGCTGTTAACCGAAAGGTTGGTGGTTCGAGTCCACCCGTAGGCGAAGCTAATTCTTTTTAAAATTTCAATTAACTTTTTCTATATATTTTAGAACAATGTTACCTATAATTTTTTATCGTGTTTTACCTGTCACCGTTGTCAGGATGTGTAGGTGTTGAAAATGTGGCTCTTTTACTAATTGACACGTATACTTGTACCGGTTCCTCGTTATCATAAAGGATATTAGGTTCCTAAAAAAAGGATGGTGATTGGGGTCCACTGGTGTGCGAACGTTAGACTTTATCTCGCTATAATTCCCCATACCTGTACAAAAATATTAGTTTAGAATTTTTCTTCCTAATGGTCATTAAGACATACTATCTAGAAATAGGTGTAACGAATTCAGTTTTTAAATGAAACTTAATAATTGCAATGCCTTCGTTGCGCAATCGGTTTGCGCGTTCGGCTGTTAAGCGAAAGGTTGGTGGTTAGAGTCCACCCATAGGCGAAGCTAATTCTTTTAAAAATTTGAATGAACTTTTTCTATATATTTTAGAACAATGTTACCTATAATTTTTTATCGTGTTTTACCTGTCACCGTTGTCAGGATGTGTAGGTGTTGAAAATGTGGCTCTTTTACTATTGACATGTATACTTGTAGCGGTTCCTCGTTATCATAATGGATATTAGGTTCCTAAAAAAAAGGATATTGATTGGGGTCCACTGGTGTGCGAACGTTAGATTTTATCTCGCTATAATTCCCCATACCTCTACAAAAATATTAGTTTAGAATTTTTCTTCCTAATGGTCATTAAGACATTCTATCTAGAAATAGGTGTAACGAATTCAGTTTTTAAATGAAATTTAATAATTGCAAGGCCTTCGTGGCGCAATCGGTTAGCGCGTTCGGCTGTTAACCGAAAGGTTGGTGGTTCGAGTCCACCCGTAGGCGAAGCTAATTCTTTTAAAAATTTCAATTACCATTTCTATATAATTTAGAACAATGTTACCTATAATTTTTTATCGTGTTTTACCTGTCACCGTTGTCAGGATGTGTAGGTGTTGAAAATGTGGCTCTTTTACTAATTGACACGTATACTGGTACCTGTTCTAATTTATCATAAAGGATATTAGGTTCCTAAAAAAAAAGGACATTGATTGGGGTCCACTGGTGTGCGAACGTTAGACTTTATCTCGCTATAATTCCCCATACCTCTACAAAAATATTAGTTTAGAATTTTTCTTAATAATGGTCATTCAGACATTCTATCTTGAAATAGGGTAACGAATTCAGTTTTTAAATGAAACTTAATAATTGCAAGGCCTTCGTGGCGCAATCGGTTAGCGCGTTCGGATGTTAACCGAAAGGTTGGTGGTTCGAGTCCACCCGTAGGCGAAGCTAATTCATTTAAAAATTTCAATGAACTTTTTCTATATATTTTAGAACAATGTTACCTATAATTTTTTATCGTGTTTTACCTGTCACCGTTGTCAGGATGTGTAGGTGTTGAAAATGTGGCTCTTTTACTAATTGACATGTATACTTGTACCTGTTCCTCGTTATCATAAAGGATATTGGGTTCCTAAAAAAAAGGATGGTGATTGGGGTACACTGGTGTGCGAACGTTAGACTTTATCTCGCTATAATTCCCAATACCTGTACAAAAATATTAGTTTAGAAGTTTTCATCCTAATGGTCATTAAGACATACTGTCTAGAAATAGGTGTAACGAATTCAGTTTTTAAATGAAACTTAATAATTGCAATGCCTTCGTGGCGCAATCGGTTAGCGCGTTCGGCTGTTAACCGAAAGGTTGGTAGTTCGAGTCCACCCGTAGGCGTAGCTAATTCTTTTAAAAATTTCAATGAACTTTTTCTATATATTTTAGAACAATGTTACCTATAATTTTTTATCGTGTTTTACCTGTCACCGTTGTCAGGATGTGTAGGTGTTGAAAATGTGGCTCTTTTACTATTGACATGTATACTTGTAGCGGTTCCTCGTTATCATAATGGATATTAGGTTCCTAAAAAAAAGGATATTGATTGGGGTCCACTGGTGTGCGAACGTTAGATTTTATCTCGCTATAATTCCCCATACCTCTACAAAAATATTAGTTTAGAATTTTTCTTCCTAATGGTCATTAAGACATTCTATCTAGAAATAGGTGTAACGAATTCAGTTTTTAAATGAAACTTAATAATTGCAAGGCCTTCGTGGCGCAATCGGTTAGCGCGTTCGGCTGTTAACCGAAAGGTTGGTGGTTCGAGTCCACCCGTAGGCGAAGCTAATTCATTTAAAAATTTCAATTACCTCTTCTATACATTTTAGAACAATGTTACCTATAATTTTGTATCGTGTTTTACCTGTCACCGTTGTCAGGATGTGTAGGTGTTGAAAATGTGGCTCTTTTACTAATTGACACGTATACTTGTACCGGTTCCTCGTTATCATAAAGGATATTAGGTTCCTAAAAAAAGGATGGTGATTGGGGTCCACTGGTGTGCGAACGTTAGATTTTATCTCGCTATAATTCCCCATACCTCTACAAAAATATTAGTTTAGAATTCTTCTTCCTAATGGTCATTAAGACATTCTATCTAGAAATAGGTGTAACGAATTAAGTTTTTAAATGAAACTTGAAAATTCCAAGGCCTTCGTGGCGCAATCGGTTAGCGCGTTCGGCTGTTAACCGAAAGGTTGGTGGTTCGAGTCCACTCGTAGGCGAAGCTAATTCTTTTAAAAATTTCAATTACCATTTCTATATATTTTAGAACAATGTTACCTATAATTTTTTATCGTGTTTTACCTGTCACCGTTGTCAGGATGTGTAGGTGTTGAAAATGTGGCCCCTTTACTAATTGACACGTATACTGGTACCGGTTCTTCGTTATCATAAAGGATATTAGGTTCCTAAAAAAAAGGATGGTGATTGGGGTACACTGGTGTGCGAACGTTTGACTTTATCTCGCTATAATTCCCAATACCTGTACAAAAATATTAGTTTAGAATTTTTCATCCTAATGGTCATTAAGACATACTATCTAGAAATAGGTGTAACGAATTCAGTTTTTAAATGAAACTTAATAATTGCAATGCCTTCGTGGCGCAATCGGTTAGCGCGTTCGGCTGTTAACCGAAAGGTTGGTGGTTCGAGTCCACCCGTAGGCGAAGCTAATTCTTTTAAAAATTTCAATGAACTTTTTCTATATATTTTAGAACAATGTTACCTATAATTTTTTATCGTGTTTTACCTGTCACCGTTGTCAGGATGTGTAGGTGTTGAAAATGTGGCTCTTTTACTATTGACATGTATACTTGTAGCGGTTCCTCGTTATCATAATGGATATTAGGTTCCTAAAAAAAGGATATTGATTGGGGTCCACTGGTGTGCGAACGTTAGATTTTATCTCGCTATAATTCCCCATACCTCTACAAAAATATTAGTTTAGAATTTTTCTTCCTAATGGTCATTAAGACATTCTATCTAGAAATAGGTGTAACGAATTCAGTTTTTAAATGAAACTTAATAATTGCAAGGCCTTCGTGGCGCAATCGGTTAGCGCGTTCGGCTGTTAACCGAAAGGTTGGTGGTTCGAGTCCACCCGTAGGCGAAGCTAATTCATTTAAAAATTTCAATTACCATTTCTATATATTTTAGAACAATGTTACCTATAATTTTGTATCGTGTTTTACCTGTCACCGTTGTCAGGATGTGTAGGTGTTGAAAATGTGGCCCCTTTACTAATTGACACGTATACTTGTACCGGTTCCTCGTTATCATAAAGGTTATTAGGTTCCTAAAAAAAGGATGGTGATTGGGGTCCACTGGTGTGCGAACGTTAGACTCTATCTCGCTATAATTCCCCATACCTCTACAAAAATATCAGTTTAGAATTCTTCTTCCTAATGGTCATTAAGACATTCTATCTAGAAATAGGTGTAACGAATTCAGTTTTTAAATGAAACTTAATAATTGCAATGCCTTCGTGGCGCAATCGGTTAGCGCGTTCGGCTGTTAACCGAAAGGTTGGTGGTTCGAGTCCACCCGTAGGCGAAGCTAATTCTTTTAAAAATTTCAATGAACTTTTTCTATATATTTTAGAACAATGTTACCTATAATTTTTTATCGTGTTTTACCTGTCACCGTTGTCATTATGTGTAGGTGTTGAAAATGTGGCTCTTTTACTATTGACATGTATACTTGTACCGGTTCCTCGTTATCATAATGGATATTAGGTTCCTAAAAAAAAGGATATTGATTGGGGTCCACTGGTGTGCGAACGTTAGAATTTATCTCGCTATAATTCCCCATACCGCTACAAAAATATTAGTTTAGAATTTTTCTTCCTAATGGTCATTAAGACATTCTATCTAGAAATAGGTGTAACGAATTCAGTTTTTAAATGAAACTTAATAATTGCAATGCCTTCGTGGCGCAATCGGTTTGCGCGTTCGGCTGTTAAGAGAAAGGTTGGTGGTTAGAGTCCACCCATAGGCGAAGCTAATTCTTTTAAAAATTTCAATGAACTTTTTCTATATATTTTAGAACAATGTTACCTATAATTTTTTATCGTGTTTTACATGTCACCGTTGTCAGGATGTGTAGGTGTTGAAAATGTGGCTGTTTTACTAATTGACACGTATACTCGTACCGGTTCCTCGTTATCGTAATGGATATTAGGTTCCTAAAAAAAAGGATGGTGATTGGGGTCCACTGATGTGCGAATGTTAGATTTTATCTCGTTAGAATTCCCCATACCTCTACAAAAATATTAGTTTAGAATTTTTCTTCCTAATGGTCATTAAGACATTCTATCTTGAAATAGGGTAACGAATTCAGTTTTTAAATGAAACTTAATAATTGCAATGCCTTCGTGGCGCAATCGGTTAGCGCGTTCGGCTGTTAACCGAAAGGTTGGTGGTTCGAGTCCACCCGTAGGCGAAGCTAATTCGTTTAAAAATTTCAATTACCTCTTCTATACATTTTAGAACAATGTTACCTATAATTTTGTATCGTGTTTTACCTGTAACCATTTTCAGGATGTGTAGGTGTTGAAAATGTGGCTCTTTTACTAATTGACACGTATACTTGTACCGGTTCCTCGTTATCATAAAGGATATTAGGTTCCTAAAAAAAGGATGGTGATTGGGGTCCACTGGTGTGCGAACGTTAGACTTTATCTCGCTATAATTCCCCATACCTGTACAAAAATATTAGTTTAGAATTTTTCTTCCTAATGGTCATTAAGACATACTATCTAGAAATAGGTGTAACGAATTCAGTTTTTAAATGAAACTTAATAATTGCAATGCCTTCGTGGCGCAATCGGTTTGCGCGTTCGGCTGTTAAGAGAAAGGTTGGTGGTTAGAGTCCACCCATAGGCGAAGCTAATTCTTTTAAAAATTTCAATGAACTTTTTCTATATATTTTAGAACAATGTTACCTATAATTTTTTATCGTGTTTTACATGTCACCGTTGTCAGGATGTGTAGGTGTTGAAAATGTGGCTGTTTTACTAATTGACACGTATACTCGTACCGGTTCCTCGTTATCGTAATGGATATTAGGTTCCTAAAAAAAAGGATGGTGATTGGGGTCCACTGATGTGCGAATGTTAGATTTTATCTCGTTAGAATTCCCCATACCTCTACAAAAATATTAGTTTAGAATTTTTCTTCCTAATGGTCATTAAGACATTCTATCTTGAAATAGGGTAACGAATTCAGTTTTTAAATGAAACTTAATAATATCAAGGCCTTCGTGGCGCAATCGGTTAGCGCGTTCGGCTGTTAACCGAAAGGTTGGTGGTTCGAGTCCACCCGTAGGCGAAGCTAATTCGTTTAAAAATTTCAATTACCTCTTCTATACATTTTAGAACAATGTTACCTATAATTTTGTATCGTGTTTTACCTGTAACCATTTTCAGGATGTGTAGGTGTTGAAAATGTGGCTCTTTTACTAATTGACACGTATACTTGTACCGGTTCCTCGTTATCATAAAGGATATTAGGTTCCTAAAAAAAGGATGGTGATTGGGGTCCACTGGTGTGCGAACGTTAGACTTTATCTCGCTATAATTCCCCATACCTGTACAAAAATATTAGTTTAGAATTTTTCTTCCTAATGGTCATTAAGACATACTATCTAGAAATAGGTGTAACGAATTCAGTTTTTAAATGAAACTTAATAATTGCAATGCCTTCGTTGCGCAATCGGTTTGCGCGTTCGGCTGTTAAGCGAAAGGTTGGTGGTTAGAGTCCACCCATAGGCGAAGCTAATTCTTTTAAAAATTTGAATGAACTTTTTCTATATATTTTAGAACAATGTTACCTATAATTTTTTATCGTGTTTTACATGTCACCGTTGTCAGGATGTGTAGGTGTTGAAAATGTGGCTGTTTTACTAATTGACACGTATACTCGTACCGGTTCCTCGTTATCGTAATGGATATTAGGTTCCTAAAAAAAAGGATGGTGATTGGGGTCCACTGATGTGCGAACGTTAGATTTTATCTCGCTAGAATTCCCATACCTCTACAAAAATATTAGTTTAGAATTCTTCTTCCTAATGGTCATTAAGACATTCTATCTAGAAATAGGTGTAACGAATTCAGTTTTTAAATGAAACTTAACAATTGCAAGGCCTTCGTGGCGCAATCGGTTAGCACGTTCGGCTGTTAACCGAAAGGTTGGTGGTTCGAGTCCACCCGTAGGCGAAGCTAATTCTTTTAAAAATTTCAATTACCATTTCTATATAATTTAGAACAATGTTACCTATAATTTTTTATCGTGTTTTACCTGTCACCGTTGTCAGGATGTGTAGGTGTTGAAAATGTGGCTCTTTTACTAATTGACACGTATACTGGTACCTGTTCTAATTTATCATAAAGGATATTAGGATCCTAAAAAAAAAGGACATTGATTGGGGTCCACTGGTGTGCGAACGTTAGACTTTATCTCGCTATAATTCCCCATACCTCTACAAAAATATTAGTTTAGAATTTTTCTTAATAATGGTCATTCAGACATTCTATCTTGAAATAGGGTAACGAATTCAGTTTTTAAATGAAACTTAATAATTGCAAGGCCTTCGTGGCGCAATCGGTTAGCGCGTTCGGATGTTAACCGAAAGGTTGGTGGTTCGAGTCCACCCGTAGGCGAAGCTAATTCATTTAAAAATTTCAATGAACTTTTTCTATATATTTTAGAACAATGTTACCTATAATTTTTTATCGTGTTTTACCTGTCACCGTTGTCAGGATGTGTAGGTGTTGAAAATATGGCTCTTTTACTAATTGACATGTATACTTGTACCTGTTCCTCGTTATCATAAAGGATATTAGGTTCCTAAAAAAAAGGATGGTGATTGGGGTACACTGGTGTGCGAACGTTAGACTTTATCTCGCTATAATTCCCAATACCTGTACAAAAATATTAGTTTAGAAGTTTTCATCCTAATGGTCATTAAGACATACTATCTAGAAATAGGTGTAACGAATTCAGTTTTTAAATGAAACTTAATAATTGCAATGCCTTCGTGGCGCAATCGGTTAGCGCGTTCGGCTGTTAACCGAAAGGTTGGTGGTTCGAGTCCACCCGTAGGCGTAGCTAATTCTTTTAAAAATTTCAATGAACTTTTTCTATATATTTTAGAACAATGTTACCTATAATTTTGTATCGTGTTTTACCTGTCACCGTTGTCAGGATGTGTAGGTGTTGAAAATGTGGCTCTTTTACTAATTGACACGTATACTTGTACCGGTTCCTCGTTATCATAAAGGATATTAGGTTCCTAAAAAAAGGATGGTGATTGGGGTCCACTGGTGTGCGAACGTTAGATTTTATCTCGCTATAATTCCCCATACCTCTACAAAAATATTAGTTTAGAATTTTTCTTCCTAATGGTCATTAAGACATTCTATCTAGAAATAGGTGTAACGAATTAAGTTTTTAAATGAAACTTGAAAATTCCAAGGCCTTCGTGGCGCAATCGGTTAGCGCGTTCGGCTGTTAACCGAAAGGTTGGTGGTTCGAGTCCACTCGTAGGCGAAGCTAATTCTTTTAAAAATTTCAATTACCATTTCTATATATTTTAGAACAATGTTACCTATAATTTTTTATCGTGTTTTACCTGTCACCGTTGTCAGGATGTGTAGGTGTTGAAAATGTGGCCCCTTTACTAATTGACACGTATACTGGTACCGGTTCTTCGTTATCATAAAGGATATTAGGTTCCTAAAAAAAAGGATATTGATTAGGGTCCACTGGTGTGCGAACGTTAGACTTTATCTCGCTATAATTCCCCATACCTCTACAAAAATATTAGTTTGGAATTTTTCTTCCTAATGGTCATTCAGACATTCTATCTTGAAATAGGGTAACGAATTCAGTTTTTAAATGAAACTTAATAATTGCAAGGCCTTCGTGGCGCAATCGGTTAGCGCGTTCGGATGTTAACCGAAAGGTTGGTGGTTCGAGTCCACTCGTAGGCGAAGCTAATTCTTTTAAAAATTTCAATTACCATTTCTATATATTTTAGAACAATGTTACCTATAATTTTTTATCGTGTTTTACCTGTCACCGTTGTCAGGATGTGTAGGTGTTGAAAATGTGGCTCTTTTACTAATTGACACGTATACTTGTACCGGTTCCTCGTTATCATAAAGGATATTAGGTTCCTAAAAAAAGGATGGTGATTGGGGTCCACTGGTGTGCGAACGTTAGATTTTATCTCGCTATAATTCCCCATACCTCTACAAAAATATTAGTTTAGAATTTTTCTTCCTAATGGTCATTAAGACATTCTATCTAGAAATAGGTGTAACGAATTAAGTTTTTAAATGAAACTTGAAAATTCCAAGGCCTTCGTGGCGCAATCGGTTAGCGCGTTCGGCTGTTAACCGAAAGGTTGGTGGTTCGAGTCCACTCGTAGGCGAAGCTAATTCTTTTAAAAATTTCAATTACCATTTCTATATATTTTAGAACAATGTTACCTATAATTTTTTATCGTGTTTTACCTGTCACCGTTGTCAGGATGTGTAGGTGTTGAAAATGTGGCCCCTTTACTAATTGACACGTATACTGGTACCGGTTCTTCGTTATCATAAAGGATATTAGGTTCCTAAAAAAAAGGATATTGATTAGGGTCCACTGGTGTGCGAACGTTAGACTTTATCTCGCTATAATTCCCCATACCTCTACAAAAATATTAGTTTGGAATTTTTCTTCCTAATGGTCATTCAGACATTCTATCTTGAAATAGGGTAACGAATTCAGTTTTTAAATGAAACTTAATAATTGCAAGGCCTTCGTGGCGCAATCGGTTAGCGCGTTCGGATGTTAACCGAAAGGTTGGTGGTTCGAGTCCACCCGTAGGCAAAGCTAATTCTTTTAAAAATTTCAAAGAACTTTTTCTATATATTTTAGAACAATGTTACCTATAATTTTTTATCGTGTTTTACCTGTCACCGTTGTCAGGATGTGTAGGTGTTGAAAATGTGGCTCTTTTACTATTGACATGTATACTTGTAGCGGTTCCTCGTTATCATAATGGATATTAGGTTCCTAAAAAAAAGGATATTGATTGGGGTCCACTGGTGTGCGAACGTTAGATTTTATCTCGCTATAATTCCCCATACCTCTACAAAAATATTAGTTTAGAATTTTTCTTCCTAATGGTCATTAAGACATTCTATCTAGAAATAGGTGTAACGAATTCAGTTTTTAAATGAAACTTAATAATTGCAAGGCCTTCGTGGCGCAATCGGTTAGCGCGTTCGGCTGTTAACCGAAAGGTTGGTGGTTCGAGTCCACTCGTAGGCGAAGCTAATTCTTTTAAAAATTTCAATTACCATTTCTATATATTTTAGAACAATGTTACCTATAATTTTTTATCGTGTTTTACCTGTCACCGTTGTCAGGATGTGTAGGTGTTGAAAATGTGGCCCCTTTACTAATTGACACGTATACTGGTACCGGTTCTTCGTTATCATAAAGGATATTAGGTTCCTAAAAAAAGGATATTGATTAGGGTCCACTGGTGTGCGAACGTTAGACTTTATCTCGCTATAATTCCCCATACCTCTACAAAAATATTAGTTTGGAATTTTTCTTCCTAATGGTCATTCAGACATTCTATCTTGAAATAGGGTAACGAATTCAGTTTTTAAATGAAACTTAATAATTGCAAGGCCTTCGTGGCGCAATCGGTTAGCGCGTTCGGCTGTTAACCGAAAGGTTGGTGGTTCGAGTCCACTCGTAGGCGAAGCTAATTCTTTTAAAAATTTCAATTACCATTTCTATATATTTTAGAACAATGTTACCTATAATTTTTTATCGTATTTTACCTGTCACCGTTGTCAGGATGTGTAGGTGTTGAAAATGTGGCCCCTTTACTAATTGACACGTATACTTGTACCGGTTCCTCGTTATCATAAAGGTTATTAGGTTCCTAAAAAAAGGATGGTGATTGGGGTCCACTGGTGTGCGAACGTTAGACTCTATCTCGCTATAATTCCCCATACCTCTACAAAAATATCAGTTTAGAATTCTTCTTCCTAATGGTCATTAAGACATTCTATCTAGAAATAGGTGTAACGAATTCAGTTTTTAAATGAAACTTAATAATTGCAATGCCTTCGTGGCGCAATCGGTTAGCGCGTTCGGCTGTTAACCGAAAGGTTGGTGGTTCGAGTCCACCCGTAGGCGAAGCTAATTCTTTTAAAAATTTCAATGAACTTTTTCTATATATTTTAGAACAATGTTACCTATAATTTTTTATCGTGTTTTACCTGTCACCGTTGTCAGGATGTGTAGGTGTTGAAAATGTGGCTCTTTTACTATTGACATGTATACTTGTACCGGTTCCTCGTTATCATAATGGATATTAGGTTCCTAAAAAAAAGGATATTGATTGGGGTCCACTGGTGTGCGAACGTTAGAATTTATCTCGCTATAATTCCCCATACCGCTACAAAAATATTAGTTTAGAATTTTTCTTCCTAATGGTCATTAAGACATTCTATCTAGAAATAGGTGTAACGAATTCAGTTTTTAAATGAAACTTAATAATTGCAATGCCTTTGTGGCGCAATCGGTTTGCGCGTTCGGCTGTTAAGAGAAAGGTTGGTGGTTAGAGTCCACCCATAGGCGAAGCTAATTCTTTTAAAAATTTCAATGAACTTTTTCTATATATTTTAGAACAATGTTACCTATAATTTTTTATCGTGTTTTACATGTCACCGTTGTCAGGATGTGTAGGTGTTGAAAATGTGGCTGTTTTACTAATTGACACGTATACTCGTTCCGGTTCCTCGTTATCGTAATGGATATTAGGTTCCTAAAAAAAAGGATGGTGATTGGGGTCCACTGATGTGCGAATGTTAGATTTTATCTCGTTAGAATTCCCCATACCTCTACAAAAATATTAGTTTAGAATTTTTCTTCCTAATGGTCATTAAGACATTCTATCTTGAAATAGGGTAACGAATTCAGTTTTTAAATGAAACTTAATAATTGCAAGGCCTTCGTGGCGCAATCGGTTAGCGCGTTCGGCTGTTAACCGAAAGGTTGGTGGTTCGAGTCCACCCGTAGGCGAAGCTAATTCGTTTAAAAATTTCAATTACCTCTTCTATACATTTTAGAACAATGTTACCTATAATTTTGTATCGTGTTTTACCTGTAACCATTTTCAGGATGTGTAGGTGTTGAAAATGTGGCTCTTTTACTAATTGACACGTATACTTGTACCGGTTCCTCGTTATCATAAAGGATATTAGGTTCCTAAAAAAAGGATGGTGATTGGGGTCCACTGGTGTGCGAACGTTAGACTTTATCTCGCTATAATTCCCCATACCTGTACAAAAATATTAGTTTAGAATTTTTCTTCCTAATGGTCATTAAGACATACTATCTAGAAATAGGTGTAACGAATTCAGTTTTTAAATGAAACTTAATAATTGCAATGCCTTCGTTGCGCAATCGGTTTGCGCGTTCGGCTGTTAAGCGAAAGGTTGGTGGTTAGAGTCCACCCATAGGCGAAGCTAATTCTTTTAAAAATTTGAATGAACTTTTTCTATATATTTTAGAACAATGTTACCTATAATTTTTTATCGTGTTTTACATGTCACCGTTGTCAGGATGTGTAGGTGTTGAAAATGTGGCTGTTTTACTAATTGACACGTATACTCGTACCGGTTCCTCGTTATCGTAATGGATATTAGGTTCCTAAAAAAAAGGATGGTGATTGGGGTCCACTGATGTGCGAACGTTAGATTTTATCTCGCTAGAATTCCCATACCTCTACAAAAATATTAGTTTAGAATTCTTCTTCCTAATGGTCATTAAGACATTCTATCTAGAAATAGGTGTAACGAATTCAGTTTTTATATGAAACTTAACAATTGCAAGGCCTTCGTGGCGCAATCGGTTAGCACGTTCGGCTGTTAACCGAAAGGTTGGTGGTTCGAGTCCACCCGTAGGCGAAGCTAATTCTTTTAAAAATTTCAATTACCATTTCTATATAATTTAGAACAATGTTACCTATAATTTTTTATCGTGTTTTACCTGTCACCGTTGTCAGGATGTGTAGGTGTTGAAAATGTGGCTCTTTTACTAATTGACACGTATACTGGTACCTGTTCTAATTTATCATAAAGGATATTAGGTTCCTAAAAAAAAGGACATTGATTGGGGTCCACTGGTGTGCGAACGTTAGACTTTATCTCGCTATAATTCCCCATACCTCTACAAAAATATTAGTTTAGAATTTTTCTTAATAATGGTCATTCAGACATTCTATCTTGAAATAGGGTAACGAATTCAGTTTTTAAATGAAACTTAATAATTGCAAGGCCTTCGTGGCGCAATCGGTTAGCGCGTTCGGATGTTAAGCGAAAGGTTGGTGGTTAGAGTCCACCCATAGGCGAAGCTAATTCTTTTAAAAATTTGAATGAACTTTTTCTATATATTTTAGAACAATGTTACATATAATTTTTTATCGTGTTTTACATGTCACCGTTGTCAGGATGTGTAGGTGTTGAAAATGTGGCTGTTTTACTAATTGACACGTATACTCGTACCGGTTCCTCGTTATCGTAATGGATATTAGGTTCCTAAAAAAAAGGTTGGTGGTTCGAGTCCACTCGTAGGCGAAGCTAATTCTTTTAAAAATTTCAATTACCATTTCTATATATTTTAGAACAATGTTACCTATAATTTTTTATCGTGTTTTACCTGTCACCGTTGTCAGGATGTGTAGGTGTTGAAAATGTGGCCCCTTTACTAATTGACACGTATACTTGTACCGGTTCCTCGTTATCATAAAGGTTATTAGGTTCCTAAAAAAAGGATGGTGATTGGGGTCCACTGGTGTGCGAACGTTAGACTCTATCTCGCTATAATTCCCCATACCTCTACAAAAATATCAGTTTAGAATTCTTCTTCCTAATGGTCATTAAGACATTCTATCTAGAAATAGGTGTAACGAATTCAGTTTTTAAATGAAACTTAATAATTGCAATGCCTTCGTGGCGCAATCGGTTAGCGCGTTCGGCTGTTAACCGAAAGGTTGGTGGTTCGAGTCCACCCGTAATCGAAGCTAATTCTTTTAAAAATTTCAATGAACTTTTTCTATATATTTTAGAACAATGTTACCTATAATTTTTTATCGTGTTTTACCTGTCACCGTTGTCAGGATGTGTAGGTGTTGAAAATGTGGCTCTTTTACTATTGACATGTATACTTGTACCGGTTCCTCGTTATCATAATGGATATTAGGTTCCTAAAAAAAAGGATATTGATTGGGGTCCACTGGTGTGCGAACGTTAGAATTTATCTCGCTATAATTCCCCATACCGCTACAAAAATATTAGTTTAGAATTTTTCTTCCTAATGTTCATTAAGACATTCTATCTAGAAATAGGTGTAACGAATTCAGTTTTTAAATGAAACTTAATAATTGCAATGCCTTTGTGGCGCAATCGGTTTGCGCGTTCGGCTGTTAAGAGAAAGGTTGGTGGTTAGAGTCCACCCATAGGCGAAGCTAATTCTTTTAAAAATTTCAATGAACTTTTTCTATATATTTTAGAACAATGTTACCTATAATTTTTTATCGTGTTTTACATGTCACCGTTGTCAGGATGTGTAGGTGTTGAAAATGTGGCTGTTTTACTAATTGACACGTATACTCGTTCCGGTTCCTCGTTATCGTAATGGATATTAGGTTCCTAAAAAAAAGGATGGTGATTGGGGTCCACTGATGTGCGAATGTTAGATTTTATCTCGTTAGAATTCCCCATACCTCTACAAAAATATTAGTTTAGAATTTTTCTTCCTAATGGTCATTAAGACATTCTATCTTGAAATAGGGTAACGAATTCAGTTTTTAAATGAAACTTAATAATTGCAAGGCCTTCGTGGCGCAATCGGTTAGCGCGTTCTGCTGTTAACCGAAAGGTTGGTGGTTCGAGTCCACCCGTAGGCGAAGCTAATTCGTTTAAAAATTTCAATTACCTCTTCTATACATTTTAGAACAATGTTACCTATAATTTTGTATCGTGTTTTACCTGTAACCATTTTCAGGATGTGTAGGTGTTGAAAATGTGGCTCTTTTACTAATTGACACGTATACTTGTACCGGTTCCTCGTTATCATAAAGGATATTAGGTTCCTAAAAAAAGGATGGTGATTGGGGTCCACTGGTGTGCGAACGTTAGACTTTATCTCGCTATAATTCCCCATACCTGTACAAAAATATTAGTTTAGAATTTTTCTTCCTAATGGTCATTAAGACATACTATCTAGAAATAGGTGTAACGAATTCAGTTTTTAAATGAAACTTAATAATTGCAATGCCTTCGTTGCGCAATCGGTTTGCGCGTTCGGCTGTTAAGCGAAAGGTTGGTGGTTAGAGTCCACCCATAGGCGAAGCTAATTCTTTTAAAAATTTGAATGAACTTTTTCTATATATTTTAGAACAATGTTACCTATAATTTTTTATCGTGTTTTACATGTCACCGTTGTCAGGATGTGTAGGTGTTGAAAATGTGGCTGTTTTACAAATTGACACGTATACTCGTACCGGTTCCTCGTTATCGTAATGGATATTAGGTTCCTAAAAAAAAGGATGGTGATTGGGGTCCACTGATGTGCGAACGTTAGATTTTATCTCGCTAGAATTCCCATACCTCTACAAAAATATTAGTTTAGAATTCTTCTTCCTAATGGTCATTAAGACATTCTATCTTGAAATAGGGTAACGAATTCAGTTTTTATATGAAACTTAACAATTGCAAGGCCTTCGTGGCGCAATCGGTTAGCACGTTCGGCTGTTAACCGAAAGGTTCGAGTCCACCCGTAGGCGAAGCTAATTCTTTTAAAAATTTCAATTACCATTTCTATATAATCTAGAACAATGTTACCTATAATTTTTTATCGTGTTTTACCTGTCACCGTTGTCAGGATGTGTAGGTGTTGAAAATGTGGCTCTTTTACTAATTGACACGTATACTGGTACCTGTTCTAATTTATCATAAAGGATATTAGGTTCCTAAAAAAAAGGACATTGATTGGGGTCCACTGGTGTGCGAACGTTAGACTTTATCTCGCTATAATTCCCCATACCTCTACAAAAATATTAGTTTAGAATTTTTCTTAATAATGGTCATTCAGACATTCTATCTTGAAATAGGGTAACGAATTCAGTTTTTAAATGAAACTTAATAATTGCAAGGCCTTCGTGGCGCAATCGGTTAGCGCGTTCGGATGTTAAGCGAAAGGTTGGTGGTTAGAGTCCACCCATAGGCGAAGCTAATTCTTTTAAAAATTTGAATGAACTTTTTCTATATATTTTAGAACAATGTTACATATAATTTTTTATCGTGTTTTACATGTCACCGTTGTCAGGATGTGTAGGTGTTGAAAATGTGGCTGTTTTACTAATTGACACGTATACTCGTACCGGTTCCTCGTTATCGTAATGGATATTAGGTTCCTAAAAAAAAGGATGGTGATTGGGGTCCACTGATGTGCGAACGTTAGATTTTATCTCGCTATAATTCCCCATACCTCTACAAAAATATTAGTTTAGAATTCTTCTTCCTAATGGTCATTAAGACATTCTATCTAGAAATAGGTGTAACGAATTAAGTTTTTAAATGAAACTTGAAAATTCCAAGGCCTTCGTGGCGCAATCGGTTAGCGCATTCGGCTGTTAACCGAAAGGTTGGTGGTTCGAGTCCACTCGTAGGCGAAGCTAATTCTTTTAAAAATTTCAATTACCATTTCTATATATTTTAGAACAATGTTACCTATAATTTTTTATCGTGTTTTACCTGTCACCGTTGTCAGGATGTGTAGGTGTTGAAAATGTGGCCCCTTTACTAATTGACACGTATACTGGTACCGGTTCTTCGTTATCATAAAGGATATTAGGTTCCTAAAAAAAAGGATATTGATTAGGGTCCACTGGTGTGCGAACGTTAGACTTTATCTCGCTATAATTCCCCATACCTCTACAAAAATATTAGTTTGGAATTTTTCTTCCTAATGGTCATTCAGACATTCTATCTTGAAATAGGGTAACGAATTCAGTTTTTAAATGAAACTTAATAATTGCAAGGCCTTCGTGGCGCAATCGGTTAGCGCGTTCGGATGTTAACCGAAAGGTTGGTGGTTCGAGTCCACCCGTAGGCGAAGCTAATTCATTTAAAAATTTCAATGAACTTTTTCTATATATTTTAGAACAATGTTACCTATAATTTTTTATCGTGTTTTACCTGTCACCGTTGTCAGGATGTGTAGGTGTTGAAAATGTGGCTCTTTTACTAATTGACATGTATACTTGTACCTGTTCCTCGTTATCATAAAGGATATTAGGTTCCTAAAAAAAAGGATGGTGATTGGGGTACACGGGTGTGCGAACGTTTGACTTTATCTCGCTATAATTCCCAATACCTGTACAAAAATATTAGTTTAGAATTTTTCATCCTAATGGTCATTAAGACATACTATCTAGAAATAGGTGTAACGAATTCAGTTTTTAAATGAAACTTAATAATTGCAATGCCTTCGTGGCGCAATCGGTTAGCGCGTTCGGCTGTTAACCGAAAGGTTGGTGGTTCGAGTCCACCCGTAGGCGAAGCTAATTCTTTTAAAAATTTCAATGAACTTTTTCTATATATTTTAGAACAATGTTACCTATAATTTTTTATCGTGTTTTACCTGTCACCGTTGTCAGGATGTGTAGGTGTTGAAAATGTGGCTCTTTTACTATTGACATGTATACTTGTAGCGGTTCCTCGTTATCATAATGGATATTAGGTTCCTAAAAAAAAGGATATTGATTGGGGTCCACTGGTGTGCGAACGTTAGATTTTATCTCGCTATAATTCCCCATACCTCTACAAAAATATTAGTTTAGAATTTTTCTTCCTAATGGTCATTAAGACATTCTATCTAGAAATAGGTGTAACGAATTCAGTTTTTAAATGAAACTTAATAATTGCAAGGCCTTCGTGGCGCAATCGGTTAGCGCGTTCGGCTGTTAACCGAAAGGTTGGTGGTTCGAGTCCACCCGTAGGCGAAGCTAATTCATTTAAAAATTTCAATTACCATTTCTATATATTTTAGAACAATGTTACCTATAATTTTGTATCGTGTTTTACCTGTCACCGTTGTCAGGATGTGTAGGTGTTGAAAATGTGGCTCTTTTACTAATTGACACGTATACTTGTACCGGTTCCTCGTTATCATAAGGGATATTAGGTTCCTAAAAAAAGGATGGTGATTGGGGTCCACTGGTGTGCGAACGTTAGATTTTATCTCGCTATAATTCCCCATACCTCTACAAAAATATTAGTTTAGAATTTTTCTTCCTAATGGTCATTAAGACATTCTATCTAGAAATAGGTGTAACGAATTAAGTTTTTAAATGAAACTTGAAAATTCCAAGGCCTTCGTGGCGCAATCGGTTAGCGCGTTCGGCTGTTAACCGAAAGGTTGGTGGTTCGAGTCCACTCGTAGGCGAAGCTAATTTTTTAAAAATTTCAATTACCATTTCTATATATTTTAGAACAATGTTACCTATAATTTTTTATCGTGTTTTACCTGTCACCGTTGTCAGGATGTGTAGGTGTTGAAAATGTGGCCCCTTTACTAATTGACACGTATACTGGTACCGGTTCTTCGTTATCATAAAGGATATTAGGTTCCTAAAAAAAGGATATTGATTAGGGTCCACTGGTGTGCGAACGTTAGACTTTATCTCGCTATAATTCCCCATACCTCTACAAAAATATTAGTTTGGAATTTTTCTTCCTAATGGTCATTCAGACATTCTATCTTGAAATAGGGTAACGAATTCAGTTTTTAAATGAAACTTAATAATTGCAAGGCCTTCGTGGCGCAATCGGTTAGCGCGTTCGGCTGTTAACCGAAAGGTTGGTGGTTCGAGTCCACTCGTAGGCGAAGCTAATTCTTTTAAAAATTTCAATTACCATTTCTATATATTTTAGAACAATGTTACCTATAATTTTTTATCGTGTTTTACCTGTCACCGTTGTCAGGATGTGTAGGTGTTGAAAATGTGGCCCCTTTACTAATTGACACGTATACTTGTACCGGTTCCTCGTTATCATAAAGGTTATTAGGTTCCTAAAAAAAGGATGGTGATTGGGGTCCACTGGTGTGCGAACGTTAGACTCTATCTCGCTATAATTCCCCATACCTCTACAAAAATATCAGTTTAGAATTCTTCTTCCTAATGGTCATTAAGACATTCTATCTAGAAATAGGTGTAACGAATTCAGTTTTTAAATGAAACTTAATAATTGCAATGCCTTCGTGGCGCAATCGGTTAGCGCGTTCGGCTGTTAACCGAAAGGTTGGTGGTTCGAGTCCACCCGTAGGCGAAGCTAATTCTTTTAAAAATTTCAATGAACTTTTTCTATATATTTTAGAACAATGTTACCTATAATTTTTTATCGTGTTTTACCTGTCACCGTTGTCAGGATGTGTAGGTGTTGAAAATGTGGCTCTTTTACTATTGACATGTATACTTGTACCGGTTCCTCGTTATCATAATGGATATTAGGTTCCTAAAAAAAAGGATATTGATTGGGGTCCACTGGTGTGCGAACGTTAGAATTTATCTCGCTATAATTCCCCATACCGCTACAAAAATATTAGTTTAGAATTTTTCTTCCTAATGGTCATTAAGACATTCTATCTAGAAATAGGTGTAACGAATTCAGTTTTTAAATGAAACTTAATAATTGCAATGCCTTCGTGGCGCAATCGGTTTGCGCGTTCGGCTGTTAAGAGAAAGGTTGGTGGTTAGAGTCCACCCATAGGCGAAGCTAATTCTTTTAAAAATTTCAATGAACTTTTTCTATATATTTTAGAACAATGTTACCTATAATTTTTTATCGTGTTTTACATGTCACCGTTGTCAGGATGTGTAGGTGTTGAAAATGTGGCTGTTTTACTAATTGACACGTATACTCGTACCGGTTCCTCGTTATCGTAATGGATATTAGGTTCCTAAAAAAAAGGATGGTGATTGGGGTCCACTGATGTGCGAATGTTAGATTTTATCTCGTTAGAATTCCCCATACCTCTACAAAAATATTAGTTTAGAATTTTTCTTCCTAATGGTCATTAAGACATTCTATCTTGAAATAGGGTAACGAATTCAGTTTTTAAATGAAACTTAATAATTGCAAGGCCTTCGTGGCGCAATCGGTTAGCGCGATCGGCTGTTAACCGAAAGGTTGGTGGTTCGAGTCCACCCGTAGGCGAAGCTAATTCGTTTAAAAATTTCAATTACCTCTTCTATACATTTTAGAACAATGTTACCTATAATTTTGTATCGTGTTTTACCTGTAACCATTTTCAGGATGTGTAGGTGTTGAAAATGTGGCTCTTTTACTAATTGACACGTATACTTGTACCGGTTCCTCGTTATCATAAAGGATATTAGGTTCCTAAAAAAAGGATGGTGATTGGGGTCCACTGGTGTGCGAACGTTAGACTTTATCTCGCTATAATTCCCCATACCTGTACAAAAATATTAGTTTAGAATTTTTCTTCCTAATGGTCATTAAGACATACTATCTAGAAATAGGTGTAACGAATTCAGTTTTTAAATGAAACTTAATAATTGCAATGCCTTCGTGGCGCAATCGGTTTGCGCGTTCGGCTGTTAAGAGAAAGGTTGGTGGTTAGAGTCCACCCATAGGCGAAGCTAATTCTTTTAAAAATTTCAATGAACTTTTTCTATATATTTTAGAACAATGTTACCTATAATTTTTTATCGTGTTTTACATGTCACCGTTGTCAGGATGTGTAGGTGTTGAAAATGTGGCTGTTTTACTAATTGACACGTATACTCGTACCGGTTCCTCGTTATCGTAATGGATATTAGGTTCCTAAAAAAAAGGATGGTGATTGGGGTCCACTGATGTGCGAATGTTAGATTTTATCTCGTTAGAATTCCCCATACCTCTACAAAAATATTAGTTTAGAATTTTTCTTCCTAATGGTCATTAAGACATTCTATCTTGAAATAGGGTAACGAATTCAGTTTTTAAATGAAACTTAATAATTGCAAGGCCTTCGTGGCGCAATCGGTTAGCGCGTTCGGCTGTTAACCGAAAGGTTGGTGGTTCGAGTCCACCCGTAGGCGAAGCTAATTCGTTTAAAAATTTCAATTACCTCTTCTATACATTTTAGAACAATGTTACCTATAATTTTGTATCGTGTTTTACCTGTAACCATTTTCAGGATGTGTAGGTGTTGAAAATGTGGCTCTTTTACTAATTGACACGTATACTTGTACCGGTTCCTCGTTATCATAAAGGATATTAGGTTCCTAAAAAAAGGATGGTGATTGGGGTCCACTGGTGTGCGAACGTTAGACTTTATCTCGCTATAATTCCCCATACCTCTACAAAAATATCAGTTTAGAATTCTTCTTCCTAATGGTCATTAAGACATTCTATCTAGAAATAGGTGTAACGAATTCAGTTTTTAAATGAAACTTAATAATTGAAATGCCTTCGTGGCGCAATCGGTTAGCGCGTTCGGCTGTTAACCGAAAGGTTGGTGGTTCGAGTCCACCCGTAGGCGAAGCTAATTCTTTTAAAAATTTCAATGAACTTTTTCTATATATTTTAGAACAATGTTACCTATAATTTTTTATCGTGTTTTACCTGTCACCGTTGTCAGGATGTGTAGGTGTTGAAAATGTGGCTCTTTTACTATTGACATGTATACTTGTACCGGTTCCTCGTTATCATAATGGATATTAGGTTCCTAAAAAAAAGGATATTGATTGGGGTCCACTGGTGTGCGAACGTTAGAATTTATCTCGCTATAATTCCCCATACCTCTACAAAAATATTAGTTTAGAATTTTTCTTCCTAATGGTCATTAAGACATTCTATCTAGAAATAGGTGTAACGAATTCAGTTTTTAAATGAAACTTAATAATTGCAATGCCTTCGTGGCGCAATCGGTTTGCGCGTTCGGCTGTTAAGAGAAAGGTTGGTGGTTAGAGTCCACACATAGGCGAAGCTAATTCTTTTAAAAATTTCAATGAACTTTTTCTATATATTTTAGAACAATGTTACCTATAATTTTTTATCGTTTTTTACATGTCACCGTTGTCAGGATGTGTAGGTGTTGAAAATGTGGCTGTTTTACTAATTGACACGTATACTCGTACCGGTTCCTCGTTATCGTAATGGATATTAGGTTCCTAAAAAAAAGGATGGTGATTGGGGTCCACTGATGTGCGAATGTTAGATTTTATCTCGTTAGAATTCCCCATACCTCTACAAAAATATTAGTTTAGAATTTTTCTTCCTAATGGTCATTAAGACATTCTATCTTGAAATAGGGTAACGAATTCAGTTTTTAAATGAAACTTAATAATTGCAAGGCCTTCGTGGCGCAATCGGTTAGCGCGATCGGCTGTTAACCGAAAGGTTGGTGGTTCGAGTCCACCCGTAGGCGAAGCTAATTCGTTTAAAAATTTCAATTACCTCTTCTATACATTTTAGAACAATGTTACCTATAATTTTGTATCGTGTTTTACCTGTAACCATTTTCAGGATGTGTAGGTGTTGAAAATGTGGCTCTTTTACTAATTGACACGTATACTTGTACCGGTTCCTCGTTATCATAAAGGATATTAGGTTCCTAAAAAAAGGATGGTGATTGGGGTCCACTGGTGTGCGAACGTTAGACTTTATCTCGCTATAATTCCCCATACCTGTACAAAAATATTAGTTTAGAATTTTTCTTTCTAATGGTCATTAAGACATACTATCTAGAAATAGGTGTAACGAATTCAGTTTTTAAATGAAACTTAATAATTGCAATGCCTTCGTGGCGCAATCGGTTTGCGCGTTCGGCTGTTAAGAGAAAGGTTGGTGGTTAGAGTCCACCCATAGGCGAAGCTAATTCTTTTAAAAATTTCATTGAACTTTTTCTATATATTTTAGAACAATGTTACCTATAATTTTTTATCGTGTTTTACATGTCACCGTTGTCAGGATGTGTAGGTGTTGAAAATGTGGCTGTTTTACTAATTGACACGTATACTCGTACCGGTTCCTCGTTATCGTAATGGATATTAGGTTCCTAAAAAAAAGGATGGTGATTGGGGTCCACTGATGTGCGAATGTTAGATTTTATCTCGTTAGAATTCCCCATACCTCTACAAAAATATTAGTTTAGAATTTTTCTTCCTAATGGTCATTAAGACATTCTATCTTGAAATAGGGTAACGAATTCAGTTTTTAAATGAAACTTAATAATTGCAAGGCCTTCGTGGCGCAATCGGTTAGCGCGTTCGGCTGTTAACCGAAAGGTTGGTGGTTCGAGTCCACCCGTAGGCGAAGCTAATTCGTTTAAAAATTTCAATTACCTCTTCTATACATTTTAGAACAATGTTACCTATAATTTTGTATCGTGTTTTACCTGTAACCATTTTCAGGATGTGTAGGTGTTGAAAATGTGGCTCTTTTACTAATTGACACGTATACTTGTACCGGTTCCTCGTTATCATAAAGGATATTAGGTTCCTAAAAAAAGGATGGTGATTGGGGTCCACTGGTGTGCGAACGTTAGACTTTATCTCGCTATAATTCCCCATACCTGTACAAAAATATTAGTTTAGAATTTTTCTTCCTAATGGTCATTAAGACATACTATCTAGAAATAGGTGTAACGAATTCAGTTTTTAAATGAAACTTAATAATTGCAATGCCTTCGTTGCGCAATCGGTTTGCGCGTTCGGCTGTTAAGCGAAAGGTTGGTGGTTAGAGTCCACCCATAGGCGAAGCTAATTCTTTTAAAAATTTGAATGAACTTTTTCTATATATTTTAGAACAATGTTACCTATAATTTTTTATCGTGTTTTACATGTCACCGTTGTCAGGATGTGTAGGTGTTGAAAATGTGGCTGTTTTACTAATTGACACGTATACTCGTACCGGTTCCTCGTTATCGTAATGGATATTAGGTTCCTAAAAAAAAGGATGGTGATTGGGGTCCACTGATGTGCGAACGTTAGATTTTATCTCGCTAGAATTCCCATACCTCTACAAAAATATTAGTTTAGAATTCTTCTTCCTAATGGTCATTAAGACATTCTATCTAGAAATAGGTGTAACGAATTCAGTTTTTAAATGAAACTTAACAATTGCAAGGCCTTCGTGGCGCAATCGGTTAGCACGTTCGGCTGTTAACCGAAAGGTTGGTGGTTCGAGTCCACCCGTAGGCGAAGCTAATTCTTTTAAAAATTTCAATTACCATTTCTATATAATTTAGAACAATGTTACCTATAATTTTTTATCGTGTTTTACCTGTCACCGTTGTCAGGATGTGTAGGTGTTGAAAATGTGGCTCTTTTACTAATTGACACGTATACTGGTACCTGTTCTAATTTATCATAAAGGATATTAGGTTCCTAAAAAAAAAGGACATTGATTGGGGTCCACTGGTGTGCGAACGTTAGACTTTATCTCGCTATAATTCCCCATACCTCTACAAAAATATTAGTATAGAATTTTTCTTAATAATGGTCATTCAGACATTCTATCTTGAAATAGGGTAACGAATTCAGTTTTTAAATGAAACTTAATAATTGCAAGGCCTTCGTGGCGCAATCGGTTAGCGCGTTCGGCTGTTAACCGAAAGGTTGGTGGTTCGAGTCCACCCGTAGGCGAAGCTAATTCATTTAAAAATTTCAATTACCTCTTCTATACATTTTAGAACAATGTTACCTATAATTTTGTATCGTGTTTTACCTGTCACCGTTGTCAGGATGTGTAGGTGTTGAAAATGTGGCTCTTTTACTAATTGACACGTATACTTGTACCGGTTCCTCGTTATCATAAAGGATATTAGGTTCCTAAAAAAAGGATGGTGATTGGGGTCCACTGGTGTGCGAACGTTAGATTTTATCTCGCTATAATTCCCCATACCTCTACAAAAATATTAGTTTAGAATTTTTCTTCCTAATGGTCATTAAGACATTCTATCTAGAAATAGGTGTAACGAATTAAGTTTTTAAATGAAACTTGAAAATTCCAAGGCCTTCGTGGCGCAATCGGTTAGCGCGTTCGGCTGTTAACCGAAAGGTTGGTGGTTCGAGTCCACTCGTAGGCGAAGCTAATTCTTTTAAAAATTTCAATTACCATTTCTATATATTTTAGAACAATGTTACCTATAATTTTTTATCGTGTTTTACCTGTCACCGTTGTCAGGATGTGTAGGTGTTGAAAATGTGGCCCCTTTACTAATTGACACGTATACTGGTACCGGTTCTTCGTTATCATAAAGGATATTAGGTTCCTAAAAAAAAGGATATTGATTAGGGTCCACTGGTGTGCGAACGTTAGACTTTATCTCGCTATAATTCCCCATACCTCTACAAAAATATTAGTTTGGAATTTTTCTTCCTAATGGTCATTCAGACATTCTATCTTGAAATAGGGTAACGAATTCAGTTTTTAAATGAAACTTAATAATTGCAAGGCCTTCGTGGCGCAATCGGTTAGCGCGTTCGGATGTTAACCGAAAGGTTGGTGGTTCGAGTCCACCCGTAGGCGAAGCTAATTCATTTAAAAATTTCAATGAACTTTTTCTATATATTTTAGAACAATGTTACCTATAATTTTTTATCGTGTTTTACCTGTCACCGATGTCAGGATGTGTAGGTGTTGAAAATGTGGCTCTTTTACTAATTGACATGTATACTTGTACCTGTTCCTCGTTATCATAAAGGATATTAGGTTCCTAAAAAAAAGGATGGTGATTGGGGTACACTGGTGTGCGAACGTTTGACTTTATCTCGCTATAATTCCCAATACCTGTACAAAAATATTAGTTTAGAATTTTTCTTCCTAATGGTCATTAAGACATTCTATCTTGAAATAGGGTAACGAATTCAGTTTTTAAATGAAACTTAATAATTGCAAGGCCTTCGTGTTGCAATCGGTTAGCGCGTTCGGCTGTTAACCGAAAGGTTGGTGGTTCGAGTCCACCCGTAGGTGAAGCTAATTCGTTTAAAAATTTCAATTACCTCTTCTATACATTTTAGAACAATGTTACCTATAATTTTGTATCGTGTTTTACCTGTAACCATTTTCAGGATGTGTAGGTGTTGAAAATGTGGCTCTTTTACTAATTGACACGTATACTTGTACCGGTTCCTCGTTATCATAAAGGATATTAGGTTCCTAAAAAAAGGATGGTGATTGGGGTCCACTGGTGTGCGAACGTTAGACTTTATCTCGCTATAATTCCCCATACCTCTACAAAAATATCAGTTTAGAATTCTTCTTCCTAATGGTCATTAAGACATTCTATCTAGAAATAGGTGTAACGAATTCAGTTTTTAAATGAAACTTAATAATTGAAATGCCTTCGTGGCGCAATCGGTTAGCGCGTTCGGCTGTTAACCGAAAGGTTGGTGGTTCGAGTCCACCCGTAGGCGAAGCTAATTCTTTTAAAAATTTCAATGAACTTTTTCTATATATTTTAGAACAATGTTACCTATAATTTTTTATCGTGTTTTACCTGTCACCGTTGTCAGGATGTGTAGGTGTTGAAAATGTGGCTCTTTTACTATTGACATGTATACTTGTACCGGTTCCTCGTTATCATAATGGATATTAGGTTCCTAAAAAAAAGGATATTGATTGGGGTCCACTGGTGTGCGAACGTTAGAATTTATCTCGCTATAATTCCCCATACCTCTACAAAAATATTAGTTTAGAATTTTTCTTCCTAATGGTCATTAAGACATTCTATCTAGAAATAGGTGTAACGAATTCAGTTTTTAAATGAAACTTAATAATTGCAATGCCTTCGTGGCGCAATCGGTTTGCGCGTTCGGCTGTTAAGAGAAAGGTTGGTGGTTAGAGTCCACCCATAGGCGAAGCTAATTCTTTTAAAAATTTCAATGAACTTTTTCTATATATTTTAGAACAATGTTACCTATAATTTTTTATCGTGTTTTACATGTCACCGTTGTCAGGATGTGTAGGTGTTGAAAATGTGGCTGTTTTACTAATTGACACGTATACTCGTACCGGTTCCTCGTTATCGTAATGGATATTAGGTTCCTAAAAAAAAGGATGGTGATTGGGGTCCACTGATGTGCGAATGTTAGATTTTATCTCGTTAGAATTCCCCATACCTCTACAAAAATATTAGTTTAGAATTTTTCTTCCTAATGGTCATTAAGACATTCTATCTTGAAATAGGGTAACGAATTCAGTTTTTAAATGAAACTTAATAATTGCAAGGCCTTCGTGGCGCAATCGGTTAGCGCGTTCGGCAGTTAACCGAAAGGTTGGTGGTTCGAGTCCACCCGTAGGCGAAGCTAATTCGTTTAAAAATTTCAATTACCTCTTCTATACATTTTAGAACAATGTTACCTATAATTTTGTATCGTGTTTTACCTGTAACCATTTTCAGGATGTGTAGGTGTTGAAAATGTGGCTCTTTTACTAATTGACACGTATACTTGTACCGGTTCCTCGTTATCATAAAGGATATTAGGTTCCTAAAAAAAGGATGGTGATTGGGGTCCACTGGTGTGCGAACGTTAGACTTTATCTCGCTATAATTCCCCATACCTGTACAAAAATATTAGTTTAGAATTTTTCTTCCTAATGGTCATTAAGACATACTATCTAGAAATAGGTGTAACGAATTCAGTTTTTAAATGAAACTTAATAATTGCAATGCCTTCGTGGCGCAATCGGTTTGCGCGTTCGGCTGTTAAGAGAAAGGTTGGTGGTTAGAGTCCACCCATAGGCGAAGCTAATTCTTTTAAAAATTTCAATGAACTTTTTCTATATATTTTAGAACAATGTTACCTATAATTTTTTATCGTGTTTTACATGTCACCGTTGTCAGGATGTGTAGGTGTTGAAAATGTGGCTGTTTTACTAATTGACACGTATACTCGTACCGGTTCCTCGTTATCGTAATGGATATTAGGTTCCTAAAAAAAAGGATGGTGATTGGGGTCCACTGATGTGCGAATGTTAGATTTTATCTCGTTAGAATTCCCCATACCTCTACAAAAATATTAGTTTAGAATTTTTCTTCCTAATGGTCATTAAGACATTCTATCTTGAAATAGGGTAACGAATTCAGTTTTTAAATGAAACTTAATAATTGCAATGCCTTCGTGGCGCAATCGGTTAGCGCGTTCGGCTGTTAACCGAAAGGTTGGTGGTTCGAGTCCACCCGTAGGCGAAGCTAATTCGTTTAAAAATTTCAATTACCTCTTCTATACATTTTAGAACAATGTTACCTATAATTTTGTATCGTGTTTTACCTGTAACCATTTTCAGGATGTGTAGGTGTTGAAAATGTGGCTCTTTTACTAATTGACACGTATACTTGTACCGGTTCCTCGTTATCATAAAGGATATTAGGTTCCTAAAAAAAGGATGGTGATTGGGGTCCACTGGTGTGCGAACGTTAGACTTTATCTCGCTATAATTCCCCATACCTGTACAAAAATATTAGTTTAGAATTTTTCTTCCTAATGGTCATTAAGACATACTATCTAGAAATAGGTGTAACGAATTCAGTTTTTAAATGAAACTTAATAATTGCAATGCCTTCGTTGCGCAATCGGTTTGCGCGTTCGGCTGTTAAGCGAAAGGTTGGTGGTTAGAGTCCACCCATAGGCGAAGCTAATTCTTTTAAAAATTTGAATGAACTTTTTCTATATATTTTAGAACAATGTTACCTATAATTTTTTATCGTGTTTTACATGTCACCGTTGTCAGGATGTGTAGGTGTTGAAAATGTGGCTGTTTTACTAATTGACACGTATACTCGTACCGGTTCCTCGTTATCGTAATGGATATTAGGTTCCTAAAAAAAAGGATGGTGATTGGGGTCCACTGATGTGCGAACGTTAGATTTTATCTCGCTAGAATTCCCATACCTCTACAAAAATATTAGTTTAGA
Source organism: Meta bourneti (assembly GCA_933210815.1). NCBI lineage: Eukaryota > Metazoa > Arthropoda > Arachnida > Araneae > Tetragnathidae > Meta > Meta bourneti. The sequence goes on along the minus strand of OW119932.1, from coordinate 63,172,417 downwards.
ATTCTTCTTCCTAATGGTCATTAAGACATTCTATCTAGAAATAGGTGTAACGAATTCAGTTTTTAAATGAAACTTAATAATTGAAATGCCTTCGTGGCGCAATCGGTTAGCGCGTTCGGCTGTTAACCGAAAGGTTGGTGGTTCGAGTCCACCCGTAGGCGAAGCTAATTCTTTTAAAAATTTCAATGAACTTTTTCTATATATTTTAGAACAATGTTACCTATAATTTTTTATCGTGTTTTACCTGTCACCGTTGTCAGGATGTGTAGGTGTTGAAAATGTGGCTCTTTTACTATTGACATGTATACTTGTACCGGTTCCTCGTTATCATAATGGATATTAGGTTCCTAAAAAAAAGGATATTGATTGGGGTCCACTGGTGTGCGAACGTTAGAATTTATCTCGCTATAATTCCCCATACCTCTACAAAAATATTAGTTTAGAATTTTTCTTCCTAATGGTCATTAAGACATTCTATCTAGAAATAGGTGTAACGAATTCAGTTTTTAAATGAAACTTAATAATTGCAATGCCTTCGTGGCGCAATCGGTTTGCGCGTTCGGCTGTTAAGAGAAAGGTTGGTGGTTAGAGTCCACCCATAGGCGAAGCTAATTCTTTTAAAAATTTCAATGAACTTTTTCTATATATTTTAGAACAATGTTACCTATAATTTTTTATCGTGTTTTACATGTCACCGTTGTCAGGATGTGTAGGTGTTGAAAATGTGGCTGTTTTACTAATTGACACGTATACTCGTACCGGTTCCTCGTTATCGTAATGGATATTAGGTTCCTAAAAAAAAGGATGGTGATTGGGGTCCACTGATGTGCGAATGTTAGATTTTATCTCGTTAGAATTCCCCATACCTCTACAAAAATATTAGTTTAGAATTTTTCTTCCTAATGGTCATTAAGACATTCTATCTTGAAATAGGGTAACGAATTCAGTTTTTAAATGAAACTTAATAATTGCAAGGCCTTCGTGGCGCAATCGGTTAGCGCGTTCGGCAGTTAACCGAAAGGTTGGTGGTTCGAGTCCACCCGTAGGCGAAGCTAATTCGTTTAAAAATTTCAATTACCTCTTCTATACATTTTAGAACAATGTTACCTATAATTTTGTATCGTGTTTTACCTGTAACCATTTTCAGGATGTGTAGGTGTTGAAAATGTGGCTCTTTTACTAATTGACACGTATACTTGTACCGGTTCCTCGTTATCATAAAGGATATTAGGTTCCTAAAAAAAGGATGGTGATTGGGGTCCACTGGTGTGCGAACGTTAGACTTTATCTCGCTATAATTCCCCATACCTGTACAAAAATATTAGTTTAGAATTTTTCTTCCTAATGGTCATTAAGACATACTATCTAGAAATAGGTGTAACGAATTCAGTTTTTAAATGAAACTTAATAATTGCAATGCCTTCGTGGCGCAATCGGTTTGCGCGTTCGGCTGTTAAGAGAAAGGTTGGTGGTTAGAGTCCACCCATAGGCGAAGCTAATTCTTTTAAAAATTTCAATGAACTTTTTCTATATATTTTAGAACAATGTTACCTATAATTTTTTATCGTGTTTTACATGTCACCGTTGTCAGGATGTGTAGGTGTTGAAAATGTGGCTGTTTTACTAATTGACACGTATACTCGTACCGGTTCCTCGTTATCGTAATGGATATTAGGTTCCTAAAAAAAAGGATGGTGATTGGGGTCCACTGATGTGCGAATGTTAGATTTTATCTCGTTAGAATTCCCCATACCTCTACAAAAATATTAGTTTAGAATTTTTCTTCCTAATGGTCATTAAGACATTCTATCTTGAAATAGGGTAACGAATTCAGTTTTTAAATGAAACTTAATAATTGCAAGGCCTTCGTGGCGCAATCGGTTAGCGCGTTCGGCTGTTAACCGAAAGGTTGGTGGTTCGAGTCCACCCGTAGGCGAAGCTAATTCGTTTAAAAATTTCAATTACCTCTTCTATACATTTTAGAACAATGTTACCTATAATTTTGTATCGTGTTTTACCTGTAACCATTTTCAGGATGTGTAGGTGTTGAAAATGTGGCTCTTTTACTAATTGACACGTATACTTGTACCGGTTCCTCGTTATCATAAAGGATATTAGGTTCCTAAAAAAAGGATGGTGATTGGGGTCCACTGGTGTGCGAACGTTAGACTTTATCTCGCTATAATTCCCCATACCTGTACAAAAATATTAGTTTAGAATTTTTCTTCCTAATGGTCATTAAGACATACTATCTAGAAATAGGTGTAACGAATTCAGTTTTTAAATGAAACTTAATAATTGCAATGCCTTCGTTGCGCAATCGGTTTGCGCGTTCGGCTGTTAAGCGAAAGGTTGGTGGTTAGAGTCCACCCATAGGCGAAGCTAATTCTTTTAAAAATTTGAATGAACTTTTTCTATATATTTTAGAACAATGTTACCTATAATTTTTTATCGTGTTTTACATGTCACCGTTGTCAGGATGTGTAGGTGTTGAAAATGTGGCTGTTTTACTAATTGACACGTATACTCGTACCGGTTCCTCGTTATCGTAATGGATATTAGGTTCCTAAAAAAAAGGATGGTGATTGGGGTCCACTGATGTGCGAACGTTAGATTTTATCTCGCTAGAATTCCCATACCTCTACAAAAATATTAGTTTAGAATTCTTCTTCCTAATGGTCATTAAGACATTCTATCTAGAAATAGGTGTAACGAATTCAGTTTTTAAATGAAACTTAACAATTGCAAGGCCTTCGTGGCGCAATCGGTTAGCACGTTCGGCTGTTAACCGAAAGGTTGGTGGTTCGAGTCCACCCGTAGGCGAAGCTAATTCTTTTAAAAATTTCAATTACCATTTCTATATAATTTAGAACAATGTTACCTATAATTTTTTATCGTGTTTTACTTGTCACCTTTGTCAGGATGTGTAGGTGTTGAAAATGTGGCTCTTTTACTAATTGACACGTATACTGGTACCTGTTCTAATTTATCATAAAGGATATTAGGTTCCTAAAAAAAAAGGACATTGATTGGGGTCCACTGGTGTGCGAACGTTAGACTTTATCTCGCTATAATTCCCCATACCTCTACAAAAATATTAGTTTAGAATTTTTCTTAATAATGGTCATTCAGACATTCTATCTTGAAATAGGGTAACGAATTCAGTTTTTAAATGAAACTTAATAATTGCAAGGCCTTCGTGGCGCAATCGGTTAGCGCGTTGGGCTGTTAACCGAAAGGTTGGTGGTTCGAGTCCACCCGTAGGCGAAGCTAATTCATTTAAAAATTTCAATTACCTCTTCTATACATTTTAGAACAATGTTACCTATAATTTTGTATCGTGTTTTACCTGTCACCGTTGTCAGGATGTGTAGGTGTTGAAAATGTGGCTCTTTTACTAATTGACACGTATACTTGTACCGGTTCCTCGTTATCATAAAGGATATTTGGTTCCTAAAAAAAGGATGGTGATTGGGGTCCACTGGTGTGCGAACGTTAGATTTTATCTCGCTATAATTCCCCATACCTCTACAAAAATATTAGTTTAGAATTTTTCTTCCTAATGGTCATTAAGACATTCTATCTAGAAATAGGTGTAACGAATTAAGTTTTTAAATGAAACTTGAAAATTCCAAGGCCTTCGTGGCGCAATCGGTTAGCGCGTTCGGCTGTTAACCGAAAGGTTGGTGGTTCGAGTCCACTCGTAGGCGAAGCTAATTCTTTTAAAAATTTCAATTACCATTTCTATATATTTTAGAACAATGTTACCTATAATTTTTTATCGTGTTTTACCTGTCACCGTTGTCAGGATGTGTAGGTGTTGAAAATGTGGCCCCTTTACTAATTGACACGTATACTGGTACCGGTTCTTCGTTATCATAAAGGATATTAGGTTCCTAAAAAAAAGGATATTGATTAGGGTCCACTGGTGTGCGAACGTTAGACTTTATCTCGCTATAATTCCCCATACCTCTACAAAAATATTAGTTTGGAATTTTTCTTCCTAATGGTCATTCAGACATTCTATCTTGAAATAGGGTAACGAATTCAGTTTTTAAATGAAACTTAATAATTGCAAGGCCTTCGTGGCGCAATCGGTTAGCGCGTTCGGATGTTAACCGAAAGGTTGGTGGTTCGAGTCCACCCGTAGGCGAAGCTAATTCATTTAAAAATTTCAATGAACTTTTTCTATATATTTTAGAACAATGTTACCTATAATTTTTTATCGTGTTTTACCTGTCACCGATGTCAGGATGTGTAGGTGTTGAAAATGTGGCTCTTTTACTAATTGACATGTATACTTGTACCTGTTCCTCGTTATCATAAAGGATATTAGGTTCCTAAAAAAAAGGATGGTGATTGGGGTACACTGGTGTGCGAACGTTTGACTTTATCTCGCTATAATTCCCAATACCTGTACAAAAATATTAGTTTAGAATTTTTCATCCTAATGGTCATTAAGACATACTATCTAGAAATAGGTGTAACGAATTCAGTTTTTAAATGAAACTTAATAATTGCCATGCCTTCGTGGCGCAATCGGTTAGCGCGTTCGGCTGTTAACCGAAAGGTTGGTGGTTCGAGTCCACCCGTAGGCGAAGCTAATTCTTTTAAAAATTTCAATGAACTTTTTCTATATATTTTAGAACAATGTTACCTATAATTTTTTATCGTGTTTTACCTGTCACCGTTGTCAGGATGTGTAGGTGTTGAAAATGTGGCTCTTTTACTATTGACATGTATACTTGTAGCGGTTCCTCGTTATCATAATGGATATTAGGTTCCTAAAAAAAAGGATATTGATTGGGGTCCACTGGTGTGCGAACGTTAGATTTTATCTCGCTATAATTCCCCATACCTCTACAAAAATATTAGTTTAGAATTTTTCTTCCTAATGGTCATTAAGACATTCTATCTAGAAATAGGTGTAACGAATTCAGTTTTTAAATGAAACTTAATAATTGCAAGGCCTTCGTGGCGCAATCGGTTAGCGCGTTCGGCTGTTAACCGAAAGGTTGGTGGTTCGAGTCCACCCGTAGGCGAAGCTAATTCATTTAAAAATTTCAATTACCATTTCTATATATTTTAGAACAATGTTACCTATAATTTTGTATCGTGTTTTACCTGTCACCGTTGTCAGGATGTGTAGGTGTTGAAAATGTGGCTCTTTTACTAATTGACACGTATACTTGTACCGGTTCCTCGTTATCATAAAGGATATTAGGTTCCTAAAAAAAGGATGGTGATTGGGGTCCACTGGTGTGCGAACGTTAGATTTTATCTCGCTATAATTCCCCATACCTCTACAAAAATATTAGTTTAGAATTTTTCTTCCTAATTGTCATTAAGACATTCTATCTAGAAATAGGTGTAACGAATTAAGTTTTTAAATGAAACTTGAAAATTCCAAGGCCTTCGTGGCGCAATCGGTTAGCGCGTTCGGCTGTTAACCGAAAGGTTGGTGGTTCGAGTCCACTCGTAGGCGAAGCTAATTCTTTTAAAAATTTCAATTACCATTTCTATATATTTTAGAACAATGTTACCTATAATTTTTTATCGTGTTTTACCTGTCACCGTTGTCAGGATGTGTAGGTGTTGAAAATGTGGCCCCTTTACTAATTGACACGTATAATGGTACCGGTTCTTCGTTATCATAAAGGATATTAGGTTCCTAAAAAAAGGATATTGATTAGGGTCCACTGGTGTGCGAACGTTAGACTTTATCTCGCTATAATTCCCCATACCTCTACAAAAATATTAGTTTGGAATTTTTCTTCCTAATGGTCATTCAGACATTCTATCTTGAAATAGGGTAACGAATTCAGTTTTTAAATGAAACTTAATAATTGCAAGGCCTTCGTGGCGCAATCGGTTAGCGCGTTCGGCTGTTAACCGAAAGGTTGGTGGTTCGAGTCCACTCGTAGGCGAAGCTAATTCTTTTAAAAATTTCAATTACCATTTCTATATATTTTAGAACAATGTTACCTATAATTTTTTATCGTGTTTTACCTGTCACCGTTGTCAGGATGTGTAGGTGTTGAAAATGTGGCCCCTTTACTAATTGACACGTATACTTGTACCGGTTCCTCGTTATCATAAAGGTTATTAGGTTCCTAAAAAAAGGATGGTGATTGGGGTCCACTGGTGTGCGAACGTTAGACTCTATCTCGCTATAATTCCCCATACCTCTACAAAAATATCAGTTTAGAATTCTTCTTCCTAATGGTCATTAAGACATTCTATCTAGAAATAGGTGTAACGAATTCAGTTTTTAAATGAAACTTAATAATTGCAATGCCTTCGTGGCGCAATCGGTTAGCGCGTTCGGCTGTTAACCGAAAGGTTGGTGGTTCGAGTCCACCCGTAGGCGAAGCTAATTCTTTTAAAAATTTCAATGAACTTTTTCTATATATTTTAGAACAATGTTACCTATAATTTTTTATCGTGTTTTACCTGTCACCGTTGTCAGGATGTGTAGGTGTTGAAAATGTGGCTCTTTTACTATTGACATGTATACTTGTACCGGTTCCTCGTTATCATAATGGATATTAGGTTCCTAAAAAAAAGGATATTGATTGGGGTCCACTGGTGTGCGAACGTTAGAATTTATCTCGCTATAATTCCCCATACCGCTACAAAAATATTAGTTTAGAATTTTTCTTCCTAATGGTCATTAAGACATTCTATCTTGAAATAGGTGTAACGAATTCAGTTTTTAAATGAAACTTAATAATTGCAATGCCTTCGTGGCGCAATCGGTTTGCGCGTTCGGCTGTTAAGAGAAAGGTTGGTGGTTAGAGTCCAACCATAGGCGAAGGTAATTCTTTTAAAAATTTCAATGAACTTTTTCTATATATTTTAGAACAATGTTACCTATAATTTTTTATCGTGTTTTACATGTCACCGTTGTCAGGATGTGTAGGTGTTGAAAATGTGGCTGTTTTACTAATTGACACGTATACTCGTACCGGTTCCTCGTTATCGTAATGGATATTAGGTTCCTAAAAAAAAGGATGGTGATTGGGGTCCACTGATGTGCGAATGTTAGATTTTATCTCGTTAGAATTCCCCATACCTCTACAAAAATATTAGTTTAGAATTTTTCTTCCTAATGGTCATTAAGACATTCTATCTTGAAATAGGGTAACGAATTCAGTTTTTAAATGAAACTTAATAATTGCAAGGCCTTCGTGGCGCAATCGGTTAGCGCGTTCGGCTGTTAACCGAAAGGTTGGTGGTTCGAGTCCACCCGTAGGCGAAGCTAATTCGTTTAAAAATTTCAATTACCTCTTCTATACATTTTAGAACAATGTTACCTATAATTTTGTATCGTGTTTTACCTGTAACCATTTTCAGGATGTGTAGGTGTTGAAAATGTGGCTCTTTTACTAATTGACACGTATACTTGTACCGGTTCCTCGTTATCATAAAGGATATTAGGTTCCTAAAAAAAGGATGGTGATTGGGGTCCACTGGTGTGCGAACGTTAGACTTTATCTCGCTATAATTCCCCATACCTGTACAAAAATATTAGTTTAGAATTTTTCTTCCTAATGGTCATTAAGACATACTATCTAGAAATAGGTGTAACGAATTCAGTTTTTAAATGAAACTTAATAATTGCAATGCCTTCGTTGCGCAATCGGTTTGCGCGTTCGGCTGTTAAGCGAAAGGTTGGTGGTTAGAGTCCACCCATAGGCGAAGCTAATTCTTTTAAAAATTTGAATGAACTTTTTCTATATATTTTAGAACAATGTTACCTATAATTTTGTATCGTGTTTTACATGTCACCGTTGTCAGGATGTGTAGGTGTTGAAAATGTGGCTGTTTTACTAATTGACACGTATACTCGTACCGGTTCCTCGTTATCGTAATGGATATTAGGTTCCTAAAAAAAAGGATGGTGATTGGGGTCCACTGATGTGCGAACGTTAGATTTTATCTCGCTAGAATTCCCATACCTCTACAAAAATATTAGTTTAGAATTCTTCTTCCTAATGGTCATTAAGACATTCTATCTAGAAATAGGTGTAACGAATTCAGTTTTTATATGAAACTTAACAATTGCAAGGCCTTCGTGGCGCAATCGGTTAGCACGTTCGGCTGTTAACCGAAAGGTTGGTGGTTCGAGTCCACCCGTAGGCGAAGCTAATTCTTTTAAAAATTTCAATTACCATTTCTATATAATTTAGAACAATGTTACCTATAATTTTTTATCGTGTTTTACCTGTCACCGTTGTCAGGATGTGTAGGAGTTGAAAATGTGGCTCTTTTACTAATTGACACGTATACTGGTACCTGTTCTAATTTATCATAAAGGATATTAGGTTCCTAAAAAAAAGGACATTGATTGGGGTCCACTGGTGTGCGAACGTTAGACTTTATCTCGCTATAATTCCCCATACCTCTACAAAAATATTAGTTTAGAATTTTTCTTAATAATGGTCATTCAGACATTCTATCTTGAAATAGGGTAACGAATTCAGTTTTTAAATGAAACTTAATAATTGCAAGGCCTTCGTGGCGCAATCGGTTAGCGCGTTCGGATGTTAACCGAAAGGTTGGTGGTTCGAGTCCACCCGTAGGCGAAGCTAATTCATTTAAAAATTTCAATGAACTTTTTCTATATATTTTAGAACAATGTTACCAATAATTTTTTATCGTGTTTTACCTGTCACCGTTGTCAGGATGTGTAGGTGTTGAAAATGTGGCTCTTTTACTAATTGACATGTATACTTGTACCTGTTCCTCGTTATCATAAAGGATATTAGGTTCCTAAAAAAAAGGATGGTGATTGGGGTACACTGGTGTGCGAACGTTAGACTTTATCTCGCTATAATTCCCAATACCTGTACAAAAATATTAGTTTAGAATTTTTCATCCTAATGGTCATTAAGACATACTATCTAGAAATAGGTGTAACGAATTCAGTTTTTAAATGAAACTTAATAATTGCAATGCCTTCGTGGCGCAATCGGTTAGTGCGTTCGGTTGTTAACCGAAAGGTTGGTGGTTCGAGTCCACCCGTAGGCGAAGCTAATTCTTTTAAAAATTTCAATGAACTTTTTCTATATATTTTAGAACAATGTTACCTATAATTTTTTATCGTGTTTTACCTGTCACCGTTGTCAGGATGTGTAGGTGTTGAAAATGTGGCTCTTTTACTATTGACATGTATACTTGTAGCGGTTCCTCGTTATCATAATGGATATTAGGTTCCTAAAAAAAAGGATATTGATTGGGGTCCACTGGTGTGCGAACGTTAGATTTTATCTCGCTATAATTCCCCATACCTCTACAAAAATATTAGTTTAGAATTTTTCTTCCTAATGGTCATTAAGACATTCTATCTAGAAATAGGTGTAACGAATTAAGTTTTTAAATGAAACTTGAAAATTCCAAGGCCTTCGTGGCGCAATCGGTTAGCGCGTTCGGCTGTTAACCGAAAGGTTGGTGGTTCGAGTCCACCCGTAGGCGAAGCTAATTCATTTAAAAATTTCAATTACCTCTTCTATACATTTTAGAACAATGTTACCTATAATTTTGTATCGTGTTTTACCTGTCACCGTTGTCAGGATGTGTAGGTGTTGAAAATGTGGCTCTTTTACTAATTGACACGTATACTTGTACCGGTTCCTCGTTATCATAAAGGATATTAGGTTCCTAAAAAAAGGATGGTGATTGGGGTCCACTGGTGTGCGAACGTTAGATTTTATCTCGCTATAATTCCCCATACCTCTACAAAAATATTAGTTTAGAATTTTTCTTCCTAATGGTCATTAAGACATTCTATCTAGAAATAGGTGTAACGAATTAAGTTTTTAAATGAAACTTGAAAATTCCAAGGCCTTCGTGGCGCAATCGGTTAGCGCGTTCGGCTGTTAACCGAAAGGTTGGTGGTTCGAGTCCACTCGTAGGCGAAGCTAATTCTTTTAAAAATTTCAATTACCATTTCTATATATTTTAGAACAATGTTACCTATAATTTTTTATCGTGTTTTACCTGTCACCGTTGTCAGGATGTGTAGGTGTTGAAAATGTGGCCCCTTTACTAATTGACACGTATACTGGTACCGGTTCTTCGTTATCATAAAGGATATTAGGTTCCTAAAAAAAAGGATATTGATTAGGGTCCACTGGTGTGCGAACGTTAGACTTTATCTCGCTATAATTCCCCATACCTCTACAAAAATATTAGTTTAGAATTTTTCTTCCTAATGGTCATTCAGACATTCTATCTTGAAATAGGGTAACGAATTCAGTTTTTAAATGAAACTTAATAATTGCAAGGCCTTCGTGGCGCAATCGGTTAGCGCGTTCGGCTGTTAACCGAAAGGTTGGTGGTTCGATTCCACTCGTAGGCGAAGCTAATTCTTTTAAAAATTTCAATTACCATTTCTATATATTTTAGAACAATGTTACCTATAATTTTTTATCGTGTTTTACCTGTCACCGTTGTCAGGATGTGTAGGTGTTGAAAATGTGGCCCCTTTACTAATTGACACGTATACTTGTACCGGTTCCTCGTTATCATAAAGGTTATTAGGTTCCTAAAAAAAGGATGGTGATTGGGGTCCACTGGTGTGCGAACGTTAGACTCTATCTCGCTATAATTCCCCATACCTCTACAAAAATATCAGTTTAGAATTCTTCTTCCTAATGGTCATTAAGACATTCTATCTAGAAATAGGTGTAACTAATTCAGTTTTTAAATGAAACTGAACAATTGCAAGACCTTCGTGGCGCAATCGGTTAGCGCGTTCGGCTGTTAACCGAAAGGTTGCTGGTTCGAGTCCAAACGTAGGCGAAGCTAATTCTTATGAAAATTTCAATTAACTTTTTCTATATATTTTACAACAATGTTACCTATAATTTTTTATCGTGTTTTACCTGTCACCGTTGTCAGGATGTGTAGGTGTTGAAAATGTGGCTCTTTTACTAATTGACACGTATACTTGTACCGGTTCCTCGTTATCATAAAGGATATTAGGTTCCTAAAAAAAAGGATATTGGTTGGGGTCCACTGGTGTGCGAACGTTAGACTGTATCTCGCTATAATTCCCCATACCTCTACAAAAATATTAGTTTAGAATTTTTCTTCCTAACGGTCATTAAGACATTATCTAGAAATAGGTGTAACGAATTCAGTTTTTAAATGAAACTTTATAATTGCAAGGCCTTCGTGGCGCAATCGGTTAGCGCGTTCGGCTGTTAACCGAAAGGTTGGTGGTTCGAGTCCACCCGTAGGCGAAGCTAATTCTTTTAAAAATTTCAATTAACTTTTTCAATATATTTTAGAACAATGTTACCTATAATTTTTTATCGTGTTTTACCTGTCACCGTTGTCAGGATGTGTAGGTTTTGAAAATGTGGCTGTTTTACTAATTGACACGTATACTGGTACCTGTTCTTCGTTATCATAAAGGATATTAGGTTCCTAAAAAAAAGGATATTGATTGGTGTCCACTGGTGTGCGAACGTTAGACTTTATCTCGCTATAATTCCCCATACCTCTACAAAAATATTAGTTTAGTATTCTTCTTCCTAATGGTCATTCGGACATTCTATCTTGAAATAGGGTAACGAATTCAGATTTTAAATGAAACATAATAATTGCAATGCCTTCGTGCCACAATCCGTTAGCGCGTTCGGCTGTTAACCGAAAGGTTGGTGGTTCGAGTCCACTCGTAGGCGAAGCTAATTCATTTAAAAATTTCAATTAACTTTTTCTATATATTTTAGAACAATGTTACCTATAATTTTTTATCGTGTTTTACCTGTCACCGTTGTCAGGATGTGTAGGTGTTGAAAATGTGGCCCCTTTACTAATTGACACGTATACTTGTACCTGTTCCTCGTTATCATAAAGTATATTAGGTTCCTAAAAAAAGGATGGTGATTGGGGTCCACTGGTGTGCGAACGTTAGACTCTATCTCGCTATAATTCCCCATACCTCTACAAAAATATTAGTTTAGTATCTTCTTCCTAATGGTCATAAGGACATTCTATCTGGAAATAGGGTAACGAATTCAGTTTTTAAATGAAACTTAATAATTGCAAGGCCTTCGTGGCGCAATCGGTTAGCGCGTTCGGCTGTTAACCGAAAGGTTGGTGGTTCGAGTCCACCCGTAGGCGAAGCTAATTCTTTTAAAAATTTCAATGAACATTTTCTATATATTTTAGAACAATGTTACCTATAATTTTTTATCGTGTTTTACCTGTCACCTTTGTCAGGATGTGTAGGTGTTGAAAATGTGGCTCTTTTACTAATTGACACGTATACTTGTACCGGTTCCTCGTTATCATAAAGGATATTACTGTCCTAAAAAAATTATGGTGATTGGGGTCCTCTGGTGTGCGAACGTTAGACTTTATCTCGCTATAATCCCCCATACCTCTACAAAAATATTAGTTTAGAATTTTTCTTCCTAATGGTCATTAAGACATTCTATCTAGAAATAGGTGTAACAAATTAAGTTTTTAAATGAAACTTGAAAATTCCAAGGCCTTCGTGGCGCAATCGGTTAGCGAGTTCGGCTGTTAACCGAAAGTTTGGTGGTTCGAGTCCACCCGTAGGCGAAGCTAATTCTTTTAAAAATTTTAATGAACTTTTTCTATATATTTTAGAACAATGTTACCTATAATTTTATATCGTGTTTTACCTGTCACCGTTGTCAGGATGTGTAGGTGTTGAAAATGTGGCTTTTTTACTAATTGACACGTATACTGGTACCGGTTCCTCGTTATCATAAAGGATATTAGGTTCCTAAAAAAATTATGGTGATTGGGGTCCTCTGGTGTGCGAACGTTAGACTTTATCTCGCTATAATTCCCCATACCTGTACAAAAATATTAGTTTAGAATTTTTCTTCCTAATGGTCATTAAGACATTCTATCTAGAAATAGGTGTAACGAATTCAGTTTTTAAATGAAACTTAATAATTGCAAGGCCTTCGTGGCGCAATCGGTTAGCGCGTTCGGCTGTTAATCGAAAGGTTGGTGGTTCGAGTCCACCCGTAGGCGAAGCTAATTCTTTTAAAAATTTCAATTAACTTTTTCTATATATTTTAGAACAATGTTACCTATAATTTTTTATCGTGTTTTACCTGTCACCGTTGTCAGGATGTGTATGTGTTGAAAATGTGGCCCCTTTACTAATTGACACGTATACTTGTACCGGTTCCTCGTTTTAATAAAGGATATTAGGTTCCTAAAAAAAGGATGGTGATTGGGGTCCACTGGTGTGCGAACGTTAGACTCTATCTCGCTATAATTCTCCATACCTCTACAAAAATATTAGTTTAGAATTCCTCTTCCTAATGGTCATTAAGACATTCTATCTAGAAATAGGTGTAACGAATTGAGTTTTTAAATGAAACTTAATAATTGCAAGGCCTTCGTGGCGCAATCGGTTAGCGCGTTCGGCTGTTAACCGAAAGGTTGGTGGTTCGAGTCCACCCGTAGGCGATGCTAATTCTTTTAAAAATTTCAATTAACTTTTTCTATATATTTTAGAACAATGTTACCTATAATTTTTTATCGTGTTTTACCTGTCACCGTTGTCAGGATGTGTAGGTGTTGAAAATGTGGCTGTTTTACTAATTGACACGTATACTGGTACCTGTTCTTCGTTATCATAAAGGATATTAGGTTCCTAAAAAAAAGATATTGATTGGTGTCCACTGGTGTGCGAACGTTAGACTTTATCTCGCTATAATTCCCCATACCTCTACAAAAATATTAGTTTAGAATTTTTCTTCCTAATGGTCATTCGGACATTCTATCTTGAAATAGGGTAACGAATTCAGTTTTTAAATGAAACTTAATAATTGCAAGGCCTTCGTGGCGCAATCGGTTAGCGCGTTCGGCTGTTAACCGAAAGGTTGGTGGTTCGAGTCCACTCGTAGGCGAAGCTAATTCTTTTAAAAATTTCAATTAACTTTTTTTATATATTTTAGAACAATGTTACCTATAATTTTTTATCGTGTTTTACCTGTCACCGTTGTCAGGATGTGTAGGTGTTGAAAATATGGCCCCTTTACTAATTGACACGTATACTTGTACCGGTTCCTCGTTATCATAAAGGTTATTAGGTTCCTAAAAAAAGGATGGTGATTGGGGTCCACTGGTGTGCGAACGTTAGACTCTATCTCGCTATAATTCCCCATACCTCTACAAAAATATCAGTTTAGAATTCTTCTTCCTAATGGTCATTAAGACATTCTATCTAGAAATAGGTGTAACGAATTCAGTTTTTAAATGAAACTGAACAATTGCAAGACCTTAGTGGCGCAATCGGTTAGCGCGTTCGGCTGTTAACCGAAAGGTTGCTGGTTCGAGTCCAACCGTAGGCGAAGCTAATTCTTATGAAAATTTCAATGAACATTTTCTATATATTTTAGAACAATGTTACCTATAATTTTTTATCATGTTTTACCTGTCACCGTTGTCAGGATGTGTAGGTGTTGAAAATGTGGCTCTTTTACTAATTGACACGTATACCTGTACCGGTTCCTCGTTATCATAAAGGATATTAGGTTCCTAAAAAAAAGGATGGTGGTTGGGGTCCACTGGTGTGCGAACGTTAGACTGTATCTCGCTATAATTCCCCATACCTCTACATAAATATTAGTTTAGTATTCTTCTTCCTAATGGTCATTAAGACATTCTATCTGGAAATAGGGTAACGAATTCAGTTTTTAAATGAAACTTAATAATTGGAAGGCCATCGTCGCGCAATCGGTTAGCGCGTTCGGCTGTTAACCGAAAGGTTGGTGGTTCGAGTCCACCCGTAGGCGAAGCTAATTCTATTAAATAATTCAATTATCTCTTTTCTATATATTTTAGAACAATGTTACCGATAATTTTTTATCGTGTTTTACCTGTCACCGTTGTCAGGATGTGTAGGTGTTGAAAATGTGGCTCTTTTACTAATTGACACGTATACTTGTACCGGTTCCTCGTTATCATAAAGGATATTAGGTTCCTAAAAAAATTATGGTGATTGGGGTCCTCTGGTGTGCGAACGTTAGACTTTATCTCGCTATAATTCCCCATACCTCTACAAAAATATTAGTTTAGAATTTTTCTTCCTAATGGTCATTAAGACATTCTATCTAGAAATAGGTGTAACGAATTCAGTTTTTAAATGAAACTTAATAATTTCAAGGCCTTCGTGGCGCAATCGGTTAGCGCGTTCGGCTGTTAACCGAAGGGTTGGTGGTTCGAGTCCACCCGTAGGAGAAGCTAATTCTTTTAAAAATTTCAATTAACTTTTTCTATATATTTTAGAACAATGTTACCTATAATTTTTTATCGTGTTTTACCTGTCACCGTTGTCAGGATGTGTAGGTGTTGAAAATGTGGCTGTTTTACTAATTGACACGTATACTGGTACCTGTTCTTCGTTATCATAAAGGATATTAGGTTCCTAAAAAAAAGATATTGATTGGTGTCCACTGGTGTGCGAACGTTAGACTTTATCTCGCTATAATTCCCCATACCTCTACAAAAATATTAGTTTAGAATTTTTCTTCCTAATGGTCATTCGGACATTCTATCTTGAAATAGGGTAACGAATTCAGTTTTTAAATGAAACTTAATAATTGCAAGGCCTTCGTGGCGCAATCGGTTAGCGCGTTCGGCTGTTAACCGAAAGGTTGGTGGTTCGAGTCCACTCGTAGGCGAAGCTAATTCTTTTAAAAATTTCAATTAACTTTTTTTATATATTTTAGAACAATGTTACCTATAATTTTTTATCGTGTTTTACCTGTCACCGTTGTCAGGATGTGTAGGTGTTTAAAATGTGGCCCCTTTACTAATTGACACGTATACTTGTACCGGTTCCTCGTTATCATAAAGGTTATTAGGTTCCTAAAAAAAGGATGGTGATTGGGGTCCACTGGTGTGCGAACGTTAGACTCTATCTCGCTATAATTCCCCATACCTCTACAAAAATATCAGTTTAGAATTCTTCTTCCTAATGGTCATTAAGACATTCTATCTAGAAATAGGTTTAACGAATTCAGTTTTTAAATGAAACTGAACAATTGCAAGACCTTAGTGGCGCAATCGGTTAGCGCGTTCGGCTGTTAACCGAAAGGTTGCTGGTTCGAGTCCAACCGTAGGCGAAGCTAATTCTTATGAAAATTTCAATGAACATTTTCTATATATTTTAGAACAATGTTACCTATAATTTTTTATCATGTTTTACCTGTCACCGTTGTCAGGATGTGTAGGTGTTGAAAATGTGGCTCTTTTACTAATTGACACGTATACTTGTACCGGTTCCTCGTTATCATAAAGGATATTAGGTTCCTAAAAAAAAGGATGGTGGTTGGGGTCCACTGGTGTGCGAACGTTAGACTGTATCTCGCTATAATTCCCCATACCTCTACAAAAATATTAGTTTAGAATTTTTCTTCCTAATGGTCATTAAGACATTCTATCTAGAAATAGGTGTAACGAATTCAGTTTTTAAATGAAACTTTATAATTGCAAGTCCTTCGTGGCGCAATCGGTTAGCGCGTTCGGCTGTTAACCGAAAGGTTGGTGGTTCGAGTCCACCCGTAGGCGAAGCTAATTCTATTAAATAATTCAATTATCACTTTTCTATATATTTTAGAACAATGTTACCGATAATTTTTTATCGTGTTTTACCTGTCACCGTTGTCAGGATGTGCAGGTGTTGAAAATGTGGCTCTTTTACTAATTGACACGTATACTTGTACCGGTTCCTCGTTATCATAAAGGATATTAGGTTCCTAAACAATTATGGTGATTGGGGTCCTCTGGTGTGCGAACGTTAGACTTTATCTCGCTATAATTCCCCATACCTCTACAAAAATATTAGTTTAGAATTTTTCTTCCTAATGGTCATTGAGACATTCTATCTAGAAATAGGTGTAACGAATTAAGTTTTTAAATGAAACTTGAAAATTCCAAGGCCTTCGTGGCGCAATCGGTTAGCGCGTTCGGCTGTTAACCGAAAGGTTGGTGGTTCGAGTCCACCCGTAGGCGAAGCTAATTCTATTAAATAATTCAATTATCACTTTTCTATATATTTTAGAACAATGTTACCGATAATTTTTTATCGTGTTTTACCTGTCACCGTTGTCAGGATGTGCAGGTGTTGAAAATGTGGCTCTTTTACTAATTGACACGTATACTTGTACCGGTTCCTCGTTATCATAAAGGATATTAGGTTCCTAAAAAATTATGGTGATTGGGGTCCTCTGGTGTGCGAACGTTAGACTTTATCTCGCTATAATTCCCCATACCTCTACAAAAATATTAGTTTAGAATTTTTCTTCCTAATGGTCATTCGGACATTCTATCTTGAAATAGGGTAACGAATTCAGTTTTTAAATGAAACTTAATAATTGCAAGGCCTTCGTGGCGCAATCGGTTAGCGCGTTCGGCTGTTAACCGAAAGGTTGGTGGTTCGAGTCCACTCGTAGGCGAAGCTAATTCTTTTAAAAATTTCAATTAACTTTTTTTATATATTTTAGAACAATGTTACCTATAATTTTTTATCGTGTTTTACCTGTCACCGTTGTCAGGATGTGTAGGTGTTTAAAATGTGGCCCCTTTACTAATTGACACGTATACTTGTACCGGTTCCTCGTTATCATAAAGGTTATTAGGTTCCTAAAAAAAGGATGGTGATTGGGGTCCACTGGTGTGCGAACGTTAGACTCTATCTCGCTATAATTCCCCATACCTCTACAAAAATATCAGTTTAGAATTCTTCTTCCTAATGGTCATTAAGACATTCTATCTAGAAATAGGTTTAACGAATTCAGTTTTTAAATGAAACTGAACAATTGCAAGACCTTAGTGGCGCAATCGGTTAGCGCGTTCGGCTGTTAACCGAAAGGTTGCTGGTTCGAGTCCAACCGTAGGCGAAGCTAATTCTTATGAAAATTTCAATGAACATTTTCTATATATTTTAGAACAATGTTACCTATAATTTTTTATCATGTTTTACCTGTCACCGTTGTCAGGATGTGTAGGTGTTGAAAATGTGGCTCTTTTACTAATTGACACGTATACTTGTACCGGTTCCTCGTTATCATAAAGGATATTAGGTTCCTAAAAAAAAGGATGGTGGTTGGGGTCCACTGGTGTGCGAACGTTAGACTGTATCTCGCTATAATTCCCCATACCTCTACAAAAATATTAGTTTAGAATTTTTCTTCTTAATGGTCATTAAGACATTCTATCTAGAAATAGGTGTAACGAATTCAGTTTTTAAATGAAACTTTATAATTGCAAGTCCTTCGTGGCGCAATCGGTTAGCGCGTTCGGCTGTTAACCGAAAGGTTGGTGGTTCGAGTCCACCCGTAGGCGAAGCTAATTCTATTAAATAATTCAATTATCACTTTTCTATATATTTTAGAACAATGTTACCGATAATTTTTTATCGTGTTTTACCTGTCACCGTTGTCAGGATGTGCAGGTGTTGAAAATGTGGCTCTTTTACTAATTGACACGTATACTTGTACCGGTTCCTCGTTATCATAAAGGATATTAGGTTCCTAAAAAATTATGGTGATTGGGGTCCTCTGGTGTGCGAACGTTAGACTTTATCTCGCTATAATTCCCCATACCTCTACAAAAATATTAGTTTAGAATTTTTCTTCCTAATGGTCATTAAGACATTCTATCTAGAAATAGGTGTAACGAATTAAGTTTTTAAATGAAACTTGAAAATTCCAAGGCCTTCGTGGCGCAATCGGTTAGCGCGTTCGGCTGTTAACCGAAAGGTTGTTGGTTCGAGTCCACCCGTAGGCGAAGCTAATTCTTTTAAAAATTTCAATTAACTTTTTCAATATATTTTAGAACAATGTTACCTATAATTTTTTATCGTGTTTTACCTGTCACCGTTGTCAGGATGTGTAGGTTTTGAAAATGTGGCTGTTTTACTAATTGACACGTATACTGGTACCGGTTCCTCGTTATCATAAAGGATATTAGGTTCCTAAAAAAATTATGGTGATTGGGGTCCTCTGGTGTGCGAACGTTAGACTTTATCTCGCTATAATTCCCCATACCTCTAGAAAAATATTAGTTTAGAATTTTTCTTCCTAATGGTCATTCGGACATTCTATCTTGAAATAGGGTAACGAATTCAGATTTTAAATGAAACTTAATAATTGCAAGGCCTTCGTGGCGCAATCGGTTAGCGCGTTCGGCTGTTAACCGAAAGGTTGGTGGTTCGAGTCCACCCGTAGGCGAAGCTAATTCTATTAAATAATTCAATTATCTCTTTTCTATATATTTTAGAACAATGTTACCGATAATTTTTTATCGTGTTTTACCTGTCACCGTTGTCAGGATGTGTAGGTGTTGAAAATGTGGCTCTTTTACTAATTGACACGTATACTTGTACCGGTTCCTCGTTATCATAAAGGATATTAGGTTCCTAAAAAAATTATGGTGATTGGGGTCCTCTGGTGTGCGAACGTTACACTTTATCTCGCTATAATTCCCCATACCTCTACAAAAATATTAGTTTAGAATTTTTCTTCCTAATGGCCATTAAGACATTCTATCTTGAAATAGGGTAACGAATTCAGTTTTTAAATGAAACTTAATAATCGCAAGGCCTTCGTGGCGCAATCGGTTAGCGCGTTCGGCTGTTAACCGAAAGGTTGGTGGTTCGAGTCCACCCGTAGGCGAAGCTAATTCATTTAAAAATTTCAATTACCTCTTCTCTACATTTTAGAAGAATGTTACCTATAATTTTGTATCGTGTTTTACCTGTCACCGTTGTCAGGATGTGTAGGTGTTGAAAATGTGGCTCTTTTAATAATTGACACGTATACTTGTACCGGTTCCTCGTTATCATAAAGGATATTAGGTTCCTAAAAAAAAGGATAGTGATTGGGGTACACTGGTGTGCGAACGTTAGACTCTATCTCGCTATAATTCCCCATACATCTACAAAAATATTAGTTTAGAATTTTTCTTCCTAATGGTTATTCAGACATTCTATCTAGAAATAGGTGTAACGAATTCAGTTTTTAAATGAAACTTAACAACTGCAAGGCCTTCGTGGAGCAATCGGTTAGCGCGTTCGGCTGTTAACCGAAAGGTTGGTGGTTCGAGTCCAACCGAAGGCGAAAGTAATTCTTTTAAAAATTTCAATTACTATTTCTATATATTTTAGAACAATGTTACCTATAATTTTTTATCGTGTTTTACCTGTCACCGTGTTCAGGATGTGTAGGTGTTGAAAATGTAGCTCTTTTACTAATTGACACGTATACTGGTACCGGTTCCTCGTTATTATAAAGGATATTAGGTTCCTAAAAAAAAGGACAGTGATTGGGGTCCACTGGTGTGCGAATGTTAGACTTTATCTCGCTATAATTCCCCAAACCTCTACAAAAATATTAGTTTAGAATTTTTCTTCCTAATGGTCATTGAGACATTCTATCTTGAAATAGGGTAACGAATTCAGTTTTTAAATGAAACTTAATAATTGCAAGGCCTTCGTGGCGCAATCGGTTAGCGCGTTCGGCTGTTAACCGAAAGGTTGGTGGTTCGAGTCCACCCATAGGCGAAGCTAATTCTATTAAATAATTCAATTATCTCTTTTCTATATATTTTAGAACAATGTTACCGATAACTTTTTATCGTGTTTTACCTGTCACCGTTGTCAGGATGTGTAGGTGTTGAAAATGTGGCTCTTTTACTAATTGACACGTATACTGGTACCGGTTCCTCGTTATCATAAAGGATATTAGGTTCCTAAAAAAATTATGGTGATTGGGGTCCACTCTTGTGCGAACGTTAGACTTTATCTCGGTATAATTCCACATACCTCTACAAAAATATTAGTTTAGAATTTTTCTTCCTAATGGTCATTAAGACATTCTATCTAGAAATAGGTGTAACGAATTAAGTTTTTAAATGAAACTTGAAAATTCCAAGGCCTTCGGGGCGCAATCGGTTAGCGCGTTCGGCTGTTAACCGAAAGGTTGGTGGTTCGAGTCCACCCGTAGGCGAAGCTAATTCTTTTAAAAATTTCAATTAACTTTTTCTATATATTTTAGAACAATGTTACCTATAATTTTATATCGTGTTTTACCTGTCACCGTTGTCAGGATGTGTAGGTGTTGAAAATGTGGCTCTTTTACTAATTGACACGTATACTTGTACCGGTTCCTCGTTATCATAAAGGATATTACTGTCCTAAAAAAATTATGGTGATTGGGGTCCTCTGGTGTGCGAACGTTAGACTTTATCTCGCTATAATTCCCCATACCTCTACAAAAATATTAGTTTAGAATTTTTCTTCCTAATGGTCATTAAGACATTCTATCTAGAAATAGGTGTAACGAATTAAGTTTTTAAATGAAACTAAACCATTGCAAGGCCTTCGTGGCGCAATCGGTTAGCGCGTTCGGCTGTTAACCGAAAGGTTGGTGGTTCGAGTTCACCCGTAGGCGAATTTAATTCTTTTAAAAATTTCAATTACCATTTCTATATATTTTAGAACAATGTTACCTACAATTTTTTATCGTGTTTTACCTGTCACCGTTGTCAGGATGTGTAGGTGTTGAAAATGTGGCTCTTTTACTAATTGACACGTATACTTGTACCGGTTCCTCGTTATCATAAAGGATATTAGGTTCCTAAAAAAAGGACGGTGATTGGGGTCCACTGGTGTGCGAACGTTAGACTGTATCTAGCTATAATTCCTCATACCTCTAGAAAAATATTAGTTTAGAATTTTTCTTCCTAATGGTCATTAAGACATTCTATCTAGAAATAGGTGTAACGAATTCAGTTTTTAAATGAAACTTAATAATTGCAAGGCCTTCGTGGCGCAATCGGTTAGCGCGTTCGGCTGTTAACCGAAAGGTTGGTGGTTCGAGTCCACCCGTAGGCGAAGCTAGTTCTATTAGATAATTCAATTATCTCTTTTCTATATATTTTAGAACAATGTTACCGATAATTTTTTATCGTGTTTTACCTGTCACCGTTTTCAGGATGTGTAGGTGTTGAAAATGTGGCTCTTTTACTAATTGACACGTATACTTGTACCGGTTCCTCGTTATCATAAAGGATATTAGGTTCCTAAAAAAATTATGGTGATTGGGGTCCTCTGGTGTGCGAACGTTAGACTTTATCTCGCTATAATTCCCCATACCTCTAGAAAAATATTAGTTTAGAATTTTTCTTCCTAATGGTCATTAAGACATTCTATCTAGAAATAGGTGTAACGAATTAAGTTTTTAAATGAAACTTGAAAATTCCAAGGCCTTCGTGGCGCAATCGGTTAGCGCGTTCGGCTGTTAACCGAAAGGTTGGTGGTTCGAGTCCACTCGTAGGCGAAGCTAATTCTTTTAAAAATTTCAATTAACTTTTTTTATATATTTTAGAACAATGTTACCTATAATTTTTTATCGTGTTTTACCTGTCACCGTTGTCAGGATGTGTATGTGTTGAAAATGTGGCCCCTTTACTAATTGACACGTATACTTGTACCGGTTCCTCGTTATCATAAAGGTTATTAGGTTCCTAAAAAAAGGATGGTGATTGGGGTCCACTGGTGTGCGAACGTTAGACTCTATCTCGCTATAATTCCCCATACCTCTACAAAAATATCAGTTTAGAATTCTTCTTCCTAATGGTCATTAAGACATTCTATCTAGAAATAGGTGTAACGAATTCAGTTTTTAAATGAAACTTTACAATTGCAAGACCTTCGTGGCGCAATCGGTTAGCGCGTTCGGCTGTTAACCGAAAGGTTGCTGGTTCGAGTCCAACCGTAGGCGAAGCTAATTCTTATGAAAATTTCAATGAACTTTTTCTATATATTTTAGAACAATGTTACCTATAATTTTTTATCATGTTTTACCTGTCACCGTTGTCAGGATGTGTAGGTGTTGAAAATGTGTCTCTTTTACTAATTGACACGTATACTTGTACCGGTTCCTCGTTATCATAAAGGATATTAGGTTCCTAAAAAAAAGGATGGTGGTTGGGATCCACTGGTGTGCGAACGTTAGACTGTATCTCGCTATAATTCCCCATACCTCTACAAAAATATTAGTTTAGAATTTTTCTTCCTAACGGTCATTAAGACATTATCTAGAAATAGGTGTAACGAATTCAGTTTTTAAATGAAACTTTATAATTGCAAGTCCTTCGTGGCGCAATCGGTTAGCGCGTTCGGCTGTTAACCGAAAGGTTGGTGGTTCGAGTCCACCCGTAGGCGAAGCTAATTCTATTAAATAATTCAATTATCTCTTTTCTATATATTTTAGAACAATGTTACCGATAATTTTTCATCGTGTTTTACCTGTCACCGTTGTCAGGATGTGCAGGTGTTGAAAATGTGGCTCTTTTACTAATTGACACGTATACTTGTACCGGTTCCTCGTTATCATAAAGGATATTAGGTTCCTAAAAAATTATGGTGATTGGGGTCCTCTGGTGTGCGAACGTTAGACTTTATCTCGCTATAATTCCCCATACCTCTACAAAAATATTAGTTTAGAATTTTTCTTCCTAATGGTCATTAAGACATTCTATCTAGAAATAGGTGTAACGAATTAAGTTTTTAAATGAAACTTGAAAATTCCAAGGCCTTCGTGGCGCAATCGGTTAGCGCGTTCGGCTGTTAACCGAAAGGTTGGTGGTTCGAGTCCACCCGTAGGCGAAGCTAATTCATTTAAAAATTTCAATGATTTTTTCTATATATTTTAGAACAATGTTACCTATAATTTTATATCGTGTTTTACCTGTCACCGTTGTCAGGATGTGTAGGTGTTGAAAATGTGGCTCTTTTACTAATCGACACGTATACTTGTACCGGTTCCTCGTTATCATAAAGGATATTACTGTCCTAAAAAAATTATGGTGATTGGGGTCCTCTGGTGTGCGAACGTTAGACTTTATCTCGCTATAATTCCCCATACCTCTACAAAAATATTAGTTTAGAATTTTTCTTCCTAATGGTCATTGAGACATTTTATCTAGAAATAGGTGTAACGAATTCAGTTTTTAAATGAAACTTAATAATTTCACGGCCTTCGTGGCGCAATCGTTAGCGCGTTCGGCTGTTAACCGAAAGGTTGGTGGTTCGAGTCCACCCGTAGGCGAAGCTAATTCTTTTAAAAATTTCAATTAACTTTTTCAATATATTTTAGAACAATGTTACCTATAATTTTTTATCGTGTTTTACCTGTCACCGTTGTCAGGATGTGTAGGTTTTGAAAATGTGGCTGTTTTACTAATTGACACGTATACTGGTACCTGTTCTTCGTTATCATAAAGGATATTAGGTTCCTAAAAAAAGGATATTGATTGGTGTACACTGGTGTGCGAACGTTAGACTTTATCTCGCTATAATTCCCCATACCTCTACAAAAATATTAGTTTAGAATTTTTCTTCCTAATGGTCATTCGGACATTCTATCTTGAAATAGGGTAACGAATTCAGATTTTAAATGAAACATAATAATTGCAATGCCTTCGTGCCGCAATCCGTTAGCGCGTTCGGCTGTTAACCGAAAGGTTGGTGGTTCGAGTCCACCCGTAGGCGAAGCTAATTCAATTATCTCTTTTCTATATATTTTAGAACAATGTTACCGATAATTTTTTATCGTGTTTTACCTGTCACCGTTGGCAGGATGTGTAGGTGTTGAAAATGTGGCTCTTTTACTAATTGACACGTATACTTGTACCGGTTCCTCGTTATCATAAAGGATATTAGGTTCCTAAAAAAATTATGGTTATTGGGGTCCTCTGGTGTGCGAACGTTAGACTTTATCTCGCTATAATTCCCCATACCTTTACAAAAATATTAGTTTAGAATTTTTCTTCCTAACGGTCATTAAGAAATTATCTAGAAATAGGTGTAACGAATTCAGTTTTTAAATGAAACTTAATAATTGCAAGGCCTTCGTGGCGCAATCGGTTAGCGCGTTCGGCTGTTAACCGAAAGGTTGGTTGTTCGAGTCCACCCGTAGGCGAAGCTAATTCATTTAAAAATTTCAATTACCTCTTCTCTACATTTTAGAACAATGTTACCTATAATTTTGTATCGTGTTTTACCTGTCACCGTTGTCAGGATGTGTAGGTGTTGAAAATGTGGCCCTTTTAATAATTGACACGTATACTTGTACCGGTTCCTCGTTATCATAAAGGATATTAGGTTCCTAAAAAAAAGGATAGTGATTGGGGTACACTGGTGTGCGAACGTTAGACTCTATCTCGCTATAATTCCCCATACATCTACAAAAATATTAGTTTAGAATTTTTCTTCCTAATGGTTATTCAGACATTCTATCTAGAAATAGGTGTAACGAATTCAGTTTTTAAATGAAACTTAACAATTGCAAGGCCTTCGTGGAGCAATCGGTTAGCGCGTTCGGCTGTTAACCGAAAGGTTGGTGGTTCGAGTCCACCCATAGGCGAAGCTAATTCTATTAAATAATTCAATTATCTATTTTCTATATATTTTAGAACAATGTTACCGATAACTTTTTATCGTGTTTTACCTGTCACCGTTGTCAGGATGTGTAGGTGTTGAAAATGTGGCTCTTTTACTAATTGACACGTATACTGGTACCGGTTCCTCGTTATCATAAAGGATATTAGGTTCCTAAAAAAATTATGGTGATTGGGGTCCACTGGTGTGCGAACGTTAGACTTTATCTCGGTATAATTCCACATACCTCTACAAAAATATTAGTTTAGAATTTTTCTTCCTAATGGTCATTAAGACATTCTATCTAGAAATAGGTGTAACGAATTAAGTTTCTAAATGAAACTTGAAAATTCCAAGGCCTTCGGGGCGCAATCGGTTAGCGCGTTCGGCTGTTAACCGAAAGGTTGGTGGTTCGAGTCCACCCGTAGGCGAAGCTAATTCTTTTAAAAATTTCAATTAACTTTTTCTATATATTTTAGAACAATGTTACCTATAATTTTATATCGTGTTTTACCTGTCACCGTTGTCAGGATGTGTAGGTGTTGAAAATGTGGCTCTTTTACTAATTGACACGTATACTGGTACCTGTTCTTCGTTATCATAAAGGATATTAGGTTCCTAAAAAAAGGATATTGATTGGTGTACACTGGTGTGCGAACGTTAGACTTTATCTCGCTATAATTCCCCATACCTCTACAAAAATATTAGTTTAGAATTTTTCTTCCTAATGGTCATTCGGACAATCTATCTTGAAATAGGGTAACGAATTCAGATTTTAAATGAAACATAATAATTGCAATGCCTTCGTGCCGCAATCCGTTAGCGCGTTCGGCTGTTAACCGAAAGGTTGGTGGTTCGAGTCCACCCGTAGGCGAAGCTAATTCAATTATCTCTTTTCTATATATTTTAGAACAATGTTACCGATAATTTTTTATCGTGTTTTACCTGTCACCGTTGGCAGGATGTGTAGGTGTTGAAAATGTGGCTCTTTTACTAATTGACACGTATACTTGTACCGGTTCCTCGTTATCATAAAGGATATTAGGTTCCTAAAAAAATTATGGTTATTGGGGTCCTCTGGTGTGCGAACGTTAGACTTTATCTCGCTATAATTCCCCATACCTTTACAAAAATATTAGTTTAGAATTTTTCTTCCTAACGGTCATTAAGAAATTATCTAGAAATAGGTGTAACGAATTCAGTTTTTAAATGAAACTTAATAATTGCAAGGCCTTCGTGGCGCAATCGGTTAGCGCGTTCGGCTGTTAACCGAAAGGTTGGTTGTTCGAGTCCACCCGTAGGCGAAGCTAATTCATTTAAAAATTTCAATTACCTCTTCTCTACATTTTAGAACAATGTTACCTATAATTTTGTATCGTGTTTTACCTGTCACCGTTGTCAGGATGTGTAGGTGTTGAAAATGTGGCCCTTTTAATAATTGACACGTATACTTGTACCGGTTCCTCGTTATCATAAAGGATATTAGGTTCCTAAAAAAAAGGATAGTGATTGGGGTGCACTGGTGTGCGAACGTTAGACTCTATCTCGCTATAATTCCCCATACATCTACAAAAATATTAGTTTAGAATTTTTCTTCCTAATGGTTATTCAGACATTCTATCTAGAAATAGGTGTAACGAATTCAGTTTTTAAATGAAACTTAACAATTGCAAGGCCTTCGTGGAGCAATCGGTTAGCGCGTTCGGCTGTTAACCGAAAGGTTGGTGGTTCGAGTCCACCCATAGGCGAAGCTAATTCTATTAAATAATTCAATTATCTATTTTCTATATATTTTAGAACAATGTTACCGATAACTTTTTATCGTGTTTTACCTGTCACCGTTGTCAGGATGTGTAGGTGTTGAAAATGTGGCTCTTTTACTAATTGACACGTATACTGGTACCGGTTCCTCGTTATCATAAAGGATATTAGGTTCCTAAAAAAATTATGGTGATTGGGGTCCACTGGTGTGCGAACGTTAGACTTTATCTCGGTATAATTCCACATACCTCTACAAAAATATTAGTTTAGAATTTTTCTTCCTAATGGTCATTAAGACATTCTATCTAGAAATAGGTGTAACGAATTAAGTTTCTAAATGAAACTTGAAAATTCCAAGGCCTTCGGGGCGCAATCGGTTAGCGCGTTCGGCTGTTAACCGAAAGGTTGGTGGTTCGAGTCCACCCGTAGGCGAAGCTAATTCTTTTAAAAATTTCAATTAACTTTTTCTATATATTTTAGAACAATGTTACCTATAATTTTATATCGTGTTTTACCTGTCACCGTTGTCAGGATGTGTAGGTGTTGAAAATGTGGCTCTTTTACTAATTGACACGTATACTTGTACCGGTTCCTCGTTATCATAAAGGATATTACTGTCCTAAAAAAATTATGGTGATTGGGGTCCTCTGGTGTGCGAACGTTAGACTTTATCTCGCTATAATTCCCCATACCTCTACAAAAATATTAGTTTAGAATTTTTCTTCCTAATGGTCATTAAGACATTCTATCTAGAAATAGGTGTAACGAATTAAGTTTTTAAATGAAACTAAACCATTGCAAGGCTTTCGTGGCGCAATCGGTTAGCGCGTTCGGCTGTTAACCGAAAGGTTGGTGGTTCGAGTTCACCCGTAGGCGAATTTAATTCTTTTAAAAATTTCAATTACCATTTCTATATATTTTAGAACAATGTTACCTACAATTTTTTATCGTGTTTTACCTGTCACCGTTGTCAGGATGTGTAGGTGTTGAAAATGTGGCTCTTTTACTAATTGACACGTATACTTGTACCGGTTCCTCGTTATCATAAAGGATATTAGGTTCCTAAAAAAAGGACGGTGATTGGGGTCCACTGGTGTGCGAACGTTAGACTGTATCTCGCTATAATTCCCCATACCTCTAGAAAAATATTAGTTTAGAATTTTTCTTCCTAATGGTCATTAAGACATTCTATCTAGAAATAGGTGTAACGAATTCAGTTTTTAAATGAAACTTAATAATTGCAAGGCCTTCGTGGCGCAATCGGTTAGCGCGTTCGGCTGTTAACCGAAAGGTTGGTGGTTCGAGTCCACCCGTAGGCGAAGCTAATTCTATTAGATAATTCAATTATCTCTTTTCTATATATTTTAGAACAATGTTACCGATAATTTTTTATCGTGTTTTACCTGTCACCGTTGTCAGGATGTGTAGGTGTTGAAAATGTGGCTCTTTTACTAATTGACACGTATACTTGTACCGGTTCCTCGTTATCATAAAGGATATTAGGTTCCTAAAAAAATTATGGTGATTGGGGTCCTCTGGTGTGCGAACGTTAGACTTTATCTCGCTATAATTCCCCATACCTCTAGAAAAATATTAGTTTAGAATTTTTCTTCCTAATGGTCATTAAGACATTCTATCTAGAAATAGGTGTAACGAATTAAGTTTTTAAATGAAACTTGAAAATTCCAAGGCCTTCATGGCGCAATCGGTTAGCGCGTTCGGCTGTTAACCGAAAGGTTGGTGGTTCGAGTCCACCCGTAGGCGAAACTAATTCATTTAAAAATTTCAATGAACTTTTTCTATATATTTTAGAACAATGTTACCTATAATTTTATATCGTGTTTTACCTGTCACCGTTGTCAGGATGTGAAGGTGTCGAAAATGTGGCTCTTTTACTAATTGACACGTATACTTGTACCGGTTCCTCGTTATCATAATGGATATTAGGTTCCTAAAAAAAAGGACGGTGATTGGGGTCCACTGGTGTGCGAACGTTAGACTGTATCTCGCTATAATTCCCCATACCTCTACAAAAATATTAGTTTAGAATTTTTCTTCCTAATGGTCATTAAAACATTCTATCTAGAAATAGGTTTAACGAATTAAGTTTTTAAATGAAACTTGAAAATTCCAAGGCCTTCGTGGCGCAATCGGTTAGCGCGATCGGCTGTTAACCGAAAGGTTGGTGGTTCGTGTCCACCCGGAGGCGAAGCTAATTCTTTTAAAAATTTCAATGAACTTTTTCTATATATTTTAGAACAATGTTACCTATAATTTTTTATCGTGTTTTACCTGTCACCGTTGTCAGGATGTGTAGGTGTTGAAAATGTGGCTCTTTTACTAATTGACACGTATACTTGTACCGGTTCCTCGTTATCATAAAGGATATTAGGTTCCTAATAAAACGGATGGTGATTGGGGTCCACTGGTGTGCGAACGTTAGACTTTATCTCGCTATAATTCCCCATACCTCCACAAAAATATTAGTTTAGTATTCTTCTTCCTAATGGTCATTAAGACATTCTATCTGGAAATAGGGTAACGAATTCAGTTTTTAAATGAAACTTAATAATTGCAAGGCCTTCGTCGCGCAATCGGTTAGCGCGTTCGGCTGTTAACCGAAAGGTTGGTGGTTCGAGTCCACCCGTAGGCGAAGCTAATTCCATTAAATAATTCAATTATCTCTTTTCTATATATTTTAGAACAATGTTACCGATAATTTTTTATCGTGTTTTACCTGTCACCGTTGTCAGGATGTGTAGGTGTTGAAAATGTGGCTCTTTTACTAATTGACACGTATACTTGTACCGGTTCCTCGTTATCATAAAGGATATTAGGTTCCTAAAAAAATTATGGTGATTGGGGTCCTCTGGTGTGCGAACGTTAGACTTTATCTCGCTATAATTCCCCATACCTCTACAAAAATATTAGTTTAGAATTTTTCTTCCTAATGGTCATTAAGACATTCTATCTAGAAATAGGTGTAACGAATTCAGTTTTTAAATGAAACTTAACCATTGCAAGGCCTTCGTGGCGCAATCGGTTAGCGCGTTCGGCTGTTAACCGAAAGGTTGGTGGTTCGAGTCCACCCGTAGGCGAAGCTAATTCTATAAAAATTTCAATTAACTTTTTATATATATTTTAGAAGAATGTTACCTATAATTTTTTATCGTGTTTTACCTGTCACCGTTGTCAGAATGTGTAGGTGTTGAAAATGTGGCCCCTTTACTAATTGACACGTATACTTGTACCGGTTCCTCGTTATCATAAAGGATATTAGGTTCCTAAAAAAAAGGATGGTGATTGGGGTCCACTGGTGTGCGAACGTTAGACTCTATCTCGCTATAATTCCCCATACCTCTACAAAAATATTAGTTTAGTATTCTTCTTCCTAATGGTCATTAAGACATTCTATCTTGAAATAGGGTAACGAATTCAGTTTTTAAATGAAACTTAATAATTGCAAGGCCTTCGTCGCGCAATCGGTTAGCGCGTTCGGCTGTTAACCGAAAGGTTGGTGGTTCGAGTCCACCCGTAGGCGAAGCTAATTCTATTAAATAATTCAATTATCTCTTTTCTATATATTTTAGAACAATGTTACCGATAATTTTTTATCGTGTTTTACCTGTCACCGTTGTCAGGATGTGTAGGTGTTGAAAATGTGGCTCTTTTACTAATTGACACGTATACTTGTACCGGTTCCTTGTTATCATAAAGGATATTAGGTTCCTAAAAAAATTATGGTGATTGGGGTCCTCTGGTGTGCGAACGTTAGACTTTATCTCGCTATAATTCCCTATACCTCTACAAAAATATTAGTTTAGAATTTTTCTTCCTAATGGTCATTAAGACATTCTATCTAGAAATAGGTGTAACGAATTCAGTTTTTAAATGACACTTAATAATTTCAAGGCCTTCGTGGCGCAATCGGTTAGCGCGTTCGGCTGTTAACCGAAAGGTTGGTGGTTCGAGTCCACCCGTAGGCGAAGCTAATTCTTTTAAAAATTTCAATTAACTATTTCTATATATTTTAGAACAATGTTACCTATAATTTTTTATCGTGTTTTACCTGTCACCGTTGTCAGGATGTGTAAGTGTTGAAAATGTGGCTGTTTTACTAATTGACACGTATACTGGTACCTGTTCTTCGTTATCATAAAGGATATTAGGTTCCTAAAAAAAAGATATTGATTGGTGTCCACTGGTGTGCGAACGTTAGACTTTATCTCGCTATAATTCCCCATACCTCTACAAAAATATTAGTTTAGAATTTTTCTTCCTAATGGTCATTCAGACATTCTATCTTGAAATAGGGTAACGAATTCAGTTTTTAAATGAAACATAATAATTGCAATGCCTTCGTGCCGCAATCCGTTAGCGCGTTCGGCTGTTAACCGAAAGGTTGGTGGTTCGAGTCCACCCGTAGGCGAAGCTAATTCAATAATCTCTTTTCTATATATTTTAGAACAATGTTACCGATAATTTTTTATCGTGTTTTACCTGTCACCGTTGTCAGGATGTGTAGGTGTAGAAAATGTGGCTCTTTTACTAATTGACACGTATACTTGTACCGGTTCCTCGTTATCATAAAGGATATTAGGTTCCTAAAAAAATTATGGTTATTGGGGTCCTCTGGTGTGCGAACGTTAGACTTTATCTCGCTATAATTCCCCATAACTTTACAAAAATATTAGTTTAGAATTTTTCTTCCTAATGGTCATTAAGACATTCTATCTAGAAATAGGTGTAACGAATTAAGTTTTTAAATGAAACTTGAAAATTCCAAGGCCTTCGTGGCGCAATCGGTTAGCGCGTTCGGCTGTTAACCGGAAGGTTGGTGGTTCGAGTCCACTCGTAGGCGAAGCTAATTCTTTTAAAAATTTCAATTACCATTTCTATATATTTTAGAACAATGTTACCTATAATTTTTTAACGTGTTTTACCTGTCACCGTTGTCAGGATGTGTAGGTGTTGAAAATGTGGCCCCTTTACTAATTGACACGTATACTGGTACCGGTTCTTCGTTATCATTTAGGATATTAGGTTCCTAAAAAAAAGGATATTGATTAGGGTCCACTGGTGTGCGAACGTTAGACTTTATCTCGCTATAATTCCCCATACCTCTACAAAAATATTAGTTTGGAATTTTTCTTCCTAATGGTCATTCAGACATTCTATCTTGAAATAGGGTAACGAATTCAGTTTTTAAATGAAACTTAATAATTGCAAGGCCTTCGTGGCGCAATCGGTTAGCGCGTTCGGCTGTTAACCGAAAGGTTGCTGGTTCGAGTCCAACCGTAGGCGAAGCTAATTCTTATGAAAATTTCAATGAACTTTTTCTATATATTTTAGAACAATGTTACCTATAATTTTTTATCGTGTTTTACCTGTCACCGTTGTCAGGATGTGTAGGTTTTGAAAATGTGGCTGTTTTACTAATTGACACGTATACTGGTACCTGTTCTTCGTTATCATAAAGGATATTAGGTTCCTAAAAAAAAGGATATTGATTGGTGTCCACTGGTGTGCGAACGTTAGACTTTATCTCGCTATAATTCCCCATACCTCTACAAAAATATTAGTTTAGTATTCTTCTTCCTAATGGTCATTCGGACATTCTATCTTGAAATAGGGTAACGAATTCAGATTTTAAATGAAACATAATAATTGCAATGCCTTCGTGCCACAATCCGCTAGCGCGTTCGGCTGTTAACCGAAAGGTTGGTGGTTCGAGTCCACCCGTAGGCGAAGCTAATTCATTTAAAAATTTCAATTAACTTTTTCTATATATTTTAGAACAATGTTACCTATAATTTTTTATCGTGTTTTACCTGTCACCGTTGTCAGGATGTGTAGGTGTTGAAAATGTGGCCCCTTTACTAATTGACACGTATACTTGTACCTGTTCCTCGTTATCATAAAGTATATTAGGTTCCTAAAAAAAGGATGGTGATTGGGGTCCACTGGTGTGCGAACGTTAGACTCTATCTCGCTATAATTCCCCATACCTCTACAAAAATATTAGTTTAGTATTCTTCTTCCTAATGGTCATAAGGACATTCTATATGGAAATAGGGTAACGAATTCAGTTTTTAAATGAAACTTAATAATTGCAAGTCCTTCGTGGCGCAATCGGTTAGCGCGTTCGGCTGTTAACCGAAAGGTTGGTGGTTCGAGTCCACCCGTAGGCGAAGGTAATTCATTTAAAAATTTCAATTAACTTTTTCTATATATTTTAGAACAATGTTACCTATAATTTTTTATCGTGTTTTACCTGTCACCGTTGTCAGGATGTGTAGGTGTTGAAAATGTGGCTCTTTTAATAATTGACACGTATACTGGTACCGGTTCTTCGTTATCATAAAGGATATTAGGTTCCTAAAAAAAGGATATTGATTAGGGTCCACTGGTGTGCGAACGTTAGACTTTATCTCGCTATAATTCCCCATACCTCTACAAAAATATTAGTTTAGAATTTTTCTTCCTAATGGTCATTCAGACATTCTATCTTGAAATAGGGTAACGAATTCAGTTTTTAAATGAAACTTAATAATTGCAAGGCCTTCGTGGCGCAATCGGTTAGCGCGTTCGGCTGTTAACCGAAAGGTTGGTGGTTCGAGTCCACCCGTAGGCGAAGGTAATTCATTTAAAAATTTCAATTAACTTTTTCTATATATTTTAGAACAATGTTACCTATAATTTTTTATCGTGTTTTACCTGTCACCGTTGTCAGGATGTGTAGGTGTTGAAAATGTGGCTCTTTTACTAATTGACACGTATACTTGTACCGGTTCCTCGTTATCATAAAGGATATTAGGTTCCTAAAAAAAGGATGGTGATTGGGGTCCACTGGTGTGCGAACGTTAGACTGTATCTCGCTATATTTCCCCATACCTCTACAAATATATTAGTTTAGAATTTTTCTTCCTAATGGTCATTCAGACATTCTATCTGGAAATAGGGTAACGAATTCAGTTTTTAAATGAAACTTAACAATTGCAAGGCCTTCGTGGCGCAATCGGTTGGCGCGTTCGGCTGTTAACCGAAAGGTTGGTGGTTCGAGTCCACCCGTAGGCGAAGCTAATTCTTTTAAAAATTTCAATGAACATTTTCTATATATTTTAGAACAATGTTACCTATAATTTTTTATCGTGTTTTACCTGTCACCTTTGTCAGGATGTGTAGGTGTTGAAAATGTGGCTCTTTTACTAATTGACACGTATACTTGTACCGGTTCCTCGTTATCATAAAGGATATTACTGTCCTAAAAAAATTATGGTGATTGGGGTCCTCTGGTGTGCGAACGTTAGACTTTATCTCGCTATAATTCCCCATACCTCTACAAAAATATTAGTTTAGAATTTTTCTTCCTAATGGTCATTAAGACATTCTATCTAGAAATAGGTGTAACAAATTAAGTTTTTAAATGAAACTTGAAAATTCCAAGGCCTTCGTGGCGCAATCGGTTAGCGAGTTCGGCTGTTAACCGAAAATTTGTTGGTTCGAGTCCACCCGTAGGCGAAGCTAATTCTTTTAAAAATTTTAATGAACTTTTTCTATATATTTTAGAACAATGTTACCTATAATTTTATATCGTGTTTTACCTCTCACCGTTGTCAGGATGTGTAGGTGTTGAAAATGTGGCTTTTTTACTAATTGACACGTATACTGGTACCGGTTCCTCGTTATCATAAAGGATATTAGGTTCCTAAAAAAATTATGGTGATTGGGGTCCTCTGGTGTGCGAACGTTAGACTTTATCTCGCTATAATTCCCCATACCTCTACAAAAATATTAGTTTAGAATTCTTCTTCCTAATGGTCATTAAGACATTCTATCTAGAAATAGGTGTAAAGAATTGAGTTTTTAAATGAAACTTAATAATTGCAAGGCCTTCGTGGCGCAATCGGTTAGCGCGTTCGGCTGTTAACCGAAAGGTTGGTGGTTCGAGTCCACCCGTAGGCGAAGCTAATTCTTTTAAAAATTTCAATTAACTTTTTCTATATATTTTAGAACAATGTTACCTATAATTTTTTATCGTGTTTTACCTGTCATCGTTGTCAGGATGTGCAGGTGTTGAAAATGTGGCTGTTTTACTAATTGACACGTATACTGGTACCGGTTCTTCGTTATCATAAAGGATATTAGGTTCCTAAAAAAAGGATATTGATTAGTGTCCACTGGTGTGCGAACGTTAGACTTTATCTCGCTATAATTCCCCATACCTCTACAAAAATATTAGTTTAGAATTTTTCTTCCTAATGGTCATTCAGACATTCTATCTTGAAATAGGGTAACGAATTCAGTTTTTAAATGAAACTTAATAATTGGAAGGCCTTCGTGGCGCAATCGGTTAGCGCGTTCGGCTGTTAACCGAAAGGTTGGTGGTTCGAGTCCACCCGTAGGCGAAGCTAATTCATTTAAAAATTTCAATTAACTTTTTCTATATATTTTAGAACAATGTTACCTATAATTTTTTATCGTGTTTTACATGTCACCGTTGTCAGGATGTGTAGGTGTTGAAAATGTGGCCCCTTTACTAATTGACACGTATACTTGTACCGGTTCCTCGTTATCATAAAGGATATTACTGTCCTAAAAAAATTATGGTGATTGGGGTCCTCTGGTGTGCGAACGTTAGACTTTATCTCGCTATAATTCCCCATACCTCTACAAAAATATTAGTTTAGAATTTTTCTTCCTAACGGTCATTAAGACATTATCTAGAAATAGGTGTAACGAATTCAGTTTTTAAATGAAACTAAACAATTGAAAGGCCTTCGTGGCGCAATCGGTTAGCGCGTTCGGCTATTAACCGAAAGGTTGGTGGTTCGAGTCCACCCGTAGGCGAAGCTAATTCTTTTAAAAATTTCAATGAACTTTTTCTATATATTTTAGAACAATGTTACCTATAATTTTTTATCGTGTTTTACCTGTCACCGATGTTAGGATGTGTAGGTGTTGAAAATGTGGCTCTTTTACTAATTGACACGTATACTTGTACCGGTTCCTCGTTATCATAAAGGATATTAGGTTCCTAATAAAAAGGATGGTGATTGGGGTCCACTGGTGTGCGAACGTTAGACTTTATCTCGCTATAATTCCCCATACCTCCACAAAAATATTAGTTTAGAATTTTTCTTCCTAATGGTCATTCAGACATTCTATCTTGAAATAGGGTAACGAATTCAGTTTTTAAATGAAACTTAATAATTGCAAGGCCTTCGTGGCGCAATCGGTTAGCGCGTTCGGCTGTTAACCGAGAGGTTGGTGGTTCGAGTCCACCCGTAGGCGAAGCTAATTCTTTTAAAAATTTCAATTACCATTTCTATATATTTTAGAACAATGTTACCTATAATTTTTTATCGTTTTTTACCTGTCACCGTTGTCAGGATGTGTAGGTGTTGAAAATGTGGCTCTTTTACTAATCGACACGTATACTTGTACCGGTTCCTCGTTATCATAAAGGATATTACTGTCCTAAAAAAATTATGGTGATTGGGGTCCTCTGGTGTGCGAACGTTAGACTTTATCTCGCTATAATTCCCCATACCTCTACAAAAATATTAGTTTAGAATTTTTCTTCCTAATGGTCATTGAGACATTTTATCTAGAAATAGGTGTAACGAATTCAGTTTTTAAATGAAACTTAATAATTTCACGGCCTTCGTGGCGCAATCGTTAGCGCGTTCGGCTGTTAACCGAAAGGTTGGTGGTTCGAGTCCACCAGTAGGCGAAGCTAATTCTTTTAAAAATTTCAATTAACTTTTTCAATATATTTTAGAACAATGTTACCTATAATTTTTTATCGTGTTTTACCTGTCACCGTTGTCAGGATGTGTAGGTTTTGAAAATGTGGCTGTTTTACTAATTGACACGTATACTGGTACCTGTTCTTCGTTATCATAAAGGATATTAGGTTCCTAAAAAAAGGATATTGATTGGTGTACACTGGTGTGCGAACGTTAGACTTTATCTCGCTATAATTCCCCATACCTCTACAAAAATATTAGTTTAGAATTTTTCTTCCTAATGGTCATTCGGACATTCTATCTTGAAATAGGGTAACGAATTCAGATTTTAAATGAAACATAATAATTGCAATGCCTTCGTGCCGCAATCCGTTAGCGCGTTCGGCTGTTAACCGAAAGGTTGGTGGTTCGAGTCCACCCGTAGGCGAAGCTAATTCAATTATCTCTTTTCTATATATTTTAGAACAATGTTACCGATAATTTTTTATCGTGTTTTACCTGTCACCGTTGGCAGGATGTGTAGGTGTTGAAAATGTGGCTCTTTTACTAATTGACACGTATACTTGTACCGGTTCCTCGTTATCATAAAGGATATTAGGTTCCTAAAAAAATTATGGTTATTGGGGTCCTCTGGTGTGCGAACGTTAGACTTTATCTCGCTATAATTCCCCATACCTTTACAAAAATATTAGTTTAGAATTTTTCTTCCTAACGGTCATTAAGAAATTATCTAGAAATAGGTGTAACGAATTCAGTTTTTAAATGAAACTTAATAATTGCAAGGCCTTCGTGGCGCAATCGGTTAGCGCGTTCGGCTGTTAACCGAAAGGTTGGTGGTTCGAGTCCACCCGTAGGCGAAGCTAATTCATTTAAAAATTTCAATTACCTCTTCTCTACATTTTAGAACAATGTTACCTATAATTTTGTATCGTGTTTTACCTGTCACCGTTGTCAGGATGTGTAGGTGTTGAAAATGTGGCCCTTTTAATAATTGACACGTATACTTGTACCGGTTCCTCGTTATCATAAAGGATATTAGGTTCCTAAAAAAAAGGATAGTGATTGGGGTACACTGGTGTGCGAACGTTAGACTCTATCTCGCTATAATTCCCCATACATCTACAAAAATATTAGTTTAGAATTTTTCTTCCTAATGGTTATTCAGACATTCTATCTAGAAATAGGTGTAACGAATTCAGTTTTTAAATGAAACTTAACAATTGCAAGGCCTTCGTGGAGCAATCGGTTAGCGCGTTCGGCTGTTAACCGAAAGGTTGGTGGTTCGAGTCCAACCGAAGGCGAAAGTAATTCTTTTAAAAATTTCAATTACTATTTCTATATATTTTAGAACAATGTTACCTATAATTTTTTATCGTGTTTTACCTGTCACCGTGTTCAGGATGTGTAGGTGTTGAAAATGTGGCTCTTTGACTAATTGACACGTATACTGGTACCGGTTCCTCGTTATTATAAAGGATATTAGGTTCCTAAAAAAAAGGATAGTGATTGGGGTCCACTGGTGTGCGAATGTTAGACTTTATCTCGCTATAATTCCCCAAACCTCTACAAAAATATTAGTTTAGAATTTTTCTTCCTAATGGTCATTGAGACATTCTATCTTGAAATAGGGTGACGAATTCAGTTTTTAAATGAAACTTAATAATTGCAAGGCCTTCGTGGCGCAATCGGTTAGCGCGTTCGGCTGTTAACCGAAAGGTTGGTGGTTCGAGTCCACCCATAGGCGAAGCTAATTCTATTAAATAATTCAATTATCTATTTTCTATATATTTTAGAACAATGTTACCGATAACTTTTTATCGTGTTTTACCTGTCACCGTTGTCAGGATGTGTAGGTGTTGAAAATGTGGCTCTTTTACTAATTGACACGTATACTGGTACCGGTTCCTCGTTATCATAAAGGATATTAGGTTCCTAAAAAAATTATGGTGATTGGGGTCCACTGGTGTGCGAACGTTAGACTTTATCTCGGTATAATTCCACATACCTCTACAAAAATATTAGTTTAGAATTTTTCTTCCTAATGGTCATTACGACATTCTATCTAGAAATAGGTGTAACGAATTAAGTTTCTAAATGAAACTTGAAAATTCCAAGGCCTTCGGGGCGCAATCGGTTAGCGCGTTTGGCTGTTAACCGAAAGGTTGGTGGTTCGAGTCCACCCGTAGGCGAAGCTAATTCTTTTAAAAATTTCAATTAACTTTTTCTATATATTTTAGAACAATGTTACCTATAATTTTATATCGTGTTTTACCTGTCACCGTTGTCAGGATGTGTAGGTGTTGAAAATGTGGCTCTTTTACTAATTGACACGTATACTTGTACCGGTTCCTCGTTATCATAAAGGATATTACTGTCCTAAAAAAATTATGGTGATTGGGGTCCTCTGGTGTGCGAACGTTAGACTTTATCTCGCTATAATTCCCCATACCTCTACAAAAATATTAGTTTAGAATTTTTCTTCCTAATGGTCATTAAGACATTCTATCTAGAAATAGGTGTAACGAATTAAGTTTTTAAATGAAACTAAACCATTGCAAGGCTTTCGTGGCGCAATCGGTTAGCGCGTTCGGCTGTTAACCGAAAGGTTGGTGGTTCGAGTTCACCCGTAGGCGAATTTAATTCTTTTAAAAATTTCAATTACCATTTCTATATATTTTAGAACAATGTTACCTACAATTTTTTATCGTGTTTTACCTGTCACCGTTGTCAGGATGTGTAGGTGTTGAAAATGTGGCTCTTTTACTAATTGACACGTATACTTGTACCGGTTCCTCGTTATCATAAAGGATATTAGGTTCCTAAAAAAAGGACGGTGATTGGGGTCCACTGGTGTGCGAACGTTAGACTGTATCTCGCTATAATTCCCCATACCTCTAGAAAAATATTAGTTTAGAATTTTTCTTCCTAATGGTCATTAAGACATTCTATCTAGAAATAGGTGTAACGAATTCAGTTTTTAAATGAAACTTAATAATTGCAAGGCCTTCGTGGCGCAATCGGTTAGCGCGTTCGGCTGTTAACCGAAAGGTTGGTGGTTCGAGTCCACCCGTAGGCGAAGCTAATTCTATTAGATAATTCAATTATCTCTTTTCTATATATTTTAGAACAATGTTACCGATAATTTTTTATCGTGTTTTACCTGTCACCGTTGTCAGGATGTGTAGGTGTTGAAAATGTGGCTCTTTTACTAATTGACACGTATACTTGTACCGGTTCCTCGTTATCATAAAGGATATTAGGTTCCTAAAAAAATTATGGTGATTGGGGTCCTCTGGTGTGCGAACGTTAGACTTTATCTCGCTATAATTCCCCATACCTCTAGAAAAATATTAGTTTAGAATTTTTCTTCCTAATGGTCATTAAGACATTCTATCTAGAAATAGGTGTAACGAATTAAGTTTTTAAATGAAACTTGAAAATTCCAAGGCCTTCATGGCGCAATCGGTTAGCGCGTTCGGCTGTTAACCGAAAGGTTGGTGGTTCGAGTCCACCCGTAGGCGAAACTAATTCATTTAAAAATTTCAATGAACTTTTTCTATATATTTTAGAACAATGTTACCTATAATTTTATATCGTGTTTTACCTGTCACCGTTGTCAGGATGTGAAGGTGTCGAAAATGTGGCTCTTTTACTAATTGACACGTATACTTGTACCGGTTCCTCGTTATCATAATGGATATTAGGTTCCTAAAAAAAAGGACGGTGATTGGGGTCCACTGGTGTGCGAACGTTAGACTGTATCTCGCTATAATTCCCCATACCTCTACAAAAATATTAGTTTAGAATTTTTCTTCCTAATGGTCATTAAAACATTCTATCTAGAAATAGGTTTAACGAATTAAGTTTTTAAATGAAACTTGAAAATTCCAAGGCCTTCGTGGCGCAATCGGTTAGCGCGATCGGCTGTTAACCGAAAGGTTGGTGGTTCGTGTCCACCCGGAGGCGAAGCTAATTCTTTTAAAAATTTCAATGAACTTTTTCTATAT
Organism: Meta bourneti; assembly: GCA_933210815.1. NCBI lineage: Eukaryota > Metazoa > Arthropoda > Arachnida > Araneae > Tetragnathidae > Meta > Meta bourneti. The sequence continues at coordinate 63,131,447 of OW119932.1, read as the reverse complement.
ATTTTAGAACAATGTTACCTATAATTTTTTATCGTGTTTTACCTGTCACCGTTGTCAGGATGTGTAGGTGTTGAAAATGTGGCTCTTTTACTAATTGACACGTATACTTGTACCGGTTCCTCGTTATCATAAAGGATATTAGGTTCCTAATAAAACGGATGGTGATTGGGGTCCACTGGTGTGCGAACGTTAGACTTTATCTCGCTATAATTCCCCATACCTCCACAAAAATATTAGTTTAGTATTCTTCTTCCTAATGGTCATTAAGACATTCTATCTGGAAATAGGGTAACGAATTCAGTTTTTAAATGAAACTTAATAATTGCAAGGCCTTCGTCGCGCAATCGGTTAGCGCGTTCGGCTGTTAACCGAAAGGTTGGTGGTTCGAGTCCACCCGTAGGCGAAGCTAATTCCATTAAATAATTCAATTATCTCTTTTCTATATATTTTAGAACAATGTTACCGATAATTTTTTATCGTGTTTTACCTGTCACCGTTGTCAGGATGTGTAGGTGTTGAAAATGTGGCTCTTTTACTAATTGACACGTATACTTGTACCGGTTCCTCGTTATCATAAAGGATATTAGGTTCCTAAAAAAATTATGGTGATTGGGGTCCTCTGGTGTGCGAACGTTAGACTTTATCTCGCTATAATTCCCCATACCTCTACAAAAATATTAGTTTAGAATTTTTCTTCCTAATGGTCATTAAGACATTCTATCTAGAAATAGGTGTAACGAATTCAGTTTTTAAATGAAACTTAACCATTGCAAGGCCTTCGTGGCGCAATCGGTTAGCGCGTTCGGCTGTTAACCGAAAGGTTGGTGGTTCGAGTCCACCCGTAGGCGAAGCTAATTCTATAAAAATTTCAATTAACTTTTTATATATATTTTAGAAGAATGTTACCTATAATTTTTTATCGTGTTTTACCTGTCACCGTTGTCAGAATGTGTAGGTGTTGAAAATGTGGCCCCTTTACTAATTGACACGTATACTTGTACCGGTTCCTCGTTATCATAAAGGATATTAGGTTCCTAAAAAAAAGGATGGTGATTGGGGTCCACTGGTGTGCGAACGTTAGACTCTATCTCGCTATAATTCCCCATACCTCTACAAAAATATTAGTTTAGTATTCTTCTTCCTAATGGTCATTAAGACATTCTATCTTGAAATAGGGTAACGAATTCAGTTTTTAAATGAAACTTAATAATTGCAAGGCCTTCGTCGCGCAATCGGTTAGCGCGTTCGGCTGTTAACCGAAAGGTTGGTGGTTCGAGTCCACCCGTAGGCGAAGCTAATTCTATTAAATAATTCAATTATCTCTTTTCTATATATTTTAGAACAATGTTACCGATAATTTTTTATCGTGTTTTACCTGTCACCGTTGTCAGGATGTGTAGGTGTTGAAAATGTGGCTCTTTTACTAATTGACACGTATACTTGTACCGGTTCCTTGTTATCATAAAGGATATTAGGTTCCTAAAAAAATTATGGTGATTGGGGTCCTCTGGTGTGCGAACGTTAGACTTTATCTCGCTATAATTCCCTATACCTCTACAAAAATATTAGTTTAGAATTTTTCTTCCTAATGGTCATTAAGACATTCTATCTAGAAATAGGTGTAACGAATTCAGTTTTTAAATGAAACTTAATAATTTCAAGGCCTTCGTGGCGCAATCGGTTAGCGCGTTCGGCTGTTAACCGAAAGGTTGGTGGTTCGAGTCCACCCGTAGGCGAAGCTAATTCTTTTAAAAATTTCAATTAACTATTTCTATATATTTTAGAACAATGTTACCTATAATTTTTTATCGTGTTTTACCTGTCACCGTTGTCAGGATGTGTAGGTGTTGAAAATGTGGCTGTTTTACTAATTGACACGTATACTGGTACCTGTTCTTCGTTATCATAAAGGATATTAGGTTCCTAAAAAAAAGATATTGATTGGTGTCCACTGGTGTGCGAACGTTAGACTTTATCTCGCTATAATTCCCCATACCTCTACAAAAATATTAGTTTAGAATTTTTCTTCCTAATGGTCATTCAGACATTCTATCTTGAAATAGGGTAACGAATTCAGTTTTTAAATGAAACATAATAATTGCAATGCCTTCGTGCCGCAATCCGTTAGCGCGTTCGGCTGTTAACCGAAAGGTTGGTGGTTCGAGTCCACCCGTAGGCGAAGCTAATTCAATAATCTCTTTTCTATATATTTTAGAACAATGTTACCGATAATTTTTTATCGTGTTTTACCTGTCACCGTTGTCAGGATGTGTAGGTGTAGAAAATGTGGCTCTTTTACTAATTGACACGTATACTTGTACCGGTTCCTCGTTATCATAAAGGATATTAGGTTCCTAAAAAAATTATGGTTATTGGGGTCCTCTGGTGTGCGAACGTTAGACTTTATCTCGCTATAATTCCCCATAACTTTACAAAAATATTAGTTTAGAATTTTTCTTCCTAATGGTCATTAAGACATTCTATCTAGAAATAGGTGTAACGAATTAAGTTTTTAAATGAAACTTGAAAATTCCAAGGCCTTCGTGGCGCAATCGGTTAGCGCGTTCGGCTGTTAACCGGAAGGTTGGTGGTTCGAGTCCACTCGTAGGCGAAGCTAATTCTTTTAAAAATTTCAATTACCATTTCTATATATTTTAGAACAATGTTACCTATAATTTTTTAACGTGTTTTACCTGTCACCGTTGTCAGGATGTGTAGGTGTTGAAAATGTGGCCCCTTTACTAATTGACACGTATACTGGTACCGGTTCTTCGTTATCATTTAGGATATTAGGTTCCTTAAAAAAAGGATATTGATTAGGGTCCACTGGTGTGCGAACGTTAGACTTTATCTCGCTATAATTCCCCATACCTCTACAAAAATATTAGTTTGGAATTTTTCTTCCTAATGGTCATTCAGACATTCTATCTTGAAATAGGGTAACGAATTCAGTTTTTAAATGAAACTTAATAATTGCAAGGCCTTCGTGGCGCAATCGGTTAGCGCGTTCGGCTGTTAACCGAAAGGTTGCTGGTTCGAGTCCAACCGTAGGCGAAGCTAATTCTTATGAAAATTTCAATGAACTTTTTCTATATATTTTAGAACAATGTTACCTATAATTTTTTATCGTGTTTTACCTGTCACCGTTGTCAGGATGTGTAGGTGTTGAAAATGTGGCTCTTTTACTAATTGACACGTATACTTGTACCGGTTCCTCGTTATCATAAAGGATATTAGGTTCCTAAAAAAAAGGATATTGGTTGGGGTTCACTGGTGTGCAAACGTTAGACTGTATCTCGCTATAATTCCCCATACCTCTACAGAAATATTAGTTTAGAATTTTTCTTCCTAACGGTCATTAAGACATTATCTAGAAATAGGTGTAACGAATTCAGTTTTTAAATGAAACTTTATAATTGCAAGGCCTTCGTGGCGCAATCGGTTAGCGCGTTCGGCTGTTAACCGAAAGGTTGGTGGTTCGAGTCCACCCGTAGGCGAAGCTAATTCTTTTAAAAATTTCAATTAACTTTTTCAATATATTTTAGAACAATGTTACCTATAATTTTTTATCGTGTTTTACCTGTCACCGTTGTCAGGATGTGTAGGTTTTGAAAATGTGGCTGTTTTACTAATTGACACGTATACTGGTACCTGTTCTTCGTTATCATAAAGGATATTAGGTTCCTAAAAAAAAGGATATTGATTGGTGTCCACTGGTGTGCGAACGTTAGACTTTATCTCGCTATAATTCCCCATACCTCTACAAAAATATTAGTTTAGTATTCTTCTTCCTAATGGTCATTCGGACATTCTATCTTGAAATAGGGTAACGAATTCAGATTTTAAATGAAACATAATAATTGCAATGCCTTCGTGCCACAATCCGCTAGCGCGTTCGGCTGTTAACCGAAAGGTTGGTGGTTCGAGTCCACCCGTAGGCGAAGCTAATTCATTTAAAAATTTCAATTAACTTTTTCTATATATTTTAGAACAATGTTACCTATAATTTTTTATCGTGTTTTACCTGTCACCGTTGTCAGGATGTGTAGGTGTTGAAAATGTGGCCCCTTTACTAATTGACACGTATACTTGTACCTGTTCCTCGTTATCATAAAGTATATTAGGTTCCTAAAAAAAGGATGGTGATTGGGGTCCACTGGTGTGCGAACGTTAGACTCTATCTCGCTATAATTCCCCATACCTCTACAAAAATATTAGTTTAGTATTCTTCTTCCTAATGGTCATAAGGACATTCTATATGGAAATAGGGTAACGAATTCAGTTTTTAAATGAAACTTAATAATTGCAAGTCCTTCGTGGCGCAATCGGTTAGCGCGTTCGGCTGTTAACCGAAAGGTTGGTGGTTCGAGTCCACCCGTAGGCGAAGCTAATTCTTTTAAAAATTTCAATTACCATTTCTATATATTTTAGAACAATGTTACCTATAATTTTTTATCGTGTTTTACCTGTCACCGTTGTCAGGATGTGTAGGTGTTGAAAATGTGGCTCTTTTAATAATTGACACGTATACTGGTACCGGTTCTTCGTTATCATAAAGGATATTAGGTTCCTAAAAAAAGGATATTGATTAGGGTCCACTGGTGTGCGAACGTTAGACTTTATCTCGCTATAATTCCCCATACCTCTACAAAAATATTAGTTTAGAATTTTTCTTCCTAATGGTCATTAAGACATTCTATCTAGAAATAGGTGTAACGAATTCAGTTTTTAAATGAAACTTAATAATTGCAAGGCCTTCGTGGCGCAATCGGTTAGCGCGTTCGGCTGTTAACCGAAAGGTTGGTGGTTCGAGTCCACCCGTAGGCGAAGGTAATTCATTTAAAAATTTCAATTAACTTTTTCTATATATTTTAGAACAATGTTACCTATAATTTTTTATCGTGTTTTACCTGTCACCGTTGTCAGGATGTGTAGGTGTTGAAAATGTGGCTCTTTTACTAATTGACACGTATACTTGTACCGGTTCCTCGTTATCATAAAGGATATTAGGTTCCTAAAAAAAGGATGGTGATTGGGGTCCACTGGTGTGCGAACGTTAGACTGTATCTCGCTATATTTCCCCATACCTCTACAAATATATTAGTTTAGAATTTTTCTTCCTAATGGTCATTCAGACATTCTATCTGGAAATAGGGTAACGAATTCAGTTTTTAAATGAAACTTAACAATTGCAAGGCCTTCGTGGCGCAATCGGTTGGCGCGTTCGGCTGTTAACCGAAAGGTTGGTGGTTCGAGTCCACCCGTAGGCGAAGCTAATTCTTTTAAAAATTTCAATGAACATTTTCTATATATTTTAGAACAATGTTACCTATAATTTTTTATCGTGTTTTACCTGTCACCTTTGTCAGGATGTGTAGGTGTTGAAAATGTGGCTCTTTTACTAATTGACACGTATACTTGTACCGGTTCCTCGTTATCATAAAGGATATTACTGTCCTAAAAAAATTATGGTGATTGGGGTCCTCTGGTGTGCGAACGTTATACTTTATCTCGCTATAATTCCCCATACCTCTACAAAAATATTAGTTTAGAATTTTTCTTCCTAATGGTCATTAAGACATTTTATCTAGAAATAGGTGTAACAAATTAAGTTTTTAAATGAAACTTGAAAATTCCAAGGCCTTCGTGGCGCAATCGGTTAGCGAGTTCGGCTGTTAACCGAAAGTTTGGTGGTTCGAGTCCACCCGTAGGCGAAGCTAATTCTTTTAAAAATTTTAATGAACTTTTTCTATATATTTTAGAACAATGTTACCTATAATTTTATATCGTGTTTTACCTCTCACCGTTGTCAGGATGTGTAGGTGTTGAAAATGTGGCTTTTTTACTAATTGACACGTATACTGGTACCGGTTCCTCGTTATCATAAAGGATATTAGGTTCCTAAAAAAATTATGGTGATTGGGGTCCTCTGGTGTGCGAACGTTAGACTTTATCTCGCTATAATTCCCCATACCTCTACAAAAATATTAGTTTAGAATTTTTCTTCCTAATGGTCATTAAGACATTCTATCTAGAAATAGGTGTAACGAATTCAGTTTTTAAATGAAACTTAATAATTGCAAGGCCTTCGTGGCGCAATCGGTTAGCGCGTTCGGCTGTTAATCGAAAGTTTGGTGGTTCGAGTCCACCCGTAGGCGAAGCTAATTCTTTTAAAAATTTCAATTAACTTTTTCTATATATTTTAGAACAATGTTACCTATAATTTTTTATCGTGTTTTACCTGTCACCGTTGTCAGGATGTGTATGTGTTGAAAATGTGGCCCCTTTACTAATTGACACGTATACTTGTACCGGTTCCTCGTTTTAATAAAGGATATTAGGTTCCTAAAAAAAGGATGGTGATTGGGGTCCACTGGTGTGCGAACGTTAGACTCTATCTCGCTATAATTCTCCATACCTCTACAAAAATATTAGTTTAGAATTCTTCTTCCTAATGGTCATTAAGACATTCTATCTAGAAATAGGTGTAAAGAATTGAGTTTTTAAATGAAACTTAATAATTGCAAGACCTTCGTGGCGCAATCGGTTAGCGCGTTCGGCTGTTAACCGAAATGTTGGTGGTTCGAGTCCACCCGTAGACGAAGCTAATTCTTTTAAAAATTTCAATTAACTTTTTCTATATATTTTAGAACAATGTTACCTATAATTTTTTATCGTGTTTTACCTGTCATCGTTGTCAGGATGTGTAGGTGTTGAAAATGTGGCTGTTTTACTAATTGACACGTATACTGGTACCGGTTCTTCGTTATCATAAAGGATATTAGGTTCCTAAAAAAAGGATATTGATTAGTGTCCACTGGTGTGCGAACGTTAGACTTTATCTCGCTATAATTCCCCATACCTCTACAAAAATATTAGTTTAGAATTTTTCTTCCTAATGGTCATTCAGACATTCTATCTTGAAATAGGGTAACGAATTCAGTTTTTAAATGAAACTTAATAATTGGAAGGCCTTCGTGGCGCAATCGGTTAGCGCGTTCGGCTGTTAACCGAAAGGTTGGTGGTTCGAGTCCACCCGTAGGCGAAGCTAATTCATTTAAAAATTTCAATTAACTTTTTCTATATATTTTAGAACAATGTTACCTATAATTTTTTATCGTGTTTTACATGTCACCGTTGTCAGGATGTGTAGGTGTTGAAAATGTGGCCCCTTTACTAATTGACACGTATACTTGTACCTGTTCCTCGTTATCATAAAGTATATTAGGTTCCTAAAAAAAATGATGGTGATTGGGGTCCACTGGTGTGCGAACGTTAGACTGTATCTCGCTATAATTCCCCATACCTCTACAAAAATATTAGTTTAGAATTTTTCTTCCTAACGTTCATTAAAACATTCTATCTAGAAATAGATGTAACGAATTAAGTTTTTAAATGAAACTTGAAAATTCCAAGGCCTTCGTGGCGCAATCGGTTAGCGCGTTCGGCTGTTAACCGAAAGGTTGGTGGTTCGTGTCCACCCGTAGGCGAAGCTAATTCTTTTAAAAATTTCAATGAACTTTTTCTATATATTTTAGAACAATGTTACCGATAATTTTTTATCGTGTTTTACCTGTCACCGTTGTCAGGATGTGTAGGTGTTGAAAATGTGGCTCTTTTACTAATTGACACGTATACTTGTACCGGTTCCTCGTTATCATAAAGGATATTAGGTTCCTAAAAAAAGGATGGTGATTGGGGTCCACTGGTGTGCGAACGTTAGACTGTATCTCGCTATAATTCCCCATACCTCTACAAAAATATTAGTTTAGAATTTTTCTTCCTAACGGTCATTAAGACATTATCTAGAAATAGGTGTAACGAATTCAGTTTTTAAATGAAACTAAACAATTGAAAGGCCTTCGTGGCGCAATCGGTTAGCGCGTTCGGCTATTAACCGAAAGGTTGGTGGTTCGAGTCCACCCGTAGGCGAAGCTAATTCTTTTAAAAATTTCAATGAACTTTTTCTATATATTTTAGAACAATGTTACCTATAATTTTTTATCGTGTTTTACCTGTCACCGATGTTAGGATGTGTAGGTGTTGAAAATGTGGCTCTTTTACTAATTGACACGTATACTTGTACCGGTTCCTCGTTATCATAAAGGATATTAGGTTCCTAATAAAAAGGATGGTGATTGGGGTCCACTGGTGTGCGAACGTTAGACTTTATCTCGCTATAATTCCCCATACCTCCACAAAAATATTAGTTTAGAATTTTTCTTCCTAATGGTCATTCAGACATTCTATCTTGAAATAGGGTAACGAATTCAGTTTTTAAATGAAACTTAATAATTGCAAGGCCTTCTTGGCGCAATCGGTTAGCGCGTTCGGCTGTTAACCGAGAGGTTGGTGGTTCGAGTCCACCCGTAGGCGAAGCTAATTCTTTTAAAAATTTCAATTACCATTTCTATATATTTTAGAACAATGTTACCTATAATTTTTTATCGTTTTTTACCTGTCACCGTTGTCAGGATGTGTAGGTGTTGAAAATGTGGCTCTTTTACTAATTGACACGTATACTTGTACCGGTTCCTCGTTATCATAAAGGATATTAGGTTCCTAAAAAAAAGGACGGTGATTGGGGTCCACTGGTGTGCGAACGTTAGACTGTATCTCGCTATAATTCCCCATACCTCTACATAAATATTAGTTTAGTATTCTTCTTCCTAATGGTCATTAAGACATTCTATCTAGAAATAGGTGTAACGAATTCAGTTTTTAAATGAAACTTAATAATTGCAAGCCCTTCGTGGCGCAATCGGTTAGCGCGTTCGGCTGTTAACCGAAAGGTTGGTGGTTCGAGTCCACCCGTAGGCGAAGCTAATTCTATAAAAATTTCAATTACCTTTTTATATATATTTTAGAAGAATGTTACCTATAATTTTTTATCGTGTTTTACCTGTCACCGTTGTCAGAATGTGTAGGTGTTGAAAATGTGGCCCCTTTACTAATTGACACGTATACTTGTACCGGTTCCTCGTTATCATAAAGGATATTAGGTTCCTAAAAAAAAGGATGGTGATTGGGGTCCACTGGTGTGCGAACGTTAGACTCTATCTCGCTATAATTCCCCATACCTCTACAAAAATATTAGTTTAGTATTCTTCTTCCTAATGGTCATTAAGACATTCTATCTGGAAATAGGGTAACGAATTCAGTTTTTAAATGAAACTTAATAATTGCAAGGCCTTCGTCGCGCAATCGGTTAGCGCGTTCGGCTGTTAACCGAAAGGTTGGTGGTTCGAGTCCACCCGTAGGCGAAGCTAATTCTATTAAATAATTCAATTATCTCTTTTCTATATATTTTAGAACAATGTTACCGATAATTTTTTATCGTGTTTTACCTGTCACCGTTGTCAGGATGTGTAGGTGTTGAAAATGTGGCTCTTTTACTAATTGACACGTATACTTGTACCGGTTCCTCGTTTTCATAAAGGATATTAGGTTCCTAAAAAAATTATGGTGATTGGGGTCCTCTGGTGTGCGAACGTTAGACTTTATCTCGCTATAATTCCCCATACCTATACAAAAATATTAGTTTAGAATTTTTCTTCCTAATGGTCATTCAGACATTCTATCTAGAAATAGGTGTAACGAATTCAGTTTTTAAATGAAACTTAATAATTTCAAGGCCTTCGTGGCGCAATCGGTTAGCGCGTTCGGCTGTTAACCGAAAGGTTGGTGGTTCGAGTCCACCCGTAGGAGAAGCTAATTCTTTTAAAAATTTCAATTAACTTTTTCTATATATTTTAGAACAATGTTACCTATAATTTTTTATCGTGTTTTACCTGTCACCGTTGTCAGGATGTGTAGGTGTTGAAAATGTGGCTGTTTTACTAATTGAAACGTATACTGGTACCTGTTCTTCGTTATCATAAAGGATATTAGGTTCCTAAAAAAAAGATATTGATTGGTGTCCACTGGTGTGCGAACGTTAGACTTTATCTCGCTATAATTCCCCATACCTCTACAAAAATATTAGTTTAGAATTTTTCTTCCTAATGGTCATTCGGACATTCTATCTTGAAATAGGGTAACGAATTCAGTTTTTAAATGAAACTTAACAATTGCAAGGCCTTCGTGGCGCAATCGGTTAGCGCGTTCGGCTGTTAACCGAAAGGTTGGTGGTTCGAGTCCACTCGTAGGCGAAGCTAATTCTTTTAAAAATTTCAATTAACTTTTTTTATATATCTTAGAACAATGTTACCTATAATTTTTTATCGTGTTTTACCTGTCACCGTTGTCAGGATGTGTAGGTGTTGAAAATGTGGCCCCTTTACTAATTGACACGTATACTTGTACCGGTTCCTCGTTATCATAAAGGTTATTAGGTTCCTAAAAAAAGGATGGTGATTGGGGTCCACTGGTGTGCGAACGTTAGACTCTATCTCGCTATAATTCCCCATACCTCTACAAAAATATCAGTTTAGAATTCTTCTTCCTAATGGTCATTAAGACATTCTATCTAGAAATAGGTGTAACGAATTCAGTTTTTAAATGAAACTGAACAATTGCAAGACCTTCGTGGCGCAATCGGTTAGCGCGTTCGGCTGTTAACCGAAAGGTTGCTGGTTCGAGTCCAACCGTAGGCGAAGCTAATTCTTATGAAAATTTCAATGAACATTTTCTATATATTTTAGAACAATGTTACCTATAATTTTTTATCATGTTTTACCTGTCACCGTTGTCAGGATGTGTAGGTGTTGAAAATGTGGCTCTTTTACTAATTGACACGTATACTTGTACCGGTTCCTCGTTATCATAAAGGATATTAGGTTCCTAAAAAATTATGGTGATTGGGGTCCTCTGGTGTGCGAACGTTAGAATTTATCTCGCTATAATTCCCCATACCTCTACAAAAATATTAGTTTAGAATTTTTCTTCCTAATGGTCATTAAGACATTCTATCTAGAAATAGGTGTAACGAATTAAGTTTTTAAATGAAACTTGAAAATTCCAAGGCCTTCGTGGCGCAGTCGGTTAGCGCGTTCGGCTGTTAACCGAAAGGTTGGTGGTTCGAGTCCACCCGTAGGCGAAGCTAATTCATTTAAAAATTTCAATGAATTTTTCTATATATTTTAGAACAATGTTACCTATAATTTTATATCGTGTTTTACCTGTCACCGTTGTCAGGATGTGTAGGTTTTGAAAATGTGTCTGTTTTACTAATTGACACGTATACTGGTACCTGTTCTTCGTTATCATAAAGGATATTAGGTTCCTAAAAAAAAGGATATTGATTGGTGTCCACTGGTGTGCGAACGTTAGACTTTATCTCGCTATAATTCCCCATACCTCTACAAAAATATTAGTTTAGAATTTTTCTTCCTAATGGTCATTCGGACATTCTATCTTGAAATAGGGTAACGAATTCAGATTTTAAATGAAACATAATAATTGCAATGCCTTCGTGCCGCAATCCGTTAGCGTGTTCGGCTGTTAACCGAAAGGTTGGTGGTTCGAGTCCACCCGTAGGCGAAGCTAATTCAATTATCTCTTTTCTATATATTTTAGAACAATGTTACCGATAATTTTTTATCGTGTTTTACCTGTCACCGTTGTCAGGATGTGTAGGTGTTGAAAATGTGGCTCTTTTACTAATTGACACGTATACTTGTACCGGTTCCTCGTTATCATAAAGGATATTAGGTTCCTAAAAAAAAGGATGGTGATTGGGGTCCACTGGTGTGCGAACGTTAGACTGTATCTCGCTATAATTCCCCATACCTCTACAAAAATATTAGTTTAGAATTTTTCTTCCTAATGGTCATTCAGACATTCTATCTTGAAATAGGGTAACGAATTCAGTTTTTAAATGAAACTTAATAATTGCAAGGCCTTCTTGGCGCAATCGGTTAGCGCGTTCGGCTGTTAACCGAGAGGTTGGTGGTTCGAGTCCACCCGTAGGCGAAGCTAATTCTTTTAAAAATTTCAATTACCATTTCTATATATTTTAGAACAATGTTACCTATAATTTTTTATCGTTTTTTACCTGTCACCGTTGTCAGGATGTGTAGGTGTTGAAAATGTGGCTCTTTTACTAATTGACACGTATACTTGTACCGGTTCCTCGTTATCATAAAGGATATTAGGTTCCTAAAAAAAAGGACGGTGATTGGGGTCCACTGGTGTGCGAACGTTAGACTGTATCTCGCTATAATTCCCCATACCTCTACATAAATATTAGTTTAGTATTCTTCTTCCTAATGGTCATTAAGACATTCTATCTAGAAATAGGTGTAACGAATTCAGTTTTTAAATGAAACTTAATAATTGCAAGGCCTTCGTGGCGCAATCGGTTAGCGCGTTCGGCTGTTAACCGAAAGGTTGGTGGTTCGAGTCCACCCGTAGGCGAAGCTAATTCTATAAAAATTTCAATTACCTTTTTATATATATTTTAGAAGAATGTTACCTATAATTTTTTATCGTGTTTTACCTGTCACCGTTGTCAGAATGTGTAGGTGTTGAAAATGTGGCCCCTTTACTAATTGACACGTATACTTGTACCGGTTCCTCGTTATCATAAAGGATATTAGGTTCCTAAAAAAAAGGATGGTGATTGGGGTCCACTGGTGTGCGAACGTTAGACTCTATCTCGCTATAATTCCCCATACCTCTACAAAAATATTAGTTTAGTATTCTTCTTCCTAATGGTCATTAAGACATTCTATCTGGAAATAGGGTAACGAATTCAGTTTTTAAATGAAACTTAATAATTGCAAGGCCTTCGTCGCGCAATCGGTTAGCGCGTTCGGCTGTTAACCGAAAGGTTGGTGGTTCGAGTCCACCCGTAGGCGAAGCTAATTCTATTAAATAATTCAATTATCTCTTTTCTATATATTTTAGAACAATGTTACCGATAATTTTTTATCGTGTTTTACCTGTCACCGTTGTCAGGATGTGTAGGTGTTGAAAATGTGGCTCTTTTACTAATTGACACGTATACTTGTACCGGTTCCTCGTTTTCATAAAGGATATTAGGTTCCTAAAAAAATTATGGTGATTGGGGTCCTCTGGTGTGCGAACGTTAGACTTTATCTCGCTATAATTCCCCATACCTATACAAAAATATTAGTTTAGAATTTTTCTTCCTAATGGTCATTCAGACATTCTATCTAGAAATAGGTGTAACGAATTCAGTTTTTAAATGAAACTTAATAATTTCAAGGCCTTCGTGGCGCAATCGGTTAGCGCGTTCGGCTGTTAACCGAAAGGTTGGTGGTTCGAGTCCACCCGTAGGAGAAGCTAATTCTTTTAAAAATTTCAATTAACTTTTTCTATATATTTTAGAACAATGTTACCTATAATTTTTTATCGTGTTTTACCTGTCACCGTTGTCAGGATGTGTAGGTGTTGAAAATGTGGCTGTTTTACTAATTGAAACGTATACTGGTACCTGTTCTTCGTTATCATAAAGGATATTAGGTTCCTAAAAAAAAGATATTGATTGGTGTCCACTGGTGTGCGAACGTTAGACTTTATCTCGCTATAATTCCCCATACCTCTACAAAAATATTAGTTTAGAATTTTTCTTCCTAATGGTCATTCGGACATTCTATCTTGAAATAGGGTAACGAATTCAGTTTTTAAATGAAACTTAACAATTGCAAGGCCTTCGTGGCGCAATCGGTTAGCGCGTTCGGCTGTTAACCGAAAGGTTGGTGGTTCGAGTCCACTCGTAGGCGAAGCTAATTCTTTTAAAAATTTCAATTAACTTTTTTTATATATCTTAGAACAATGTTACCTATAATTTTTTATCGTGTTTTACCTGTCACCGTTGTCAGGATGTGTAGGTGTTGAAAATGTGGCCCCTTTACTAATTGACACGTATACTTGTACCGGTTCCTCGTTATCATAAAGGTTATTAGGTTCCTAAAAAAAGGATGGTGATTGGGGTCCACTGGTGTGCGAACGTTAGACTCTATCTCGCTATAATTCCCCATACCTCTACAAAAATATCAGTTTAGAATTCTTCTTCCTAATGGTCATTAAGACATTCTATCTAGAAATAGGTGTAACGAATTCAGTTTTTAAATGAAACTGAACAATTGCAAGACCTTCGTGGCGCAATCGGTTAGCGCGTTCGGCTGTTAACCGAAAGGTTGCTGGTTCGAGTCCAACCGTAGGCGAAGCTAATTCTTATGAAAATTTCAATGAACATTTTCTATATATTTTAGAACAATGTTACCTATAATTTTTTATCATGTTTTACCTGTCACCGTTGTCAGGATGTGTAGGTGTTGAAAATGTGGCTCTTTTACTAATTGACACGTATACTTGTACCGGTTCCTCGTTATCATAAAGGATATTAGGTTCCTAAAAAATTATGGTGATTGGGGTCCTCTGGTGTGCGAACGTTAGAATTTATCTCGCTATAATTCCCCATACCTCTACAAAAATATTAGTTTAGAATTTTTCTTCCTAATGGTCATTAAGACATTCTATCTAGAAATAGGTGTAACGAATTAAGTTTTTAAATGAAACTTGAAAATTCCAAGGCCTTCGTGGCGCAGTCGGTTAGCGCGTTCGGCTGTTAACCGAAAGGTTGGTGGTTCGAGTCCACCCGTAGGCGAAGCTAATTCATTTAAAAATTTCAATGAATTTTTCTATATATTTTAGAACAATGTTACCTATAATTTTATATCGTGTTTTACCTGTCACCGTTGTCAGGATGTGTAGGTTTTGAAAATGTGTCTGTTTTACTAATTGACACGTATACTGGTACCTGTTCTTCGTTATCATAAAGGATATTAGGTTCCTAAAAAAAAGGATATTGATTGGTGTCCACTGGTGTGCGAACGTTAGACTTTATCTCGCTATAATTCCCCATACCTCTACAAAAATATTAGTTTAGAATTTTTCTTCCTAATGGTCATTCGGACATTCTATCTTGAAATAGGGTAACGAATTCAGATTTTAAATGAAACATAATAATTGCAATGCCTTCGTGCCGCAATCCGTTAGCGTGTTCGGCTGTTAACCGAAAGGTTGGTGGTTCGAGTCCACCCGTAGGCGAAGCTAATTCAATTATCTCTTTTCTATATATTTTAGAACAATGTTACCGATAATTTTTTATCGTGTTTTACCTGTCACCGTTGTCAGGATGTGTAGGTGTTGAAAATGTGGCTCTTTTACTAATTGACACGTATACTTGTACCGGTTCCTCGTTATCATAAAGGATATTAGGTTCCTAAAAAAAAGGATGGTGATTGGGGTCCACTGGTGTGCGAACGTTAGACTGTATCTCGCTATAATTCCCCATACCTCTACAAAAATATTAGTTTAGAATTTTTCTTCCTAACGGTCATTAAGACATTCTATCTTGAAATAGGGTAACGAATTCAGTTTTTAAATGAAACTTAATAATTGAAAGGCCTTCGTGGCGCAATCGGTTAGCGCGTTCGGCTATTAACCGAAAGGTTGGTGGTTCGAGTCCACCCGTAGGCGAAGCTAATTCTTTTAAAAATTTCAATGAACTTTTTCTATATATTTTAGAACAATGTTACCTATAATTTTTTATCGTGTTTTACCTGTCACCGATGTTAGGATGTGTAGGTGTTGAAAATGTGGCTCTTTTACTAATTGACACGTATACTTGTACCGGTTCCTCGTTATCATAAAGGATATTAGGTTCCTAATAAAAAGGATGGTGATTGGGGTCCACTGGTGTGCGAACGTTAGACTTTATCTCGCTATAATTCCCCATACCTCCACAAAAATATTAGTTTAGAATTTTTCTTCCTAATGGTCATTCAGACATTCTATCTTGAAATAGGGTAACGAATTCAGTTTTTAAATGAAACTTAATAATTGCAAGGCCTTCGTGGCGCAATCGGTTAGCGCGTTCGGCTGTTAACCGAGAGGTTGGTGGTTCGAGTCCACCCGTAGGCGAAGCTAATTCTTTTAAAAATTTCAATTACCATTTCTATATATTTTAGAACAATGTTACCTATAATTTTTTATCGTTTTTTACCTGTCACCGTTGTCAGGATGTGTAGGTGTTGAAAATGTGGCTCTTTTACTAATTGACACGTATGCTTGTACCGGTTCCTCGTTATCATAAAGGATATTAGGTTCCTAAAAAAAAGGACGGTGATTGGGGTCCACTGGTGTGCGAACGTTAGACTGTATCTCGCTATAATTCCCCATACCTCTACATAAATATTAGTTTAGTATTCTTCTTCCTAATGGTCATTAAGACATTCTATCTGGAAATAGGGTAACGAATTCAGTTTTTAAATGAAACTTAATAATTGCAAGGCCATCGTCGCGCAATCGGTTAGCGCGTTCGGCTGTTAACCGAAAGGTTGGTGGTTCGAGTCCACCCGTAGGCGAAGCTAATTCCATTAAATAATTCAATTATCTCTTTTCTATATATTTTAGAACAATGTTACCGATAATTTTTTATCGTGTTTTACCTGTCACCGTTGTCAGGATGTGTAGGTGTTGAAAATGTGGCTCTTTTACTAATTGACACGTATACTTGTACCGGTTCCTCGTTATCATAAAGGATATTAGGTTCCTAAAAAAATTATGGTGATTGGGGTCCTCTGGTGTGCGAACGTTAGACTTTATCTCGCTATAATTCCCCATACCTCTACAAAAATATTAGTTTAGAATTTTTCTTCCTAATGGTCATTAAGACATTCTATCTAGAAATAGGTGTAACGAATTCAGTTTTTAAATGAAACTTAATAATTGCAAGGCCTTCGTGGCGCAATCGGTTAGCGCGTTCGGCTGTTAACCGAAAGGTTGGTGGTTCGAGTCCACCCGTAGGCGAAGCTAATTCTATGAAAATTTCAATTACCTTTTTATATATATTTTAGAAGAATGTTACCTATAATTTTTTATCGTGTTTTACCTGTCACCGTTGTCAGAATGTGTAGGTGTTGAAAATGTGGCCCCTTTACTAATTGACACGTATACTTGTACCGGTTCCTCGTTATCATAAAGGATATTAGGTTCCTAAAAAAAAGGATGGTGATTGGGGTCCACTGGTGTGCGAACGTTAGACTCTATCTCGCTATAATTTCCCATACCTCTACAAAAATATTAGTTTAGTATTCTTCTTCCTAATGGTCATTAAGACATTCTATCTGGAAATAGGGTAACGAATTCAGTTTTTAAATGAAACTTAATAATTGCAAGGCCTTCGTCGCGCAATCGGTTAGCGCGTTCGGCTGTTAACCGAAAGGTTGGTGGTTCGAGTCCACCCGTAGGCGAAGCTAATTCTATTAAATAATTCAATTATCTCTTTTCTATATATTTTAGAACAATGTTACCGATAATTTTTTATCGTGTTTTACCTGTCACCGTTGTCAGGATGTGTAGGTGTTGAAAATGTGGCTCTTTTACTAATTGACACGTATACTTGTACCGGTTCCTCGTTATCATAAAGGATATTAGGTTCGTAAAAAAATTATGGTGATTGGGGTCCTCTGGTGTGCGAACGTTAGACTTTATCTCGCTATAATTCCCCATACCTCTACAAAAATATTAGTTTAGAATTTTTCTTCCTAATGGTCATTCAGACATTCTATCTAGAAATAGGTGTAACGAATTCAGTTTTTAAATGAAACTTAATAATTTCAAGGCCTTCGTGGCGCAATCGGTTAGCGCGTTCGGCTGTTAACCGAAAGGTTGGTGGTTCGAGTCCACCCGTAGGAGAAGCTAATTCTTTTAAAAATTTCAATTAACTTTTTCTATATATTTTAGAACAATGTTACCTATAATTTTTTATCGTGTTTTACCTGTCACCGTTGTCAGGATGTGTAGGTGTTGAAAATGTGGCTGTTTTACTAATTGACACGTATACTGGTACCTGTTCTTCGTTATCATAAAGGATATTAGGTTCCTAAAAAAAAGATATTGATTGGTGTCCACTGGTGTGCGAACGTTAGACTTTATCTCGCTATAATTCCCCATACCTCTACAAAAATATTAGTTTAGAATTTTTCTTCCTAATGGTCATTCGGACATTCTATCTTGAAATAGGGTAACGAATTCAGTTTTTAAATGAAACTTGAAAATTCCAAGGCCTTCGTGGCGCAATCGGTTAGCGCGTTCGGCTGTTAACCGAAAGGTTGGTGGTTCGAGTCCACCCGTAGGCGAAGCTAATTCATTTAAAAATTTCAATTACCTCTTCTCTACATTTTAGAACAATGTTACCTATAATTTTGTATCGTGTTTTACCTGTCACCGTTGTCAGGATGTGTAGGTGTTGAAAATGTGGCTCTTTTACTAATTGAAACGTATACTGGTACCTGTTCTTCGTTATCATAAAGGATATTAGGTTCCTAAAAAAAAGATATTGATTGGTGTCCACTGGTGTGCGAACGTTAGACTTTATCTCGCTATAATTCCCCATACCTCTACAAAAATATTAGTTTAGAATTTTTCTTCCTAATGGTCATTCGGACATTCTATCTTGAAATAGGGTAATGAATTCAGTTTTTAAATGAAACTTAACAATTGCAAGGCCTTCGTGGCGCAATCGGTTAGCGCGTTCGGCTGTTAACCGAAAGGTTGGTGGTTCGAGTCCACTCGTAGGCGAAGCTAATTCTTTTAAAAATTTCAATTAACTTTTTTTATATATCTTAGAACAATGTTACCTATAATTTTTTATCGTGTTTTACCTGTCACCGTTGTCAGGATGTGTAGGTGTTGAAAATGTGGCCCCTTTACTAATTGACACGTATACTTGTACCGGTTCCTCGTTATCATAAAGGTTATTAGGTTCCTAAAAAAAGGATGGTGATTGGGGTCCACTGGTGTGCGAACGTTAGACTCTATCTCGCTATAATTCCCCATACCTCTACAAAAATATCAGTTTAGAATTCTTCTTCCTAATGGTCATTAAGACATTCTATCTAGAAATAGGTGTAACGAATTCAGTTTTTAAATGAAACTGAACAATTGCAAGACCTTCGTGGCGCAATCGGTTAGCGCGTTCGGCTGTTAACCGAAAGGTTGCTGGTTCGAGTCCAACCGTAGGCGAAGCTAATTCTTATGAAAATTTCAATGAACATTTTCTATATATTTTAGAACAATGTTACCTATAATTTTTTATCATGTTTTACCTGTCACCGTTGTCAGGATGTGTAGGTGTTGAAAATGTGGCTCTTTTACTAATTGACACGTATACTTGTACCGGTTCCTCGTTATCATAAAGGATATTAGGTTCCTAAAAAATTATGGTGATTGGGGTCCTCTGGTGTGCGAACGTTAGAATTTATCTCGCTATAATTCCCCATACCTCTACAAAAATATAAGTTTAGAATTTTTCTTCCTAATGGTCATTAAGACATTCTATCTAGAAATAGGTGTAACGAATTAAGTTTTTAAATGAAACTTGAAAATTCCAAGGCCTTCGTGGCGCAGTCGGTTAGCGCGTTCGGCTGTTAACCGAAAGGTTGGTGGTTCGAGTCCACCCGTAGGCGAAGCTAATTCATTTAAAAATTTCAATGAATTTTTCTATATATTTTAGAACAATGTTACCTATAATTTTATATCGTGTTTTACCTGTCACCGTTGTCAGGATGTGTAGGTGTTGAAAATGTGGCTCTTTTACTAATTGACACGTATACTTGTACCGGTTCCTCGTTATCATAAAGGATATTACTGTCCTAAAAAAATTATGGTGATTGGGGTCCTCTGGTGTGCGAACGTTAGACTTTATCTCGCTATAATTCCCCATACCTCTACAAAAATATAAGTTTAGAATTTTTCTTCCTAATGGTCATTAAGACATTTTATCTAGAAATAGGTGTAACGAATTCAGTTTTTAAATGAAACTTAATAATTTCAAGGCCTTCGTGGCGCAATCGGTTAGCGCGTTCGGCTGTTAACCTAAAGGTTGGTGGTTCGAGTCCACCCGTAGGCGAAGCTAATTCTTTTAAAAATTTCAATTAACTTTTTCAATATATTTTAGAACAATGTTACCTATAATTTTTTATCGTGTTTTACCTGTCACCGTTGTCAGGATGTGTAGGTTTTGAAAATGTGTCTGTTTTACTAATTGACACGTATACTGGTACCTGTTCTTCGTTATCATAAAGGATATTAGGTTCCTAAAAAAAAGGATATTGATTGGTGTCCACTGGTGTGCGAACGTTAGACTTTATCTCGCTATAATTCCCCATACCTCTACAAAAATATTAGTTTAGAATTTTTCTTCCTAATGGTCATTCGGACATTCTATCTTGAAATAGGGTAACGAATTCAGATTTTAAATGAAACATAATAATTGCAATGACTTCGTGCCGCAATCCGTTAGCGTGTTCGGCTGTTAACCGAAAGGTTGGTGGTTCGATTCCACCCGTAGGCGAAGCTAATTCAATTATCTCTTTTCTATATATTTTAGAACAATGTTACCGATAATTTTTTATCGTGTTTTACCTGTCACCGTTGTCAGGATGTGTAGGTGTTGAAAATGTGGCTCTTTTACTAATTGACACGTATACTTGTACCGGTTCCTCGTTATCATAAAGGATATTAGGTTCCTAAAAAAAAGGATGGTGATTGGGGTCCACTGGTGTGCGAACGTTAGACTGTATCTCGCTATAATTCCCCATACCTCTACAAAAATATTAGTTTAGAATTTTTCTTCCTAACGGTCATTAAGACATTCTATCTTGAAATAGGGTAACGAATTCAGTTTTTAAATGAAACTTAATAATTGAAAGGCCTTCGTGGCGCAATCGGTTAGCGCGTTCGGCTATTAACCGAAAGGTTGGTGGTTCGAGTCCACCCGTAGGCGAAGCTAATTCATTTAAAAATTTCAATGAACTTTTTCTATATATTTTAGAACAATGTTACCTATAATTTTTTATCGTGTTTTACCTGTCACCGATGTTAGGATGTGTAGGTGTTGAAAATGTGGCTCTTTTACTAATTGACACGTATACTTGTACCGGTTCCTCGTTATCATAAAGGATATTAGGTTCCTAATAAAAAGGATGGTGATTGGGGTCCACTGGTGTGCGAACGTTAGACTTTATCTCGCTATAATTCCCCATACCTCCACAAAAATATTAGTTTAGAATTTTTCTTCCTAATGGTCATTCAGACATTCTATCTTGAAATAGGGTAACGAATTCAGTTTTTAAATGAAACTTAATAATTGCAAGGCCTTCGTGGCGCAATCGGTTAGCGCGTTCGGCTGTTAACCGAGAGGTTGGTGGTTCGAGTCCACCCGTAGGCGAAGCTAATTCTTTTAAAAATTTCAATTACCATTTCTATATATTTTAGAACAATGTTACCTATAATTTTTTATCGTTTTTTACCTGTCACCGTTGTCAGGATGTGTAGGTGTTGAAAATGTGGCTCTTTTACTAATTGACACGTATGCTTGTACCGGTTCCTCGTTATCATAAAGGATATTAGGTTCCTAAAAAAAAGGACGGTGATTGGGGTCCACTGGTGTGCGAACGTTAGACTGTATCTCGCTATAATTCCCCATACCTCTACATAAATATTAGTTTAGTATTCTTCTTCCTAATGGTCATTAAGACATTCTATCTGGAAATAGGGTAACGAATTCAGTTTTTAAATGAAACTTAATAATTGCAAGGCCATCGTCGCGCAATCGGTTAGCGCGTTCGGCTGTTAACCGAAAGGTTGGTGGTTCGAGTCCACCCGTAGGCGAAGCTAATTCCATTAAATAATTCAATTATCTCTTTTCTATATATTTTAGAACAATGTTACCGATAATTTTTTATCGTGTTTTACCTGTCACCGTTGTCAGGATGTGTAGGTGTTGAAAATGTGGATCTTTTACTAATTGACACGTATACTTGTACCGGTTCCTCGTTATCATAAAGGATATTAGGTTCCTAAAAAAATTATGGTGATTGGGGTCCTCTGGTGTGCGAACGTTAGACTTTATCTCGCTATAATTCCCCATACCTCTACAAAAATATTAGTTTAGAATTTTTCTTCCTAATGGTCATTAAGACATTCTATCTAGAAATAGGTGTAACGAATTCAGTTTTTAAATGAAACTTAATAATTGCAAGGCCTTCGTGGCGCAATCGGTTAGCGCGTTCGGCTGTTAACCGAAAGGTTGGTGGTTCGAGTCCACCCGTAGGCGAAGCTAATTCTATGAAAATTTCAATTACCTTTTTATATATATTTTAGAAGAATGTTACCTATAATTTTTTATCGTGTTTTACCTGTCACCGTTGTCAGAATGTGTAGGTGTTGAAAATGTGGCCCCTTTACTAATTGACACGTATACTCTTACCGGTTCCTCGTTATCATAAAGGATATTAGGTTCCTAAAAAAAAGGATGGTGATTGGGGTCCACTGGTGTGCGAACGTTAGACTCTATCTCGCTATAATTTCCCATACCTCTACAAAAATATTAGTTTAGTATTCTTCTTCCTAATGGTCATTAAGACATTCTATCTGGAAATAGGGTAACGAATTCAGTTTTTAAATGAAACTTAATAATTGCAAGGCCTTCGTCGCGCAATCGGTTAGCGCGTTCGGCTGTTAACCGAAAGGTTGGTGGTTCGAGTCCACCCGTAGGCGAAGCTAATTCTATTAAATAATTCAATTATCTCTTTTCTATATATTTTAGAACAATGTTACCGATAATTTTTTATCGTGTTTTACCTGTCACCGTTGTCAGGATGTGTAGGTGTTGAAAATGTGGCTCTTTTACTAATTGACACGTATACTTGTACCGGTTCCTCGTTATCATAAAGGATATTAGGTTCGTAAAAAAATTATGGTGATTGGGGTCCTCTGGTGTGCGAACGTTAGACTTTATCTCGCTATAATTCCCCATACCTCTACAAAAATATTAGTTTAGAATTTTTCTTCCTAATGGTCATTCAGACATTCTATCTAGAAATAGGTGTAACGAATTCAGTTTTTAAATGAAACTTAATAATTTCAAGGCCTTCGTGGCGCAATCGGTTAGCGCGTTCGGCTGTTAACCGAAAGGTTGGTGGTTCGAGTCCACCCGTAGGAGAAGCTAATTCTTTTAAAAATTTCAATTAACTTTTTCTATATATTTTAGAACAATGTTACCTATAATTTTTTATCGTGTTTTACCTGTCACCGTTGTCAGGATGTGTAGGTGTTGAAAATGTGGCTGTTTTACTAATTGACACGTATACTGGTACCTGTTCTTCGTTATCATAAAGGATATTAGGTTCCTAAAAAAAAGATATTGATTGGTGTCCACTGGTGTGCGAACGTTAGACTTTATCTCGCTATAATTCCCCATACCTCTACAAAAATATTAGTTTAGAATTTTTCTTCCTAATGGTCATTCGGACATTCTATCTTGAAATAGGGTAACGAATTCAGTTTTTAAATGAAACTTGAAAATTCCAAGGCCTTCGTGGCGCAATCGGTTAGCGCGTTCGGCTGTTAACCGAAAGGTTGGTGGTTCGAGTCCACTCGTAGGCGAAGCTAATTCTTTTAAAAATTTCAATTAACTTTTTTTATATATCTTAGAACAATGTTACCTATAATTTTTTATCGTGTTTTACCTGTCACCGTTGTCAGGATGTGTAGGTTTTGAAAATGTGTCTGTTTTACTAATTGACACGTATACTGGTACCTGTTCTTCGTTATCATAAAGGATATTAGGTTCCTAAAAAAAAGGATATTGATTGGTGTCCACTGGTGTGCGAACGTTAGACTTTATCTCGCTATAATTCCCCATACCTCTACAAAAATATTAGTTTAGAATTTTTCTTCCTAATGGTCATTCGGACATTCTATCTTGAAATAGGGTAACGAATTCAGATTTTAAATGAAACATAATAATTGCAATGCCTTCGTGCCGCAATCCGTTAGCGCGTTCGGCTGTTAACCGAAAGGTTGGTGGTTCGAGTCCACCCGTAGGCGAAGCTAATTCAATTATCTCTTTTCTATATATTTTAGAACAATGTTACCGATAATTTTTTATCGTGTTTTACCTGTCACCGTTGTCAGGATGTGTAGGTGTTGAAAATGTGGCTCTTTTACTAATTGACACGTATACTTGTACCGGTTCCTCGTTATCATAAAGGATATTAGGTTCCTAAAAAAATTATGGTTATTGGGGTCCTCTGGTGTGCGAACGTTAGACTTTATCTCGCTATAATTCCCCATACCTTTACAAAAATATTAGTTTAGAATTTTTCTTCCTAACGGTCATTAAGAAATTATCTAGAAATAGGTGTAACGAATTCAGTTTTTAAATGAAACTTAATAATTGCAAGGCCTTCGTGGCGCAATCGGTTAGCGCGTTCGGCTGTTATCCGAAAGGTTGGTGGTTCGAGTCCACCCGTAGGCGAAGCTAATTCATTTAAAAATTTCAATTACCTCTTCTCTACATTTTAGAACAATGTTACCTATAATTTTGTATCGTGTTTTACCTGTCACCGTTGTCAGGATGTGTAGGTGTTGAAAATGTGGCTCTTTTAATAATTGACACGTATACTTGTACCGGTTCCTCGTTATCATAAAGGATATTAGGTTCCTAAAAAAAAGGATGGTGATTGGGGTCCACTGGTGTGCGAACGTTAGACTTTATCTCGCTATAATTCCCCATACCTCTACAAAAATATTAGTTTAGTATTCTTCTTCCTAATGGTCATTAAGACATTCTATCTGGAAATAGGGTAACGAATTCAGTTTTTAAATGAAACTTAATAATTGCAAGGCCTTCGTCGCGCAATCGGTTAGCGCGTTCGGCTGTTAACCGAAAGGTTGGTGGTTCGAGTCCACCCGTAGGCGAAGCTAATTCTATTAAATAATTCAATTATCTCTTTTCTATATATTTTAGAACAATGTTACCGATAATTTTTTATCGTGCTTTACCTGTCACCGTTGTCAGGATGTGTAGGTGTTGAAAATGTGGCTCTTTTACTAATTGACACGTATACTTGTACCGGTTCCTCGTTATCATAAAGGATATTAGGTTCCTAAAAAAATTATGGTGATTGGGGTCCTCTGGTGTGCGAACGTTAGACTTTATCTCGCTATAATTCCCCATACCTCTACAAAAATATTAGTTTAGAATTTTTCTTCCTAATGGTCATTAAGACATTCTATCTAGAAATAGGTGTAACGAATTCAGTTTTTAAATGAAACTTAATAATTGCAAGGCCTTCGTGGCGCAATCGGTTAGCGCGTTCGGCTGTTAACCGAAAGGTTGGTGGTTCGAGTCCACCCGTAGGAGAAGCTAATTCTTTTAAAAATTTCAATTAACTTTTTCTATATATTTTAGAACAATGTTACCTATAATTTTTTATCGTGTTTTACCTGTCACCGTTGTCAGGATGTGTAGGTGTTGAAAATGTGGCTGTTTTACTAATTGACACGTATACTGGTACCTGTTCTTCGTTATCATAAAGGATATTAGGTTCCTGAAAAAAAGATATTGATTGGTGTCCACTGGTGTGCGAACGTTAGACTTTATCTCGCTATAATTCCCCATACCTCTACAAAAATATTAGTTTAGAATTTTTCTTCCTAATGGTCATTCGGACATTCTATCTTGAAATAGGGTAACGAATTCAGTTTTTAAATGAAACATAATAATTGCAATGCCTTCGTGCCGCAATCCGTTAGCGCGTTCGGCTGTTAACCGAAAGGTTGGTGGTTCGAGTCCACCCGTAGGCGAAGCTAATTCAATTATCTCTTTTCTATATATTTTAGAACAATGTTACCGATAATTTTTTATCGTGTTTTACCTGTCACCGTTGTCAGGATGTGTAGGTGTTGAAAATGTGGCTCTTTTACTAATTGACACGAATACTTGTACCGGTTCCTCGTTATCATAAAGGATATTAGGTTCCTAAAAAATTATGGTTATTGGGGTCCTCTGGTGTGCGAACGTTAGACTTTATCTCGCTATAATTCCCCATACCTTTACAAAAATATTAGTTTAGAATTTTTCTTCCTAATGGTCATTCAGACATTCTATCTTGAAATAGGGTAACGAATTCAGTTTTTAAATGAAACATAATAATTGCAATGCCTTCGTGCCGCAATCCGTTAGCGCGTTCGGCTGTTAACCGAAAGGTTGGTGGTTCGAGTCCACCCGTAGGCGAAGCTAATTCAATTATCTCTTTTCTATATATTTTAGAACAATGTTACCGATAATTTTTTATCGTGTTTTACCTGTCACCGTTGTCAGGATGTGTAGGTGTTGAAAATGTGGCTCTTTTACTAATTGACACGTATACTTGTACCGGTTCCTCGTTATCATAAAGGATATTAGGTTCCTAAAAAAATTATGGTTATTGGGGTCCTCTGGTGTGCGAACGTTAGACTTTATCTCGCTATAATTCCCCATACCTTTACAAAAATATTAGTTTAGAATTTTTCTTCCTAACGGTCATTAAGAAATTATCTAGAAATAGGTGTAACGAATTCAGTTTTTAAATGAAACTTAATAATTGCAAGGCCTTCGTGGCGCAATCGGTTAGCGCGTTCGGCTGTTAACCGAAAGGTTGGTGGTTCGAGTCCACCCGTAGGCGAAGCTAATTCATTTAAAAATTTCAATTACCTCTTCTCTACATTTTAGAACAATGTTACCTATAATTTTGTATCGTGTTTTACCTGTCACCGTTGTCAGGATGTGTAGGTGTTGAAAATGTGGCTCTTTTACTAATTGACACGTATACTTGTACCGGTTCCTCGTTATCATAAAGGATATTAGGTTCCTAAAAAAAAGGATGGTGATTGGGGTCCACTGGTGTGCGAACGTTAGACTCTATCTCGCTATAATTCCCCATACCTCTACAAAAATATTAGTTTAGTATTCTTCTTCCTAATGGTCATTAAGACATTCTATCTGGAAATAGGGTAACGAATTCAGTTTTTAAATGAAACTTAATAATTGCAAGGCCTTCGTCGCGCAATCGGTTAGCGCGTTCGGCTGTTAACCGAAAGGTTGGTGGTTCGAGTCCACCCGTAGGCGAAGCTAATTCTATTAAATAATTCAATTATGTCTTTTCTATATATTTTAGAACAATGTTACCGATAATTTTTTATCGTGTTTTACCTGTCACCGTTGTCAGGATGTGTAGGTGTTGAAAATGTGGCTCTTTTACTAATTGACACGTATACTTGTACCGGTTCCTCGTTATCATAAAGGATATTAGGTTCCTAAAAAAATTATGGTGATTGGGGTCCTCTGGTGTGCGAACGTTAGACTTTATCTCGCTATAATTCCCCATACCTCTACAAAAATATTAGTTTAGAATTTTTCTTCCTAATGGTCATTCAGACATTCTATCTTGAAATAGGGTAACGAATTCAGATTTTAAATGAAACATAATAATTGCAATGCCTTCGTGCCGCAATCCGTTAGCGCGTTCGGCTGTTAACCGAAAGGTTGGTGGTTCGAGTCCACCCGTAGGCGAAGCTAATTCAATTATCTCTTTTCTATATATTTTAGAACAATGTTACCGATAATTTTTTATCGTGTTTTACCTGTCACCGTTGTCAGGATGTGTAGGTGTTGAAAATGTGGCTCTTTTACTAATTGACACGTATACTTGTACCGGTTCCTCGTTATCATAAAGGATATTAGGTTCCTAAAAAAATTATGGTTATTGGGGTCCTCTGGTGTGCGAACGTTAGACTTTATCTCGCTATAATTCCCCATACCTTTACAAAAATATTAGTTTAGAATTTTTCTTCCTAACGGTCATTAAGAAATTATCTAGAAATAGGTGTAACGAATTCAGTTTTTAAATGAAACTTAATAATTGCAAGGCCTTCGTGGCGCAATCGGTTAGCGCGTTCGGCTGTTATCCGAAAGGTTGGTGGTTCGAGTCCACCCGTAGGCGAAGCTAATTCATTTAAAAATTTCAATTACCTCTTCTCTACATTTTAGAACAATGTTACCTATAATTTTGTATCGTGTTTTACCTGTCACCGTTGTCAGGATGTGTAGGTGTTGAAAATGTGGCTCTTTTAATAATTGACACGTATACTTGTACCGGTTCCTCGTTATCATAAAGGATATTAGGTTCCTAAAAAAAAGGATGGTGATTGGGGTCCACTGGTGTGCGAACGTTAGACTTTATCTCGCTATAATTCCCCATACCTCTACAAAAATATTAGTTTAGTATTCTTCTTCCTAATGGTCATTAAGACATTCTATCTGGAAATAGGGTAACGAATTCAGTTTTTAAATGAAACTTAATAATTGCAAGGCCTTCGTCGCGCAATCGGTTAGCGCGTTCGGCTGTTAACCGAAAGGTTGGTGGTTCGAGTCCACCCGTAGGCGAAGCTAATTCTATTAAATAATTCAATTATCTCTTTTCTATATATTTTAGAACAATGTTACCGATAATTTTTTATCGTGCTTTACCTGTCACCGTTGTCAGGATGTGTAGGTGTTGAAAATGTGGCTCTTTTACTAATTGACACGTATACTTGTACCGGTTCCTCGTTATCATAAAGGATATTAGGTTCCTAAAAAAATTATGGTGATTGGGGTCCTCTGGTGTGCGAACGTTAGACTTTATCTCGCTATAATTCCCCATACCTCTACAAAAATATTAGTTTAGAATTTTTCTTCCTAATGGTCATTAAGACATTCTATCTAGAATTAGGTGTAACGAATTCAGTTTTTAAATGAAACTTAATAATTGCAAGGCCTTCGTGGCGCAATCGGTTAGCGCGTTCGGCTGTTAACCGAAAGGTTGGTGGTTCGAGTCCACCCGTAGGAGAAGCTAATTCTTTTAAAAATTTCAATTAACTTTTTCTATATATTTTAGAACAATGTTACCTATAATTTTTTATCGTGTTTTACCTGTCACCGTTGTCAGGATGTGTAGGTGTTAAAAATGTGGCTGTTTTACTAATTGACACGTATACTGGTACCTGTTCTTCGTTATCATAAAGGATATTAGGTTCCTGAAAAAAAGATATTGATTGGTGTCCACTGGTGTGCGAACGTTAGACTTTATCTCGCTATAATTCCCCATACCTCTACAAAAATATTAGTTTAGAATTTTTCTTCCTAATGGTCATTCGGACATTCTATCTTGAAATAGGGTAACGAATTCAGTTTTTAAATGAAACATAATAATTGCAATGCCTTCGTGCCGCAATCCGTTAGCGCGTTCGGCTGTTAACCGAAAGGTTGGTGGTTCGAGTCCACCCGTAGGCGAAGCTAATTCAATTATCTCTTTTCTATATATTTTAGAACAATGTTACCGATAATTTTTTATCGTGTTTTACCTGTCACCGTTGTCAGGATGTGTAGGTGTTGAAAATGTGGCTCTTTTACTAATTGACACGAATACTTGTACCGGTTCCTCGTTATCATAAAGGATATTAGGTTCCTAAAAAATTATGGTTATTGGGGTCCTCTGGTGTGCGAACGTTAGACTTTATCTCGCTATAATTCCCCATACCTTTACAAAAATATTAGTTTAGAATTTTTCTTCCTAATGGTCATTCAGACATTCTATCTTGAAATAGGGTAACGAATTCAGTTTTTAAATGAAACATAATAATTGCAAGGCCTTCGTCGCGCAATCGGTTAGCGCGTTCGGCTGTTAACCGAAAGGTTGGTGGTTCGAGTCCACTCGTAGGCGAAGCTAATTCTTTTAAAAATTTCAATTAACTTTTTTTATATATTTTAGAACAATGTTACCTATAATTTTTTATCGTGTTTTACCTGTCACCGTTGTCAGGATGTGTAGGTGTTGAAAATGTGGCCCCTTTACTAATTGACACGTATACTTGTACCGGTTCCTCGTTATCATAAAGGTTATTAGGTTCCTAAAAAAAGGATGGTGATTGGGGTCCACTGGTGTGCGAACGTTAGACTCTATCTCGCTATAATTCCCCATACCTCTACAAAAATATCAGTTTAGAATTCTTCTTCCTAATGGTCATTAAGACATTCTATCTAGAAATAGGTGTAACGAATTCAGTTTTTAAATGAAACTGAACAATTGCAAGACATTCGTGGCGCAATCGGTTAGCGCGTTCGGCTGTTAACCGAAAGGTTGTTGGTTCGAGTCCACCCGTAGGCGAAGCTAATTCTTATGAAAATTTCAATGAACATTTTCTATATATTTTAGAACAATGTTACCTATAATTTTTTATCATGTTTTACCTGTCACCGTTGTCAGGATGTGTAGGTGTTGAAAATGTGGCTCTTTTACTAATTGACACGTATACTTGTACCGGTTCCTCGTTATCATAAAGGATATTAGGTTCGTAAAAAAAAGGATGGTGGTTGGGGTCCACTGGTGTGCGAACGTTATACTGTATCTCGCTATAATTCCCCATACCTCTACAAAAATATTAGTTTAGAATTTTTCTTCCTAACGATCATTAAGACATTATCTAGAAATAGGTGTAACGAATTCAGTTTTTAAATGAAACTTTATAATTGTAAGTCCTTCGTGGCGCAATCGGTTAGCGCGTTCGGCTGTTAACCGAAAGGTTGGTGGTTCGAGTCCACCCGTAGGCGAAGCTAATTCTATTAAATAATTCAATTATCTCTTTTCTATATATTTTAGAACAATGTTACCGATAATTTTTTATCGTGTTTTACCTGTCACCGTTGTCAGGATGTGCAGGTGTTGAAAATGTGGCTCTTTTACTAATTGACACGTATACTTGTACCGGTTCCTCGTTATCATAAAGGATATTAGGTTCCTAAAAAATTATGGTGATTGGGGTCCTCTGGTGTGCGAACGTTAGACTTTATCTCGCTATAATTCCCCATACCTCTACAAAAATATTAGTTTAGAATTTTTCTTCCTAATGGTCATTAAGACATTCTATCTAGAAATAGGTGTAACGAATTAAGTTTTTAAATGAAACTTGAAAATTCCAAGGCCTTCGTGGCGCAATCGGTTAGCGCGTTCGGCTGTTAACCGAAAGGTTGGTGGTTCGAGTCCACCCGTAGGCGAAGCTAATTCATTTAAAAATTTGAATGAATTTTTCTATATATTTTAGAATAATGTTACCTATAATTTTATATCGTGTTTTACCTGTCACCGTTGTCAGGATGTGCAGGTGTTGAAAATGTGGCTCTTTTACTAATTGACACGTATACTTGTACCGGTTCCTCGTTATCATAAAGGATATTACTGTCCTAAAAAAATTATGGTGATTGGGGTCCTCTGGTGTGCGAACGTTAGACTTTATCTCGCTATAATTCCCCATACCTCTACAAGAATATTAGTTTAGAATTTTTCTTCCTAATGGTCATTAAGACATTTTATCTAGAAATAGGTGTAACGAATTCAGTTTTTAAATGAAACTTAATAATTTCAAGGCCTTCGTGGCGCAATCGTTAGCGCGTTCGGCTGTTAACCGAAAGGTTGGTGGTTCGAGTCCACCCGTAGGCGAAGCTAATTCTTTTAAAAATTTCAATTAACTTTTTCAATATATTTTAGAACAATGTTACCTATAATTTTTTATCGTGTTTTACCTGTCACCGTTGTCAGGATGTGTAGGTTTTGAAAATGTGGCTGTTTTACTAATTGACACGTATACTGGTACCTGTTCTTCGTTATCATAAAGGATATTAGGTTCCTAAAAAAAAGGATATTGATTGGTGTCCACTGGTGTGCGAACGTTAGACTTTATCTCGCTATAATTCCCCATACATCTACAAAAATATTAGTTTAGAATTTTTCTTCCTAATGGTTATTCAGACATTCTATCTAGAAATAGGTGTAACGAATTCAGTTTTTAAATGAAACTTAACAATTGCAAGGCCTTCGTGGAGCAATCGGTTAACGAGTTCGGCTGTTAACCGAAAGGTTGGTGGTTCGAGTCCAACCGTAGGCGAAAGTTATTCTTTTAAAAATTTCAATTACTATTTCTATATATTTTAGAACAATGTTACCTATAATTTTTTATCGTGTTTTACCTGTCACCGTGTTCAGGATGTGTAGGTGTTGAAAATGTGGCTCTTTTACTAATTGACACGTATACTGGTACCGGTTCCTCGTTATCATAAAGGATATTAGGTTCCTAAAAAAAAGGATAGTGATTGGGGTCCACTGGTGTGCGAACGTTAGACTTTATCTCGCTATAATTCCCCAAACCTCTACAAAAATATTAGTTTAGAATTTTTCTTCCTAATGGTCATTGAGACATTCTATCTTGAAATAGGGTAACGAATTCAGTTTTTAAATGAAACTTAATAATTGCAAGGCCTTCGTGGCGCAATCGGTTAGCGCGTTCGGCTGTTAACCGAAAGGTTGGTGGTTCGAGTCCACCCGTAGGCGAAGCTAATTCTATTAAATAATTCAATTATCTCTTTTCAATATATTTTAGAACAATGTTACCGATAATTTTTTATCGTGTTTTACCTGTCACCGTTGTCAGGATGTGCAGGTGTTGAAAATGTGGCTCTTTTACTAATTGACACGTATACTTGTACCGGTTCCTCGTTATCATAAAGGATATTAGGTTCCTAAAAAATTATGGTGATTGGGGTCCTCTGGTGTGCGAACGTTAGACTTTATCTCGCTATAATTCCCCATACCTCTACAAAAATATTAGTTTAGAATTTTTCTTCCTAATGGTCATTAAGACATTCTATCTAGAAATAGGTGTAACGAATTAAGTTTTTAAATGAAACTTGAAAATTCCAAGGCCTTCGTGGCGCAATCGGTTAGCGCGTTCGGCTGTTAACCGAAAGGTTGGTGGTTCGAGTCCACCCGTAGGCGAAGCTAATTCATTTAAAAATTTCAATGAATTTTTCTATATATTTTAGAATAATGTTACCTATAATTTTATATCGTGTTTTACCTGTCACCGTTGTCAGGATGTGTAGGTGTTGAAAATGTGGCTCTTTTACTAATTGACACGTATACTTGTACCGGTTCCTCGTTATCATAAAGGATATTACTGTCCTAAAAAAATTATGGTGATTGGGGTCCTCTGGTGTGCGAACGTTAGACTTTATCTCGCTATAATTCCCCATACCTCTACAAGAATATTAGTTTAGAATTTTTCTTCCTAATGGTCATTAAGACATTTTATCTAGAAATAGGTGTAACGAATTCAGTTTTTAAATGAAACTTAATAATTTCAAGGCCTTCGTGGCGCAATCGTTAGCGCGTTCGGCTGTTAACCGAAAGGTTGGTGGTTCGAGTCCACCCGTAGGCGAAGCTAATTCTTTTAAAAATTTCAATTAACTTTTTCAATATATTTTAGAACAATGTTACCTATAATTTTTTATCGTGTTTTACCTGTCACCGTTGTCAGGATGTGTAGGTTTTGAAAATGTGGCTGTTTTACTAATTGACACGTATACTGGTACCTGTTCTTCGTTATCATAAAGGATATTAGGTTCCTAAAAAAAAGGATATTGATTGGTGTCCACTGGTGTGCGAACGTTAGACTTTATCTCGCTATAATTCCCCATACATCTACAAAAATATTAGTTTAGAATTTTTCTTCCTAATGGTTATTCAGACATTCTATCTAGAAATAGGTGTAACGAATTCAGTTTTTAAATGAAACTTAACAATTGCAAGGCCTTCGTGGAGCAATCGGTTAGCGCGTTCGGCTGTTAACCGAAAGG
The DNA here is from genome assembly GCA_933210815.1 of Meta bourneti. NCBI lineage: Eukaryota > Metazoa > Arthropoda > Arachnida > Araneae > Tetragnathidae > Meta > Meta bourneti. Next base: position 63,097,915 of record OW119932.1, on the reverse strand, counting down.
TTGGTGGTTCGAGTCCAACCGTAGGCGAAAGTTGTTCTTTTAAAAATTTCAATTACTATTTCTATATATTTTAGAACAATGTTACCTATAATTTTTTATCGTGTTTTACCTGTCACCGTGTTCAGGATGTGTAGGTGTTGAAAATGTGGCTCTTTTACTAATTGACACGTATACTGGTACCGGTTCCTCGTTATCATAAAGGATATTAGGTTCCTAAAAAAAAGGATAGTGATTGGGGTCCACTGGTGTGCGAACGTTAGACTTTATCTCGCTATAATTCCCCAAACCTCTACAAAAATATTAGTTTAGAATTTTTCTTCCTAATGGTCATTGAGACATTCTATCTTGAAATAGGGTAACGAATTCAGTTTTTAAATGAAACTTAATAATTGCAAGGCCTTCGTGGCGCAATCGGTTAGCGCGTTCGGCTGTTAACCGAAAGGTTGGTGGTTCGAGTCCACCCATAGGTGAAGCTAATTCTATTAAATAATTCAATTATCTCTTTTCTATATATTTTAGAACAATGTTACCGATAACTTTTTATCGTGTTTTACCTGTCACCGTTGTCAGGATGTGTAGGTTTTGAAAATGTGGCTGTTTTACTAATTGACACGTATACTGGTACCTGTTCTTCGTTATCATAAAGGATATTAGGTTCCTAAAAAAAAGGATATTGATTGGTGTCCACTGGTGTGCGAACGTTAGACTTTATCTCGCTATAATTCCCCATACCTCTACAAAAATATTAGTTTAGAATTTTTCTTCCTAATGGTCATTCGGACATTCTATCTTGAAATAGGGTAACGAATTCAGATTTTAAATGAAACATAATAATTGCAATGCCTTCGTGCCGCAATCCGTTAGCGCGTTCGGCTGTTAACCGAAAGGTTGGTGGTTCGAGTCCACCCGTAGGCGAAGCTAATTCAATTATCTCTTTTCTATATATTTTAGAACAATGTTACCGATAATTTTTTATCGTGTTTTACCTGTCACCGTTGTCAGGATGTGTAGGTGTTGAAAATGTGGCTCTTTTACTAATTGACACGTATACTTGTACCGGTTCCTCGTTATCATAAAGGATATTAGGTTCCTAAAAAAATTATGGTTATTGGGGTTCTCTGGTGTGCGAACGTTAGACTTTATCTCGCTATAATTCCCCATACCTTTACAAAAATATTAGTTTAGAATTTTTCTTCCTAACGGTCATTAAGAAATTATCTAGAAATAGGTGTAACGAATTCAGTTTTTAAATGAAACTTAATAATTGCAAGGCCTTCGTGGCGCAATCGGTTAGCGCGTTCGGCTGTTAACCGAAAGGTTGGTGGTTCGAGTCCACCCGTAGGCGAAGCTAATTCATTTAAAAATTTCAATTACCTCTTCTCTACATTTTAGAACAATGTTACCTATAATTTTGTATCGTGTTTTACCTGTCACCGTTGTCAGGATGTGTAGGTGTTGAAAATGTGGCTCTTTTAATAATTGACACGTATACTTGTACCGGTTCCTCGTTATCATAAAGGATATTAGGTTCCTAAAAAAAAGGATAGTGATTGGGGTACACTGGTGTGCGAACGTTAGACTCTATCTCGCTATAATTCCCCATACATCTACAAAAATATTAGTTTAGAATTTTTCTTCCTAATGGTTATTCAGACATTCTATCTAGAAATAGGTCTAACGAATTCAGTTTTTAAATGAAACTTAACAATTGCAAGGCCTTCGTGGAGCAATCGGTTAGCGCGTTCGGCTGTTAACCGAAAGGTTGGTGGTTCGAGTCCAACCGTAGGCGAAAGTAATTCTTTTAAAAATTTCAATTACTATTTCTATATATTTTAGAACAATGTTACCTATAATTTTTTATCGTGTTTTACCTGTCACCGTGTTCAGGATGTGTAGGTGTTGAAAATGTGGCTCTTTTACTAATTGACACGTATACTGGTACCGGTTCCTCGTTATCATAAAGGATATTAGGTTCCTAAAAAAATTATGGTGATTGGGGTCCACTGGTGTGCGAACGTTAGACTTTATCTCGCTATAATTCCCCAAACCTCTACAAAAATATTAGTTTAGAATTTTTCTTCCTAATGGTCATTGAGACATTCTATCTTGAAATAGGGTAACGAATTCAGTTTTTAAATGAAACTTAATAATTGCAAGGCCTTCGTGGCGCAATCGGTTAGCGCGTTCGGCTGTTAACCGAAAGGTTGGTGGTTCGAGTCCACCCATAGGCGAAGCTAATTCTATTAAATAATTCAATTATCTCTTTTCTATATATTTTAGAACAATGTTACCGATAACTTTTTATCGTGTTTTACCTGTCACCGTTGTCAGGATGTGTAGATGTTGAAAATGTGGCTCTTTTACTAATTGACACGTATACTGGTACGGGTTCCTCGTTATCATAAAGGATATTAGGTTCCTAAAAAAATTATGGTGATTGGGGTCCACTGGTGTGCGAACGTTAGACTTTATCTCGGTATAATTCCACATACCTCTACAAAAATATTAGTTTAGAATTTTTCTTCCTAATGGTCATTAAGACATTCTATCTAGAAATAGGTGTAACGAATTAAGTTTTTAAATGAAACTTGAAAATTCCAAGGCCTTCGTTGCGCAATCGGTTAGCGCGTTCGGCTGTTAACCGAAAGGTTGGTGGTTCGAGTCCACCCGTAGGCGAAGCTAATTCTTTTAAAAATTTCAATTAACTTTTTCTATATATTTTAGAACAATGTTACCTATAATTTTTTATCGTGTTTTACCTGTCACCGTTGTCAGGAGGTGTAGGTGTTGAAAATGTGGCCCCTTTACTAATTGACACGTATACTTGTACCGGTTCCTCGTTATCATAAAGGTTATTAGGTTCCTAAAAAAAGGATGGTGATTGGGGTCCACTGGTGTGCGAACGTTAGACTCTATCTCGCTATAATTCCCCATACCTCTACAAAAATATCAGTTTAGAATTCTTCTTCCTAATGGTCATTAAGACATTCTATCTAGAAATAGGTGTAACGAATTCAGTTTTTAAATGAAACTGAACAATTGCAAGACCTTCGTGGCGCAATCGGTTAGCGCGTTCGGCTGTTAACCGAAAGGTTGCTGGTTCGAGTCCAACCGTAGGCGAAGCTAATTCTTATGAAAATTTCAATGAACTTTTTCTATATATTTTAGAACAATGTTACCTATAATTTTTTATCATGTTTTACCTGTCACCGTTGTCAGGATGTGTAGGTGTTGAAAATGTGGCTCTTTTACTAATTGACACGTATACTTGTACCGGTTCCTCGTTATCATAAAGGATATTAGGTTCCTAAAAAAAAGGATGGTGGTTGGGGTCCACTGGTGTGCGAACGTTAGACTGTATCTCGCTATAATTCCCCATACCTCTACAAAAATATTAGTTTAGAATTTTTCTTCCTAACGATCATTAAGACATTATCTAGAAATAGGTGTAACGAATTCAGTTTTTAAATGAAACTTAATAATTGCAAGGCCTTCGTGGCGCAATCGGTTAGCGCGTTCGGCTGTTAACCGAAAGGTTGGTGGTTCGAGTCCACCCGTAGGCGAAGCTAATTCTATTAGATAATTCAATTATCTCTTTTCTATATATTTTAGAACAATGTTACCGATAATTTTTTATCGTGTTTTACCTGTCACCGTTGTCAGGATGTGTAGGTGTTGAAAATGTGGCTCTTTTACTAATTGACACGTATACTTGTACCGGTTCCTCGTTATCATAAAGGATATTAGGTTCCTAAAAAAATTATGGTGATTGGGGTCCTCTGGTGTGCGAACGTTAGACTTTATCTCGCTATAATTCCCCATACCTCTAGAAAAATTTTAGTTTAGAATTTTTCTTCCTAATGGTCATTAAGACATTCTATCTAGAAATAGGTGTAACGAATTAAGTTTTTAAATGAAACTTGAAAATTCCAAGGCCTTCGTGGCGCAATCGGTTAGCGCGTTCGGCTGTTAACCGAAAGGTTGGTGGTTCGAGTCCACCCGTAGGCGAAGCTAATTCTTTTAAAAATTTCAATTACCATTTCTATATATTTTAGAACAATGTTACCTATAATTTTATATCGTGTTTTACCTGTCACCGTTGTCAGGATGTGTAGGTGTTGAAAATGTGGCTCTTTTACTAATTGACACGTATACTTGTACCGGTTCCTCGTTATCATAAAGGATATTAGGTTCCTAAAAAAAAGGACGGTGATTGGGGTCCACTGGTGTGCGAACGTTAGACTCTATCTCGCTATAATTCCCCATACATCTACAAAAATATTAGTTTAGAATTTTTCTTCCTAATGGTTATTCAGACATTCTATCTAGAAATAGGTGTAACGAATTCAGTTTTTAAATGAAACTTAACAATTGCAAGGCCTTCGTGGAGCAATCGGTTAGCGCGTTCGGCTATTAACCGAAAGGTTGGTGGTTCGAGTCCAACCGTAGGCGAAAGTAATTCTTTTAAAAATTTCAATTACTATTTCTATATATTTTAGAACAATGTTACCTATAATTTTTTATCGTGTTTTACCTGTCACCGTGTTCAGGATGTGTAGGTGTTGAAAATGTGGCTATTTTACTAATTGACACGTATACTGGTACCGGTTCCTCGTTATCATAAAGGATATTAGGTTCCTAAAAAAAAGGATAGTGATTGGGGTCCACTGGTGTGCGAACGTTAGACTTTATCTCGCTATAATTCCCCAAACCTCTACAAAAATATTAGTTTAGAATTTTTCTTCCTAATGGTCATTGAGACATTCTATCTTGAAATAGGGTAACGAATTCAGTTTTTAAATGAAACTTAATAATTGCAAGGCCTTCGTGGCGCAATCGGTTAGCGCGTTCGGCTGTTAACCGAAAGGTTGGTGGTTCGAGTCCACCCGTAGGCGAAGCTAATTCTATTGAATAATTCAATTATCTCTTTTCTATATATTTTAGAACAATGTTACCGATAACTTTTTATCGTGTTTTACCTGTCACCGTTGTCAGGATGTGTAGGTGTTGAAAATGTGGCTCTTTTACTAATTGACACGTATACTGGTACCGGTTCCTCGTTATCATAAAGGATATTAGGTTCCTAAAAAAATTATGGTGATTGGGGTCCACTGGTGTGCGAACGTTAGACTTTATCTCGGTATAATTCCACATACCTCTACAAAAATATTAGTTTAGAATTTTTCTTCCTAATGGTCATTAAGACATTCTATCTAGAAATAGGTGTAACGAATTAAGTTTTTAAATGAAACTTGAAAATTCCAAGGCCTTCGTGGCGCAATCGGTTAGCGCGTTCGGCTGTTAACCGAAAGGTTGGTGGTTCGAGTCCACCCGTAGGCGAAGCTAATACTTTTAAAAATTTCAATTAACTTTTTCTATATATTTTAGAACAATGTTACCTATAATTTTATATCGTGTTTTACCTGTCACCGTTGTCAGGATGTGTAGGTGTTGAAAATGTGGCTCTTTTACTAATTGACACGTATACTTGTACCGGTTCCTCGTTATCATAAAGGATATTACTGTCCTAAAAAAATTATGGTGATTGGGGTCCTCTGGTGTGCGAACGTTAGACTTTATCTCGCTATAATTCCCCATACCTCTACAAAAATTTTAGTTTAGTATTCTTCTTCCTAATGGTCATTAAGACATTCTATCTGGAAATAGGGTAACGAATTCAGTTTTTAAATGAAACTTAATAATTGCAAGGCCTTCGGGGCGCAATCGGTTAGCGCGTTCGGCTGTTAACCGAAAGGTTGGTGGTTCGAGTCCACCCGTAGGCGTAGCTAATTCTTTAAAAATTTCAATTAACTTTTTATATATATTTTAGAAGAATGTTACCTATAATTTTTTATCGTGTTTTACCTGTCACCGTTGTCAGGATGTGTAGGTGTTGAAAATGTGGCTCTTTTACTAATTGACACGTATACTCTTGTACCGGTTCCTCGTTTTAATAAAGGATATTAGGTTCCTAAAAAAAGGATGGTGATTGGGGTCCACTGGTGTGCGAACGTTAGACTCTATCTCGCTATAATTCTCCATACCTCTACAAAAATATTAGTTTAGAATTCTTCTTCCTAATGGTCATTAAGACATTCTATCTAGAAATAGGTGTAACGAATTAAGTTTTTAAATGAAACTTGAAAATTCCAAGGCCTTCGTGGCGCAATCGGTTAGCGCGTTCGGCTGTTAACCGAAAGGTTGGTGGTTCGAGTCCACCCGTAGGCGAAGCTAATTCTTTTAAAAATTTCAATGAACATTTTCTATATATTTTAGAACAATGTTACCTATAATTTTATATCGTGTTTTACCTGTCACCGTTGTCAGGATGTGTAGGTGTTGAAAATGTGGCTCTTTTACTAATTGACACGTATACTTGTACCGGTTCCTCGTTATCATAAAGGATATTAGGTTCCTCAAAAAAAGGACGGTGATTGGGGTCCACTGGTGTGCGAACGTTAGACTGTATCTCGCTATAATTCCCCATACCTCTACAAAAATATTAGTTTAGAATTTTTCTTCCTAATGGTCGGGGGCTGGTGCACGTTAAATCTGTCGTGGCCTCAAATGTCCTCACGTTGGCGTGGTGTGGAAGTTTGGAGAGTGGGGTGCCAGCTCAGGTGTTGCCTCGTTATCTGACCGTGGTTCAAAATTACGTGGTGTTGTCCTCGGATCTTTCCCTTTGGGATTGATCCCGGACCGTCACCAATAGCCCGTTGTGTTGCTCCAGTGTGACGTTAATTGAAATACCCCCACCCCCTTCCTAATGGTCATTTAGACATTCTATCTAGAAATAGGTGTAACGAATTCAGTTTTTAAATGAAACTTAACAATTGCAAGGCCTTCGTGGCGCAATCGGTTAGCGCGTTCGGCTGTTAACCGAAAGGTTGGTGGTTCGAGTTCACCCGTAGGCGAATTTAATTCTTTTAAAAATTTCAATTACCATTTCTATATATTTTAGAACAATGTTACCTACAATTTTTTATCGTGTTTTACCTGTCACCGTTGTCAGGATGTGTAGGTGTTGAAAATGTGGCTCTTTTACTAATTGACACGTATACTTGTACCGGTTCCTCGTTATCATAAAGGATATTAGGTTCCTAAAAAAATTATGGTTATTGGGGTCCTCTGGTGTGCGAACGTTAGACTTTATCTCGCTATAATTCCCCATACCTTTACAAAAATATTAGTTTAGAATTTTTCTTCCTAACGGTCATTAAGAAATTATCTAGAAATAGGTGTAACGAATTCAGTTTTTAAATGAAACTTAATAATTTGCAAGGCCTTCGTGGCGCAATCGGTTAGCGCGTTCGGCTGTTAACCGAAAGGTTGGTGGTTCGAGTCCACCCGTAGGCGAAGCTAATTCATTTAAAAATTTCAATTACCTCTTCTCTACATTTTAGAACAATTTTACCTATAATTTTGTATCGTGTTTTACCTGTCACCGTTGTCAGGATGTGTAGGTGTTGAAAATGTGGCTCTTTTAATAATTGACACGTATACTTGTACCGGTTCCTCGTTATCATAAAGGATATTAGGTTCCTAAAAAAAAGGATAGTGATTGGGGTACACTGGTGTGCGAACGTTAGACTCTATCTCGCTATAATTCCCCATACATCTACAAAAATATTAGTTTAGAATTTTTCTTCCTAATGGTTATTCAGACATTCTATCTAGAAATAGGTGTAACGAATTCAGTTTTTAAATGAAACTTAACAATTGCAAGGCCTTCGTGGAGCAATCGGTTAGCGCGTTCGGCTGTTAACCGAAAGGTTGGTGGTTCGAGTCCAACCGTAGGCGAAAGTAATTCTTTTAAAAATTACTATTTCTATATATTTTAGAACAATGTTACCTATAATTTTTTATCGTGTTTTACCTGTCACCGTGTTCAGGATGTGTAGGTGTTGAAAATGTGGCTCTTTTACTAATTGACACGTATACTGGTACCGGTTCCTCGTTATCATAAAGGATATTAGGTTCCTAAAAAAAAGGATAGTGATTGGGGTCCACTGGTGTGCGAACGTTAGACTTTATCTCGCTATAATTCCCCATACATCTACAAAAATATTAGTTTAGAATTTTTCTTCCTAATGGTTATTCAGACATTCTATCTAGAAATAGGTGTAACGAATTCAGTTTTTAAATGAAACTTAACAATTGCAAGGCCTTCGTGGAGCAATCGGTTAGCGCGTTCGGCTGTTAACCGAGAGGTTGGTGGTTCGAGTCCACCCGTAGGCGAAGCTAATTCTATTGAATAATTCAATTATCTCTTTTCTATATATTTTAGAACAATGTTACCGATAACTTTTTATCGTGTTTTACCTGTCACCGTTGTCAGGATGTGTAGGTGTTGAAAATGTGGCTCTTTTACTAATTGACACGTATACTGGTACCGGTTCCTCGTTATCATAAAGGATATTAGGTTCCTAAAAAAATTATGGTGATTGGGGTCCACTGGTGTGCGAACGTTAGACTTTATCTCGGTATAATTCCACATACCTCTACAAAAATATTAGTTTAGAATTTTTCTTCCTAATGGTCATTAAGACATTCTATCTAGAAATAGGTGTAACGAATTAAGTTTTTAAATGAAACTTGAAAATTCCAAGGCCTTCGTGGCGCAATCGGTTAGCGCGTTCGGCTGTTAACCGAAAGGTTGGTGGTTCGAGTCCACCCGTAGGCGAAGCTAATTCTTTTAAAAATTTCAATTAACTTTTTCTATATATTTTAGAACAATGTTACCTATAATTTTATATCGTGTTTTACCTGTCACCGTTGTCAGGATGTGTAGGTGTTGAAAATGTGGCTCTTTTACTAATTGACACGTATACTTGTACCGGTTCCTCGTTATCATAAAGGATATTACTGTCCTAAAAAAATTATGGTGATTGGGGTCCTCTGGTGTGCGAACGTTAGACTTTATCTCGCTATAATTCCCCATACCTCTACAAAAATATTAGTTTAGAATTTTTCTTCCTAATGGTCATTAAGACATTCTATCTAGAAATAGGTGTAACGAATTAAGTTTTTAAATGAAACTTGAAAATTCCAAGGCCTTCGTGGCGCAATCGGTTAGCGCGTTCGGCTGTTAACCGAAAGGTTGGTGGTTCGAGTCCACCCGTAGGCGAAGCTAATTCTTTTAAAAATTTCAATGAACTTTTTCTATATATTTTAGAACAATGTTACCTATAATTTTATATCGTGTTTTACCTGTCACCGTTGTCAGGATGTGTAGGTGTTGAAAATGTGGCTCTTTTACTAATTGACACGTATACTTGTACCGGTTCCTCGTTATCATAAAGGATATTAGGTTCCTAAAAAAATTATGGTGATTGGGGTCCTCTGGTGTGCGAACGTTAGACTTTATCTCGCTATAATTCCCCATACCTCTACAAAAATTTTAGTTTAGTATTCTTCTTCCTAATGGTCATTAAGACATTCTATCTGGAAATAGGGTAACGAATTCAGTTTTTAAATGAAACTTAATAATTGCAAGGCCTTCGGGGCGCAATCGGTTAGCGCATTCGGCTGTTAACCGAAAGGTTGGTGGTTCGAGTCCACCCGTAGGCGAAGCTAATTCTTTAAAAATTTCAATTAACTTTTTATATATATTTTAGAAGAATGTTACCTATAATTTTTTATCGTGTTTTACCTGTCACCGTTGTCAGGATGTGTAGGTGTTGAAAATGTGGCCCCTTTACTAATTGACACGTATAATTGTACCGGTTCCTCGTTATCATAAAGGATATTAGGTTCCTAAAAAAAAGGATGGTGATTGGGGTCCACTGGTGTGCGAACGTTAGACTCTATCTCGCTATAATTCCCCATACCTCTACAAAAATATTAGTTTAGTATTCTTCTTCCTAATGGTCATTAAGACATTATATCTGGAAATAGGGTAACGAATTCAGTTTTTAAATGAAACTTAATAATTGCAAGGCCTTCGTGGCGCAATCGGTTAGCGCGTTCGGCTGTTAACCGAAAGGTTGGTGGTTCGAGTCCACCCGTTGGCGAAGCTAATTCTTTTAAAAATTTCAATTACCATTTCTATATATTTTAGAACAATGTTACCTATAATTTTTTATCGTGTTTTACCTGTCACCGTTGTCAGGATGTGTAGGTGTTGAAAATGTGGCTCTTTTACTAATTGACACGTATACTCTTGTACCGGTTCCTCGTTACCATAAAGGATATTAGGTTCCTAAAAAAAAGGATGGTGATTGGGGTCCACTTGTGTGCGAACGTTAGACTTTATCTCGCTATAATTCCCCTTACCTCTACAAAAATATTAGTTTAGAATTTTTCTTCCTAACGGTCATTAAGACATTATCTAGAAATAGGTGTAACGAATTCAGTTTTTAAATGAAACTTAATAATTGCAAGGCCTTCGTGGCGCAATCGGTTAGCGCGTTCGGCTGTTAACCGAAAGGTTGGTGGTTCGAGTCCACCCGTAGGCGAAGCTAATTCTTTTAAAAATTTCAATGAACTTTTTCTATATATTTTAGAACAATGTTACCTATAATTTTATATCGTGTTTTACCTGTCACCGTTGTCAGGATGTGTAGGTGTTGAAAATGTGGCTCTTTTACTATTTGACACGTATACTTGTACCGGTTCCTCGTTATCATAAAGGATATTAGGTTCCTAAAAAAAAGGACGGTGATTGGGGTCCACTGGTGTGCGAACGTTAGACTGTATCTCGCTATAATTCCCCATACCTCTACAAAAATATTAGTTTAGAATTTTTCTTCCTAATGGTTATTCAGACATTCTATCTAGAAATAGGTGTAACGAATTCAGTTTTTAAATGAAACTTAACAATTGCAAGGCCTTCGTGGAGCAATCGGTTAGCGCGTTCGGCTGTTAACCGAGAGGTTGGTGGTTCGAGTCCACCCGTAGGCGAAGCTAATTCTTTTGAATAATTCAATTATCTCTTTTCTATATATTTTAGAACAATGTTACCGATAACTTTTTATCGTGTTTTACCTGTCACCGTTGTCAGGATGTGTAGGTGTTGAAAATGTGGCTCTTTTACTAATTGACACGTATACTGGTACCGGTTCCTCGTTATCATAAAGGATATTAGGTTCCTAAAAAAATTATGGTGATTGGGGTCCACTGGTGTGCGAACGTTAGACTTTATCTCGGTATAATTCCACATACCTCTACAAAAATATTAGTTTAGAATTTTTCTTCCTAATGGTCATTAAGACATTCTATCTAGAAATAGGTGTAACGAATTAAGTTTTTAAATGAAACTTGAAAATTCCAAGGCCTTCGTGGCGCAATCGGTTAGCGCGTTCGGCTGTTAACCGAAAGGTTGGTGGTTCGAGTCCACCCGTAGGCGAAGCTAATTCTTTTAAAAATTTCAATTAACTTTTTCTATATATTTTAGAACAATGTTACCTATAATTTTATATCGTGTTTTACCTGTCACCGTTGTCAGGATGTGTAGGTGTTGAAAATGTGGCTCTTTTACTAATTGACACGTATACTTGTACCGGTTCCTCGTTATCATAAAGGATATTACTGTCCTAAAAAAATTATGGTGATTGGGGTCCTCTGGTGTGCGAACGTTAGACTTTATCTCGCTATAATTCCCCATACCTCTACAAAAATATTAGTTTAGAATTTTTCTTCCTAATGGTCATTAAGACATTCTATCTAGAAATAGGTGTAACGAATTAAGTTTTTAAATGAAACTAAACCATTGCAAGGCCTTCGTGGCGCAATCGGTTAGCGCGTTCGGCTGTTAACCGAAAGGTTGGTGGTTCGAGTCCACCCGTAGGCGAAGCTAATTCTTTTAAAAATTTCAATTAACTTTTTCTATATATTTTAGAACAATGTTACCTATAATTTTATATCGTGTTTTACCTGTCACCGTTGTCAGGATGTGTAGGTGTTGAAAATGTGGCTCTTTTACTAATTGACACGTATACTTGTACCGGTTCCTCGTTATCATAAAGGATATTAGGTTCCTAAAAAAAGGACGGTGATTGGGGTCCACTGGTGTGCGAACGTTAGACTGTATCTCGCTATAATTCCCCATACCTCTAGAAAAATATTAGTTTAGAATTTTTCTTCCTAATGGTCACTAAGACATTCTATCTAGAAATAGGTGTAACGAATTCAGTTTTTAAATGAAACTTAATGATTGCAAGGCCTTCGTGGCGCAATCGGTTAGCGCGTTCGGCTGTTAACCGAAAGGTTGGTGGTTCGAGTCCACCCGTAGGCGAAGCTAATTCTATTAGATAATTCAATTATCTCTTTTCTATATATTTTAGAACAATGTTACCGATAATTTTTTATCGTGTTTTACCTGTCACCGTTGTCAGGATGTGTAGGTGTTGAAAATGTGGCTCTTTTACTAATTGACACGTATACTTGTACCGGTTCCTCGTTATCATAAAGGATATTAGGTTCCTAAAAAAATTATGGTGATTGGGGTCCTCTGGTTTGCGAACGTTAGACTTTATCTCGCTATAATTCCCCATACCTCTAGAAAAATATTAGTTTAGAATTTTTCTTCCTAATGGTCATTAAGACATTCTATCTAGAAATAGGTGTAACGAATTAAGTTTTTAAATGAAACTTGAAAATTCCAAGGCCTTCGTGGCGCAATCGGTTAGCGCGTTCGGCTGTTAACCGAAAGGTTGGTGGTTCGAGTCCACCCGTAGGCGAAGCTAATTCTTTTAAAAATTTCAATGAACTTTTTCTATATATTTTAGAACAATGTTACCTATAATTTTATATCGTGTTTTACCTGTCACCGTTGTCAGGATGTGTAGGTGTTGAAAATGTGGCTCTTTTACTAATTGACACGTATACTTGTACCGGTTCCTCGTTATCATAAAGGATATTAGGTTCCTAAAAAAATTATGGTGATTGGGGTCCTCTGGTGTGCGAACGTTAGACTTTATCTCGCTATAATTCCCCATACCTCTACAAAAATTTTAGTTTAGTATTCTTCTTCCTAATGGTCATTAAGACATTCTATCTTTAAATAGGGTAACGAATTCAGTTTTTAAATGAAACTTAATAATTGCAAGGCCTTCGGGGCGCAATCGGTTAGCGCATTCGGCTGTTAACCGAAAGGTTGGTGGTTCGAGTCCACCCGTAGGCGAAGCTAATTCTTTAAAAATTTCAATTAACTTTTTATATATATTTTAGAAGAATGTTACCTATAATTTTTTATCGTGTTTTACCTGTCACCGTTGTCAGGATGTGTAGGTGTTGAAAATGTGGCCCCTTTACTAATTGACACGTATAATTGTACCGGTTCCTCGTTATCATAAAGGATATTAGGTTCCTAAAAAAAAGGATGGTGATTGGGGTCCACTGGTGTGCGAACGTTAGACTCTATCTCGCTATAATTCCCCATACCTCTACAAAAATATTAGTTTAGTATTCTTCTTCCTAATGGTCATTAAGACATTATATCTGGAAATAGGGTAACGAATTCAGTTTTTAAATGAAACTTAATAATTGCAAGGCCTTCGTGGCGCAATCGGTTAGCGCGTTCGGCTGTTAACCGAAAGGTTGGTGGTTCGAGTCCACCCGTTGGCGAAGCTAATTCTTTTAAAAATTTCAATTACCATTTCTATATATTTTAGAACAATGTTACCTATAATTTTTTATCGTGTTTTACCTGTCACCGTTGTCAGGATGTGTAGGTGTTGAAAATGTGGCTCTTTTACTAATTGACACGTATACTCTTGTACCGGTTCCTCGTTACCATAAAGGATATTAGGTTCCTAAAAAAAAGGATGGTGATTGGGGTCCACTTGTGTGCGAACGTTAGACTTTATCTCGCTATAATTCCCCATACCTCTACAAAAATATTAGTTTAGAATTTTTCTTCCTAACGGTCATTAAGACATTATCTAGAAATAGGTGTAACGAATTCAGTTTTTAAATGAAACTTAATAATTGCAAGGCCTTCGTGGCGCAATCGGTTAGCGCGTTCGGCTGTTAACCGAAAGGTTGGTGGTTCGAGTCCACCCGTAGGCGAAGCTAATTCTTTTAAAAATTTCAATGAACTTTTTCTATATATTTTAGAACAATGTTACCTATAATTTTATATCGTGTTTTACCTGTCACCGTTGTCAGGATGTGTAGGTGTTGAAAATGTGGCTCTTTTACTATTTGACACGTATACTTGTACCGGTTCCTCGTTATCATAAAGGATATTAGGTTCCTAAAAAAAAGGACGGTGATTGGGGTCCACTGGTGTGCGAACGTTAGACTGTATCTCGCTATAATTCCCCATACCTCTACAAAAATATTAGTTTAGAATTTTTCTTCCTAATGGTTATTCAGACATTCTATCTAGAAATAGGTGTAACGAATTCAGTTTTTAAATGAAACTTAACCATTGCAAGGCCTTCGTGGCGCAATCGGTTAGCGCGTTCGGCTGTTAACCGAAAGGTTGGTGGTTCGAGTTCACCCGTAGGCGAATTTAATTCTTTCAAAAATTTCAATTACCATTTCTATATATTTTAGAACAATGTTACCTACAATTTTTTATCGTGTTTTACCTGTCACCGTTGTCAGGATGTGTAGGTGTTGAAAATGTGGCTCTTTTACTAATTGACACGTATACTTGTACCGGTTCCTCGTTATCATAAAGGATATTAGGTTCCTAAAAAAATTATGGTGATTGGGGTCCTCTGGTGTGCGAACGTTAGACTTTATCTCGCTATAATTCCCCATACCTCTACAAAAATTTTAGTTTAGTATTCTTCTTCCTAATGGTCATTAAGACATTCTATCTGGAAATAGGGTAACGAATTCAGTTTTTAAATGAAACTTAATAATTGCAAGGCCTTCGGGGCGCAATCGGTTAGCGCATTCGGCTGTTAACCGAAAGGTTGGTGGTTCGAGTCCACCCGTAGGCGAAGCTAATTCTTTAAAAATTTCAATTAACTTTTTATATATATTTTAGAAGAATGTTACCTATAATTTTTTATCGTGTTTTACCTGTCACCGTTGTCAGGATGTGTAGGTGTTGAAAATGTGGCCCCTTTACTAATTGACACGTATAATTGTACCGGTTCCTCGTTATCATAAAGGATATTAGGTTCCTAAAAAAAAGGATGGTGATTGGGGTCCACTGGTGTGCGAACGTTAGACTCTATCTCGCTATAATTCCCCATACCTCTACAAAAATATTAGTTTAGTATTCTTCTTCCTAATGGTCATTAAGACATTCTATCTAGAAATAGGTGTAACGAATTAAGTTTTTAAATGAAACTTGAAAATTCCAAGTCCTTCGTGGCGCAATCGGTTAGCGCGTTCGGCTGTTAACTGAAAGGTTGGTGGTTCGAGTCCACCCGTAGGCGAAGCTAATTCTTTTAAAAATTTCAATGAACATTTTCTATATATTTTAGAACAATGTTACCTATAATTTTTTATCGTGTTTTACCTGTCACCGTTGTCAGGATGTGTAGGTGTTGAAAATGTGGCTCTTTTACTAATTGACACGTATACTCTTGTACCGGTTCCTCGTTATCATAAAGGATATTAGGTTCCTAAAAAAAGGATGGTGATTGGGGTCCACTGGTGTGCGAACGTTAGACTTTATCTCGCTATAATTCCACATACCTCTACAAAAATATTAGTTTAGAATTTTTCTTCCTAACGGTCATTAAGACATTATCTAGAAATAGGTGTAACGAATTCAGTTTTTAAATGAAACTTAATAATTGCAAGGCATTCGTGGCGCAATCGGTTAGCGCGTTCGGCTGTTAACCGAAAGGTTGGTGGTTCGAGTCCACCCGTAGGCGAAGCTAATTCTTTTAAAAATTTCAATTAACTTTTTATATATATTTTAGAACAATGTTACCTATAATTTTTTATCGTGTTTTACCTGTCACCGTTGACAGGATGTGTAGGTGTTGAAAATGTGGCCCCTTTACTAATTGACACGTATACTGGTACCGGTTTCTCGTTATCATAAAGGATATTAGGTTCCTAAAAAAATTATGGTGATTGGGGTCCACTGGTGTGCGAACGTTAGACTTTATCTCGGTATAATTCCCCATACCTCTACAAAAATATTAGTTTAGAATTTTTCTTCCTAATGGTCATTAAGACATTCTATCTAGAAATAGGTGTAACGAATTAAGTTTTTAAATGAAACTTGAAAATTCCAAGGCCTTCGTGGCGCAATCGGTTAGCGCGTTCGGCTGTTAACCGAAAGGTTGGTGGTTCGAGTCCACCCGTAGGCGAAGCTAATTCTTTTAAAAATTTCAATTAACTTTTTCTATATATTTTAGAACAATGTTACCTATAATTTTATATCGTGTTTTATCTGTCACCGTTGTCAGGATGTGTAGGTGTTGAAAATGTGGCTCTTTTACTAATTGACACGTATACTTGTACCGGTTCCTCGTTATCATAAAGGATATTACTGTCCTAAAAAAATTATGGTGATTGGGGTCCTCTGGTGTGGGAACGTTAGACTTTATCTCGCTATAATTCCCCATACCTCTACAAAAATATTAGTTTAGAATTTTTCTTCCTAATGGTCATTAAGACATTCTATCTAGAAATAGGTGTAACGAATTAAGTTTTTAAATGAAACTAAACCATTGCAAGGCCTTCGTGGCGCAATCGGTTAGCGCGTTCGGCTGTTAACCGAAAGGTTGGTGGTTCGAGTTCACCCGTAGGCGAATTTAATTCTTTTAAAAATTTCAATTACCATTTCTATATATTTTAGAACAATGTTACCTACAATTTTTTATCGTGTTTTACCTGTCACCGTTGTCAGGATGTGTAGGTGTTGAAAATGTGGCTCTTTTACTAATTGACACGTATACTTGTACCGGTTCCTCGTTATCATAAAGGATATTAGGTTCCTAAAAAAAGGACGGTGATTGGGGTCCACTGGTGTGCGAACGTTAGACTGTATCTCGCTATAATTCCCCATACCTCTAGAAAAATATTAGTTTAGAATTTTTCTTCCTAATGGTCATTAAGACATTCTATCTAGAAATAGGTGTAACGAATTCAGTTTTTAAATGAAACTTAATAATTGCAAGGCCTTCGTGGCGCAATCGGTTAGCGCGTTCGGCTGTTAACCGAAAGGTTGGTGGTTCGAGTCCACCCGTAGGCGAAGCTAATTCTGTTAGATAATTCAATTATCTCTTTTCTATATATTTTAGAACAATGTTACCGATAATTTTTTATCGTGTTTTACCTGTCACCGTTGTCAGGATGTGTAGGTGTTGAAAATGTGGCTCTTTTACTAATTGACACGTATACTTGTACCGGTTCCTCGTTATCATAAAGGATATTAGGTTCCTAAAAAAAAGGACGGTGATTGGGGTCCACTGGTGTGCGAACGTTAGATTTTATCTCGCTATAATTCCCCATACCTCTACAAAAATATTAGTTTAGAATTTTTCTTCCTAATGGTCATTTAGACATTCTATCTAGAAATAGGTGTAACGAATTCAGTTTTTAAATGAAACTTAACAATTGCAAGGCCTTCGTGGCGCAATCGGTTAGCGCGTTCGGCTGTTAACCGAAAGGTTGGTGGTTCGAGTCCACACGTAGGCGAAGCTAATTCTTTTAAAAATTTCAATGAACATTTTCTATATATTTTAGAACAATGTTACCTATAATTTTTTATCGTGTTTTACCTGTCACCGTTGTCAGGATGTGTAGTTGTTGAAAATGTGGCTGTTTTACAAATTGACAGGTATACTTGTACCGGTTCCTCGTTATCATAAAGGATATTAGGTTCCTAAAAAAAAGGACGGTGATTGGGGTCCACTGGTGTGCGAACGTTAGACTGTATCTCGCTATAATTCCCCATACCTCTACAAAAATATTAGTTTAGAATTTTTCTTCCTAATGGTTATTCAGACATTCTATCTAGAAATAGGTGTAACGAATTCAGTTTTTAAATGAAACTTAACCATTGCAAGGCCTTCGTGGCGCAATCGGTTAGCGCGTTCGGCTGTTAACCGAAAGGTTGGTGGTTCGAGTTCACTCGTAGGCGAATTTAATTCTTTTAAAAATTTCAATTACCATTTCTATATATTTTAGAACAATGTTACCTACAATTTTTTATCGTGTTTTACCTGTCACCGTTGTCAGGATGTGTAGGTGTTGAAAATGTGGCTCTTTTACTAATTGACACGTATACTTGTACCGGTTCCTCGTTATCATAAAGGATATTAGGTTCCTAAAAAAATTATGGTGATTGGGGTCCTCTGGTGTGCGAACGTTAGACTTTATCTCGCTATAATTCCCCTTACCTCTACAAAAATTTTAGTTTAGTATTCTTCTTCCTAATGGTCATTAAGACATTCTATCTGGAAATAGGGTAACGAATTCAGTTTTTAAATGAAACTTAATAATTGCAAGGCTTTCGGGGCGCAATCGGTTAGCGCGTTCGGCTGTTAACCGAAAGGTTGGTGGTTCGAGTCCACCCGTAGGCGAAGCTAATTCTTTAAAAATTTCAATTAACTTTTTATATATATTTTAGAAGAATGTTACCTATAATTTTTTATCGTGTTTTACCTGTCACCGTTGTCAGGATGTGTAGGTGTTGAAAATGTGGCCCCTTTACTAATTGACACGTATAATTGTACCGGTTCCTCGTTATCATAAAGGATATTAGGTTCCTAAAAAAAAGGATGGTGATTGGGGTCCACTGGTGTGCGAACGTTGGACTCTATCTCGCTATAATTCCCCATACCTCTACAAAAATATTACTATAGTATTCTTCTTCCTATTGGTCATTAAGGCATTATATCTGGAAATAGGGTAACGAATTCAGTTTTTAAATGAAACTTAATAATTGCAAGGCCTTCGTGGCGCAATCGGTTAGCGCGTTCGGCTGTTAACCGAAAGGTTGGTGGTTCGAGTCCACCCGTTGGCGAAGCTAATTCTTTTAAAAATTTCAATTACCATTTCTATATATTTTAGAACAATGTTACCTATAATTTTTTATCGTGTTTTACCTGTCACCGTTGTCAGGATGTGTAGGTGTTGAAAATGTGGCTCTTTTACTAATTGACACGTATACTTGTACCGGTTCCTCGTTATCATAAAGGATATTAGGTTCCTAAAAAAAGGACGGTGATTGGGGTCCACTGGTGTGCGAACGTTAGACTGTATCTCGCTATAATTCCCCATACCTCTAGAAAAATATTAGTTTAGAATTTTTCTTCCTAATGGTCATTAAGACATTCTATCTAGAAATAGGTGTAACGAATTCAGTTTTTAAATGAAACTTAATAATTGCAAGGCCTTCGTGGCGCAATCGGTTAGCGCGTTCGGCTGTTAACCGAAAGGTTGGTGGTTCGAGTCCACCCGTAGGCGAAGCTAATTCTATTAGATAATTCAATTATCTCTTTTCTATATATTTTAGAACAATGTTACCGATAATTTTTTATCGTGTTTTACCTGTCACCGTTGTCAGGATGTGTAGGTGTTGAAAATGTGGCTCTTTTACTAATTGACACGTATACTTGTACCGGTTCCTCGTTATCATAAAGGATATTAGGTTCCTAAAAAAAAGGACGGTGATTGGGGTCCACTGGTGTGCGAACGTTAGATTTTATCTCGCTATAATTCCCCATACCTCTACAAAAATATTAGTTTAGAATTTTTCTTCCTAATGGTCATTTAGACATTCTATCTAGAAATAGGTGTAACGAATTCAGTTTTTAAATGAAACTTAACAATTGCAAGGCCTTCGTGGCGCAATCGGTTAGCGCGTTCGGCTGTTAACCGAAAGGTTGGTGGTTCGAGTCCACACGTAGGCGAAGCTAATTCTTTTAAAAATTTCAATGAACATTTTCTATATATTTTAGAACAATGTTACCTATAATTTTTTATCGTGTTTTACCTGTCACCGTTGTCAGGATGTGTATGTGTTGAAAATGTGGCCCCTTTACTAATTGACACGTATACTTGTACCGGTTCCTCGTTTTAATAAAGGATATTAGGTTCCTAAAAAAAGGACGGTGATTGGGGTCCACTGGTGTGCGAACGTTAGACTCTATCTCGCTATAATTCTCCATACCTCTACAAAAATATTAGTTTAGAATTCTTCTTCCTAATGGTCATTAAGACATTCTATCTAGAAATAGGTGTAACGAATTAAGTTTTTAAATGAAACTTGAAAATTCCAAGGCCTTCGTGGCGCAATCGGTTAGCGCGTTCGGCTGTTAACCTAAAGGTTGGTGGTTCGAGTCCACCCGTAGGCGAAGCTAATTCTTTTAAAAATTTCAATGAACATTTTCTATATATTTTAGAACAATGTTACCTATAATTTTATATCGTGTTTTACCTGTCACCGTTGTCAGGATGTGTAGGTGTTGAAAATGTGGCTCTTTTACTAATTGACACGTATACTTGTACCGGTTCCTCGTTACCATAAAGGATATTAGGTTCCTAAAAAAAAGGACGGTGATTGGGGTCCACTGGTGTGCGAACGTTAGACTGTATCTCGCTATAATTCCCCATACCTCTACAAAAATATTAGTTTAGAATTTTTCTTCCTAATGGTCGGGGGCTGGTGCACGTTAAATCTGTCGTGGCCTCAAATGTCCTCACGTTGGCGTGGTGTGGAAGTTTGGAGAGTGGGGTGCCAGCTCAGGTGTTGCCTCGTTATCTGACCGTGGTTCAAAATTACGTGGTGTTGTCCTCGGATCCTTCCCTTTGGGATTGATCCCGGACCGTCACCAATAGCCCGTTGTGTTGCTCCAGTGTGACGTTAATTGAAATACCCCCACCCCCTTCCTAATGGTCATTTAGACATTCTATCTAGAAATAGGTGTAACGAATTCAGTTTTTAAATGAAACTTAACAATTGCAAGGCCTTCGTGGCGCAATCGGTTAGCGCGTTCGGCTGTTAACCGAAAGGTTGGTGGTTCGAGTCCACCCGTTGGCGAAGCTAATTCTTTTAAAAATTTCAATTACCATTTCTATATATTTTAGAACAATGTTACCTGCAATTTTTTATCGTGTTTTACCTGTCACCGTTGTCAGGATGTGTAGGTGTTGAAAATGTGGCTCTTTTACTAATTGACACGTATACTTGTACCGGTTCCTCGTTATCATAAAGGATATTAGGTTCCTAAAAAAAGGATGGTGATTGGGGTCCTCTGGTGTGCGAACGTTAGACTTTATCTCGCTATAAATCCCCATAACTCTACAAAAATATTAGTTTAGAATTTTTCTTCCTAATGGTCATTAAGACATTCTATCTAGAAATAGGTGTAACGAATTCAGTTTTTAAATGAAACTTAATAATTGCAAGGCCTTCGTGGCGCAATCGGTTAGCGCGTTCGACTGTTAACCGAAAGGTAGGTGGTTCGAGTCCACCCGTTGGCGAAGCTAATTCTTTTAAAAATTTCAATTACCATTTCTATATATTTTAGAACAATGTTACCTATAATTTTTTATCGTGTTTTACCTGTCACCGTTGTCAGGATGTGTCGGTGTTGAAAATGTGGCTCTTTTACTAATTGACACGTATACTCTTGTACCGGTTCCTCGTTATCATAAAGGATATTAGGTTCCTAAAAAAAGGATGGTGATTGGGGTCCACTGGTGTGCGAACGTTAGACTTTATCTCGCTATAATTCCACATACCTCTACAAAAATATTAGTTTAGAATTTTTCTTCCTAACGGTCATTAAGACATTATCTAGAAATAGGTGTAACGAATTCAGTTTTTAAATGAAACTTAATAATTGCAGGGCCTTCGTGGCGCAATCGGTTAGCGCGTTCGGCTGTTAACCGAAAGGTTGGTGGTTCGAGTCCACCCGTAGGCGAAGCTAATTCTTTTAAAAATTTCAATTAACTTTTTATATATATTTTAGAACAATGTTACCTATAATTTTTTATCGTGTTTTACCTGTCACCGTTGTCAGGATGTGTAGGTGTTGAAAATGTGGCCCCTTTACTAATTGACACGTATACTTGTACCGGTTCCTCGTTATCATAAAGGATATTAGGTTCCTAAAAAAAAGGATGGTGATTGGGGTCCACTGGTGTGCGAACGTTAGACTCTATCTCGCTATAATTCCCCATACCTCTACAAAAATATTAGTTTAGAATTTTTCTTCCTAATGGTCATTAAGACATTCTATCTAGAAATAGGTGTAACGAATTAAGTTTTTAAATGAAACTTGAAAACTCCAAGGCCTTCGTGGCGCAATCGGTTAGCGCGTTCGGCTGTTAACCGAAAGGTTGGTGGTTCGAGTTCACTCGTAGGCGAATTTAATTCTTTTAAAAATTTCAATGAACTTTTTCTATATATTTTAGAACAATGTTACCTATAATTTTATATCGTGTTTTACCTGTCACCGTTGTCAGGATGTGTAGGTGTTGAAAATGTGGCTCTTTTACTAATTGTCACGTATACTTGTACCGGTTCCTCGTTATCATAAAGGATATTAGGTTCCTAAAAAAATTATGGTGATTGGGGTCCTCTGGTGTGCGAACGTTAGACTTTATCTCGCTATAATTCCCCTTACCTCTACAAAAATTTTAGTTTAGTATTCTTCTTCCTAATGGTCATTAAGACATTCTATCTGGAAATAGGGTAACGAATTCAGTTTTTAAATGAAACTTAATAATTGCAAGGCTTTCGGGGCGCAATCGGTTAGCGCGTTCGGCTGTTAACCGAAAGGTTGGTGGTTCGAGTCCACCCGTAGGCGAAGCTAATTCTTTAAAAATTTCAATTAACTTTTTATATATATTTTAGAAGAATGTTACCTATAATTTTTTATCGTGTTTTACCTGTCACCGTTGTCAGGATGTGTAGGTGTTGAAAATGTGGCCCCTTTACTAATTGACACGTATAATTGTACCGGTTCCTCGTTATCATAAAGGATATTAGGTTCCTAAAAAAAAGGATGGTGATTGGGGTCCACTGGTGTGCGAACGTTAGACTCTATCTCGCTATAATTCCCCATACCTCTACAAAAATATTAGTTTAGTATTCTTCTTCCTAATGGTCATTAAGACATTATATCTGGAAATAGGGTAACGAATTCAGTTTTTAAATGAAACTTAATAATTGCAAGGCCTTCGTGGCGCAATCGGTTAGCGCGTTCGGCTGTTAACCGAAAGGTTGGTGGTTCGAGTCCACCCGTTGGCGAAGCTAATTCTTTTAAAAATTTCAATTACCATTTCTATATATTTTAGAACAATGTTACCTATAATTTTTTATCGTGTTTTACCTGTCACCGTTGTCAGGATGTGTAGGTGTTGAAAATGTGGCTCTTTTACTAATTGACACGTATACTCTTGTACCGGTTCCTCGTTATCATAAAGGATATTAGGTTCCTAAAAAAAGGATGGTGATTGGGGTCCACTGGTGTGCGAACGTTAGACTTTATCTCGCTATAATTCCCCATACCTCTACAAAATATTAGTTTAGAATTTTTCTTCCTAACGGTCATTAAGACATTATCTAGAAATAGGTGTAACGAATTCAGTTTTTAAATGAAACTTAATAACTGCAAGGCCTTCGTGGCGCAATCGGTTAGCGCGTTCGGCTGTTTACCGAAAGGTTGGTGGTTCGAGTCCACCCGTAGGCGAAGCTAATTCTTTTAAATATTTCAATTAACTTTTTCTATATATTTCAGAACAATGTTACCTATAATTTTTTATCGTGTTTTACCTGTCACCGTTGTCAGGATGTGTATGTGTTGAAAATGTGGCCCCTTTACTAATTGACACGTATACTTGTACCGGTTCCTCGTTTTAATAAAGGATATTAGGTTCCTAAAAAAAGGATGGTGATTGGGGTCCACTGGTGTGCGAACGTTAGACTCTATCTCGCTATAATTCTCCATACCTCTACAAAAATATTAGTTTAGAATTCTTCTTCCTAATGGTCATTAAGACATTCTATCTAGAAATAGGTGTAACGAATTAAGTTTTTAAATGAAACTTGAAAATTCCAAGGCCTTCGTGGCGCAATCGGTTAGCGCGTTCGGCTGTTAACCGAAAGCTTGGTGGTTCGAGTCCACCCGTAGGCGAAGCTAATTCTTTTAAAAATTTCAATGAACATTTTTTATATATTTTAGAACAATGTTACCTATAATTTTATATCGTGTTTTACCTGTCACCGTTGTCAGGATGTGTAGGTGTTGAAAATGTGGCTCTTTTACTAATTGACACGTATACTTGTACCGGTTCCTCGTTATCATAAAAGATATTAGGTTCCTAAAAAAAAGGACGGTGATTGGGGTCCACTGGTGTGCGAACGTTAGACTGTATCTCGCTATAATTCCCCATACCTCTACAAAAATATTAGTTTAGAATTTTTCTTCCTAATGGTCGGGGGCTGGTGCACGTTAAATCTGTCGTGGCCTCAAATGTCCTCACGTTGGCGTGGTGTGGAAGTTTGGAGAGTGGGGTGCCAGCTCAGGTGTTGCCTCGTTATCTGACCGTGGTTCAAAATTACGTGGTGTTGTCCTCGGATCTTTCCCTTTGGGATTGATCCCGGACCGTCACCAATAGCCCGTTGTGTTGCTCCAGTGTGACGTTAATTGAAATACCCCCACCCCCTTCCTAATGGTCATTTAGACATTCTATCTAGAAATAGGTGTAACGAATTCAGTTTTTAAATGAAACTTAACAATTGCAAGGCCTTCGTGGCGCAATCGGTTAGCGCGTTCGGCTGTTAACCGAAAGGTTGGTGGTTCGAGTTCACCCGTAGGCGAAGCTAATTCTTTTAAAAATTTCAATTACCATTTCTATATATTTTAGAACAATGTTACCTACAATTTTTTATCGTGTTTTACCTGTCACCGTTGTCAGGATGTGTAGGTGTTGAAAATGTGGCTCTTTTACTAATTGACACGTATACTTGTACCGGTTCCTCGTTATCATAAAGGATATTAGGTTCCTAAAAAAAGGATGGTGATTGGGGTCCTCTGGTGTGCGAACGTTAGACTTTATCTCGCTATAAATCCCCATACCTCTACAAAAATATTAGTTTAGAATTTTTCTTCCTAATGGTCATTAAGACATTCTATCTAGAAATAGGTGTAACGAATTCAGTTTTTAAATGAAACTTAATAATTGCAAGGCCTTCGTGGCGCAATCGGTTAGCGCGTTCGACTGTTAACCGAAAGGTAGGTGGTTCGAGTCCACCCGTTGGCGAAGCTAATTCTTTTAAAAATTTCAATTACCATTTCTATATATTTTAGAACAATGTTACCTATAATTTTTTATCGTGTTTTACCTGTCACCGTTGTCAGGATGTGTCGGTGTTGAAAATGTGGCTCTTTTACTAATTGACACGTATACTCTTGTACCGGTTCCTCGTTATCATAAAGGATATTAGGTTCCTAAAAAAAGGATGGTGATTGGGGTCCACTGGTGTGCGAACGTTAGACTTTATCTCGCTATAATTCCACATACCTCTACAAAAATATTAGTTTAGAATTTTTCTTCCTAACGGTCATTAAGACATTATCTAGAAATAGGTGTAACGAATTCAGTTTTTAAATGAAACTTAATAACTGCAAGGCCTTCGTGGCGCAATCGGTTAGCGCGTTCGGCTGTTTACCGAAAGGTTGGTGGTTCGAGTCCACCCGTAGGCGAAGCTAATTCTTTTAAATATTTCAATTAACTTTTTCTATATATTTCAGAACAATGTTACCTATAATTTTTTATCGTGTTTTACCTGTCACCGTTGTCAGGATGTGTATGTGTTGAAAATGTGGCCCCTTTACTAATTGACACGTATACTTGTACCGGTTCCTCGTTTTAATAAAGGATATTAGGTTCCTAAAAAAAGGATGGTGATTGGGGTCCACTGGTGTGCGAACGTTAGACTCTATCTCGCTATAATTCTCCATACCTCTACAAAAATATTAGTTTAGAATTCTTCTTCCTAATGGTCATTAAGACATTCTATCTAGAAATAGGTGTAACGAATTAAGTTTTTAAATGAAACTTGAAAATTCCAAGGCCTTCGTGGCGCAATCGGTTAGCGCGTTCGGCTGTTAACCGAAAGCTTGGTGGTTCGAGTCCACCCGTAGGCGAAGCTAATTCTTTTAAAAATTTCAATGAACATTTTTTATATATTTTAGAACAATGTTACCTATAATTTTATATCGTGTTTTACCTGTCACCGTTGTCAGGATGTGTAGGTGTTGAAAATGTGGCTCTTTTACTAATTGACACGTATACTTGTACCGGTTCCTCGTTATCATAAAGGATATTAGGTTCCTAAAAAAAAGGACGGTGATTGGGGTCCACTGGTGTGCGAACGTTAGACTGTATCTCGCTATAATTCCCCATACCTCTACAAAAATATTAGTTTAGAATTTTTCTTCCTAATGGTCGGGGGCTGGTGCACGTTAAATCTGTCGTGGCCTCAAATGTCCTCACGTTGGCGTGGTGTGGAAGTTTGGAGAGTGGGGTGCCAGCTCAGGTGTTGCCTCGTTATCTGACCGTGGTTCAAAATTACGTGGTGTTGTCCTCGGATCTTTCCCTTTGGGATTGATCCCGGACCGTCACCAATAGCCCGTTGTGTTGCTCCAGTGTGACGTTAATTGAAATACCCCCACCCCCTTCCTAATGGTCATTTAGACATTCTATCTAGAAATAGGTGTAACGAATTCAGTTTTTAAATGAAACTTAACAATTGCAAGGCCTTCGTGGCGCAATCTGTTAGCGCGTTCGGCTGTTAACCGAAAGGTTGGTGGTTCGAGTTCACCCGTAGGCGAAGCTAATTCTTTTAAAAATTTCAATTACCATTTCTATATATTTTAGAACAATGTTACCTACAATTTTTTATCGTGTTTTACCTGTCACCGTTGTCAGGATGTGTAGGTGTTGAAAATGTGGCTCTTTTACTAATTGACACGTATACTTGTACCGGTTCCTCGTTATCATAAAGGATATTAGGTTCCTAAAAAAAGGATGGTGATTGGGGTCCTCTGGTGTGCGAACGTTAGACTTTATCTCGCTATAAATCCCCATACCTCTACAAAAATATTAGTTTAGAATTTTTCTTCCTAATGGTCATTAAGACATTCTATCTAGAAATAGGTGTAACGAATTCAGTTTTTAAATGAAACTTAATAATTGCAAGGCCTTCGTGGCGCAATCGGTTAGCGCGTTCGACTGTTAACCGAAAGGTAGGTGGTTCGAGTCCACCCGTTGGCGAAGCTAATTCTTTTAAAAATTTCAATTACCATTTCTATATATTTTAGAACAATGTTACCTATAATTTTTTATCGTGTTTTACCTGTCACCGTTGTCAGGATGTGTCGGTGTTGAAAATGTGGCTCTTTTACTAATTGACACGTATACTCTTGTACCGGTTCCTCGTTATCATAAAGGATATTAGGTTCCTAAAAAAAGGATGGTGATTGGGGTCCACTGGTGTGCGAACGTTAGACTTTATCTCGCTATAATTCCACATACCTCTACAAAAATATTAGTTTAGAATTTTTCTTCCTAACGGTCATTAAGACATTATCTAGAAATAGGTGTAACGAATTCAGTTTTTAAATGAAACTTAATAACTGCAAGGCCTTCGTGGCGCAATCGGTTAGCGCGTTCGGCTGTTTACCGAAAGGTTGGTGGTTCGAGTCCACCCGTAGGCGAAGCTAATTCTTTTAAATATTTCAATTAACTTTTTCTATATATTTCAGAACAATGTTACCTATAATTTTTTATCGTGTTTTACCTGTCACCGTTGTCAGGATGTGTATGTGTTGAAAATGTGGCCCCTTTACTAATTGACACGTATACTTGTACCGGTTCCTCGTTTTAATAAAGGATATTAGGTTCCTAAAAAAAGGATGGTGATTGGGGTCCACTGGTGTGCGAACGTTAGACTCTATCTCGCTATAATTCTCCATACCTCTACAAAAATATTAGTTTAGAATTCTTCTTCCTAATGGTCATTAAGACATTCTATCTAGAAATAGGTGTAACGAATTAAGTTTTTAAATGAAACTTGAAAATTCCAAGGCCTTCGTGGCGCAATCGGTTAGCGCGTTCGGCTGTTAACCGAAAGCTTGGTGGTTCGAGTCCACCCGTAGGCGAAGCTAATTCTTTTAAAAATTTCAATGAACATTTTTTATATATTTTAGAACAATGTTACCTATAATTTTATATCGTGTTTTACCTGTCACCGTTGTCAGGATGTGTAGGTGTTGAAAATGTGGCTCTTTTACTAATTGACACGTATACTTGTACCGGTTCCTCGTTATCATAAAGGATATTAGGTTCCTAAAAAAAAGGACGGTGATTGGGGTCCACTGGTGTGCGAACGTTAGACTGTATCTCGCTATAATTCCCCATACCTCTACAAAAATATTAGTTTAGAATTTTTCTTCCTAATGGTCGGGGGCTGGTGCACGTTAAATCTGTCGTGGCCTCAAATGTCCTCACGTTGGCGTGGTGTGGAAGTTTGGAGAGTGGGGTGCCAGCTCAGGTGTTGCCTCGTTATCTGACCGTGGTTCAAAATTACGTGGTGTTGTCCTCGGATCTTTCCCTTTGGGATTGATCCCGGACCGTCACCAATAGCCCGTTGTGTTGCTCCAGTGTGACGTTAATTGAAATACCCCCACCCCCTTCCTAATGGTCATTTAGACATTCTATCTAGAAATAGGTGTAACGAATTCAGTTTTTAAATGAAACTTAACAATTGCAAGGCCTTCGTGGCGCAATCGGTTAGCGCGTTCGGCTGTTAACCGAAAGGTTGGTGGTTCGAGTTCACCCGTAGGCGAAGCTAATTCTTTTAAAAATTTCAATTACCATTTCTATATATTTTAGAACAATGTTACCTACAATTTTTTATCGTGTTTTACCTGTCACCGTTGTCAGGATGTGTAGGTGTTGAAAATGTGGCTCTTTTACTAATTGACACGTATACTTGTACCGGTTCCTCGTTATCATAAAGGATATTAGGTTCCTAAAAAAAGGATGGTGATTGGGGTCCTCTGGTGTGCGAACGTTAGACTTTATCTCGCTATAAATCCCCATACCTCTACAAAAATATTAGTTTAGAATTTTTCTTCCTAATGGTCATTAAGACATTCTATCTAGAAATAGGTGTAACGAATTCAGTTTTTAAATGAAACTTAATAATTGCAAGGCCTTCGTGGCGCAATCGGTTAGCGCGTTCGACTGTTAACCGAAAGGTAGGTGGTTCGAGTCCACCCGTTGGCGAAGCTAATTCTTTTAAAAATTTCAATTACCATTTCTATATATTTTAGAACAATGTTACCTATAATTTTTTATCGTGTTTTACCTGTCACCGTTGTCAGGATGTGTCGGTGTTGAAAATGTGGCTCTTTTACTAATTGACACGTATACTCTTGTACCGGTTCCTCGTTATCATAAAGGATATTAGGTTCCTAAAAAAAGGATGGTGATTGGGGTCCACTGGTGTGCGAACGTTAGACTTTATCTCGCTATAATTCCACATACCTCTACAAAAATATTAGTTTAGAATTTTTCTTCCTAACGGTCATTAAGACATTATCTAGAAATAGGTGTAACGAATTCAGTTTTTAAATGAAACTTAATAATTGCAGGGCCTTCGTGGCGCAATCGGTTAGCGCGTTCGGCTGTTAACCGAAAGGTTGGTGGTTCGAGTCCACCCGTAGGCGAAGCTAATTCTTTTAAAAATTTCAATTAACTTTTTCTATATATTTTAGAACAATGTTACCTATAATTTTTTATCGTGTTTTACCTGTCACCGTTGTCAGGATGTGTAGGTGTTGAATATGTGGCCCCTTTACTAATTGACACGTATACTTGTACCGGTTCCTCGTTATCATAAAGGATATTAGGTTCCTAAAAAAAAGGATGGTGATTGGGGTCCACTGGTGTGCGAACGTTAGACTCTATCTCGCTATAATTCCCCATACCTCTACAAAAATATTAGTTTAGAATTTTTCTTCCTAATGGTCATTAAGACATTCTATCTAGAAATAGGTGTAACGAATTAAGTTTTTAAATGAAACTTGAAAATTCCAAGGCCTTCGTGGCGCAATCGGTTAGCGCGTTCGGCTGTTAACCGAAAGGTTGGTGGTTCGAGTCCACCCGTAGGCGAAGCTAATTCTTTTAAAAATTTCAATGAACTTTTTCTATATATTTTAGAACAATGTTACCTATAATTTTATATCGTGTTTTACCTGTCACCGTTGTCAGGATGTGTAGGTGTTGAAAATGTGGCTCTTTTACTAATTGACACGTATACTTGTACCGGTTCCTCGTTATCATAAAGGATATTAGGTTCCTAAAAAAAAGGACGGTGATTGGGGTCCACTGGTGTGCGAACGTTAGACTGTATCTCGCTATAATTCCCCATACCTCTACAAAAATATTAGTTTAGAATTTTTCTTCCTAATGGTCATTTAGACATTCTATCTAGAAATAGGTGTAAGGAATTCAGTTTTTAAATGAAACTTAACAATTGCAAGGCCTTCGTGGCGCAATCGGTTAGCGCGTTCGGCTGTTAACCGAAAGGTTGGTGGTTCGAGTCCACCCGTAGGCGAAGCTAATTCTTTTAAAAATTTCAATGAACATTTTCTATATATTTTAGAACAATGTTACCTATAATTTTTTATCGTGTTTTACCTGTCACCGTTGTCAGGATGTGTAGTTGTTGAAAATGTGGCTCTTTTACAAATTGACACGTATACTTGTACCGGTTCCTCGTTATCATAAAGGATATTAGGTTCCTAAAAAAAAGGACGGTGATTGGGGTCCACTGGTGTGCGAACGCTAGACTGTATCTCGCTATAATTCCCCATACCTCTACAAAAATATTTGTTTAGAATTTTTCTTCCTAATGGTTATTCAGACATTCTATCTAGAAATAGGTGTAACGAATTCAGTTTTTAAATGAAACTTAATCATTGCAAGGCCTTCGTGGCGCAATCGGTTAGCGCGTTCGGCTGTTAACCGAAAGGTTGGTGGTTCGAGTTCACACGTAGGCGAATTTAATTCTTTTAAAAATTTCAATTACCATTTCTATATATTTTAGAACAATGTTACCTACAATTTTTTATCGTGTTTTACCTGTCACCGTTGTCAGGATGTGTAGGTGTTGAAAATGTGGCTCTTTTACTAATTGACACGTATACTTGTACCGGTTCCTCGTTATCATAAAGGATATTAGGTTCCTAAAAAAATTATGGTGATTGGGGTCCTCTGGTGTGCGAACGTTAGACTTTATCTCGCTATAATTCCCCATACCTCTACAAAAATATTAGTTTAGTATTCTTCTTCCTAATGGTCATTAAGACATTCTATCTGGAAATAGGGTAACGAATTCAGTTTTTAAATGAAACTTAATAATTGCAAGGCTTTCGTGGCGCAATCGGTTAGCGCGTTCGGCTGTTAACCGAAAGGTAGGTGGTTCCAGTCCACCCGTTGGCGAAGCTAATTCTTTTAAAAATTTCAATTACCATTTCTATATATTTTAGAACAATGTTACCTATAATTTTTTATCGTGTTTTACCTGTCACCGTTGTCAGGATGTGTCGGTGTTGAAAATGTGGCTCTTTTACTAATTGACACGTATACTCTTGTACCGGTTCCTCGTTATCATAAAGGATATTAGGTTCCTAAAAAAAGGATGGTGATTGGGGTCCACTGGTGTGCGAACGTTAGACTTTATCTCGCTATAATTCCACATACCTCTACAAAAATATTAGTTTAGAATTTTTCTTCCTAACGGTCATTAAGACATTATCTAGAAATAGGTGTAACGAATTCAGTTTTTAAATGAAACTTAATAATTGCAGGGCCTTCGTGGCGCAATCGGTTAGCGCGTTCGGCTGTTAACCGAAAGGTTGGTGGTTCGAGTCCACCCGTAGGCGAAGCTAATTCTTTTAAAAATTTCAATTAACTTTTTCTATATATTTTAGAACAATGTTACCTATAATTTTTTATCGTGTTTTACCTGTCACCGTTGTCAGGATGTGTAGGTGTTGAAAATGTGGCCCCTTTACTAATTGACACGTATACTTGTACCGGTTCCTCGTTATCATAAAGGATATTAGGTTCCTAAAAAAAAGGATGGTGATTGGGGTCCACTGGTGTGCGAACGTTAGACTCTATCTCGCTATAATTCCCCATACCTCTACAAAAATATTAGTTTAGAATTTTTCTTCCTAATGGTCATTAAGACATTCTATCTAGAAATAGGTGTAACGAATTAAGTTTTTAAATGAAACTTGAAAATTCCAAGGCCTTCGTGGCGCAATCGGTTAGCGCGTTCGGCTGTTAACCGAAAGGTTGGTGGTTCGAGTCCACCCGTAGGCGAAGCTAATTCTTTTAAAACTTTCAATGAACTTTTTCTATATATTTTAGAACAATGTTACCTATAATTTTATATCGTGTTTTACCTGTCACCGTTGTCAGGATGTGTAGGTGATGAAAATGTGGCTCTTTTACTAATTGACACGTATACTTGTACCGGTTCCTCGTTATCATAAAGGATATTAGGTTCCTAAAAAAAAGGACGGTGATTGGGGTCCACTGGTGTGCGAACGCTAGACTGTATCTCGCTATAATTCCCCATACCTCTACAAAAATATTTGTTTAGAATTTTTCTTCCTAATGGTTATTCAGACATTCTATCTAGAAATAGGTGTAACGAATTCAGTTTTTAAATGAAACTTAATCATTGCAAGGCCTTCGTGGCGCAATCGGTTAGCGCGTTCGGCTGTTAACCGAAAGGTTGGTGGTTCGAGTTCACACGTAGGCGAATTTAATTCTTTTAAAAATTTCAATTACCATTTCTATATATTTTAGAACAATGTTACCTACAATTTTTTATCGTGTTTTACCTGTCACCGTTGTCAGGATGTGTAGGTGTTGAAAATGTGGCTCTTTTACTAATTGACACGTATACTTGTACCGGTTCCTCGTTATCATAAAGGATATTAGGTTCCTAAAAAAAGGATGGTGATTGGGGTCCTCTGATGTGCGAACGTTAGACTTTATCTCGCTATAATTCCCCATACCTCTACAAAAATATTAGTTTAGAATTTTTCTTCCTAATGGTCATTAAGACATTCTATCTAGAAATAGGTGTAACGAATTCAGTTTTTAAATGAAACTTAATAATTGCAAGGCCTTCGTGGCGCAATCGGTTAGCGCGTTCGACTGTTAACCGAAAGGTTGGTGGTTCGAGTCCACCCGTTGTCGAAGCTAATTCTTTTAAAAATTTCAATTACCATTTCTATATATTTTAGAACAATGTTACCTATAATTTTTTATCGTGTTTTACCTGTCACCGTTGTCAGGATGTGTAGGTGTTGAAAATGTGGCTCTTTTACTAATTGACACGTATACTCTTGTACCGGTTCCTCGTTATCATAAAGGATATTAGGTTCCTAAAAAAAGGATGGTGATTGGGGTCCACTGGTGTGCGAACGTTAGACTTTATCTCGCTATAATTCCACATACCTCTACAAAAATATTAGTTTAGAATTTTTCTTCCTAACGGTCATTAAGACATTATCTAGAAATAGGTGTAACGAATTCAGTTTTTAAATGAAACTTAATAATTGCAAGGCCTTCGTGGCGCAATCGGTTAGCGCGTTCGGCTGTTAACCGAAAGGTTGGTGGTTCGAGTCCACCCGTAGGCGAAGCTAATTCTTTTAAAAATTTTAATTAACTTTTTCTATATATTTTAGAACAATGTTACCTATAATTTTTTATCGTGTTTTACCTGTCACCGTTGTCAGGATGTGTAGGTGTTGAAAATGTGGCCCCTTTACTAATTGACACGTATACTTGTACCGGTTCCTCGTTATCATAAAGGATATTAGGTTCCTAAAAAAAAGGATGGTGATTGGGGTCCACTGGTGTGCGAACGTTAGACTCTATCTCGCTATAATTCCCCATACCTCTACAAAAATATTAGTTTAGAATTTTTCTTCCTAATGGTCATTAAGACATTCTATCTAGAAATAGGTGTAACGAATTAAGTTTTTAAATGAAACTTGAAAATTCCAAGGCCTTCGTGGCGCAGTCGGTTAGCGCGTTCGGCTGTTAACCGAAAGGTTGGTGGTTCGAGTCCACCCGTAGGCGAAGCTAATTCTTTTAAAAATTTCAATGAACTTTTTCTATATATTTTAGAACAATGTTACCTATAATTTTATATCGTGTTTTACCTGTCACCGTTGTCAGGATGTGTAGGTGTTGAAAATGTGGCTCTTTTACTAATTGACACGTATACTTGTACCGGTTCCTCGTTATCATAAAGGATATTAGGTTCCTAAAAAAAAGGACGGTGATTGGGGTCCACTGGTGTGCGAACGTTAGACTGTATCTCGCTATAATTCCCCATACCTCTACAAAAATATTAGTTTAGAATTTTTCTTCCTAATGGTCATTTAGACATTCTATCTAGAAATAGGTGTAAGGAATTCAGTTTTTAAATGAAACTTATCAATTGCAAGGCCTTCGTGGCGCAATCGGTTAGCGCGTTCGGCTGTTAACCGAAAGGTTGGTGGTTCGAGTCCACCCGTAGGCGAAGCTAATTCTTTTAAAAATTTCAATGAACATTTTCTATATATTTTAGAACAATGTTACCTATAATTTTTTATCGTGTTTTACCTGTCACCGTTGTCAGGATGTGTAGTTGTTGAAAATGTGGCTCTTTTACAAATTGACACGTATACCTGTACCGGTTCCTCGTTATCATAAAGGATATTAGGTTCCTAAAAAAAAGGACGGTGATTGGGGTCCACTGGTGTGCGAACGTTAGACTGTATCTCGCTATAATTCCCCATACCTCTACAAAAATATTTGTTTAGAATTTTTCTTCCTAATGGTTATTCAGACATTCTATCTAGAAATAGGTGTAACGAATTCAGTTTTTAAATGAAACTTAACCATTGCAAGGCCTTCGTGGCGCAATCGGTTAGCGCGTTCGGCTGTTAACCGAAAGGTTGGTGGTTCGAGTTCACCCGTAGGCGAATTTAATTCTTTTAAAAATTTCAATTACCATTTCTATATATTTTAGAACAATGTTACCTACAATTTTTTATCGTGTTTTACCTGTCACCGTTGTCAGGATGTGTAGGTGTTGAAAATGTGGCTCTTTTACTAATTGACACGTATACTTGTACCGGTTTCTCGTTATCATAAAGGATATTAGGTTCCTAAAAAAATTATGGTGATTGGGGTCCTCTGGTGTGCGAACGTTAGACTTTATCTCGCTATAATTCCCCATACCTCTACAAAAATATTAGTTTAGTATTCTTCTTCCTAATGGTCATTAAGACATTCTATCTGGAAATAGGGTAACGAATTCAGTTTTTAAATGAAACGTAATAATTGCAAGGCTTTCGTGGCGCAATCGGTTAGCGCGTTCGGCTGTTAACCGAAAGGTTGGTGGTTCGAGTCCACACGTAGGCGAAGCTAATTCATTAAAAATTCCAATTAACATTTTATATATATTTTAGAAGAATGTTACCTATAATTTTTTATCGTGTTTTACCTGTCACAGTTGTCAGGATGTGTAGGTGTTGAAAATGTGGCTCTTTTACTAATTGACACGTATACTCTTGTACCGGTTCCTCGTTATCTTAAAGATATTAGGTTCCTAAAAAAAAGGACGGTGATTGGGGTCCACTGGTGTGCGAACGTTAGACTGTATCTCGCTATAATTCCCCATACCTCTACAAAAATATTAGTTTAGAATTTTTCTTCCTAATGGTCATTAAAACATTCTATCTAGAAATAGGTGTAACGAATTAAGTTTTTAAATGAAACTTGAAAATTCCAAGGCCTTCGTGGCGCAATCGGTTAGCGCGTTCGGCTGGTAACCGAAAGGTTGGTGGTTCGAGTCCACCCGTAGGCGAAGCTAATTCTTTTAAAAATTTCAATGAACTTTTTCTATATATTTTAGAACAATGTTACCTATAATTTTATATCGTGTTTTACCTGTCACCGTTGTCAGGATGTGTAGGTGTTGAAAATGTGGCTCTTTTACAAATTGACACGTATACTTGTACCGGTTCCTCGTTATCATAAAGGATATTAGGTTCCTAAAAAAAAGGACGGTGATTGAGGTCCACTGGTGTGCGAACGTTAGACTGTATCTCGCTATAATTCCCCATACCTCTACAAAAATATTAGTTTAGAATTTTTCTTCCTAATGGTCATTAAGACATTCTATCTAGAAATAGGTGTAACGAATTCAGTTTTTAAATGAAACTTAATAATTGCAAGGCCTTCGTGGCGCAATCGGTTAGCGCGTTCGACTGTTAACCGAAAGGTTGGTGGTTCGAGTCCACCCGTTGGCGAAGCTAATTCTTTTAAAAATTTCAATTACCATTTCTATATATTTTAGAACAATGTTACCTATAATTTTTTATCGTGTTTTACCTGTCACCGTTGTCAGGATGTGTAGGTGTTGAAAATGTGGCTCTTTTACTAATTGACACGTATACTTGTACCGGTTCCTCGTTATCATAAAGGATATTAGGTTCCTAAAAAAAGGATGGTGATTGGGGTCCTCTGGTGTGCGAACGTTAGACTTTATCTCGCTATAATTCCCCATACCTCTACAAAAATATTTGTTTAGAATTTTTCTTCCTAATGGTTATTCAGACATTCTATCTAGAAATAGGTGTAACGAATTCAGTTTTTAAATGAAACTTAATCATTGCAAGGCCTTCGTGGCGCAATCGGTTAGCGCGTTCGGCTGTTAACCGAAAGGTTGGTGGTTCGAGTTCACACGTAGGCGAATTTAATTCTTTTAAAAATTTCAATTACCATTTCTATATATTTTAGAACAATGTTACCTACAATTTTTTATCGTGTTTTACCTGTCACCGTTGTCAGGATGTGTAGGTGTTGAAAATGTGGCTCTTTTACTAATTGACACGTATACTCTTGTACCGGTTCCTCGTTATCATAAAGGATATTAGGTTCCTAAAAAAAGGATGGTGATTGGGGTCCTCTGATGTGCGAACGTTAGACTTTATCTCGCTATAATTCCCCATACCTCTACAAAAATATTAGTTTAGAATTTTTCTTCCTAATGGTCATTAAGACATTCTATCTAGAAATAGGTGTAACGAATTCAGTTTTTAAATGAAACTTAATAATTGCAAGGCCCTCGTGGCGCAATCGGTTAGCGCGTTCGACTGTTAACCGAAAGGTTGGTGGTTCGAGTCCACCCGTTGTCGAAGCTAATTCTTTTAAAAATTTCAATTACCATTTCTATATATTTTAGAACAATGTTACCTATAATTTTTTATCGTGTTTTACCTGTCACCGTTGTCAGGATGTGTAGGTGTTGAAAATGTGGCTCTTTTACTAATTGACACGTATACTCTTGTACCGGTTCCTCGTTATCATAAAGGATATTAGGTTCCTAAAAAAAGGATGGTGATTGGGGTCCACTGGTGTGCGAACGTTAGACTTTATCTCGCTATAATTCCACATACCTCTACAAAAATATTATTTTAGAATTTTTCTTCCTAACGGTCATTAAGACATTATCTAGAAATAGGTGTAACGAATTCAGTTTTTAAATGAAACTTAATAATTGCAAGGCCTTCGTGGCGCAATCGGTTAGCGCGTTCGGCTGTTAACCGAAAGGTTGGTGGTTCGAGTCCACCCGTAGGCGAAGCTAATTCTTTTAAAAATTTCAATTAACTTTTCTATATATTTTAGAACAATGTTACCTATAATTTTTTATCGTGTTTTACCTGTCACCGTTGTCAGGATGTGTAGGTGTTGAAAATGTGGCCCCTTTACTAATTGACACGTATACTTGTACCGGTTCCTCGTTATCATAAAGGATATTAGGTTCCTAAAAAAAAGGATGGTGATTGGGGTCCACTGGTGTGCGAACGTTAGACTCTATCTCGCTATAATTCCCCATACCTCTACAAAAATATTAGTTTAGAATTTTTCTTCCTAATGGTCATTAAGACATTCTATCTAGAAATAGGGGTAACGAATTAAGTTTTTAAATGAAACTTGAAAATTCCAAGGCCTTCGTGGCGCAATCGGTTAGCGCGTTCGGCTGTTAACCGAAAGGTTGGTGGTTCGAGTCCACCCGTAGGCGAAGCTAATTCTTTTAAAAATTTCAATGAACTTTTTCTATATATTTTAGAACAATGTTACCTATAATTTTATATCGTGTTTTACCTGTCACCGTTGTCAGGATGTGTAGGTGTTGAAAATGTGGCTCTTTTACTAATTGACACGTATACTTGTACCGGTTCCTCGTTATCATAAAGGATATTAGGTTCCTAAAAAAAAGGACGGTGATTGGGGTCCACTGGTGTGCGAACGTTAGACTGTATCTCGCTATAATTCCCCATACCTCTACAAAAATATTAGTTTAGAATTTTTCTTCCTAATGGTCATTTAGACATTCTATCTAGAAATAGGTGTAAGGAATTCAGTTTTTAAATGAAACTTAACAATTGTAAGGCCTTCGTGGCGCAATCGGTTAGCGCGTTCGGCTGTTAACCGAAAGGTTGGTGGTTCGAGTCCACCCGTAGGCGAAGCTAATTCTTTTAAAAATTTCAATGAACATTTTCTATATATTTTAGAACAATGTTACCTATAATTTTTTATCGTGTTTTACCTGTCACCGTTGTCAGGATGTGTAGTTGTTGAAAATGTGGCTCTTTTACAAATTGACACGTATACTTGTACCGGTTCCTCGTTATCATAAAGGATATTAGGTTCCTAAAAAAAAGGACGGTGATTGGGGTCCACTGGTGTGCGAACGTTAGACTGTATCTCGCTATAATTCCCCATACCTCTACAAAAATATTTGTTTAGAATTTTTCTTCCTAATGGTTATTCAGACATTCTATCTAGAAATAGGTGTAACGAATTCAGTTTTTAAATGAAACTTAACCATTGCAAGGCCTTCGTGGCGCAATCGGTTAGCGCGTTCGGCTGTTAACCGAAAGGTTGGTGGTTCGAGTTCACCCGTAGGCGAATTTAATTCTTTTAAAAATTTCAATTACCATTTCTATATATTTTAGAACAATGTTACCTACAATTTTTTATCGTGTTTTACCTGTCACCGTTGTCAGGATGTGTAGGTGTTGAAAATGTGGCTCTTTTACTAATTGACACGTATACTTGTACCGGTTCCTCGTTATCATAAAGGATATTAGGTTCCTAAAAAAATTATGGTGATTGGGGTCCTCTGGTGTGCGAACGTTAGACTTTATCTCGCTATAATTCCCCATACCTCTACAAAAATATTAGTTTAGTATTCTTCTTCCTAATGGTCATTAAGACATTCTATCTGGAAATAGGGTAACGAATTCAGTTTTTAAATGAAACTTAATAATTGCAAGGCTTTCGTGGCGCAATCGGTTAGCGCGTTCGGCTGTTAACCGAAAGGTTGGTGGTTCGAGTCCACACGTAGGCGAAGCTAATTCATTAAAAATTCCAATTAACATTTTATATATATTTTAGAAGAATGTTACCTATAATTTTTTATCGTGTTTTACCTGTCACAGTTGTCAGGATGTGTAGGTGGTGAAAATGTGGCTCTTTTACTAATTGACACGTATACTCTTGTACCGGTTCCTCGTTATCTTAAAGATATTAGGTTCCTAAAAAAAAGGACGGTGATTGGGGTCCACTGGTGTGCGAACGTTAGACTGTATCTCGCTATAATTCCCCATACCTCTACAAAAATATTAGTTTAGAATTTTTCTTCCTAATGGTCATTAAGACATTCTATCTAGAAATAGGTGTAACGAATTCAGTTTTTAAATGAAACTTAATAATTGCAAGGCCTTCGTGGCGCAATCGGTTAGCGCGTTCGACTGTTAACCGAAAGGTTGGTGGTTCGAGTCCACCCGTTGGCGAAGCTAATTCTTTTAAAAATTTCAATTACCATTTCTATATATTTTAGAACAATGTTACCTATAATTTTTTATCGTGTTTTACCTGTCACCGTTGTCAGGATGTGTAGGTGTTGAAAATGTGGCTCTTTTACTAATTGACACGTATACTCTTGTACCGGTTCCTCGTTATCATAAAGGATATTAGGTTCCTAAAAAAAGGATGGTGATTGGGGTCCACTGGTGTGCGAACGTTAGACTTAATCTCGCTATAATTCCACATACCTCTACAAAAATATTAGTTTAGAATTTTTCTTCCTAACGGTCATTAAGACATTATCTAGAAATAGGTGTAACGAATTCAGTTTTTAAATGAAACTTAATAATTGCAAGGCCTTCGTGGCGCAATCGGTTAGCGCGTTCGGCTGTTAACCGAAAGGTTGGTGGTTCGAGTCCACCCGTAGGCGAAGCTAATTCTTTTAAAAATTTCAA
Organism: Meta bourneti; assembly: GCA_933210815.1. NCBI lineage: Eukaryota > Metazoa > Arthropoda > Arachnida > Araneae > Tetragnathidae > Meta > Meta bourneti. Next base: position 63,057,614 of record OW119932.1, on the reverse strand, counting down.
TTAACTTTTTCTATATATTTTAGAACAATGTTACCTATAATTTTTTATCGTGTTTTACCTGTCACCGTTGTCAGGATGTGTAGGTGTTGAAAATGTGGCCCCTTTACTAATTGACACGTATACTTGTACCGGTTCCTCGTTATCATAAAGGATATTAGGTTCCTAAAAAAAAGGATGGTGATTGGGGTCCACTGGTGTGCGAACGTTAGACTCTATCTCGCTATAATTCCCCATACCTCTACAAAAATATTAGTTTAGAATTTTTCTTCCTAATGGTCATTAAGACATTCTATCTAGAAATAGGTGTAACGAATTAAGTTTTTAAATGAAACTTGAAAATTCCAAGGCCTTCGTGGCGCAATCGGTTAGCGCGTTCGGCTGTTAACCGAAAGGTTGGTGGTTCGAGTCCACCCGTAGGCGAAGCTAATTCTTTTAAAAATTTCAAGGAACTTTTTCTATATATTTTAGAACAATGTTACCTATAATTTTATATCGTGTTTTACCTGTCACCGTTGTCAGGATGTGTAGGTGTTGAAAATGTGGCTCTTTTACTAATTGACACGTATACTTGTACCGGTTCCTCGTTATCATAAAGGATATTAGGTTCCTAAAAAAAAGGACGGTGATTGGGGTCCACTGGTGTGCGAACGTTAGACTGTATCTCGCTATAATTCCCCATACCTCTACAAAAATATTAGTTTAGAATTTTTCTTCCTAATGGTCATTTAGACATTCTATCTAGAAATAGGTGTAAGGAATTCAGTTTTTAAATGAAACTTAACAATTGCAAGGCCTTCGTGGCGCAATCGGTTAGCGCGTTCGGCTGTTAACCGAAAGGTTGGTGGTTCGAGTTCACTCGTAGGCGAATTTAATTCTTTTAAAAATTTCAATTACCATTTCTATATATTTTAGAACAATGTTACCTACAATTTTTTATCGTGTTTTACCTGTCACCGTTGTCAGGATGTGTAGGTGTTGAAAATGTGGCTCTTTTACTAATTGACACGTATACTTGTACCGGTTCCTCGTTATCATAAAGGATATTAGGTTCCTAAAAAAATTATGGTGATTGGGGTCCTCTGGTGTGCGAACGTTAGACTTTATCTCGCTATAATTCCCCATACCTCTACAAAAATTTTAGTTTAGTATTCTTCTTCCTAATGGTCATTAAGACATTCTATCTGGAAATAGGGTAACGAATTCAGTTTTTAAATGAAACTTAATAATTGCAAGGCCTTCGGGGCGCAATCGGTTAGCGCGTTCGGCTGTTAACCGAAAGGTTGGTGGTTCGAGTCCACCCGTAGGCGTAGCTAATTCTTTAAAAATTTCAATTAACTTTTTATATATATTTTAGAAGAATGTTACCTATAATTTTTTATCGTGTTTTACCTGTCACCGTTGTCAGGATGTGTAGGTGTTGAAAATGTGGCTCTTTTACTAATTGACACGTATACTTGTACCGGTTCCTCGTTATCATAAAGGATATTAGGTTCCTAAAAAAAAGAACGGTGATTGGGGTCCACTGGTGTGCGAACGTTAGACTGTATCTCGCTATAATTCCCCATACCTCTACAAAAATATTAGTTTAGAATTTTTCTTCCTAATGGTCGGGGGCTGGTGCACGTTAAATCTGTCGTGGCCTCAAATGTCCTCACGTTGGCGTGGTGTGGAAGTTTGGAGAGTGGGGTGCCAGCTCAGGTGTAGCCTCGTTATCTGACCGTGGTTCAAAATTACGTGGTGTTGTCCTCGGATCTTTCCCTTTGGGATTAATCCCGGACCGTCACCAATAGCCCGTTGTGTTGCTCCAGTGTGACGTTAATTGAAATACCCCCACCCGCTTCCTAATGGTCATTTAGACATTCTATCTAGAAATAGGTGTAACGAATTCAGTTTTTAAATGAAACTTAACAATTGCAAGGCCTTCGTGGCGCAATCGGTTAGCGCGTTCGGCTGTTAACCGAAAGGTTGGTGGTTCGAGTTCACCCGTAGGCGAATTTAATTCTTTTAAAAATTTCAATTACCATTTCTATATATTTTAGAACAATGTTACCTACAATTTTTTATCGTGTTTTACCTGTCACCGTTGTCAGGATGTGTAGGTGTTGAAAATGTGGCTCTTTTACTAATTGACACGTATACTTGTACCGGTTCCTCGTTATCATAAAGGATATTAGGTTCCTAAAAAAAGGATGGTGATTGGGGTCCTCTGGTGTGCGAACGTTAGACTTTATCTCGCTATAATTCCCCATACCTCTACAAAAATATTAGTTTAGAATTTTTCTTCCTAATGGTCATTAAGACATTCTATCTAGAAATAGGTGTAACGAATTCAGTTTTTAAATGAAACTTAATAATTGCAAGTTCTTCGTGGCGCAATCGGTTAGCGCGTTCGACTGTTAACCGAAAGGTTGGTGGTTCGAGTCCACCCGTTGGCGAAGCTAATTCTTTTAAAAATTTCAATTACCATTTCTATATATTTTAGAACAATGTTACCTATAATTTTTTATCGTGTTTTACCTGTCACCGTTGTCAGGATGTGTAGGTGTTGAAAATGTGGCTCTTTTACTAATTGACACGTATACTCTTGTACCGGTTCCTCGTTATCATAAAGGATATTAGGTTCCTAAAAAAAGGATGGTGATTGGGGTCCACTGGTGTGCGAACGTTAGACTTTATCTCGCTATAATTCCACATACCTCTACAAAAATATTAGTTTAGAATTTTTCTTCCTAACGGTCATTTAGACATTCTATCTAGAAATAGGTGTAAGGAATTCAGTTTTTAAATGAAACTTAACAATTGCAAGGCCTTCGTGGCGCAATCGGTTAGCGCGTTCGGCTGTTAACCGAAAGGTTGGTGGTTCGAGTCCACCCGTAGGCGAAGCTGATTCTTTTAAAAATTTCAATGAACATTTTCTATATATTTTAGAACAATGTTACCTATAATTTTTTATCGTGTTTTACCTGTCACCGTTGTCAGGATGTGTAGTTGTTGAAAATGTGGCTCTTTTACAAATTGCCACGTATACTTGTACCGGTTCCTCGTTATCATAAAGGATATTAGGTTCCTAAAAAAAAGGACGGTGATTGGGGTCCACTGGTGTGCGAACGTTAGACTGTATCTCGCTATAATTCCCCATACCTCTACAAAAATATTTGTTTAGAATTTTTCTTCCTAATGGTTATTCAGACATTCTATCTAGAAATAGGTGTAACGAATTCAGTTTTTAAATGAAACTTAACCATTGCAAGGCCTTCGTGGCGCAATCGGTTAGCGCGTTCGGCTGTTAACCGAAAGGTTGGTGGTTCGAGTTCACCCGTAGGCGAATTTAATTCTTTTAAAAATTTCAATTACCATTTCTATATATTTTAGAACAATGTTACCTACAATTTTTTATCGTGTTTTACCTGTCACCGTTGTCAGGATGTGTAGGTGTTGAAAATGTGGCTCTTTTACTAATTGACACGTATACTTGTACCGGTTCCTCGTTATCATAAAGGATATTAGGTTCCTTAAAAAATTATGGTCATTGGGGTCCTCTGGTGAGCGAACGTTAGACTTTATCTCGCATTAATTCCCCATACCTCTACAAAAATATTAGTTTAGTATTCTTCTTCCTAATGGTCATTAAGACATTCTATCTGGAAATAGGGTAACGAATTCAGTTTTTAAATGAAACTTAATAATTGCAAGGCTTTCGTGGCGCAATCGGTTAGCGCGTTCGGCTGTTAACCGAAAGGTTGGTGGTTCGAGTCCACCCGTAGGCGAAGCTAATTCAATTATCTCTTTTATATATATTTTAGAACAATGTTACCGAAAATTTTTTATCGTGTTTTACCTGTCACCGTTGTCAGGATGTGTAGGTGATGAAAATGTGGCTCTTTTAGTAATTGACACGTATACTTGTACCGGTTCCTCGTTATCATAAAGGATTTTAGGTTCCTAAAATAATTATGGTTATTGGGGTCCTCTGGTGTGCGAACGTTAGACTTTATCTCGCTATAATTCCCCATACCTTTACAAAAATATTAGTTTAGAATTTTTCTTCCTAATGGTCATTAAGACATTCTATCTAGAAATAGGTGTAACGAATTAAGTTTTTAAATGAAACTTGAAAATTCCAAGGCCTTCGTGGCGCAATCGGTTAGCGCGTTCGGCTGTTAACCGAAAGGTTGGTGGTTCGAGTCCACCCGTAGGCGAAGCTAATTCTTTTTAAAATTTCAATGAACTTTTTATATATATTTTAGAACAATGTTACCTATAATTTTTTATCGTGTTTTACCTGTCACCGTTGTCAGTATGTGTATGTGTTGAAAATATGGCCCCTTTACTAATTGACACGTATACTTGTACCGGTTCCTCGTTTTAATAAAGGATATTAGGTTCCTAAAAAAAGGATGGTGATTGGGGTTCACTGGTGTGCGAACGTTAGACTCTATCTCGCTATAATTCCCCTACCTCTACAAAAATATAAGTTTAGAATTCTTCTTCCTAATGGTCATTAAGACATTCTATCTAGAAATAGGTGTAACGAAATCAGTTTTTAAATGAAACTTAACAATTGCAAGGCCTTCGTGGCGCAATCGGTTAGCGCGTTCGGCTGTTAACCGAAAGGTTGGTGGTTCGAGTTCACCCGTAGGCGAAGCTAATTCTTTTAAAAATTTCAATTACCATTTCTATATATTTTAGAACAATGTTACCTATAATTTTTTATCGTGTTTTACCTGTCACCGTTGTCAGGATGTGTAGGTGTTGAAAATGTGGCTCTTTTACTAATTGACACGTATACTTGTACCGGTTCCTCGTTATCATAAAGGATATTAGGTTCCTAAAAAAAAGGATGGTGATTGGGGTCCACTGGTGTGCGAACGTTAGACTGTATCTCGCTATAATTCCCCATACCTCTACAAAAATATTAGTTTAGAATTTTTCTTCCTAATGGTCATTAAGACATTCTATCTAGAAATAGGTGTAACGAATTAAGTTTTTAAATGAAACTTGAAAATTGCAAGGCCTTCGTGGCGCAATCTGTTAGCGCGTTCGGCTGTTAACCGAAAGCTTGGTGGTTCGAGTCCACCCGTAAGCGAAGCTAATTCTTATGAAAATTTCAATGAACTTTTTCTATATATTTTAGAACAATGTTACCTATAATTTTTTATCGTGTTTTACCTGTCACCGTTGTCAGGATGTGTAGGTGTTGAAAATATGGCTCTTTTACTAATTGACACGTATACTGGTACCGGTTCCTCGTTATCATAAAGGATATTAGGTTCCTAAAAAAAAGGATGGTGATTGGGGTCCACTGGTGTGCGAACGTTAGACTTTATCTCGCTATAATTCCCCATATCTCGACAAAAATATTAGTTTCGAATTTTTCTTCCTAATGGTCATTAAGACATTCTATCTAGAAATAGGTGTAACGAATTCATCTTTTAAATGAAACTTGGTAATTGCAAGGCCTTCGTGGCGCAATCGGTTAGCGCATTCGGCTGTAAACCGAAAGGTTGGTGGTTCGAGTCCACCCGTAGGCGAAGCTAATTCTTTTAAAAATTTCAATTAACATTTTCTATATATTTTAGAACAATGTTACCTATAATTTTTTATCGTGTATTACCTGTTACCGTTGTCAGGATGTGTAGGTGTTGAAAATGTGGCTCTTTTAATGTAATGACACGTATACTGTCAATTAGTAAAAGAGCCACATTTATTATACTGGTTTATACTACTATTACTATTAAACTATTATATACTACTATACTACTATTTATACTGGTACCGGTTCTTCGTTATCATAAAGGATATTAGGTTCCTAAAAAAAAGGACGGTGATTGGGGTCCACTTGTGTGCGAACGTTAGACTCTATCTCGCTATAATTCCCCATACCTCTACATAAATATTAGTTTAGTATTCTTCTTCCTAATGGTCATTAAGACATTCTATCTGGAAATAGGGTAACGAATTCAGTTTTTAAATGAAACTTAATAATTGCAAGGCCTTCGTCGCGCAATCGGTTAGCGCGTTCGGCTGTTAACCGATAGGTTGGTGGTTCGAGTCCACCCGTAGGCGAAGCTAATTCAATTATCTCTTTTCTATATATTTTAGAACAATGTTACCGATAATTTTTTATCGTGTTTTACCTGTCACCGTTGTCAGGATGTGTACGTGTTGAAAATGTGGCTCTTTTACTATTTGACACGTATACTTGTACCGGTTCCTCGTTATCATAAAGGATATTAGGTTCCTAAAAAAATTATGGTTATTGGGGTCCTCTGGTGTGCGAACGTTAGACTTTATCTCGCTATAATTCCCCATACCTCTACAAAAATATTAGTTTAGAATTTTTCTTCCTAATGGTCATTAAGACATTCTATCTAGAAATAGGTGTAACGAATTAAGTTTTTAAATGAAACTTGAAAATTCCAAGGCCTTCGTGGCGCAATCGGTTAGCGCGTTCGGCTGTTAACCGAAAGGTTGGTGGTTCGAGTCCACCCGTAGGCGAAGCTAATTCTTTTAAAAATTTCAATGAACTTTTTATATATATTTTAGAACAATGTTACCTATAATTTTTTATCGTGTTTTACCTGTCACCGTTGTCAGGATGTGTATGTGTTGAAAATATGGCCCCTTTACTAATTGACACGTATACTTGTACCGGTTCCTCGTTTTAATAAAGGATATTAGGTTCCTAAAAATAGGATGGTGATTGGGGTTCACTGGTGTGCGAACGTTAGACTCTATCTCGCTATAATTCCCCTACCTCTACAAAAATATTAGTTTAGAATTCTTCTTCCTAATGGTCATTAAGACATTCTATCTAGAAATAGGTGTAACGAATTCAGTTTTTAAATGAAACTTAACAATTGCAAGGCCTTCGTGGCGCAATCGGTTAGCGCGTTCGGCTGTTAACCGAAAAGTTGGTGGTTCGAGTCCACCCGTAGGCGAAGCTAATTCTTTTAAAAATTTCAATGAACTTTTTATATATATTTTAGAACAATGTTACCTATAATTTTTTATCGTGTTTTACCTGTCACCGTTGTCAGGATGTGTAGGTGTTGAAAATGTGGCTCTTTTAGTAATTGACACGTATACTTGTACCGGTTCCTCGTTATCATAAAGGATATTAGGTTCCTAAAAAAATTATGGTGATTGGGGTCCACTGGTGTGGGAACGTTAGACTTTATCTCGCTATAATTCCCCATACCTCTACAAAAATATTAGTTTAGAATTTTTCTTCCTAATGGTCATTAAGACATTCTATCTAGAAATAGGTGTAACGAATTCAGTTTTTAAATGAAACTTAATAATTGCAAGTTCTTCGTGGCGAAATCGGTTAGCGCGTTCGGCTGTTAACCGATAGGTTGGTGGTTCGAGTCCACCCGTAGGCGAAGCTAATTCTTTTAAAAATTTCAATTAACTTCTTCTATATATTTTAGAACAATGTTACCTATAATTTTTTATCGTGTTTTACCTGTCACCGTTGTCAGGATGTGTAGGTGTTGAAAATGTGGCTGTTTTACTAATTGACACGTATACTGGTACCGGTTCTTCGTTATCATAAAGGATATTAGGTTCCTAAAAAAAAGGATATTGATTAGGGTCCACTGGTGTGCGAACGCTAGACTTTATCTCGCTATAATTCCCCATACCTCTACAAAAATATTAGTTTAGAATTTTTCTTCCTAATGGTCATTCAGACATTCTATCTTGAAATAGGGTAACGAATTCAGTTTTTAAATGAAACTTAATAATTGCAAGGCCTTCGTGGCGCAATCGGTTAGCGCGTTCGGCTGTTAACCGAAAGGTTGGTGGTTCGAGTCCACTCGTAGGCGAAGCTAATTCTTTTAAAAATTTCAACTAACTTTTTTTATATATTTTAGAACAATGTTACCTATAATTTTTTATCGTGTTTTACCTGTCACCCTGTTCAGGATGTGTAGGTGTTGAAAATGTGGCCCCTTTACTAATTGACACGTATATTGTACCGGTTCCTCGTTATCATAAAGGTTATTAGGTTCCTAAAAAAAGGATGGTGATTGGGGTCCACTGGTGTGCGAACGTTAGACTCTATCTCGCTATAATTCCCCATACCTCTACAAAAATATCAGTTTAGAATTCTTCTTCCTAATGGTCATTAAGACATTCTATCTAGAAATAGGTGTAACGAATTCAGTTTTTAAATGAAACTGAACAATTGCAAGACCTTCGTGGCGCAATCGGTTAGCGCGTTCGGCTGTTAACCGAAAGGTTGGTGGTTCGAGTCCAACCGTAGGCGAAGCTAATTCTTATGAAAATTTCAATGAACTTTTTCTATATATTTTAGAACAATGTTACCTATAATTTTTTATCGTGTTTTACCTGTCACCGTTGTCAGGATGTGTAGGTGTTGAAAATGTGGCTCTTTTACTAATTGACACGTATACTTGTACCGGTTCCTCGTTATCATAAAGGATATTAGGTTCCTAAAAAAATTATGGTGATTGGGGACCTCTGGTGTGCGAACGTTAGACTTTATCTCGCTATAATTCCCCATACCTCTACAAAAATATTAGTTTAGAATTTTTCTTCCTAATGGTCATTAAGACATTCTATCTAGAAATAGGGTAACGAATTCAGTTTTTAAATGAAATTTAATAATTGCAAGGCCTTCGTGGCGCAATCGGTTAGCTCATTCGGCTGTTAACCGAAAGGTTGGTGGTTCGAGTCCACCCGTAGGCGAAGCTAATTCTTTAAAAAATTTCAATTAACTTTTTCTATATATTTTAGAACAATGTTACCGATAATTTTTTATCGTGTTTTACCTGTGTCACCGTTGTCAGGATGTGTAGGTGTTGAAAATGTGAATGTTTTACTAATTGACACGTATACTGGTACCGGTTCCTCGTTATCATAAAGGATATTAGGTTCCTAAAAAAAGGATGGTGATTGGGGTCCACTGGTGTGCGAACGTTAGACTGTATCTCGCTATAATTCCCCATACCTCTAGAAAAATATTAGTTTAGAATTTTTCTTCCTAATGGTCATTCAGACATTCTATCTTGAAATAGGGTAACGAATTCAGCTTTTAAATGAAACTTAATAATTGCAAGGCCTTCGTGGCGCAATCGGTTAGCGTGTTCGGCTGTTAACCGAAAGGTTGGTGGTTCGAGTCCACCCGTAGGCGAAGCTAATTCTTTTAAAAATTTCAATTACCATTTCTATATATTTTAGAACAATGTTACCTATAATTTTTTATCGTGTTTTACCTGTCATCGTTGTCAGGATGTGCAGGTGTTGAAAATGTGGCTCTTTTACTAATTGACACGTATACTTGTACCGGTTCCTCGTTATCATAAAGGATATTAGGTTCCTAAAAGAAAGGATGGTGATTGGGGTTCACTGGTGTGCGAACGTTAGACTTTATCTCGCTATAATTCCCCATACCTCGACAAAAATATTAGTTTAGAATTTTTCTTCCTAATGGTCATTAAGACATTCTATCTAGAAATAGGTGTAACGAATTCAGTTTTTAAATGAAACGTAATAATTCCAAGGCATTCGTGGCGCATTCGGTTAGCGCGTTCGGCTGTTAACCGAAAGGTTGGTGGTTCGAGTCCAACCGTAGGCGAAGCTAATTCTTATGAAAATTTCAATGAACATTTTCTATATATTTTAGAACAATGTTACCTATAATTTTTTATCGTGTTTTACCTGTCACCGTTGTCAGGATGTGTAGGTGTTGAAAATGTGGCTCTTTTACTAATTGACACGTATACTTGTACCGGTTCCTCGTTATCATAAAGGATATTAGGTTCCTAAAAAAATTATGGTGATTGGGGTCCACTGGTGTGGGAACGTTCGACTTTATCTCGCTATAATTCCCCATACCTCAACAAAAATATTAGTTTAGAATTTTTCTTCCTAATGGTCATTAAGACATTCTATCTAGAAATATTGTAACGAATTCAGTTTTTAAATGAAACTTAATAATTGCAAGGCCTTCGTGGCGCAATCGGTTAGCGCGTTCGGCTGTTGACCGAAAGGTTGGTGGTTCGAGTCCACTCGTAGGCGAAGCTAATTCTTTTAAAAATTTCAACTAACTTTTTTTATATATTTTAGAACAATGTTACCTATAATTTTTTATCGTGTTTTACCTGTCACCCTGTTCAGGATGTGTAGGTGTTGAAAATGTGGCCCCTTTACTAATTGACACGTATATTGTACCGGTTCCTCGTTATCATAAAGGTTATTAGGTTCCTAAAAAAAGGATGGTGATTGGGGTCCACTGGTGTGCGAACGTTAGACTCTATCTCGCTATAATTCCCCATACCTCTACAAAAATATCAGTTTAGAATTCTTCTTCCTAATGGTCATTAAGACATTCTATCTAGAAATAGGTGTAACGAATTCAGTTTTTAAATGAAACTGAACAATTGCAAGACCTTTGTGGCGCAATCGGTTAGCGCGTTCGGCAGTTAACCGAAAGGTTGGTGGTTCGAGTCCAACCGTAGGCGAAGCTAATTCTTATGAAAATTTCAATGAACTTTTTCTATATATTTTAGAACAATGTTACCTATAATTTTTTATCGTGTTTTACCTGTCACCGTTGTCAGGATGTGTAGGTGTTGAAAATGTGGCTCTTTTACTAATTGACACGTATACTTGTACCGGTTCCTCGTTATCATAAAGGATATTAGGTTCCTAAAAAAAGGATGGTGATTGGGGTCCACTGGTGTGCGAACGTTAGACTGTATCTCGCTATAATTCCCCATACCTCTACAAAAATATTAGTTTAGAATTTTTCTTCCTAACGGTCATTAAGACATTATCTAGAAATAGGTGTAACGAATTCAGTTTTTAAATGAAACTGAACAATTGAAAGGCCTTCGTGGCGCAATCGGTTAGCGCGTTCGGCTGTTAACCGAAAGGTTGGTGGTTCGAGTCCACCCGTAGGCGAAGCTAATTCTTTTAAAAATTTCAATGAACTTTTTCTATATATTTTAGAACAATGTTACCTATAATTTTTTATCGTGTTTTACCTGTCACCGTTGTCAGGATGTGTAGGTGTTGAAAATGTGGCTCTTTTACTAATTGACACGTATACTTGTACCGGTTTCTCGTTATCATAAAGGATATTAGGTTCCTAAAAAAATTATGGTGATTGGGGTCCTCTGGTGTGCGAACGTTAGACTTTATCTCGCTATAATTCCCCATACCTCTACAAAAATATTAGTTTAGAATTTTTCTTCCTAATGGTCATTAAGACATTCTATCTAGAAATAGGGTAACGAATTCAGTTTTTAAATGAAATTTAATAATTGCAAGGCCTTCGTGGCGCAATCGGTTAGCGCATTCGGCTGTTAACCGAAAGGTTGGTGGTTCGAGTCCACCCGTAGGCGAAGCTAATTCTTTTAAAAATTTCAATTAACTTTTTCTATATATTTTAGAACAATGTTACCGATAATTTTTTATCGTGTTTTACCTGTCACCGTTGTCAGGATGTGTAGGTGTTGAAAATGTGGCTCTTTTACTAATTGACACGTATACTTGTACCGGTTCGTCGTTATCATAAAGGATATTAGGTTCCTAAAAAAAAGGATGGTGATTGGGGTCCACTGGTGTGCGAACGTTAGGCTTTATCTCGCTATAATTCCCCATACCTCGTCAAAAATATTAGTTTAGAATTTTTCTTCCTAATGGTCATTAAGACATTCTATCTAGAAATAGGTGTAATGAATTCAGTTTTTAAATGAAACTTAATAATTGCAAGGCCTTCGTGGCGCAATCGGTTAGCGCGTTCGGCTGTTAACCGAAAGGTTGGTGGTTCGAGTCCACCCGTAGGCGAAGCTAATTCTTTTCAAAATTTCAATGAACTTTTTCTATATATTTTAGAACAATGTTACCTATAATTTTTTATCGTGTTTTACCTGTCACCGTTGTCAGGATGTGTAGGTGTTGAAAATGTGGCTCTTTTACTAATTGACACGTATACTTGTACCGGTTCCTCGTTATCATAAAGGATATTAGGTTCCTAAAAAAAGGATGGTGATTGGGGTCCACTGGTGTGCGAACGTTAGACTGTATCTCGCTATAATTCCCCATACCTCGACAAAAATATTAGTTTAGAATTTTTCTTCCTAATGGTCATTCAGACATTCTATCTTGAAATAGGGTAACGAATTCAGCTTTTAAATGAAACTTAATAATTGCAAGGCCTTCGTGGCGCAATCGGTTAGCGTGTTCGGCTGTTAACCGAAAGGTTGGTGGTTCGAGTCCACCCGTAGGCGAAGCTAATTCTTTTAAAAATTTCAATGAACTTTTTCTATATATTTTAGAACAATGTTACCTATAATTTTTTATCGTGTTTTACCTGTCACCGTTGTCAGGATGTGTAGGTGTTGAAAATGTGGCTCTTTTACTAATTGACACGTATACTTGTACCGGTTCCTCGTTATCATAAAGGATATTATGTTCCTAAAAATAAGGATGGTGATTGGGGTCCACTGGTGTGCGAACGTTAGACTTTATCTCGCTATAATTCCCCATACCTCTACAAAAATATTAGTTTAGAATTTTTCTTCCTAATGGTCATTAAGACATTCTATCTAGAAATAGGTTTAACGAATTAAGTTTTTAAATGAAACTTAATAATTGCAAGTTCTTCGTGGCGCAATCGGTTAGCGCGTTCGGCTGTTAACCGATAGGTTGGTGGTTCGAGTCCACCCGTAGGCGAAGCTAATTCTTTTAAAAATTTCAATTAACTTCTTCTATATATTTTAGAACAATGTTACCTATAATTTTTTATCGTGTTTTACCTGTCACCGTTGTCAGGATGTGTAGGTGTTGAAAATGTGGCTCTTTTACTAATTGACACGTATACTTGTACCGGTTCCTCGTTATCATAAAGGTTATTAGGTTCCTAAAAAAAGGATGGTGATTGGGGTCCACTGGTGTGCGAACGTTAGACTCTATCTCGCTATAATTCCCCATACCTCTACAAAAATATCAGTTTAGAATTCTTCTTCCTAATGGTCATTAAGACATTCTATCTAGAAATAGGTGTAATGAATTCAGTTTTTAAATGAAACTTATTAATTGCAAGGCCTTCGTGGCGCAATCGGTTAGCGCGTTCGGCTGTTAACCGAAAGGTTGGTAGTTCGAGTCCACCCGTAGGCGAAGCTAATTCTTTTAAAAATTTCAATGAACTTTTTCTATATATTTTAGAACAATGTTACCTATAATTTTTTATCGTGTTTTACCTGTCACCGTTGTCAGGATGTGTAGGTGTTGAAAATGTGGCTCTTTTACTAATTGACACGTATACTTGTACCGGTTCGTCGTTATCATAAAGGATATTAGGTTCCTAAAAAAAAGGATGGTGATTGTTGTCCACTGGTGTGCGAACGTTAGGCTTTATCTCGCTATAATTCCCCATACCTCGACAAAAATATTAGTTTAGAATTTTTCTTCCTAATGGTCATTAAGACATTCTATCTAGAAATAGGTGTAATGAATTCAGTTTTTAAATGAAACTTAATAATTGCAAGGCCTTCGTGGCGCAATCGGTTAGCGCGTTCGGCTGTTAACCGAAAGGTTGGTGGTTCGAGTCCACCCGTAGGCGAAGCTAATTCTTTTAAAAATTTCAATGAACTTTTTCTATATATTTTAGAACAATGTTACCTATAATTTTTTATCGTGTTTTACCTGTCACCGTTGTCAGGATGTGTAGGTGTTGAAAATGTGGCTCTTTTACTAATTGGCACGTATACTTGTACCGGTTCCTCGTTATCATAAAGGATATTAGGTTCCTAAAAAAAAGGATGGTGATTGGTGTCCACTGGTGTGCGAACGTTAGACTTTATCTCGCTATAATTCCCCATACATCGACAAAAATATTAGTTTAGAATTTTCTTCCTAATGGTCATTAAGACATTCTATCTAGAAATAGGTGTAACGAATTAAGTTTTTAAATGAAACTTAACAATTGCAAGGCCTTCGTGGCGCAATCGGTTAGCGCGTTCGGCTGTTAACCGAAATTTGGTGCTTCGAGTCCACCCGTAGACAAAGCTAATTCTTTTAAAAATTTCAATTAACTTTTTATATATATTTTAGAACAATGTTACCTATAATTTTTTATCGTGTTTTACCTGTCACCGTTGTCAGGATGTGTAGGTGTTGAAAATGTGACTCTTTTACTAATTGACACGTATACTTGTACCGGTTCCTCGTTATCATAAAGGATATTAGGTTCCTAAAAAAAAGGATGGTGATTGGGGTCCACTGGTGTGCGAACGTTAGACTTTATCTCGCTATAATTCCCCATACCTCGACAAAAATATTAGTTCAGAATTTTTCTTCCTAATGGTCATTAAGACATTCTATCTAGAAATAGGTGTAACGAATTCAGTTTTTAAATGAAACGTAATAATACCAAGTCATTCGTGGCGCATTCAGTTAGCGCGTTCGGCTGTTAACCGAAAGGTTGGTGGTTCGAGTCCACCCGTAGGCGAAGCTAATTCCTTTAAAAATTTCAATTAATTTTTCTATATATTTTAGAACAATGTTACCTATAATTTTTTTATCGTGTTTTACCTGTCACCGTGTTCAGGATGTGTAGGTGTTGAAAATGTGGCTCTTTTACTAATTGACACGTATACTTGTACCGGTTCCTCGTTATCATAAAGGATATTAGGTTCCTAAAAAAAAGGATGATGATTGGGGTCCACTGGTGTGCGAACGTTAGACTTTATCTCGCTATAATTCCCCATACCTCGACAAAAATATTAGTTTAGAATTTTCCTTCCTAATGGTCATTCAGACATTCTATCTTGAAATAGGGTAACGAATTCAGTTTTTAAATGAAATTTAATAATTGCAAGGCCTTCGTGGCGCAATCGGTTAGCGCATTCGGCTGTTAACCGAAAGGTTGGTGGTTCGAGTCCACCCGTAGGCGAAGCTAATTCTTTTAAAAATTTCAATTAATATTTTCTATATATTTTAGAACAATGTTACCGATAATTTTTTATCGTTTTTTACCTGTCACCGTTGTCAGGATGTGTAGGTGTTGAAAATGTGAATGTTTTACTAATTGACACGTATACTGGTACCGGTTCTTCGTTATCATAAAGGATATTAGGTTCCCAAAAAAAAGGATATTGATTGGGGTCCACTGGTGTGCGAACGTTAGACTTTATCTCGCTATAATTCCCCATACCTCGACAAAAATATTAGTTTAGAATTTTTCTTCCTAATGGTCATTAAGACATTCTATCTAGAAATAGGTGTAATGAATTCAGTTTTTAAATGAAACTTAATAATTGCAAGGCCTTCGTGGCGCAATCGGTTAGCGCGTTCGGCTGTTAACCGAAAGGTTGGTGGTTCGAGTCCACCAGTAGGCGAAGCTAATTCTTTTAAAAATTTCAATGAACTTTTTCTATATATTTTAGAACAATGTTACCTATAATTTTTTATCGTGTTTTACCTGTCACCGTTGTCAGGATGTGTAGGTGTTGAAAATGTGGCTCTTTTACTAATTGGCACGTATACTTGTACCGGTTCCTCGTTATCATAAAGGATATTAGGTTCCTAAAAAAAAGGACGGTGATTGAGGTCCACTGGTGTGCGAACGTTAGACTTTATCTCGCTATAATTCCCCATACATCGACAAAAATATTAGTTTAGAATTTTCTTCCTAATGGTCATTAAGACATTCTATCTAGAAATAGGTGTAACGAATTAAGTTTTTAAATGAAACTTGAAAATTCCAAGGCCTTCGTGGCGCAATCGGTTAGCGCGTTCGGCTGTTAAACGAAAGGTTGTTGGTTCGAGTCCACCCGTAGGAAAAGCTAATTCTTTTAAAAATTTCAATGAACTTTTTCTATATATTTTAGAACAATGTTACCTATAATTTTTTATCGTGTTTTACCTGTCACCGTTGTCAGGATGTGTAGGTGTTGAAAATGTGGCTCTTTTACTAATTGACACGTATACTTGTACCGGTTCCTCGTTATCATAAAGGGTATTAGGTTCCTAAAAAAAGGATGGTGATTGGGGTCCACTGGTGTGCGAACGTTAGACTTTATCTCGCTATAATGCCCCATACCTCGACAAAAATATTAGTTTAGAATTTTCCTTCCTAATGGTCATTAAGACATTCTATCTAGAAATAGGTGTAAAGAATTCAGTTTTTAAATGAAACTTAATAATTGCAAGGCCTTCGTGGCGCAATCGGTTAGCGCGTTCGGCTGTTAACCGAAATTTGATGCTTCGAGTCCACCCGTAGACAAAGCTAATTCTTTTAAAAATTTCAATTAACTTTTTATATATATTTTAGAACAATGTTACCTATAATTTTTTATCGTGTTTTACCTGTCACCCTTGTCAGGATGTGTAGGTGTTGAAAATGTGGTTCTTTTACTAATTGACACGTATACTTGTACCGGTTCCTCGTTATCATAAAGGGTATTAGGTTCCTAAAAAAAGGATGGTGATTGGGTTCCACTGGTGTGCGAACGTTAGACTTTATCTCGCTATAATGCCCCATACCTCGACAAAAATATTAGTTTAGATTTTTTCTTCCTAATGGTCATTCAGACATTCTATCTTGAAATAGGGTAACGAATTCAGCTTTTAAATGAAACTTAATAATTGCAAGGCCTTCGTGGCGCAATCGGTTAGCGTGTTCGGCTGTTAACCGAAAGGTTGGTGGTTCGAGTCCACCCGTAGGCGAAGCTAATTCTTTAAAAATTCCAATTACCATTTCTATATATTTTAGAACAATGTTACCTATAATTTTTTATCGTGTTTTACCTGTCATCGTTGTCAGGATGTGCAGGTGTTGAAAATGTGGCTCTTTTACTAATTGACACGTATACTTGTACCGGTTCCTCGTTATCATAAAGGATATTAGGTTCCTAAAAATAAGGATGGTGATTGGGGTCCACTGGTGTGCGAACGTTAGACTTTATCTCGCTATAATTCCCCATACCTCTACAAAAATATTAGTTTAGAATTTTTCTTCCTAATGGTCATTAAGACATTCTATCTAGAAATAGGTTTAACGAATTAAGTTTTTAAATGAAACTTAAAAATTGCAAGCCCTTCGTGGCGCAATCGGTTAGCGCGTTCGGCTGTTAACCGTAAGGTTGCTGGTTCGAGTCCACCCGTAGGCGAAGCTAATTCTTTTAAAAATTTCTATTAATTTTTCTATATATTTTAGAACAATGTTACCTATAATTTTTTTATCGTGTTTTACCTGTCACCGTGTTCAGGATGTGTAGGTGTTGAAAATGTGGCTCTTTTACTAATTGACACGTATACTTGTACCGGTTCGTCGTTATCATAAAGGATATTAGGTTCCTAAAAAAAAGGATGGTGATTGGGGTCCACTGGTGTGCGAACGTTAGACTTTATCTCGCTATAATTCCCCATACCTCGACAAAAATATTAGTTTAGAATTTTTCTTCCTAATGGTCATTAAGACATTCTATCTAGAAATAGGTGTAATGAATTCAGTTTTTAAATGAAACTTAATAATTGCAAGGCCTTCGTGGCGCAATCGGTTAGCGCTTTCGGCTGTTAACCGAAAGGTTGGTGGTTCGAGTCCACCAGTAGGCGAAGCTAATTCATTTAAAAATTTCAATTACATTTTTATATATATTTTAGAACAATGTTACCTATAATTTTTTATCGTGTTTTACCTGTCACCGTTGTCAGGATGTGTAGGTGTTGAAAATGTGGCTCTTTTACTAATTGGCACGTATACTTGTACCGGTTCCTCGTTATCATAAAGGATATTAGGTTCCTAAAAAAAAGGATGGTGATTGGTGTCCACTGGTGTGCGAACGTTAGACTTTATCTCGCTATAATTCCCCATACATCGACAAAAATATTAGTTTAGAATTTTCTTCCTAATGGTCATTAAGACATTCTATCTAGAAATAGGTGTAACGAATTAAGTTTTTAAATGAAACTTGAAAATTCCAAGGCCTTCGTGGCGCAATCGGTTAGCGCGTTCGGCTGTTAAACGAAAGGTTGTTGGTTCGAGTCCACCCGTAGGAAAAGCTAATTCTTTTAAAAATTTCAATGAACTTTTTCTATATATTTTAGAACAATGTTACCTATAATTTTTTATCGTGTTTTACCTGTCACCGTTGTCAGGATGTGTAGGTGTTGAAAATGTGGCTCTTTTACTAATTGACACGTATACTTGTACCGGTTCCTCGTTATCATAAAGGGTATTAGGTTCCTAAAAAAAGGATGGTGATTGGGGTCCACTGGTGTGCGAACGTTAGACTTTATCTCGCTATAATGCCCCATACCTCGACAAAAATATTAGTTTAGAATTTTCCTTCCTAATGGTCATTAAGACATTCTATCTAGAAATAGGTGTAATGAATTCAGTTTTTAAATGAAACTTAATAATTGCAAGGCCTTCGTGGCGCAATCGGTTAGCGCGTTCGGCTGTTAACCGAAATTTGGTGCTTCGAGTCCACCCGTAGACAAAGCTAATTCTTTTAAAAATTTCAATTAACTTTTTATATATATTTTAGAACAATGTTACCTATAATTTTTTATCGTGTTTTACCTGTCACCGTTGTCAGGATGTGTAGGTGTTGAAAATGTGGCTCTTTTACTAATTGAAACGTATACTTGTACCGGTTCCTCGTTATCATAAAGGGTATTAGGTTCCTAAAAAAAGGATGGTGATTGGGGTCCACTGGTGTGCGAACGTTAGACTTTATCTCGCTATAATGCCCCATACCTCGACAAAAATATTAGTTTAGATTTTTTCTTCCTAATGGTCATTCAGACATTCTATCTTGAAATAGGGTAACGAATTCAGCTTTTAAATGAAACTTAATAATTGCAAGGCCTTCGTGGCGCAATCGGTTAGCGTGTTCGGCTGTTAACCGAAAGGTTGGTGGTTCGAGTCCACCCGTAGGCGAAGCTACTCCTTTAAAAATTTCAATTACCATTTCTATATATTTTAGAACAATGTTACCTATAATTTTTTATCGTGTTTTACCTGTCATCGTTGTCAGGATGTGCAGGTGTTGAAAATGTGGCTCTTTTACTAATTGACACGTATACTTGTACCGGTTCCTCGTTATCATAAAGGATATTAGGTTCCTAAAAATAAGGATGGTGATTGGGGTCCACTGGTGTGCGAACGTTAGACTTTATCTCGCTATAATTCCCCATACCTCTACAAAAATATTAGTTTAGAATTTTTCTTCCTAATGGTCATTAAGACATTCTATCTAGAAATAGGTTTAACGAATTAAGTTTTTAAATGAAACTTAAAAATTGCAAGCCCTTCGTGGCGCAATCGGTTAGCGCGTTCGGCTGTTAACCGTAAGGTTGCTGGTTCGAGTCCACCCGTAGGCGAAGCTAATTCTTTTAAAAATTTCTATTAATTTTTCTATATATTTTAGAACAATGTTACCTATAATTTTTTTATCGTGTTTTACCTGTCACCGTGTTCAGGATGTGTAGGTGTTGAAAATGTGGCTCTTTTACTAATTGACACGTATACTTGTACCGGTTCCTCGTTATCATAAAGGATATTAGGTTCCTAAAAAAAAGGATGATGATTGGGGTCCACTGGTGTGCGAACGTTAGACTTTATCTCGCTATAATTCCCCATACCTCGACAAAAATATTAGTTTAGAATTTTACTTCCTAATGGTCATTAAGACATTCTATCTAGAAATAGGTGTAACGAATTCAGTTTTTAAATGAAACTTAATAATTGCAACTCCTTCGTGGCGCAATCGGTTAGCGCGTTCGGCTGTTAACCGAAAGGTTGGTGGTTCGAGTCCACCCGTAGGCGAAGCTAATTCTTTTAAAAATTTCAATGAACTTTTTCTATATATTTTAGAACAATGTTACCTATAATTTTTTATCGTGTTTTACCTGTCACCGTTGTCAGGATGTGTAGGTGTTGAAAATGTGGCTCTTTTACTAATTGGCACGTATACTTGTACCGGTTCCTCGTTATCATAAAGGATATTAGGTTCCTAAAAAAAAGGATGGTGATTGGTGTCCACTGGTGTGCAAACGTTAGACTTTATCTCGCTATAATTCCCCATACCTCTAGAAAAATATTAGTTTAGAATTTTTCTTCCTAATGGTCATTCAGACATTCTATCTTGAAATAGGGTAACGAATTCAGCTTTTAAATGAAACTTAATAATTGCAAGTCCTTCGTGGCGCAATCGGTTAGCGTGTTCGGCTGTTTACCGAAAGGTTGGTGGTTCGAGTCAACCCGAAGGCGAAGCTAATTCTTTTAAAAATTTCAATGAACTTTTTCTATATATTTTAGAACAATGTTACCTATAATTTTTTATCGTGTTTTACCTGTCACCGTTGTCAGGATGTGTAGGTGTTGAAAATGTGGCTCTTTTACTAATTGACACGTATACTTGTACCGGTTCCTCGTTATCATAAAGGATATTAGGTTCTTAAAAATAAGGATGGTGATTGGGGTCCACTGGTGTGCGAACGTTAGACTTTATCTCGCTATAATTCCCCATACCTCTACAAAAATATTAGTTTAGAATTTTTCTTCCTAATGGTCATTAAGACATTCTATCTAGAAATAGGTTTAACGAATTAAGTTTTTAAATGAAACTTAAAAATTGCAAGGCCTTCGTGGCGCAATCGGTTAGCGCGTTCGGCTGATAACCGTAAGGTTGCTGGTTCAAGTCCACCCGTAGGCGAAGCTAATTCTTTTAAAAATTTCAATTAATTTTTCTATATATTTTAGAACAATGTTACCTATAATTTTTTTATCGTGTTTTACCTGTCACCGTGTTCAGGATGTGTAGGTGTTGAAAATGTGGCTTTTTTACTAATTGACACGTATACTTGTACCGGTTCCTCGTTATCATAAAGGATATTAGGTTCCTAAAAAAAAGGATGATGATTGGGGTCCACTGGTGTGCGAACGTTAGACTTTATCTCGCTATAATTCCCCATACCTCGACAAAAATATTAGTTTAGAATTTTACTTCCTAATGGTCATTAAGACATTCTATCTAGAAATATGTGTAACGAATTCAGTTTTTAAATGAAACTTAATAATTGCAAGTCCTTCGTGGCGCAATCGGTTAGCGCGTTCGGCTGGTAACCGAAAGGTTGGTGGTTCGAGTCCACCCGTAGGCGAAGCTAATTCTTTTAAAAATTTCAATGAACTTTTTCTATATATTTTAGAACAATGTTACCTATAATTTTTTATCGTGTTTTACCTGTCACCGTTGTCAGGATGTGTAGGTGTTGAAAATGTGGCTCTTTTACTAATTGGCACGTATACTTGTACCGGTTCCTCGTTATCATAAAGGGTATTAGGTTCCTAAAAAAAGGATGGTGATTGGGGTCCACTGGAGTGCGAACGTTAGACTTTATCTCGCTATAATGCCCCATACCTCGACAAAAATATTAGTTTAGAATTTTCCTTCCTAATGGTCATTAAGACATTCTATCTAGAAATAGGTGTAAAGAATTCAGTTTTTAAATGAAACTTAATAATTGCAAGGCCTTCGTGGCGCAATCGGTTAGCGCGTTCGGCTGTTAACCGAAATTTGGTGCTTCGAGTCCACCCGTAGACAAAGCTAATTCTTTTAAAAATTTCAATGAACTTTTTCTACATATTTTAGAACAATGTTACCTATAATTTTTTATCGTGTTTTACCTGTCACCGTTGTCAGGATGTGTAGGTGTTGAAAATGTGGCTCTTTTACTAATTGACACGTATACTTGTACCGGTTCCTCGTTATCATAAAGGGTATTAGGTTCCTAAAAAAAGGATGGTGATTGGGGTCCACTGGTGTGCGAACGTTAGACTGTATCTCGCTATAATTCCCCATACCTCTAGAAAAATATTAGTTTAGAATTTTTCTTCCTAACGGTCATTCAGACATTCTATCTTGAAATAGGGTAACGAATTCAGCTTTTAAATGAAACTTAATAATTGCAAGGCCTTCGTGGCGCAATCGGTTAGCGCGTTCGGCTGTTAACCGAAAGGTTGGTGGTTCGAGTCCACCCGTAGGCGAAGCTAATTCTTTTAAAAATTTCAATTACCATTTCTATATATTTTAGAACAATGTTACCTATAATTTTTTATCGTGTTTTACCTGTCATCGTTGTCAGGATGTGCAGGTGTTGAAAATGTGGCTCTTTTACTAATTGACACGTATACTTGTACCGGTTCCTCGTTATCATAAAGGATATTAGGTTCCTAAAAATAAGGATGGTGATTGGGGTCCACTGGTGTGCGAACGTTAGACTTTATCTCGCTATAATTCCCCATACCTCTACAAAAATATTAGTTTAGAATTTTTCTTCCTAATGGTCATTAAGACATTCTATCTAGAAATAGGTGTAACGAATTCAGTTTTTAAATGAAACTTAATAATTGCAAGGCGTTCGTGGCGCAATCGGTTAGCGCGTTCGGCTGTTAACCGAAATTTGGTGCTTCGAGTCCAACCGTAGGCGAAGCTAATTCTTTTAAAAACTTCAATTAACTTTTTATACATATTTTAGAACAATGTTACCTATAATTTTTTATCGTGTTTTACCTGTCACCGTTGTCAGGATGTGTAGGTGTTGAAAATGTGGCTCTTTTACTAATTGACACGTATACTTGTACCGGTTCCTCGTTATCATAAAGGATATTAGGTTCCTAAAAAGAAGGATGGTGATTGGGGTCCACTGGTGTGCGAACGTTAGACTTTATCTCGCTATAATTCCCCATATCTCGACAAAAATATTAGTTTAGAATTTTTCTTCCTAATGGTCATTAAGACATTCTATCTTGAAATAGGGTAACGAATTCAGTTTTTAAATGAAACTTAATAATTGCAAGGCCTTCGTGGCGCAATCGGTTAGCGCGTTCGGCTGTTAACCGAAAGGTTGGTGGTTCGAGTCCAACCGTAGGCGGAGCTAATTCATTTAAAAATTTCAATTACATTTTTATATATATTTTAGAACAATGTTACCTATAATTTTTTATCGTGTTTTACCTGTCACCGTTGTCAGGATGTGTAGGTGTTGAAAATGTGGCTCTTTTAGTAATTGACACGTATACTTGTACCGGTTCCTCGTTATCATAAAGGATATTAGGTTCCTAAAAAAATTATGGTGATTGGGGTCCACTGGTGTGGGAACGTTAGACTTTATCTCGCTATAATTCCCCATACCTCTACAAAAATATTAGTTTAGAATTTTTCTTCCTAATGGTCATTAAGACATTCTATCTAGAAATATTGTAACGAATTCAGTTTTTAAATGAAACTTAATAATTGCAAGGCCTTCGTGGCGCAATCGGTTAGCGCGTTCGGCTGTTAACCGAAAGGTTGGTGGTTCGAGTCCACTCGTAGGCGAAGCTAATTCTTTTAAAAATTTCAACTAACTTTTTTTATATATTTTAGAACAATGTTACCTATAATTTTTTATCGTGTTTTACCTGTCACCCTGTTCAGGATGTGTAGGTGTTGAAAATGTGGCCCCTTTACTAATTGACACGTATATTGTACCGGTTCCTCGTTATCATAAAGGTTATTAGGTTCCTAAAAAAAGGATGGTGATTGGGGTCCACTGGTGTGCGAACGTTAGACTCTATCTCGCTATAATTCCCCATACCTCTACAAAAATATCAGTTTAGAATTCTTCTTCCTAATGGTCATTAAGATATTCAATCTAGAAATAGGTGTAACGAATTCAGTTTTTAAATGAAACTGAACAATTGCAAGACCTTCGTGGCGCAATCGGTTAGCGCGTTCGGCTGTTAACCGAAAGGTTGGTGGTTCGAGTCCAACCGTAGGCGAAGCTAATTCTTATGAAAATTTCAATGAACTTTTTCTATATATTTTAGAACAATGTTACCTATAATTTTTTATCGTGTTTTACCTGTCACCGTTGTCAGGATGTGTAGGTGTTGAAAATGTGGCTCTTTTACTAATTGACACGTATACTTGTACCGGTTCCTCGTTATCATAAAGGATATTAGGTTCCTAATAAAAGGATGGTGATTGGGGTCCACTGGTGTGCGAACGTTAGACTTTATCTCGCTGTAATTCCCCATACCTCTACAAAAATATTAGTTTAGAATTTTTCTTCCTAATGGTCATTAAGACATTCTATCTAGAAATAGTGTTTGAATCGGTCTCAAACCTCCAATTATAGTGCCGTGTGGGGCACATAAATGTGAAGAATATGTAAATCTTGGAATGTATAAAAGTGAAGAAAGGTGGGGATCATGATCTGATCAGACTTCTTGTTATTCTTAAAATGTATGTTTTTAAACCATAAGACTTGGCTACGTAATAAAAATTTATTTTTAATGTATAAAAACTCTGTCTTCAATCGATAAAACCCAACAATTGGTTATGGGCCTCAGACCTTAAGCTGAACCTGAATTCTGCCACTACCGGTATCCAGTATGATGGGTATTCAAGAAATGTCCATGTTTTCCTTCCCGAAGTTATCGGATTTCAACTATGCCACGTGGAAGACGGACATGAAGGTATTGCTAATTGACCGGAACTGCTGGGAATTTATCACTAAAACGGAACCTCTATTATTGGAAGATGCTCCAGAACAAGAAAAAAGAGACTATCGTTATAGGAAGCAGAGGACATACACAACTATCTACCAGGGCATAGACAGAAAATATCAAGTCTTAATTTCATCTACTGAGGACGGTAAGGAAGCCTGGGATATATTAAAGACCAACTTTGAACCAGCATCTAGAGCACGATTGGCAGGCCTTGTGGACGAGTTCTTTTCAATCCGCTACCAGTCGGAGGACGAATCCATTGGACTCTTCTGCAAACGAGTGCATGAGAAGCTGTTACAGATAAAAGAAGGTGGATTCGAAATCCCAGACCTCTTAGTTTGCTTTCAACTAATAAGACATTTGCCTCACGAATACGATAATCTGGTACAACTGCTATACAGGATGGATGACAACGAGTTCACGCTAGACAATTTGTCTAAACATTTAATAACAGAATCCAGCCGAATCGAGCTGAAGCGGAAAGACGAAGGCACAAAATTAAGTATCGTGGCCGATGCTTATGCTACAAGAAACAAGTCATCTAGATACAAGGAGACACGGGCGTCTACTCCTGATCACAGCAGATGCGTACTGGACCCTGAATTAATTCCTTCAAGACCAAGAAAGTCGACAGTTTGTCGTATGGGGCCGCGACCATTCTGCAACTACTGCAAAAAGTCGGGACATTACGAATCGAAGTGCTTCAAGAAATGCAATCGGCAGAAACCTGGTGGTGAATTATTTTATATGGAGGACAATCCAAAAACTGATCTTCAACGTGCCTATGCAGTTTCAAATTTTCCAAATGAAAGACCGAGGGAATTTCTCATTGATTCTGCTGCAACTGCCCACTTCTGTAAAGAACGCGATATGTTTACGACATTCAGAAAACTACCACCACAGAAGATCCTAGTCGGAGACAAGGACAGCACATCGGAAGTATTAGGTATGGGTGATATTCAATTTACAGTTTTAGATAGAAACCGAAATTTTGATTTAACTTTGAAAGATGTTTTATACTCACCTAATATGAGAAGAAATTTAATTAGTGGTGCTCGTATTGATCTTGTGGGAAACCAAATTAAATGGGGAAATAACAAAATGATTATTTATAATAGTTATAATAAATATTTGTTTACTGTTCCCAGAATTGGAAAATTGTATATCTTAAAAGGTTATCCCAAGATTAAAAATTATACATATGTAACTGGTTTAGATCTAGAAAAAGCCCACCGTAGGTTTTGTCATGTTAACATGCCCTTAATTGAAAATATGAGTAAAATTAATTGTGTAAAAGGAATTGAAAAACTTAATTGTAAGAATATAGATAAAAATTGTAAGATTTGTGCTATTGCTAAATCCGCTAGAATATCCTTAAAAAGAAACTATATGTACGAAAGGAAAACTAAAAATGTTTTGGAAAGGATCCATATGGATTTGTGGGGTCCTGCTCCAGTTAACTCTCTAGGTGGAAACAAATACTTTTTATCTATTATTGATGATTTT
Organism: Meta bourneti; assembly: GCA_933210815.1. Classification (NCBI taxonomy): domain Eukaryota; kingdom Metazoa; phylum Arthropoda; class Arachnida; order Araneae; family Tetragnathidae; genus Meta; species Meta bourneti. Next base: position 63,031,573 of record OW119932.1, on the reverse strand, counting down.
TCACGTAAAGTAACTGTTTATATTATTCGAAATAAGAATGAAGTTTTTGATTACTTTAAAAAATACTTGGTTAAAGCTGAAAGACAGCTAAATGTTAAGTTAAAATGTGTCCGAACTGACAATGGTTTAGAATTTTGTCACAAAGAATTTAAAAAGTTTTTAAATGATCTAGGAATAAAAATCGAAAGAACTTCAACTTATACCCCTGAACAAAATGGCATTGCAGAAAGGTTCAATAGAACAGCCATGGATTGTGTCAGAGCTATGCTTCAAGACAGTGGTTTACAACCACAATTTTGGTCAGAAGCACTTTTAGCATTTATTCATACTAAAAATAGATGCGAACACAAATTAACTGAGGGTATCTCCTAACGAAATATGGACTGGTTTCAAACCATCAGTAAAACATTTTAGAATATTTGGCTCTTTGGCATATGTTCATATTCCTAAAATACAGAGAAATAAATTGCAACCCAGAGCTAAACTTGGTATTTTGACAGGATATGGTTTGAAAACTAAAGGTTACAGAATATATATCCCAAACGAGAAGAGAATAGTTGAAACAGTCCATGTTCATATCGACGAAAGTAAGAAAGCTGTTGATGTACTATTTGGTAAAAACTTTGAGTACGTTTCTTTCGATCTTAATTCTAATATTCCTATTTATCAATCAAATGAAAATATAAAAGTAAAATCGGAAAGTGAAACTCAAGTTTTAGATTCTAAAGATTTAGTTAAAACTGAGGACTTAAAAAGTCTTAACATTTCAAATTGGCGAAGAATCGAAAAACCTAGAAATAAAAGCAATAGGATAGATGTATACTATTATTCTCCTGAAAATTTGAGAATGAGATCTTTAAATGATATTAAAAAGTACTGTACTAAAAATAAGATTAGGTTTGATCCTGTAAATTTCAATTTTAAGCCAGAAACTGAACATCCTAATGTGGATATTTCTAATGTGCCATCTACTTCTAGTGATGAATCTAACGTTTTAGAGCAGCAGCTGTACGACATGTATGATCAGTGTTACAATGTCGAAATCCCCAAAAGTTATGAAGAAACGCAAGCAAGTAAGGATAAAATTAAATGGAATACTGCCATGAATGAAGAAATTCAGATAATGAAGGATAGGCAAGTATGGAAATTAGTGGACACACCCCCAAATACAACCATAATTGGAAGTAAGTGGGTGTACAGCATAAAAATGGACGAAAACAATATACCTAAAAGGTATAAAGCTCGTCTTGTTGCTCAAGGTTTTAAGCAAAAACCCGGCATTGATTTTAAAGATATTTTTTCACCAGTTGTGAATTTTTCTATTGTTAGATTATTGTTTGTACTATTGATTTCTATGTTGGGTTGGTATCACTGTCAAGTTGACGTGAAAAGTGCATATTTATATGGATACCTTAAGGATACTATATACATGAAACAGCCAAAAGGATTTGTGCTGAAAGGATCCGAAAACAAAGTATGTCTATTGGAAAAGGCTATATATGGTCTGCATCAAAGTGGTAGAGAATGGAATTTGGAATTAGACGGTATTTTAACTAAATTAGGATTTTATCAGTTAAATTGGTGTAATTGTGTCTACAAATTTAAAGATGTAATTTTAATTGTTTATGTAGATGATATGGTTTTGTTTTCAAAAAGGGAACATTTGATAAATGAAGTAATCGAATTATTGGACAAAAAATTGGATCTTACAGTCCTAGGTAAAACTAAATATTTGTTAGGCGTAAACTTTCAAGAAATTGAAAATTCGATTTATTTACATCAAATTACCTACATTGAAAAATTAATGTCAAAATTCAAAGATCTTCCTAAAAGTTTTGTGAATTTACCTTTTAAAATTGGTTGTAACTTACCTGATAAGGTTAAAGAGGAAGATATAATTGAAAATGATTTAATGAGGAAATTTCCCTATCGTTCCTTAATAGGATGTTTATCGTTTTTGTCAGATAGATCCAGACCAGATATTGCATTTGCTGTTAATATAATGTCTCAGTTTTGTAATGGTTATACTTACAAACACTGGTCTTACGTTGTTGATATTATGAACTATGTTTTTCTTACAAAGGATTTTAAAATTAATCTTTCCAATGTAGAAAGTTCAAATTTGATTGCTTTTTCTGATGCAAATTGGGGATGTGGTCTCACAAACAGACATTCAAGCAGTGGCTATTTAATTTATTTTGGTAACATCCCAATATCATGGAAATCTTCTAAACAAAAGTGCATAGCTCTTAGCTCAATGGAATCTGAATTTATTGCACTAACCGATTGCACTAAAGAAGTTATTTGGTTTAGTAGAATTATAAATGAATTAAGTTTGTGTGATTACATAAGACCCCAAGTATATTGTGATAATCAATCTGCTATCTATTTTTCAAAAAATAGTCAGGAAAATCAGAAAACTAAACATATTGATATCAAGTACAAATTTATTCGTAAATTAATAAAAGATGAACTATTTAACGTAAATTATATTTCATCGGAAAATAATTTGGCTGACTTTTTAACAAAGCCTTTATTGTTAAATAAATTTAAAAATATTATTAGAAAAATATTTTGTTAGATTTATATAAATATATATATTGAATTGTAATACATCTGCTGAGGTTTTACAACCGATGGGGCCGCATGTTGGAATCGGTCTCAAACCTCCAATTATAGTGCCGTGTGGGGCACATAAATGTGAAGAATATGTAAATCTTGGAATGTATAAAAGTGAAGAAAGGTGGGGATCATGATCTGATCAGACTTCTTGTTATTCTTAAAATGTATGTTTTTAAACCATAAGACTTGGCTACGTAATAAAAATTTATTTTTAATGTATAAAAACTCTGTCTTCAATCGATAAAACCCAACAAATAGGGTAACGAATTCAGTTTTTAAATGAAATTTAATAATTGCAAGGCCTTCGTGGCGCAATCGGTTAGCGCATTCGTCTGTTAACCGAAAGGTTGGTGGTTCGAGTCCACCTGTAGGCGAAGCTAATTCTTTTAAAAATTTCAATTAACTTTTTCTATATATTTTAGAACAATGTTACCGATAATTTTTTATCGTGTTTTACCTGTCACCGTTGTCAGGATGTGTAGGTGTTGAAAATGTGGCTCTTTTACTAATTGACACGTATACTTGTACCGGTTCGTCGTTATCATAAAGGATATTAGGTTCCTAAAAAAAAGGATGGTGATTGGGGTCCACTGGTGTGCGAACGTTAGGCTTTATCTCGCTATAATTCCCCATACCTCGACAAAAATATTAGTTTAGAATTTTTCTTCCTAATGGTCATTAAGACATTCTATCTAGAAATAGGTGTAATGAATTCAGTTTTTAAATGAAACTTAATAATTGCAAGGCCTTCGTGGCGCAATCGGTTAGCGCGTTCGGCTGTTAACCGAAAGGTTGGTGGTTCGAGTCCACCCGTAGGCGAAGCTAATTCTTTTCAAAATTTCAATGAACTTTTTCTATATATTTTAGAACAATGTTACCTATAATTTTTTATCGTGTTTTACCTGTCACCGTTGTCAGGATGTGTAGGTGTTGAAAATGTGGCTCTTTTACTAATTGACACGTATACTTGTACCGGTTCCTCGTTATCATAAAGGATATTAGGTTCCTAAAAAAAGGATGGTGATTGGGGTCCACTGGTGTGCGAACGTTAGACTGTATCTCGCTATAATTCCCCATACCTCGACAAAAATATTAGTTTAGAATTTTTCTTCCTAATGGTCATTAAGACATTTTATCTAGAAATAGGTGTAACGAATTCAGTTTTTAAATGAAACTTAATAATTGCAAGTTCTTCGTGGCGCAATCGGTTAGCGCGTTCGGCTGTTAACCGATAGGTTGGTGGTTCGAGTCCACCCGTAGGCGAAGCTAATTCTTTTAAAAATTTCAATTAACTTCTTCTATATATTTTAGAACAATGTTACCTATAATTTTTTATCGTGTTTTACCTGTCACCGTTGTCAGGATGTGTAGGTGTTGAAAATGTGGCTCTTTTACTAATTGACACGTATACTTGTACCGGTTATTCGTTATCATAAAGGATATTAGGTTCCTAATAAAAGGATGGTGATTGGGGTCCACTGGTGTGCGAACGTTAGACTTTATCTCGCTGTAATTCCCCATACCTCTACAAAAATATTAGTTTAGAATTTTTCTTCCTAATGGTCATTAAGACATTCTATCTAGAAATAGGGTAACGAATTCAGTTTTTAAATGAAATTTAATAATTGCAAGGCCTTCGTGGCGCAATCGGTTAGCGCATTCGTCTGTTAACCGAAAGGTTGGTGGTTCGAGTCCACCCGTAGGCGAAGCTAATTCTTTTAAAAATTTCAATTAACTTTTTCTATATATTTTAGAACAATGTTACCGATAATTTTTTATCGTGTTTTACCTGTCACCGTTGTCAGGATGTGTAGGTGTTGAAAATGTGGCTCTTTTACTAATTGACACGTATACTTGTACCGGTTCGTCGTTATCATAAAGGATATTAGGTTCCTAAAAAAAAGGATGGTGATTGGGGTCCACTGGTGTGCGAACGTTAGGCTTTATCTCGCTATAATTCCCCATACCTCGACAAAAATATTAGTTTAGAATTTTTCTTCCTAATGGTCATTAAGACATTCTATCTTGAAATAGGGTAACGAATTCAGTTTTTAAATGAAACTTAATAATTGCAAGGCCTTCGTGGCGCAATCGGTTAGCGCGTTCGGCTGTTAACCGAAAGGTTGGTGGTTCGAGTCCAACCGTAGGCGGAGCTAATTCATTTAAAAATTTCAATTACATTTTTATATATATTTTAGAACAATGTTACCTATAATTTTTTATCGTGTTTTACCTGTCACCGTTGTCAGGATGTGTAGGTGTTGAAAATGTGGCTCTTTTAGTAATTGACACGTATACTTGTACCGGTTCCTCGTTATCATAAAGGATATTAGGTTCCTAAAAAAATTATGGTGATTGGGGTCCACTGGTGTGGGAACGTTAGACTTTATCTCGCTATAATTCCCCATACCTCTACAAAAATATTAGTTTAGAATTTTTCTTCCTAATGGTCATTAAGACATTCTATCTAGAAATATTGTAACGCATTCAGTTTTTAAATGAAACTTAATAATTGCAAGGCCTTCGTGGCGCAATCGGTTAGCGCGTTCGGCTGTTAACCGAAAGGTTGGTGGTTCGAGTCCACTCGTAGGCGAAGCTAATTCTTTTAAAAATTTCAACTAACTTTTTTTATATATTTTAGAACAATGTTACCTATAATTTTTTATCGTGTTTTACCTGTCACCCTGTTCAGGATGTGTAGGTGTTGAAAATGTGGCCCCTTTACTAATTGACACGTATATTGTACCGGTTCCTCGTTATCATAAAGGTTATTAGGTTCCTAAAAAAAGGATGGTGATTGGGGTCCACTGGTGTGCGAACGTTAGACTCTATCTCGCTATAATTCCCCATACCTCTACAAAAATATCAGTTTAGAATTCTTCTTCCTAATGGACATTAAGACATTCAATCTAGAAATAGGTGTAACGAATTCAGTTTTTAAATGAAACTGAACAATTGCAAGACCTTCGTGGCGCAATCGGTTAGCGCGTTCGGCTGTTAACCGAAAGGTTGGTGGTTCGAGTCCAACCGTAGGCGAAGCTAATTCTTATGAAAATTTCAATGAACTTTTTCTATATATTTTAGAACAATGTTACCTATAATTTTTTATCGTGTTTTACCTGTCACCGTTGTCAGGATGTGTAGGTGTTGAAAATGTGGCTCTTTTACTAATTGACACGTATACTTGTACCGGTTCCTCGTTATCATAAAGGATATTAGGTTCCTAATAAAAGGATGGTGATTGGGGTCCACTGGTGTGCGAACGTTAGACTTTATCTCGCTGTAATTCCCCATACCTCTACAAAAATATTAGTTTAGAATTTTTCTTCCTAATGGTCATTAAGACATTCTATCTAGAAATAGGGTAACGAATTCAGTTTTTAAATGAAATTTAATAATTGCAAGGCCTTCGTGGCGCAATCGGTTAGCGCATTCGTCTGTTAACCGAAAGGTTGGTGGTTCGAGTCCACCCGTAGGCGAAGCTAATTCTTTTAAAAATTTCAATTAACTTTTTCTATATATTTTAGAACAATGTTACCGATAATTTTTTATCGTGTTTTACCTGTCACCGTTGTCAGGATGTGTAGGTGTTGAAAATGTGGCTCTTTTACTAATTGACACGTATACTTGTACCGGTTCGTCGTTATCATAAAGGATATTAGGTTCCTAAAAAAAAGGATGGTGATTGGGGTCCACTGGTGTGCGAACGTTAGGCTTTATCTCGCTATAATTCCCCATACCTCGACAAAAATATTAGTTTAGAATTTTTCTTCCTAATGGTCATTAAGACATTCTATCTAGAAATAGGTGTAATGAATTCAGTTTTTAAATGAAACTTAATAATTGCAAGGCCTTCGTGGCGCAATCGGTTAGCGCGTTCGGCTGTTAACCGAAAGGTTGGTGGTTCGAGTCCACCCGTAGGCGAAGCTAATTCTTTTCAAAATTTCAATGAACTTTTTCTATATATTTTAGAACAATGTTACCTATAATTTTTTATCGTGTTTTACCTGTCACCGTTGTCAGGATGTGTAGGTGTTGAAAATGTGGCTCTTTTACTAATTGACACGTATACTTGTACCGGTTCCTCGTTATCATAAAGGATATTAGGTTCCTAAAAAAAGGATGGTGATTGGGGTCCACTGGTGTGCGAACGTTAGACTGTATCTCGCTATAATTCCCCATACCTCGACAAAAATATTAGTTTAGAATTTTTCTTCCTAATGGTCATTAAGACATTTTATCTAGAAATAGGTGTAACGAATTCAGTTTTTAAATGAAACTTAATAATTGCAAGTTCTTCGTGGCGCAATCGGTTAGCGCGTTCGGCTGTTAACCGATAGGTTGGTGGTTCGAGTCCACCCGTAGGCGAAGCTAATTCTTTTAAAAATTTCAATTAACTTCTTCTATATATTTTAGAACAATGTTACCTATAATTTTTTATCGTGTTTTACCTGTCACCGTTGTCAGGATGTGTAGGTGTTGAAAATGTGGCTGTTTTACTAATTGACACGTATACTTGTACCGGTTCCTCGTTATCATAAAGGTTATTATTTTCCTAAAAAAAGGATGGTGATTGGGGTCCACTGGTGTGCGAACGTTAGACTCTATCTCGCTATAATTCCCCATACCTCTACAAAAATATCAGTTTAGAATTCTTCTTCCTAATGGTCATTAAGACATTCTATCTAGAAATAGGTGTAACGAATTCAGTTTTTAAATTAAACTGAACAATTGAAAGGCCTTCGTGGCGCAATCGGTTAGCACGTTCGGCTGTTAACCGAAAGGTTGGTGGTTCGAGTCCACCAGTAGGCGAAGCTAATTCTTTTAAAAATTTCAATGAACTTTTTCTATATATTTTAGAACAATGTTACCTATAATTTTTTATCGTGTTTTACCTGTCACCGTTGTCAGGATGTGTAGGTGTTGAAAATGTGGCTCTTTTACTAATTGACACGTATACTTGTACCGGTTCCTCGTTATCATAAAGGATATTAGGTTCCTAATAAAAGGATGGTGATTGGGGTCCACTGGTGTGCGAACGTTAGACTTTATCTCGCTGTAATTCCCCATACCTCTACAAAAATATTAGTTTAGAATTTTTCTTCCTAATGGTCATTAAGACATTCTATCTAGAAATAGGGTAACGAATTCAGTTTTTAAATGAAATTTAATAATTGCAAGGCCTTCGTGGCGCAATCGGTTAGCGCATTCGTCTGTTAACCGAAAGGTTGGTGGTTCGAGTCCACCCGTAGGCGAAGCTAATTCTTTTAAAAATTTCAATTAACTTTTTCTATATATTTTAGAACAATGTTACCGATAATTTTTTATCGTGTTTTACCTGTCACCGTTGTCAGGATGTGTAGGTGTTGAAAATGTGGCTCTTTTACTAATTGACACGTATACTTGTACCGGTTCGTCGTTATCATAAAGGATATTAGGTTCCTAAACAAAAGGATGGTGATTGGGGTCCACTGGTGTGCGAACGTTAGGCTTTATCTCGCTATAATTCCCCATACCTCGACAAAAATATTAGTTTAGAATTTTTCTTCCTAATGGTCATTAAGACATTCTATCTAGAAATAGGTGTAATGAATTCAGTTTTTAAATGAAACTTAATAATTGCAAGGCCTTCGTGGCGCAATCGGTTAGCGCGTTCGGCTGTTAACCGAAAGGTTGGTGGTTCGAGTCCACCCGTAGGCGAAGCTAATTCTTTTCAAAATTTCAATGAACTTTTTCTATATATTTTAGAACAATGTTACCTATAATTTTTTATCGTGTTTTACCTGTCACCGTTGTCAGGATGTGTAGGTGTTGAAAATGTGGCTCTTTTACTAATTGACACGTATACTTGTACCGGTTCCTCGTTATCATAAAGGATATTAGGTTCCTAAAAAAAGGATGGTGATTGGGGTCCACTGGTGTGCGAACGTTAGACTGTATCTCGCTATAATTCCCCATACCTCGACAAAAATATTAGTTTAGAATTTTTCTTCCTAATGGTCATTAAGACATTCTATCTAGAAATAGGTGTAACGAATTCAGTTTTTAAATTAAACTGAACAATTGAAAGGCCTTCGTGGCGCAATCGGTTAGCACGTTCGGCTGTTAACCGAAAGGTTGGTGGTTCGAGTCCACCCGTAGGCGAAGCTAATTCTTTTAAAAATTTCAATGAAAATTTTCTATATATTTTAGAACAATGTTACCTATAATTTTTTATCGTGTTTTACCTGTCACCGTTGTCAGGATGTGTAGGTGTTGAAAATGTGGCTGTTTTACTAATTGACACGTATACTTGTACCGGTTTCTCGTTATCATAAAGAATATTAGGTTCCTAAAAAAATTATGGAGATTGGGGTCCTCTGGTGTGCGAACGTTAGACTTTTTCTCGCTATAATTCCCCATACCTCTACAAAAATATTAGTTTAGAATTTTTCTTCCTAATGGTCATTAAGACATTCTATCTAGAAATAGGTGTAACGAATTAAGTTTTTAAATGAAACTTGAAAATTGCAAGGCCTTCGTGGCGCAATCGGTTAGCGCGTTCGGCTGTTAACCGAAAGCTTGGTGGTTCGAGTCCACACGTAAGCGAAGCTAATTCTTTTAAAAATTTCAATGAAATTTTTCTATGTATTTTAGAACAATGTTACTTATAATTTTTTATCGTGTTTTACCTGTCACCGTTGTCAGGATGTGTAGGTGTTGAAAATGTGGCTCTTTTACTAATTGACACGTATACTGGTACCGGTTCCTCGTTATCATAAAGGATATTAGGTTCCTAAAAAAAAGGATATTGATTGGGGTCCACCGGTGTGCGAACGTTAGACTGTATCTCGCTATAATTCCCCATACCTCTACAAAAATATTAGTTTAGAATTTTCCTTCCTAATGGTCATTCAGACATTCTATCTTGAAATAGGGTAACGTATTCAGTTTTTGCAAAATAATTGCAAGGCCTTCGTGGCGCAATCGGTTAGCGCATTCGGCTGTTAACCGAAAGGATGGTGGTTCGAGTCCACCCGTAGACGAAGCTAATTCTTTTAAAAATTTCAATGAAATTTTTCTATGTATTTTAGAACAATGTTACCTATAATTTTTTATCGTGTTTTACCTGTCACCGTTGTCAGGATGTGTAGGTGTTGAAAATGTGAATGTTTTACTAATTGACACGTATACTGGTACCGGTTCTTCGTTATCATAAAGGATATTAGGTTCCTAAAAAAAAGGATATTGATTGGGGTCCACTGGTGTGCGAACGTTAGACTTTATCTCGCTATAATTCCCCATATCTCGACAAAAATATTAGTTTAGAATTTTTCTTCCTAATGGTCATTAAGACATTCTATCTTGAAATAGGGTAACGAATTCAGTTTTTAAATGAAACTTAATAATTGCAAGGCCTTCGTGGCGCAATCGGTTAGCGCGTTCGGCTGTTAACTGAAGGGTTGGTGGTTCGAATCCAACCGTAGGCGGAGCTAATTCATTTAAAAATTTCAATTATCTTTTCTATATATTTTAGAACAATGTTACCTATAATTTTTTATCGTGTTTTACCTGTCACCGCTGTCAGGATGTGTAGGTGTTGAAAATGTGGCTCTTTTACTAATTGACACGTATACTTGTACCGGTTCGTCGTTATCATAAAGGATATTAGGTTCCTAAAAAAAAGGATGGTGATTGGGGTCCACTGGTGTTCGAACGTTAGGCTTTATCTCGCTATAATTCCCCATACATCGACAAAAATATTAGTTTAGAATTTTCTTCCTAATGGTCATTAAGACATTCTATCTAGAAATAGGTGTAACGAATTAAGTTTTTAAATGAAACTTGAAAATTCCAAGGCCTTCGTGGCGCAATCGGTTAGCGCATTCGTCTGTTAACCGAAAGGTTGGTGGTTCGAGTCCACCCGTAGGCGAAGCTAATTCTTTTAAAAATTTCAATTAACTTTTTCTATATATTTTAGAACAATGTTACCGATAATTTTTTATCGTGTTTTACCTGTCACCGTTGTCAGGATGTGTAGGTGTTGAAAATGTGGCTCTTTTACTAATTGACACGTATACTTGTACCGGTTCGTCGTTATCATAAAGGATATTAGGTTCCTAAAAAAAAGGATGGTGATTGGGGTCCACTGGTGTGCGAACGTTAGGCTTTATCTCGCTATAATTCCCCATACCTCGACAAAAATATTAGTTTAGAATTTTTCTTCCTAATGGTCATTAAGACATTCTATCTAGAAATAGGTGTAATGAATTCAGTTTTTAAATGAAACTTAATAATTGCAAGGCCTTCGTGGCGCAATCGGTTAGCGCGTTCGGCTGTTAACCGAAAGGTTGGTGGTTCGAGTCCACCCGTAGGCGAAGCTAATTCTTTTCAAAATTTCAATGAACTTTTTCTATATATTTTAGAACAATGTTACCTATAATTTTTTATCGTGTTTTACCTGTCACCGTTGTCAGGATGTGTAGGTGTTGAAAATGTGGCTCTTTTACTAATTGACACGTATACTTGTACCGGTTCCTCGTTATCATAAAGGATATTAGGTTCCTAAAAAAAGGATGGTGATTGGGGTCCACTGGTGTGCGAACGTTAGACTGTATCTCGCTATAATTCCCCATACCTCGACAAAAATATTAGTTTAGAATTTTTCTTCCTAATGGTCATTAAGACATTTTATCTAGAAATAGGTGTAACGAATTCAGTTTTTAAATGAAACTTAATAATTGCAAGTTCTTCGTGGCGCAATCGGTTAGCGCGTTCGGCTGTTAACCGATAGGTTGGTGGTTCGAGTCCACCCGTAGGCGAAGCTAATTCTTTTAAAAATTTCAATTAACTTCTTCTATATATTTTAGAACAATGTTACCTATAATTTTTTATCGTGTTTTACCTGTCACCGTTGTCAGGATGTGTAGGTGTTGAAAATGTGGCTGTTTTACTAATTGACACGTATACTTGTACCGGTTCCTCGTTATCATAAAGGTTATTATTTTCCTAAAAAAAGGATGGTGATTGGGGTCCACTGGTGTGCGAACGTTAGACTCTATCTCGCTATAATTCCCCATACCTCTACAAAAATATCAGTTTAGAATTCTTCTTCCTAATGGTCATTAAGACATTCTATCTAGAAATAGGTGTAACGAATTCAGTTTTTAAATTAAACTGAACAATTGAAAGGCCTTCGTGGCGCAATCGGTTAGCACGTTCGGCTGTTAACCGAAAGGTTGGTGGTTCGAGTCCACCAGTAGGCGAAGCTAATTCTTTTAAAAATTTCAATGAACTTTTTCTATATATTTTAGAACAATGTTACCTATAATTTTTTATCGTGTTTTACCTGTCACCGTTGTCAGGATGTGTAGGTGTTGAAAATGTGGCTCTTTTACTAATTGACACGTATACTTGTACCGGTTCCTCGTTATCATAAAGGATATTAGGTTCCTAATAAAAGGATGGTGATTGGGGTCCACTGGTGTGCGAACGTTAGACTTTATCTCGCTGTAATTCCCCATACCTCTACAAAAATATTAGTTTAGAATTTTTCTTCCTAATGGTCATTAAGACATTCTATCTAGAAATAGGGTAACGAATTCAGTTTTTAAATGAAATTTAATAATTGCAAGGCCTTCGTGGCGCAATCGGTTAGCGCATTCGTCTGTTAACCGAAAGGTTGGTGGTTCGAGTCCACCCGTAGGCGAAGCTAATTCTTTTAAAAATTTCAATTAACTTTTTCTATATATTTTAGAACAATGTTACCGATAATTTTTTATCGTGTTTTACCTGTCACCGTTGTCAGGATGTGTAGGTGTTGAAAATGTGGCTCTTTTACTAATTGACACGTATACTTGTACCGGTTCGTCGTTATCATAAAGGATATTAGGTTCCTAAACAAAAGGATGGTGATTGGGGTCCACTGGTGTGCGAACGTTAGGCTTTATCTCGCTATAATTCCCCATACCTCGACAAAAATATTAGTTTAGAATTTTTCTTCCTAATGGTCATTAAGACATTCTATCTAGAAATAGGTGTAATGAATTCAGTTTTTAAATGAAACTTAATAATTGCAAGGCCTTCGTGGCGCAATCGGTTAGCGCGTTCGGCTGTTAACCGAAAGGTTGGTGGTTCGAGTCCACCCGTAGGCGAAGCTAATTCTTTTCAAAATTTCAATGAACTTTTTCTATATATTTTAGAACAATGTTACCTATAATTTTTTATCGTGTTTTACCTGTCACCGTTGTCAGGATGTGTAGGTGTTGAAAATGTGGCTCTTTTACTAATTGACACGTATACTTGTACCGGTTCCTCGTTATCATAAAGGATATTAGGTTCCTAAAAAAAGGATGGTGATTGGGGTCCACTGGTGTGCGAACGTTAGACTGTATCTCGCTATAATTCCCCATACCTCGACAAAAATATTAGTTTAGAATTTTTCTTCCTAATGGTCATTAAGACATTCTATCTAGAAATAGGTGTAACGAATTCAGTTTTTAAATTAAACTGAACAATTGAAAGGCCTTCGTGGCGCAATCGGTTAGCACGTTCGGCTGTTAACCGAAAGGTTGGTGGTTCGAGTCCACCCGTAGGCGAAGCTAATTCTTTTAAAAATTTCAATGAAAATTTTCTATATATTTTAGAACAATGTTACCTATAATTTTTTATCGTGTTTTACCTGTCACCGTTGTCAGGATGTGTAGGTGTTGAAAATGTGGCTGTTTTACTAATTGACACGTATACTTGTACCGGTTTCTCGTTATCATAAAGAATATTAGGTTCCTAAAAAAATTATGGAGATTGGGGTCCTCTGGTGTGCGAACGTTAGACTTTTTCTCGCTATAATTCCCCATACCTCTACAAAAATATTAGTTTAGAATTTTTCTTCCTAATGGTCATTAAGACATTCTATCTAGAAATAGGTGTAACGAATTAAGTTTTTAAATGAAACTTGAAAATTGCAAGGCCTTCGTGGCGCAATCGGTTAGCGCGTTCGGCTGTTAACCGAAAGCTTGGTGGTTCGAGTCCACACGTAAGCGAAGCTAATTCTTTTAAAAATTTCAATGAAATTTTTCTATGTATTTTAGAACAATGTTACTTATAATTTTTTATCGTGTTTTACCTGTCACCGTTGTCAGGATGTGTAGGTGTTGAAAATGTGGCTCTTTTACTAATTGACACGTATACTGGTACCGGTTCCTCGTTATCATAAAGGATATTAGGTTCCTAAAAAAAAGGATATTGATTGGGGTCCACCGGTGTGCGAACGTTAGACTGTATCTCGCTATAATTCCCCATACCTCTACAAAAATATTAGTTTAGAATTTTCCTTCCTAATGGTCATTCAGACATTCTATCTTGAAATAGGGTAACGTATTCAGTTTTTGCAAAATAATTGCAAGGCCTTCGTGGCGCAATCGGTTAGCGCATTCGGCTGTTAACCGAAAGGATGGTGGTTCGAGTCCACCCGTAGACGAAGCTAATTCTTTTAAAAATTTCAATGAAATTTTTCTATGTATTTTAGAACAATGTTACCTATAATTTTTTATCGTGTTTTACCTGTCACCGTTGTCAGGATGTGTAGGTGTTGAAAATGTGAATGTTTTACTAATTGACACGTATACTGGTACCGGTTCTTCGTTATCATAAAGGATATTAGGTTCCTAAAAAAAAGGATATTGATTGGGGTCCACTGGTGTGCGAACGTTAGACTTTATCTCGCTATAATTCCCCATATCTCGACAAAAATATTAGTTTAGAATTTTTCTTCCTAATGGTCATTAAGACATTCTATCTTGAAATAGGGTAACGAATTCAGTTTTTAAATGAAACTTAATAATTGCAAGGCCTTCGTGGCGCAATCGGTTAGCGCGTTCGGCTGTTAACTGAAGGGTTGGTGGTTCGAATCCAACCGTAGGCGGAGCTAATTCATTTAAAAATTTCAATTATCTTTTCTATATATTTTAGAACAATGTTACCTATAATTTTTTATCGTGTTTTACCTGTCACCGCTGTCAGGATGTGTAGGTGTTGAAAATGTGGCTCTTTTACTAATTGACACGTATACTTGTACCGGTTCGTCGTTATCATAAAGGATATTAGGTTCCTAAAAAAAAGGATGGTGATTGGGGTCCACTGGTGTTCGAACGTTAGGCTTTATCTCGCTATAATTCCCCATACATCGACAAAAATATTAGTTTAGAATTTTCTTCCTAATGGTCATTAAGACATTCTATCTAGAAATAGGTGTAACGAATTAAGTTTTTAAATGAAACTTGAAAATTCCAAGGCCTTCGTGGCGCAATCGGTTAGCGCGTTCGGCTGTTAAACGAAAGGTTGTTGGTTCGAGTCCACCCGTAGGCGAAGCTAATTCTTTTAAAAATTTCAATGAACTTTTTCTATATATTTTAGAACAATGTTACCTATAATTTTTTATCGTGTTTTACCGGTCACCGTTGTCAGGATGTGTAGGTGTTGAAAATGTGGCTCTTTTACTAATTGACACGTATACTTGTACCGGTTCCTCGTTACCATAAAGGGTATTAGGTTCCTAAAAAAAGGATGGTGATTGGGGTCCACTGGTGTGCGAACGTTAGACTTTATCTCGCTATAATGCCCCATACCTCGACAAAAATATTAGTTTAGAATTTTCCTTCCTAATGGTCATTAAGACATTCTATCTAGAAATAGGTGTAAAGAATTCAGTTTTTAAATGAAACTTAATAATTGCAAGGCCTTCGTGGCGCAATCGGTTTGCGCGTTCGGCTGTTAACCGAAAGGTTGGTGGTTCGAGTCCACCCGTAGGCGAAGCTAATTCTTTTAAAAATTTCAATTAATTTTTCTATATATTTTAGAACAATGTTACCTATAATTTTTTTATCGTGTTTTACCTGTCACCGTGTTCAGGATGTGTAGGTGTTGAAAATGTGGCTCTTTTACTAATTGACACGTATACTTGTACCGGTTCCTCGTTATCATAAAGGATATTAGGTTCCTAAAAAAAAGGATGATGATTGGGGTCCACTGGTGTGCGAACGTTAGACTGTATCTCGCTATAATTCCCCATACCTCTAGAAAAATATTAGTTTAGAATATTTCTTCCTAATGGTCATTCAGACATTCTATCTTGAAATAGGGTAACGAATTCAGCTTTTAAATGAAACTTAATAATTGCAAGGCCTTCGTGGCGCAATCGGTTAGCGTGTTCGGCTGTTAACCGAAAGGTTGGTGGTTCGAGTCCACCCGTAGGCGAAGCTAATTCTTTTAAAAATTTCAATTACCATTTCTATATATTTTAGAACAATGTTACCTATAATTTTTTATCGTGTTTTACCTGTCATCGTTGTCAGGATGTGCAGGTGTTGAAAATGTGGCTCTTTTACTAATTGACACGTATACTTGTACCGGTTCCTCGTTATCATAAAGGATATTAGGTTCCTAAAAAAAAGGATGGTGATTGGGGTCCACTGGTGTGCGAACGTTAGACTTTATCTCGCTATAATTCCCCATACCTCGACAAAAATATTAGTTCAGAATTTTTCTTCCTAATGGTCATTAAGACATTCTATCTAGAAATAGGTGTAACGAATTCAGTTTTTAAATGAAACGTAATAATTCCAAGTCATTCGTGGCGCATTCAGTTAGCGCGTTCGGCTGTTAACCGAAAGGTTGGTGGTTCGAGTACACCCGTAGGCGAAGCTAATTCTTTTAAAAATTTCAATTAATTTTTCTATATATTTTAGAACAATGTTACCTATAATTTTTTTATCGTGTTTTACCTGTCACCGTGTTCAGGATGTGTAGGTGTTGAAAATGTGGCTCTTTTACTAATTGACACGTATACTTGTACCGGTTCCTCGTTATCATAAAGGATATTAGGTTCCTAAAAAAAAGGATGATGATTGGGGTCCACTGGTGTGCGAACGTTAGACTTTATCTCGCTATAATTCCCCATACCTCGACAAAAATTTTAGTTTAGAATTTTCCTTCCTAATGGTCATTCAGACATTCTATCTTGAAATAGGGTAACGAATTCAGTTTTTAAATGAAATTTAATAATTGCAAGGCCTTCGTGGTGCAATCGGTTAGCGCATTCGGCTGTTAACCGAAAGGTTGGTGGTTCGAGTCCACCCGTAGGCGAAGCTAAATCTTTTAAAAATTTCATTTAACTTTTTCTATATATTTTAGAACAATGTTACCGATAATTTTTTATCGTGTTTTACCTGTCACCGTTGTCAGGATGTGTAGGTGTTGAAAATGTGAATGTTTTACTAATTGACACGTATACTGGTACCGGTTCTTCGTTATCATAAAGGATATTAGGTTCCTAAAAAAAATTATATTGATTGGGGTCCACTGGTGTGCGAACGTTAGACTTTATCTCGCTATAATGCCCCATACCTCGACAAAAATATTAGTTTAGAATTTTTCTTCCTAATGGTCATTCAGACATTCTATCTTGAAATAGGGTAACGAATTCAGCTTTTAAATGAAACTTAATAATTGCAAGGCCTTCGTGGCGCAATCGGTTAGCGCGTTCGGCTGTTAACTGAAAGGTTGGTGGTTCGAGTCCAACCGTAGGCGGAGCTAATTCATTTAAAAATTTCAATTATCTTTTCTATATATTTTAGAACAATGTTGCCTATAATTTTTTATCGTGTTTTACCTGTCACCGCTGTCAGGATGTGTAGGTGTTGAAAATGTGGCTCTTTTAATAATTGACACGTATACTTGTACCGGTTCGTCGTTATCATAAAGGATATTAGGTTCCTAAAAAAAAGGATGGTGATTGGTGTCCACTGGTGTGCGAACGTTAGACTTTATCTCGCTATAATTCCCCATACATCGACAAAAATATTAGTTTAGAATTTTCTTCCTAATGGTCATTAAGACATTCTATCTAGAAATAGGTGTAACGAATTAAGTTTTTAAATGAAACTTGAAAATTCCAAGGCCTTCGTGGCGCAATCGGTTAGCGCGTTCGGCTGTTAAACGAAAGGTTGTTGGTTCGAGTCCACCCGTAGGAAATGCTAATTCTTTTAAAAATTTCAATGAACTTTTTCTATATATTTTAGAACAATGTTACCTATAATTTTTTATCGTGTTTTACCTGTCACCGTTGTCAGGATGTGTAGGTGTTGAAAATGTGGCTCTTTTACTAATTGACACGTATACTTGTACCGGTTCCTCGTTATCATAAAGGGTATTAGGTTCCTAAAAAAAGGATGGTGATTGGGGTCCACTGGTGTGCGAACGTTAGACTTTATCTCGCTATAATGCCCCATACCTCGACAAAAATATTAGTTTAGAATTTTCCTTCCTAATGGTAATTAAGACATTCTATCTAGAAATAGGTGTAAAGAATTCAGTTTTTAAATGAAACTTAATAATTGCAAGGCCTTCGTGGCGCAATCGGTTAGCGCGTTCGGCTGTTAACCGAAATTTGGTGCTTCGAGTCCACCCGTAGACAAAGCTAATTCTTTTAAAAATTTCAATTAACTTTTTATATATATTTTAGAACAATGTTACCTATAATTTTTTATCGTGTTTTACCTGTCACCGTTGTCAGGATGTGTAGGTGTTGAAAATGTGGCTCTTTTACTAATTGACACGTATACTTGTACCGGTTCCTCGTTATCATAAAGGGTATTAGGTTCCTAAAAAAAGGATGGTGATTGGGGTCCACTGGTGTGCGAACGTTAGACTTTATCTCGCTATAATGCCCCATACCTCGACAAAAATATTAGTTTAGAATTTTTCTTCCTAATGGTCATTCAGACATTCTATCTTGAAATAGGGTAACGAATTCAGCTTTTAAATGAAACTTAATAATTGCAAGGCCTTCGTGGCGCAATCGGTTAGCGTGTTCGGCTGTTAACCGAAAGGTTGGTGGTTCGAGTCCACCCGTAGGCGAAGCTAATTCTTTTAAAAATTTCAATTACCATTTCTATATATTTTAGAACAATGTTACCTATAATTTTTTATCGTGTTTTACCTGTCATCGTTGTCAGGATGTGCAGGTGTTGAAAATGTGGCTCTTTTACTAATTGACACGTATACTTGTACCGGTTCCTCGTTATCATAAAGGATATTAGGTTCCTAAAAATAAGGATGGTGATTGGGGTCCACTGGTGTGCGAACGTTAGACTTTATCTCGCTATAATTCCCCATACCTCTACAAAAATATTAGTTTAGAATTTTTCTTCCTAATGGTCATTAAGACATTCTATCTAGAAATAGGTTTAACGAATTAAGTTTTTAAATGAAACTTAAAAATTGCAAGGCCTTCGTGGCGCAATCGGTTAGCGCGTTCGGCTGTTAACCGTAAGGTTGCTGGTTCGAGTCCACCCGTAGGCGAAGCTAATTCTTTTAAAAATTTCTATTAATTTTTCTATATATTTTAGAACAATGTTACCTATAATTTTTTTATCGTGTTTTACCTGTCACCGTGTTCAGGATGTGTAGGTGTTGAAAATGTGGCTCTTTTACTAATTGACACGTATACTTGTACCGGTTCCTCGTTATCATAAAGGATATTCGGTTCCTAAAAAGAAGGATGGTGATTGGGGTCCACTGGTGTGCGAACGTTAGATTTTATCTCGCTATAATTCCCCATATCTCGACAAAAATATTAGTTTAGAATTTTTCTTCCTAATGGTCATTAAGACATTCTATCTTGAAATAGGGTAACGAATTCAGTTTTTAAATGAAACTTAATAATTGCAAGGCCTTCGTGGCGCAATCGGTTAGCGCGTTCGGCTGTTAACCGAAAGGTTGGTGGTTCGAGTCCAACCGTAGGCGGAGCTAATTCATTTAAAAATTTCAATTACCTTTTCTATATATTTTAGAACAATGTTACCTATAATTTTTTATCGTGTTTTACCTGTCACCGCTGTCAGGATGTGTAGGTGTTGAAAATGTGGCTCTTTTACTAATTGACACGTATACTTGTACCGGTTCCTCGTTATCATAAAGGATATTAGGTTCCTAAAAAAAGGATATTGATTGGGGTCCACTGGTGTGCGAACGTTAGACTTTATCTCGCTATAATTCCCCATACCTCTACAAAAATATTAGTTTAGAATTTTTCTTCCTAATGGTCATTCAGACATTCTATCTAGAAATAGGTGTAAGGAATTCAGTTTTTAAATGAAACTTAACAATTGCAATGCCTTCGTGGCGCAATCGGTTAGCGCGTTCGGCTGTTAACCGAATGGTTGGTGGTTCGAGTCCACCCGTAGGCGAAGCTAGTTCTGTTAAAAATTTAAATGGACTTTTTCTATATTTTTTAGAACAATGTTACCTATAATTTTTTTATCGTGTTTTACCTGTCACCGGTGTCAGGATGTGTAGGTGTTGAAAATGTGGCTCTTTTACTAATTGACACGTATACTTGTACCGGTTCCTCGTTATCATAAAGGATATTAGGTTCCTAAAAAAAAGGATGGTGATTGGGGTCCACTGGTGTGCGAACTTCAGACTCTATCTCGCTATAATTCCCCATACCTCTACAAAAATATTAGTTTAGAATTTTTCTTCCTAATGGTCATTAAGACATTCTATCTAGATATAGGTGTTACGAATTCTGTTTTTAAATGAAACTTAATAATTGCAAGGCCTTCGTGGCGCAATCGGTTAGCGCGTTCGGCTGTTAACCGAATGGTTGGTGGTTCGAGTCCACCCGTAGGCGAAGCTAGTTCTGTTAAAAATTTAAATGGACTTTTTCTATATATTTTAGAACAATGTTACCTATAATTTTTTTATCGTGTTTTACCTGTCACCGTTGTCAGGATGTGTAGGTGTTGAAAATGTGGCTCTTTTACTAATTGACGCGTATACTTGTACCGGTTCTTCGTTATTATAAAGGATATTAGGTTCCTAAAAAAAGGATGGTGATTGGGGTCCACTGGTGTGCGAACGTTAGACTTTATCTCGCTATAATTCCCCATACCGCTACAAAAATATTAGTTTAGAATTTTTCTTCCTAATGGTCATTAAGACATTCTATCTAGAAATAGGTGTAACGAATTCAGTTTTTAAATGAAACTTAATAATTGCAAGGCCTTCGTGGCGCAATCGGTTAGCGCGTTCGGCTGTTAACCGAAAGGTTGGTGGTTCGAGTCCACCCGTAGGCGAAGCTAATTCATTTAAAAATTTCAATTACCTCTTCTATACATTTTAGAACAATGTTACCTATAATTTTGTATCGTGTTTTACCTGTCACCGTTGTCAGGATGTGTAGGTGTTGAAAATTTGACTCTTTTACTAATTGGAACGTGTACTGATGGAATCACCTTCTCAACCGCAGATGTACAGCGCATTTGCTCTTAGGCGCTCTCTCGTAGTAAAAGATTACGATGAGTGAATCTTTTGTGTCCACTGTGAAGACGTATCAGATTGAAATCCGTCCTTCGCATTGGAGACTCTGGCCACTGATAAATGATGTGTTCTATAGAATGTAATGGGTATTGGTGACTTGCAGGTTACATGACTCTCTCCACAAAGAGTCAATGTCCTCCTTTATGAACATCTTGGACCGGCTTGCTGGTATGGAACGAAAGCTACCTTTGCATCGCTGTCAACAACATCGTTAACTTTGATGCCCGTGTGAGTTAGGATCCAACGAAACAGAATACCAAAACCCTTGATTTGCAAGGTACTCAAAATGGTAAATATATCTGATACTACAAGATGGCAATCGATTCTATATTGCTCCAGCTTTTGTAAAACACTCATGCTGTCAGTGCATATGCAGAATTTACGGTGGGTACTAGAATATATCTGCCGAAGGTCGCAATATTGTCAGATTCATTTTCGGATAATACTCGTAACATATTTCGATTTATTTAGAACTAGGATCTTTTTATAGGTAATCATTTTTATGTCTGATAAGGATCAAAAACTGCCTTTGAATTAATGGTACAATAGTTGGAATAATAATTAAAAACGATGCACAGGTAGACGTGAACACGTGAGTAAGAGACTGACCCATTTTTCCCTTTGAAAGGGGGATGTCAATGTATTAAAGGTCAAATAAACGAATATAGAAGCACTATTAAATTTTTTTTTAATTGCTGTAGAAATTTGCTTGGTTTGCTATTTTCAGTCATTTTTTGCTTAATGAAAGCTATTTAGACCTGGAAATTTTGGTGTCTAAAAATAACCAGTGGACGTTTTAAAGAAATTTGTCTCAACAATTTTTCTAAATTGAGTTACAGAAAAAACATTTCTGCTATGTGCTTATCAAGTAAATGATTAAAAGATTGATTTAAAATTGTCAAAATACGATAACAAATGCG
Organism: Meta bourneti; assembly: GCA_933210815.1. NCBI lineage: Eukaryota > Metazoa > Arthropoda > Arachnida > Araneae > Tetragnathidae > Meta > Meta bourneti. The sequence goes on along the minus strand of OW119932.1, from coordinate 63,009,671 downwards.
AAAGGGAGAAAGCGACAAATGCACTCCGGTGTCGAAATGACACCAAGGAACGTTCTGGGCCAATTTGGAGAAGTTAAATTTGCTTAACCCTCCTGGTGGTTATCTGGACGGCAGACGAAGTATCTCGCTATTAGCAAAACTGACCAGATCTTGACAGATGAGGTATCTCATCATTAGCAAATCTAATCAGATCTTGATAGACCAGATATCTCGTCATTAGAAAAACTAACCAGATCTTGACAGACGAAGTATCTCGCCCTTAGCAAAACTGACCAGATCTCGACAGATGAGGTATCTTGTCATTAATTAAACTGACCAGATCTTGACAGATTAGGTATCTCGCCATTAGCAAAACTGACCAGATCTCGACAGATGAGGTATCTCGTGATTAGCAAAACTGACCAGATCTTGACAGACGAAGTATCTCGCCATTAGCAAAACTGACCAGATCTTGGTAGACCAGATATCTCGTCATCAGAGAAAAAACCCGTCCAGATATGAATCTCGTCATCATTAAAAGAATCGGCATTCTCTTGATGACGAGAAATCTCGTCACTAGCAAAATTGGGCAGATCTTAATGGACAAGATATCTCGTCGAAACCATTTAGAGGTTTAAGATATCAAAACTTGGGATTGCTTTGGAAGTTTTTTAGTCTGAAGCAGTTCCAATTTCAGAAGCCTTACGATCTCCTGCCTTTAGTGGCATCCAGTTGCGCTCCTGGTTCGTTCCATTGTCGCATTTGCAGGCAGGCAAACGCGTAACTGTCAAACTTTCCTCTTATTTGCCCAAAAATTATACTCCACTCTCCCTTCATCACCTTCCTTCACCGGCGAACAACTTTTTTAAAGTTCGCTCGACATTTTCCCTTTCAGAACCCTCCCATTCAGTTAAAAAATGGAATAAAATAACCCAAGTGAAAACCGCACGAACAAAAAAGCGACACACAACACAGTAAATACCCATGCTCGGCAACTAGGTTTTCACTTTTTTGCGCCATTTTTTTCTTCCTCGCTACTTCTTCCTCTATTGGAGACGCAATCATAATAGAAATATTCAACGCCATTGCGTCTTCCCTCCAAAAAGAACGAAGCGTCTTTGTTGTCCACAAGCGCATTCTATGCCTTTTGAACCCATTCTGTTGCACACACAAAGACTCCCACCTTTTAATACAACCGACTGCTGGCAGCGTTTTACTCGCGAGTTTCTCCCATTGTAGTAACCGCCACCTTATTCTTCTCTCGCTGCCTTTTCGTTATTATTATTATTATTATTACCACCACTACTACTATCATTATTATTATTATTATTGCGGGTCTTTTTATTTACAATTTTTGGCTTTCTCCTTATCGCGGTGCACGTCTTTTGTGCCGGCGTTTTTGATTTGAATGCAACTGGGTCCGAAATAGTGCTGAGGTGGCTGCCTTTTTATAATAATAATAAGAGCGTGGAGCATATTTCGGACTCCTTTGTGAAGGCATCGGGCTTTCTAACTTTCGACCTTGTTTTCTCCTTTGTGCGCTTTCTTTTTCGGCGAGCATAATAATGTGCCGCTGAATGCCTAGTCGGGAGTTCCTTTGTGCTGCTTTGGGCGTGCGGTGTCATCAAGTCACTGGTTACTTAAACGACTCAATCTACTCCGGGAATACTGAATCTACGGCTGTACTTAAACAGGCGCTCGGGGTAGAAATAACTAGAGATGGGAGTTTTCGAAGTACTCGTGTACTCGATACTTAAAAGTATTCGTTGTACTCGATTCTTTCACCTATTCGAATACAAAAGTACTCGTGTACTCGATACTTAAAAGTATTCATGTACTCGATACTTAAAAGTATTCATGTACTCGATACTTAAAAGTATTCGTGTACTCAATAATTAAAAGTATTCGTGTACTCGATACTTAAAAGCATTACATTAAAAGATACATTAAACGTACTCGATTCTTTCACGTATTCGAATACAAAAGTACTCATGTACTCGATACCTAAAAAGTATTCGTGTACTCGATACTTAAAAGTATTCATGTACTCAATACTTAAAAGTATTCGTTGTACTCGATTCTTTCACGCATTCGAATACAAAGTACTCGTGTACTCGATACTTAAAAGTATTCATGTACTCGACACTTAAAAGTATTCGTGTACTCAATAATTAAAAGTATTCGTGTACTCGATACTTAAAAGCATTACATTAAAAGATACATTAAACGTACTCGATTCTTTCACGCATTCGAATACAAAAGTATTCGTGTACTCGATACTTAAAAGCATTACATTAAAAGATACATTAAAAGTACTCGATTCTTTCACGTATTCGAATACGAAAGTACTCATGTACTCGATACTTAAAAATATTCGTTTTACTCGATTCTTTCACGTATTCGAATACAAAAAAGTACTTTTGTACTCGATACCTAATCGTACTTTTGTACTCGATACCTAATCGTACTTTTGTACTCGATACCTAATCGTACTTTTGTACTCGATACCTATCATGTACTCGATACCTAAAAGTATCGTGTACTCGATACTTAAAAGTATTCGTGTACTCGATTCTTTCCCCTATTCGAATACAAAAGTACTCGTGTACTCGATACTTAAAAGTATTCGTGTACTCGATACTTAAAAGCATTACATTAAAAGATACATTAAACGTACTCGATTCTTTCACGTATTCGAATACAAAAGTACTCATGTACTCGATACCTAAAAAGTATTCGTGTACTCGATACTTAAAAGTATTCATGTACTCAATACTTAAAAATATTCGTTTTACTCGATTCTTTCACGTATTCGAATACAAAAAAGTACTTTTGTACTCGATACCTAATCGTACTTTTGTACTCGATACCTATCGTGTACTCGATACCTAAAAGTATCGTGTACTTGATACTTAAAAGTATTCGTTTTACCTGATTCTTTCACGTATTCGAATGCAATAGCATTCATCAAAAGTATTCTAATACCAAAATATTCATCTAATTTATTCGAATACCAAAGTACTCAAATATCAACGAAATGGGATACCGAAGTGCTCGAATTTAAAGTATTCATCCAAAGTACTTGAATACCAAAGTGTATTCACCATATTTCTTTTTAAAAAAAGCCCTATATCGTAGTTGACTGATTCTTACTATCAATTGGACGGTTTTTGTATGTGTATTCGAATACTTATTCGGTACTTGAAAGACCTTGACTAGCAAGTATTCGCAGACCCTGTTAGATAACAAAATTGAATTGGGCACATGAAGACCTGCGTAAGACCGTAGTGATCCTTATTTTCACCTTAATACAGGGAGTAAAATATTTATATCCATGTTAAACAGATTTTAGGACGTCCCAACTTCAAGTGTTAGTGATGGCAATTTAAAGTTCCGAAACAGAAAAATTACTTTTGAGATAAAGTAAATAGTAAATTTTCCACTCTTATTTATTAATAAAATATATTAAAATCGAAAGAGCTCTTAACTCACAAAATTATAATAACGATGTCATCAAAATTTTTTTGTGATCTTAATATGAATGAAGCTGCTTTCTAGCAAATAACAAGCCAATTAGCAATGATTTTCGTTTTCTGAAGGACGTTTCACCAGAACCAAAAACTACCCAACAATTCAATTTCTAACAAGTCAAGGTCTCTACATAAGCGTAAATAGTTTCGGCCTAAATGTAGAGCGTGATATCTCACTAAAATGCGCGGAAGTCTACATGATTATTCGGTTGACAATAAGTTCCTGCTACACAAGGTAGGTAAGAAAGTAGCGGAAAGTCTCATTGGATGAACACACGTAAGGTATGGCTACACACGAAAGGAAAGTTTCACCGATACAGAGAAGAGAAATACACCTAGGGAGGATTCTAGCCTACCCCCTTACAACTCTCAGGTTGCTTATGCAGTGGGTTATATATTTTTTGATGCTCACACTGGGCAACGGTGGCCAGAAGGTGACGAATAGGTAGGTAATTGAATTAACGTCGCTCTGGATCAACACAACTTGTGGTGTAGTAAACTCTTTTGTAAATAGCGAATGTATATATGGTAATGTCCTCGTCTAGTGTTTAAATAAACCTGCTGTCCTCAAATATCAGTGTTTTTAATCAGATACCAAAGAAGTAATTATGGATATGAAATCCATTAAAAATTCCACCAGCGTATTGAAATGCTCGGCGACTCACATAATGGAATATTTCATTTTTCTTGAAAGATGATAGTTTTTCTTTATCGATTAGAGTGAAGTATCGATTAGTGTCTTTATCGATTAGTGTTTTCCGCGGACCACCTGATACCTTGTCTTGGACCCCTAGGGGTCAACGGTCCACTTTGAAGACATATATTGTTGTTGGAGAATAGTGTTGCTACAACTCACTTCTCTTCACAGCATTTCACTAGTGTGGGTGAACACATTAGTGAATGACGCTGTGCTTGCCACAACGCACTCTTTTTGCAACTAAGCCTTACACTAGGCAAGAATGGCTTAGTTAACCCTCCAAGTGGCCTGGACGAGATATCTCGTATATCAAGATCTGTTCATTTTGCTAATAGCGAGATATTTCGTTGAGACAAAACTGCCATATCATTCCAAGGGAGTGAAAATCCAAGTAGGAAAAACAAATTGTCCCTTACCAGAACAGGCTTTTGCATCACAGGCTAGCCACTACAGGGTAGTTGTCGACACGAAGATAAACCACCAGGAGAGTTAAAAACGTTCAGTTCTAGAACAACACATTAAAATTCAATTTATCTTTTGACTTCTGTTCTGCTGATGGTGGATATCTTGCTCCAACGAAATGACAATCGACTATCTTTCTACGTTTTTAATCTTTATTTGTCGTTGTGAATATTTTTCATTATTCTTTACAACCAATTTGACTAAGGTTTTCACTTGCTTACAAACTACTCTTTATTTGAACATTTTTAAAAGCACAGCCATGACCATTTCTGAGGTATTTCAGCCCACCTGAAAACTTCTGCAAGTCACAACTTCTTTTGAAAAACATTTTTTTAAAGAACGCCGCTCGTCAAGCATATGTAAAGGACAAACTTAGCCATGACAAACACAGATAACTTTTCATACTCCCTCTACTGGCTAAAGTTTTTTTTTAATTATCCTCGCTCCTTCCTATTGATTAAAGTTATATATAAATAATAGCAAAATTACTCGACCTCACTCGAGTTGAATTGGTTAACTATAGATTGAAAGTGACAAGAAAATAATAACTTTCCTCTTTCGTAGAAAAATGCCAAATCCATTTAAGTGCGAGTAAAATAATTTTTAACACCTTTTCGCCATTTTTATAATTTCTACAACCTACTTTGGACACAAATCCTATACATACATATCCATCCATGTAATACATTTAACATATATCGCACCCCTGCTAAAGGTACAAACTGATGAAAGGTGAGACATTAAGTTAACTTCTACAAAATACAATTTTGAGGGAGGATTAGTAATTCCCTTTCTTGTAAAGACCTTTTCCTGTAAAATTGCTCCACTCAATTCGTAAAAATGACGAATCTACTGCAAATATTCTCGCACTCATAATTTACTCGCCAATATTTTTATTTGTGGCACTCTTTTTGAATTTCGCTATCATTAAGGGAATACGACAGTTTAATTTGATAAGATATTTATCACTAAGTTTGCTTTAAAAGCGAATACGTTTTTTCTTGAAAATTCCGTTTTGTGGCACGTGCAATAATAAAAGAACTTGTTTTAAAATTGAATGTCTTCAGTACACAGGTAACCTACTACCGTTTTTTTTAATGGTAAATCGATTTGACAGTTTCTTCTAAAGAAAATAATTGTTTTAAGCAAACTTTCCTTACATAAGTTGCTTAAATATAACTTAAATTCATAAAATAAGCCACCTTCACTTTCTGTCGCTATGACAAAGAATTTTTAATATTTCAAAAGTCCTATATCGGATATCGTATCTTTCCCTTTGGGATTGATCTCGGACTGTCATCAATAGCCCGCTGTGTTGCTCCCAGTGTGAGGTTAATTAAAATACCTACCTACCTATCTAGATCGAATATTTTTAACATTAAAATTCTTCCAATAATGTCAAAATCACACTAAAATTTTGCTTTATTCTAACTTGTATGCAGCTTTAAATCGAATACTTTGTGGTGGTGTTGTGTGTGATAAAAAGTAATTACGCAACTTATTAAAATAATAAATATTTAAAACAGAAAAGAAATAAAACAAAATAAAAGTTGTGGGGAAAAATGTTTTAAAGATATAAATTCGTGTTTATTTTTTGTCTCTTGATCTCGTACAGTTGGCATAGCTTCCAACTAAAAATTAGACAAAATTAATTTATTTCGAACGAAAAAAACCAGAAAATATCACTGCACGTGGTAAATGATACGAGTTTCCATTTCGTTACAAAATATCGTGTCCCAAATATTCGGAAATAATTTATTTATTTATTTTGTATGTACACTAATGTCCAAATTTATCTTTACATACCCAAAAATAATGATATTCCATGAAATATCCAATCGATGTAATCCATTTTTGCAGGGAATGTGTGAAAGACAAGCCTAATTAGCATTAGCCAATCAAAAGTGATCAAACGGTTTCTGATATGCAAATCAAGGCGTTACGTCATCCGACGGTGAATCAAGCGCTTTGCGCAAAGTGAATATCTGAGGGAATTTCTGCAATACAGCGTTTGATTTCAGTGTGTAAGGACTCAAAACGGTGTGTTATGGCTCCGAAGTATCATTTGGAAGAATCTGAAGTGGCGAATTATCAGCCGTTTAGAAGCAGCGAGATGTGTGAATATTTCAGGACAGACAGTCTCTACGCTATGGAAACAATTTCAGAACTCTGGAACTGTTGTAAGGAAGCCTGGACAAGGTCGTAAACGTATAACAACTGCTTCTCAAGATCGATATCTGGCAATAACTGCCCGTCGTAACAGGAAGTCTACTGCTCGGCAGTTATGTTCAGAGGTTGCAGCCGCCACTGGAACTGTTGTATCACGGCAAACTGTATACAGAAGGCTTAATGAAAAAGGCCTTTGTGCCAGAAAGCCAAGGGTATGCGTTTCACTGTCTTCACAACAAAAGAGGGATCGCTCTAATTGGTGCAAAGAACATCAGAACTGGAGTGAACACCAATGGACCCATGTTCTCTTTACTGATGAGTCGAGGTTTAGTTTAACATTTGATTCTAAACGTGCTTACATCTGGAGGGAGTCAGGAACACGAAATCTTCCTTCGAACATTATGGAACGTGACCGTTTCGATAGTGCAGATGTGATGGTATGGGGAGGAATAATGATCGATGGACATATTCCCCTACACGTTTTCAACAGCAGATCTGGGACCGGCCAGAGATATCGGGATGATGTCTTAGAACCTTATGTAAGACTTTTCAAAGGTGCTTATGGATCTGACTTTTTATTTATGGACGATAATGCTTGTCCACATCGAGCAAACCTCGTTGACGAATTCCTTGAAAGTGAAGCCATTGAGCGAATACCGAGGCCAGCAAAATCTCCTGATCTGAACCCGATAGAGAACTTATGGGACTACCTTGGAAAAGCAGTTGCACGGAGACATACTCCTTCTAGAGATATAAATGCCCTGAATGCCGCATTGCTGGAGGAGTGGAACTTAATTCCTCAAACTGTGGTTAACAACATTATTGCCAGCATTAAAACACGTTGTGATATGTGTGTACACATCAGGAGAGATCACATTCCATATTTAATTCATAGGCCTTAATTTTTTTCTGAGTTATTCTTTTTTTACTGAACTCTCCTTGTCACATATTATTGCCATTTTTATTGTTTCATGCTACAGTTTTATATCATATGCAGTGGTCTTAAATTTTTTCCTTCGTATTTATGTTATGATGTTATGTATCATTTCACACAAATTCATAAAATTATAATTCACAGTTTCTGCGAAATCCGTGATTTTATGCATATAAAGATAATTTTGGACATGAGAGTATTATAATCGCGCTTATGCACAGCAACCATTGCAAGTTCTTAGTTGTGACCAAAATTGTTCAATAAATGCTGTCCGTGGCCGTTTTCTCGCCCCTGTGGGCACAAGGTACTTTCTTCCTCTCCTTGCGTTGGGTTGCTCGTTGGCAACGTTAATGGGAACATTAACAGGTTGTCCATTCCGCTATACCCTACATGGTCGGAATTCTGTGAGAGCTGTGTGTGTGTGATCAGTGGACGGCCAGAACTTAGTTCACTTGTTCTTATAAGAAGTGGATCTTAAAACTGTACTAAACACGTCAGATTACAAGCCAAAGAAATGAGTGGTACGTATAACGCAAGGCGTTAAGAAGGACATGGTTACCTAATTTGGCCTCTCATTCATGTTCCAATCTTCGTTTTATATCTAGAAGTTATATCTGAATAATATACTATTATTCAGATAAGGACTTAATAATATCTATCATTCATATGAGAACTTAATTATATTTAATACCCTTTAGATAAAAACTACTTATTAATGTACAATCACTCAGATGAGAATTTCGGGGTAGAAATTCGAGTTTGATTCAGTAAAGAATTTTTTTATGAGCAAAGTGTATTTCATTTTTCTATAGAATTAAAAGCTTCCCTGATGCCGTGAATGAGATGGTACTGTAACTTTGTGCAACAACAGTTCCTTGAAAAACGAAGCAGAATTCAGAAACGTCTCATAATATACCGTTGGGACCCGGAGTCTCTTGGCGTTGGGATCCTCTTTCCCTGTCCCTCCAATGAGAACTACCTTTGGGAGTCAGAGGGACGAGGGTACAGTAAGCAGTTTCAGCATGCGTGATGGCTTTTTAATTCCTACAAGACGACATTCGACAGTGAATGACATCTTTTATAAATTCATATGCACAAATTTTGCTTAAGGGGCCGTCTTTCTGTTAAACTGAGCACGCATTTCATAATTTCTAATAGCACCCCTAAATTTTGACACTAAATTTTGAATATATTTCAAAATTGCGATGTAGAATAGCATTTTTGAATCTACGATGTGGACATACTTAAACAGGGGGCCTGTGTAGAAATAATCAAATTTAACTTGTCCAGTGGGGGTAGGTAGCTAATTAACGTCACACTGGAGCAACACAACGGTCTATTGGCGACGATCCGGGATCAATCCTCAAGGAAAAGATCTTAGAACAACACCTAATTTTTAAAACACGGTCAGATGACGAGTACAACATATGAGCTGCCACCCCACTCTCCAAACTTCCACATCACGCCAACGTGAGGACATTTGAAGCCACGACCGATTTAACGTGCACCAGCCCCCCGTGTTCACGACGGTCTTTAATTGGACCGAGTTCCGAACTCGCACCCCTGTTGCTAATCCGTTGCTTTTCGAACTGGGTTTCCTCGGTCTTGTACAATGGGGGAAAAACAGTACCTCTTTATTCGAGCATTATTAAGAGTACATCTTAAATACATTTTAATCTAAATCTTAGTACATCTAAATTTAATAATGCAGGAAAATTAATTGCTGGAGGTGTTCATATAAAGCTGGAGGCCAACTGCGTATATCTTTCGTCAGCATCTATTTTTCTGACTGCATGCAAGCGCACGGCCAGCACATAAGGAACGACCCTGAGTACAGCAAATGCAAAGAGGGCATTCGGCACACAATAACGTCTTATATATAAATTCATATGAATAAATCTTGCTTAAGGGGCCGTCTTCGTATTAAACTGAGCACAAACTTCATAATTTCCAATAGCAATTCCGCGAGTTCGAAACTAGGTCCAAACAAAGACAGTCTTATACACGGGGGCTGGTGCATGTTAAATCAATCGTGACCTCAAATGTCCTCACGTTGGCATGCTGTGGAAGTTTGAAGAGTGGGATGCTAACTCAGGTGCTGACCTCGTCATCTGACCATGGTTCAAAATGACTTGGTGTTGTCCTCGGATCTTTCCTTTTGGGGATTGATCCCGAACCGTCGTCAATAGTCAGTTGTGTTGGTCCAGTGTGACGTTAATCAATTACCAATAACAACCCAAATTTTGCCTCTAAATTTCGAATTTATATCAAAACAGCGTTGTTTGTGTATAAGTCTTTCTTAATCAACAGGATAACTGATTAAACATGAGGGCATTGAACATTGAACATGTGTAGAAATTACGAAATTTAATTAAATTTGATGGATACAGTTGTAGAAAAATTGTACCTCTTTATTCGAGCATTTTTAAGAGTACTCAAAACTCAAAGATGGCATTCGACAGTGAATATAAAAGTATAAATTCATATGGATAAATTTTACTTAAGGGGTGGTTATATTGTGAAATTGCTTTGTAGAACAGCGTTTCTGAATGTACAGGGCAGCAAAACTTAAACAGGGGCTCGTTTTGGAAAATGTATTCAGTAACTAAAACAAATTCAGCAAAATTTGATATCTATAGCTTGGGAATAAATGAACAACTCCTCTTTATTCGAGCATTTGTAAGAGAACAGCAAATGTATGGATGGTATTCGATAGGGAGTAAAACATGAAGAATATTAGAAATAATTTCTAACGGGAATCGTCTTTATGAACAAATTAGAATCTGAGATACCACCGCTCGAAAACATGCTAATTAGCTAATAATATCTAAATTAGATAATTAATTATTAACTTAATCTGGTTTTTTCTCACTGAAATGATTTTAGGCATTAACGAATGACCTATTGTAAAAAAACTGGATTTTAAAGTCAAAATTTAAAAAATCTTCTGGTGTGTGTGTAAGTACACACCGACAAACAGGATACAGAGCAGGAAAGCATAATTACTGTTTCTGGAAAGGCACTTTTTGGAATGGTTGAAGAATATGCGCTACGTTAAAATGCGCGCATTTAAAACATTCCTATTGATGACAAAGTTTTAAAGGAAGATTGTTTAAAGGAACGATGCAGCATTTTTCTACTGAAATTACAAAACTTAAAGAATGTGAAAATCATCATTCACTTTTCTTTCTCCGCCTAAACAAACATTGTAGAGGAATGTTTGATATAACGAATATTTGATATAGCCTCCCTGCAGCATAGGTCCCTTCAGGGTCATTATAACACCGAGTCTACATTCTAACCATTCTATTTTTACTTTACGCTATGTGGTAATAGAAAGTCTCACCTTAATCCAGCCGGTATAAGTATACAGATGGTCTTAATCTTGGAAGCGTCTGTGGCTTGATAGGAACCTCCATGTTGTAACAGGTGCCTGCCCTATCCATGCATGCTAACTTGAAGACTCTTCGTTGTTTGGTTGAAAATGCTTCTCTTGTCTTGCTTTTGGCGTGTCCATTTCTGAGTCAGATGTTCCCGTTTGCATTTTGCGCAGCTTTGACGATGTCGATTATTTTCTCTCTGTGAATTTGTTTTCCAGGATGGTAATCGATGGTTTAAAGAGCAGAAACTATTGCAGGGCAAAGCCAATACGTTCTGGTTCCATTACTGCTAATTTTTATACCTTTAAAATTTCTCAGTCTGGATGCTGTGGTGGTAGTTTTTTTATCGGTGTCAATTTCGCAAATTCGTTGTTTTATTAAAATTTTTTGTGATATACGTTTGAATTTAACCAAAGCAGCATCAGTAAGAGTTATTGGGCTTTTCTCAGCATTTAATTCTCTGACTTTCTTTGCCAATTGATATGCAGCTTCTTTTCCTTCAATGTCGGGCGGGAATCTACTGAAGAAAGCAGCTTTTCTTGAAGGCACATGAGTTGGGGCAGAAGTGAATGGACAACTTGAGTACATTCTGAGTTGTCATTTGCAATTGCTTCTAGGCTACATCTGGAATCACTAAAGATAAAAATTCTCTCGTTTTGCTGTGTTGATGAGAGATTTCAATTTCCTTGTCTTGATGTGACTTTCCTTATGTTGAAGACGACTTTAAAAGCGGCTTTCAGATAACAAAGCTGCACAAGGAGGTGTACTTACATAATCATGTGCTCGAAGACTCCTTTATATAGAAGAGAAGACTGAAAGTATTTTTCAGAAAAAGTTCTATCCTCTACAGCAAATTCCACCGAAATAATATTCCCCAATTCAGTTTTAAGAAATCAAGCAATAAAAGAAAAGTTAAAAAATGAAATGATAAAAATTCTTTGTTGTGTAATCTCAATAGAGCTTTGCATTGTTGAAAATTCTTGCTCATTGTAACAATGACAACAAAAAAAGAAACACAATAGTAAAATTTGGCAACAACGTAAAATTCAAGTCCTGGTTAGTAGTTTGGCGAGTCTTATTTGCTTCGACATTAATTCAAAAATAATGTAAAAGTACCACAAGATTGTTAGAATAATGGTAGAACTCCAAAAAAAGGCGCTGTTGAGTTAATACTAGATTTGGATTGGCCAGGTTCGACTCCATAACATTTCTGTAGTTCAAGAACTCTGCCCCAAAGAGCAGTTGTGTCACTATTGTTATCAGAGAATTTCGATCGGAGTCAGTCAGGAAAGTGCAAGAGTTCGCTCTTCAAACTCAGTTAAAAAACGACACATCTCGGGTTGTGACTTTCTCCACAAGTAAGGTGGTTGGTCGTTTTGGAATTTTATGGCTCAAAGCCAATCTTTGGTCAAGCTGCGCCAAACACGAGACAACATCAAGTAAAAAATGTCGTGAAAGGGGATTAAAGATTCATAGGGAACAGATTAGTGGGATGAAAGCATAAAAACGATCGCTTGTTTATCCCGGGAACGCGACACCTGTGTTTACTAAAAACAGTAAACCCCATGTAAAAAGAAAATATAACTAGAGTACTTTGAGTCTCTGAAGCCTGCACGCACTTAAAGGAGATGTACCCCTGATGCCCATCTTTTTTCTTATCCTAGTATAAAAAAATAAATTACCCTAAATCATTGGGTCTGTGCAAAAAAAGTTTTTGGACTGACTTGATGGAAGCCTGATGCCTATCTTCTTTCTTATCCTAGTGTAAAAAAAATTACATTAAATCATTGAGTCTGGAAAAAAAGTTTTGGGGCAATGGCAGATGGGTCCTTAAAAATGTCTTCATGTATGGTTCCAATGCACCTCAGGATGTGTGAGGGAGAGGCTGGCACTTGAAAAGATACTGGAGATGATCTTGTTGAAAAGTACGTTGGTTCTTTTAAATTCAATTATTATTTACTAGCAATAGCGAAGCGAAGTTTTGAATTACGAACCAACCTAATGAAATAGCAATATTCAATCGACTACAAGAAATCGCAAAGTACAAGAAAAACTTTTACTCGCATTTATTTCCGAAATTCAAGCAACAAATGAATCAATACATAAACCCAACATTCCGGTTGCAGTATAAATGCAAGCGGGTTGGCGCCGTTTTACACTTACTTACGCCAAGTGCTCCAACAATCTGCTCAATTGCTTTTTAAGTACGGATAGGTGGACGTCCACAACACACGTCTTTTGCACAAGTCCATGACATAGTTAGAGCGTGTCTGCTATTGATCATAAGATCTCGGAGCCATCTCTGTACAGTCCAACTTAGCCACCCGTTCACCTTCCTATACTAGCCCGATAAAGCAGTACAGCCTTCTCGCCTTGGGTGACCCTACTAGGAGTATATACCCCCGACGTACTTTGCCTATGCTGGCCGTTTCACCCTCTTGCCATATGGCAAGATATCCTATGGCCTTGATGAGGCCATAGGATAGGACTTTGAGAAAGTAGCAATAACCTTCAAAGGTAAGGTAAGTGAAATATTTATTTCGCTTGTGTCATGATTCAAATGTGTGGTTATTGCTCTAACAAAATGAAAAAGGTTATTCAAACATATGGGAGACAAGAGTGGCCCAACAAAAAACCAAGCTAATATAACTCAAAAAAGCAAAAGTTATTAATCCACATGAGTGGATAATTCAAATTGCTTCTTTTTTCCTGCCATTTTTTTGCATCTTTGTAAAGAATACAGACCAAGTCTCCTTTACTAGTTTTTTCAGAGGTCAGTCTGTTGCCACCTTAAAGATACATTTATTTATTTATTTAATAGTTGTTTCTCTACATTGAAATATCCAATAGCAAAAAAATATATGATCCAAAAAATTCAAGAAAAAAGACACAAATACAGGTATATAACAGATAAAACAAAACACTTTATTGAAGCAGATTACTTACCGAATTGAAATCATTAAATAAGTATATGAACCTCCGAGAAAGAATTATTCATTTAAAAAAATCTACTTGTAGCAAAATTGCTACATATATTCTTTTTTAAAGGTTTAATAAAATAATTTAAAATGTCTGGTGATAATACCTGGGAATGTTAAGGGCCGCGGTAGCCCAGTTGGTAGAGTTGTGGATTAGCAACCTGAGGGTTGCGAGTTCGAAACTCAATTCAACTAAAGACCGTTGCTGGTGCACATTGAATCTGTCGTGGCTTCAAATGTTCTCACGTTGGCGTGGTGTAGAAGTTTCCAGCTCAGGTGTTGCTATTCGGTGCCTAATCATCTATGGTTCAAAATGACGAGGTGTTGTCCTCGGACCTTTCCCTTCGGGATTGATCACGGATCGTAGCCAATAGCTCGTTGTATTGCTCTAGGGTGATGTAAATTCAACTACCTACGTACCTGATGTTAAAATCAATACAAGAAACTAAAAAGTTGAATCAATTTTGTCATGTAGGAGGTTGTAAAACAATTTTGTTAAAGCAATGTCTCAACGGAGTTTCAAAGTTATGAAACCGAAAAGATTTCGTAAATTCTGAAAAATGTACACCTGGAGATTCATAATTCTAAAAATAAAAATATCTCAAAAATTTGTTCTGTATTCTTTTAATATCTCTGATACGACAGTCGTAATAAAGATTTCAAATTACAGATCCGTATTCCAGTCCCGATCTAACATAAGCATTAATTAATAAAATAAAAGTATCAGTATTACAAAAATAACTGGTGTCCTTTTGATCCTACCAAGTTTGCAGTATGCAGATTTTATAATAGACCTTATGTGGAAGTTGAATGAAAAACCCGAATCATAATGTATACCGAATTCAACAAAATTACTTTTCCTCAAAAATGGCTCATTATTAATGTGTTACATACAATCTCTATATAATTTACTTTAAGAGGTTAAAGTGAAACATTTAGAAACAAGATATTTTTAAAACACCCCGACTGTAGGTAATCTAAGTCAAATTGAAGTTTCTTGCGGTCTACTAAAACACGAATAACTCTATATGTTTTTAAATGATCATCAAAAAGCTTAAAATTTGACAAAAAAAAATGCATCACACAAACCGCTTTAACAAATAATAAAATAGGTCTCGAATTTGAATCTTGAAGAACTCTGGGATACTGATAAAATCATCAAAAAGAACATTAAAATACAATACATATATTATTTCCCTTAGTTAGTAGGAATAAAATACAGGATGGTTATAATTAAATAGATGTTTGTAACGCTCTGAGTTCGAATGTTGATATTACTTCGGAAGAAATTTATTAATATCACATACGATCATTCCAAGAGTGTGAGATCGCTAAAAGCAATTTCCTTTATAAAAGTTTTTCCAACTGAGAGACGAAAACAGCGAAACAGAAACCATCGCACTTCCTTTTCTTCCACGAAGTAAACATTTATACGCCGTCAGATGGCGCTGCGGCGGTACGTCGAGTTGAGTTGGACAACGGCGGTATTCGGAGTGCAGACGATCTTGTGGGAAAGATGAAAACAACACGAGTGGGCCTTTGCACCGCGCTAGAGTTAAGCAAGTGCGAAACACCGGGATTGAAAATCGGACTCATTTTCTCTTTGGATTACTTCGCATTTTATTTCGGAAGAATTGGAAAATTAAAAGCAAAACCGTAAGTTTTTTTTGGAATTTTTACATTTCTTCGGTTGATCTATACGTTCTTTTTGTGAAATGATCTTGCACATGTTTTTGTGTTTCATAAACAAAGGTGTAGAGATTTAATTTTGAAAGTAGAACATTTGATCGTTCTTTATTCGTGGTAACCCCTATTGTCTTCCTTTGATTCGTAAGAAAAATTCGATAAATTCATTATTTATATCGAATTAATCATTAAAAATTTTAAATAACACCTTCAAGCAGGAAAGAAAAAATAATATTAGAAAATCTTTTTCTAATATCAATGCTTCTATTCGAAAATTTAAAATTAAGTATAATCCAGAACATGTTTCTAAAAATAGAATTAAATTACTTAAGAATTCTTGTTTTGTACTTTCTCTTTGTGAAGTAATTTTGTATGATTTCCTGTTAAGTTAATGTAAACAAAAATGTCGAGATTTAATTTTGAAAGTGTACCATTTAATCGTTCTTCCGTCATGGTAACCTTTATTGTTTTCATTTTATTTGTAAAATTCGATAAGCCCATTATATATATCAAATTAATCATTACAAATTCTAAGTTAACACCTTCAAGCAAGAAAAAAAGAATTTCCTTACATTCTTAAAACATGAAAGAAAACATTTTGTGAATATCAGTGCTTCCATTCGAAAATTTGAGTATCATCGAGAATTTTTTTCTAAAAGTAGAATTGAATTACATAGGAATTCTTGTTCGCTGCGTTCTCTTTGTGAAGTGATTTCGCACATGTTTTGGTGTTCAGTTAATATTACAAAAAAGTGTCGAAATTTAATTTTAAAAGTAGACTATTTGATCGTTCTTCATTCGTGGTAACACTTATTACTTTCATTTTATTCATTTGTAAAATTCGGTAAGTCCATTATATATACATATCAAATATACCATTAAAATTTAAAAGGGGATCAGGAAAGAGAAAATATCAAAACTTAAGGGCATCTTGTTAAAATATCAGTGTTTGCGTTCGAAAATTTAAATATCACCAAGAAACTATAACTTCTAAAATCAGAACTAAATTACGTTTATGAAAATTTCCTAGGAATGCTTGTATCGAATTTATTTTAACTGTTCGAGTTTCATGTTTGATAATATATATATATATATATATATATATTTCAATAAAAGCCAGAATTCAAGAATTTTGGATCGTTTAATAGTAGTTAATTGCTTAATAAGTTCTAAAGCTCAAGAATTTTATATCTCTTCCTCTACTAGTAGTTTATTGTATAAAAAGTACAGAGCTGAAGAACTTTCCATCTTCCTTTACTAGTGTTAACTGTATAAGTGCCAGAACTCAAGAATTTTAGATCTTCCACTTTTGGCAGTTAATTACATACTTTCGTGTTTTTATGTACCCCCAAATATTCATCTTTTCCAACAATAGACATACTCATTGTTCAAAATATGATTATACATTCGCTTCATATACCCAAATATGTCTATTCTTAAAAAAGGACGTATGACAAGCAAAACATATTTTGAGTATACCTATGTATTTGAAGGTAACTATATAACTTACATTTGAATAAACGTTTAAAACATATTTATTTTACACTCAAAACATAAAACCCACATTATCTAATAACCTTATGAAAAATTCGTTGATTGATGACTTTTTAAAACTAATAATAATTAATCAGTGTTGATTAGTTTTGGTTTAGTTACTTCCCCAACTTTGAGCAAATAGACGTAGCATTAAATTGAACAGTTATGAGAATTTTCTTATGTTTAATAGGGATGTAAAACGAAACATTTCTTGTTAACTTTGTAAATCCCCAAATTAAAAGAAACACTACAAGTATGAATGTTTTATAAATTTTGTAAAGGTCGATGTTGTCAATTTATAAGCGTTATAGAATGAAGTTACGGAACTTCTTGAAACGTCCATTTTTGCAGAATCATCACATAAAAATGTCAGGTAATATATAAAGTGAAAAAAAGAACAAACAATTGCATCAATGTTCCCCTTATATGTTTTAAATAATTTTTTAAACAGTTCTAAAGTGCAGTATACTTTTTAACAGCTTCCTTAAATAGCCGGTGCATAAAATTGCATCACCAAATCATGCCTTTAAATTTAAGATTCTTACGAAAACCGATACTGTTTTTCAATAACTCGCGTCTACGTTTTTCTCATTGCATAGTTTAATTTTATTTTTATAGATTCCTCGTGATGTGTCAAAATTATTTTACTGTTTCGAAATATGTTGTGTAATTAATTTTTCTCATAACTTTGAAAGCCGAATATTTTGCACAGTTTCTCGCAATACGGAATGGACCGAAAATTATAAGAAAACCTCAGTAAAATTGTTACGAAAGTCCAGATGAAATTTTTTACTTTTATTTTGAACTAGCTGTAAAGCTCGTTAAGAATACAACGAGCTCTAGAGATGATTTATCGCAATTCAAATAAGTATAATCTTTTTGCGGAATACCATTGATATGCTTCGTTGTGCACGAATATTTACAACTCAAAATACTCAGAACAGTAAGTCTATAAATCTCACAACTCAATAATAATCTCACAAAAACTCTCAATAAAACAAACTCAATAACTCAATCAAACTCACAGCATCAAAACTAAATCTTAATTAATAATTCTGAATGGAACTAATAAATTAAATGTTATTGGCGTTGCGAAATATAGAAAATTACTTTCGTATCTTATTAATAATTTAATTATGCTGTCGAATGCGAGTTTTGACTAAGTTTCTGTATAAATATCGCTTGCGTTTTCTATTTTTTCATGAATATTATCGCTTGCATTACTCGTTCCCTTGTATCAATTTCATGATTTATTACTTATTTATTGTGCTCGAGCAATTTCTAGTGAAAATATTTAAATATTTTATTGACTTTAATTGGAATAGAAAACAAAAGTGATTTACGTCATCGCACGTTTGCCTTTCATGTATAGTAGGATTCCTTCTCGAATCAAAACTGTTCCTGCTGGCATAATTGATACTCAATTTTGTTTTATATTCCATTTTTATATCTTTTCATTTTGCTATCAAATAATAACTATAAATATATATTTCTTAAACATGAAGTCATACAGGAACATTTGGTAATAATGCAGCTGACAAACTCACAAAGGAAGCTACCCCGGAAAATCAAAAATTGATACCCTTGTTAAAACTTCAATAGCATTTCTAACCAAAACGAACAAAACGATAACAACAATGAGATCACGATGACAGAGGAAGCCGCAAAGAATTCAAACCCCGGAAGTATCACTAAAGCGGTCATTTTTATTAACCAAGCAGATGCGAATCACAAAAAACTCGCAAAGCTAGTACTTTGACTTTTCAAAAAGCATTTCAATATAATTTTTAACTTATTCAACCACATATATTTTAATATTACAGGGTGATTTTTATGCAAAGGTCACATTTAGTTTTGCAATAATTTTTAAATAAAAATTTTTAATTAAATTTTTTTCTCATATTGTTTACTCAATTAATGACATTATTTATGGAATTAACCGTATTTGAACACCGCGGCAAAATGAGTCTTTGACCACTGGTCTTTCGACCACCTTGAGCACATTTTGGGGGTGATTTGTTCAACTTCTTCGCGAATGTTTTGCTTGAGCTGTGAATAGTCCACGTGTTCTGAATATACTAAGGTGTTCCTTGAATCTCTCCGTATTTTGATTTCTTTATATCTTCTCAGTCTCGTAATATACCATTAGACTGTGATTAGACCTCCACGTCTACCGCATATATGAAGGTGTTCCTTGAATCTCTGAGACCGGTTTGGCTCAGTGGGTATGTCTACTTACTCTAGCAACCTTCTAGTTATAGGCGGCGCAGGTTCGATTCCTGTCAAGTGAATTCCTTCCTGGGTGTATTTCTCTCTTGTGTGTCAGTAAAACTTTCATTTTGTGTCTATTACTTGATGTTGTATGTCTTGTGTCTGGCTCAGCATGGCCCAATCGCCATAAAACCTTCAAACCAACCTTGAATCTCTCCTATAATCTATTCTGAACTTTATACCGTCGCCTTAGAGCAGAAACTCATTAACTGTCTCAGGGAAAATGTCATTTAATAAGTTTCTACTCTATCTTACCGATAGACGATATCTTATCGGTTCTGTAATATACCTTTAGACTGGGCTTTGACGTCTACGTCTACCGCATATGAAGGTATTCCTTAAATGTCTCCTTATTTTGAACCTCTATATTTTCTCGGCTTCGTAATATACCATTGAACTGGTAATATCCACGGGTCCGTGGACGAATTGAACGATTGGGAAGGAATTCCATGAAAGGAGTGGGCGTCCATCGTCGTAGATCTGTATCAACCCTGTTTCCTTGGAACGTTCGGGTTTCAGTCAAAATCTATTGCAAGCGTTTGATGATTCGGTACTCTTTTGGGGTACCATTCGCTATACGATCCCACAACAGGTCGTCTGTTTCCGTTGACCTACCCCATATGCTAAATCAGATATCTTAAGCATTTTCTGTCTCATGGCACATATTAAGGTGCTGATCTCGTCATCTGACCTTGTTTAAAAAAAATTACGAGTTGTCCTAGATCTTTTCCTTCGGAATTGATCTCGTACAGTCGCCAATAGCCCTTTGTGTTGCTCCAATGCGAAGCAAGTTCAACTACCTACCTACCATGATTAGCAACGGGAGGGTTGCGGGTTCGAAACTCGATCCAACCATCGTGAAAGGGGGGTGCACTTTAAATCTGTTGTGGCCTCAAATGTGCTCACGTTGGCTAGGGGTGCCAGTTCAGGTGTTGACCTCTTCATCTGACTTTGGTTCCAAATTACTACGTGTTGCCCTGGGGTCTTTACCTTCGGATTTGATCCCGAACCGTGCTAATAGCCCGTTGTGTTGCCCCAGATTAACGTAAATTCAACTACCTACCTATCATGGCACATAAACTATTTAATAAAATTCTGTGACGCATGAAAAGTATATTAAATTTTTTTGCCTATTGACGAAAAATATATAATTTTGCTTTACTTACAAAACAATAGTAATTAACTACCTTCATTGTCCCAAAGAGGCTTTTTAAAAGTATTTTCGAAACAATTTATGCATTATACTTTGCATAATAACAGAATTACCAAAATTATTTATACGGATATTGAAATTATTTATGAACACACTTATCAAGTTGTTAAAATGAAATAAATCTTACACAATTTAAACCGTTTCATCATCCGTACCATTTCCATTCTTGTGGTAACATCCGTTCAAAATCGCTGTATTAGGTGCATGTCATTCATCTCAGATTCGTGAAGTGAAACATGTTATCCGTACAAAATCAGCATCTACTAAATGCAGCTCTGCCTAACAGCATTCTCTACGAAATCCAGGTGGAGCTTGCTGAAATATATCCCTAATGAATTCGATTTAATTTCGTGTTTCTTACATCCCCTTAAAGCTTGTATTGAACATTTTGAAAACCCCTTAGCTTTTATCCTTATAAGGTAGGTACTTAATTAACGTCGCACTGGAACAACACAACGGGCTATAAACGACGGTCCGGGATTAACCCCTGAAGGGACAACACCACGTAATTTTGAACCACGGTCAGATGACGAGGTCACGCCTGAGCTGGCACCCCACTCTCCAAACTTCCACACCACGCCAACGTGAGGACATTTGGGTCCACGACAGATTTAACGTGTACCAGTCCCCTTTGTACACGGTCTTTGGTCGGATTCGAACTCGCAACCCTCCGGTTTGACTTTATAAGGACATAGTGACGGACTTAATTTAAGGGCTTCGATTTTTCCGGAGATCTTAAGAACATTTTTATGTGAAACAATACGTTAGCAACAATACTAACAATACTTTAGCAACAATACTAACAATACGTTAGCAACAATACTAACAATACGTTAGCAACATTAGTAACAATACTTTAGCAACAATACTAACAATACTTTAGCAACAATACTAACAATATGTTAGCAACAATACTAACAATACGTTAGTAACAATACTAACAATACTTTAGCGACAATACTAACAATACGTTAGCAACAATAGTAACAATAGGTTAGTAGTTAGCTTTCGGCTAGGCATATCGTGAGAAAAAATATATAAGATGATTAAACCCACCACTCAACAAACATTTACAAACAATAAAATAAAGAGAGTTCAGTTTGTAAAAGTTTTTAAATGTGGGTACTTTTTACTTGGTCCTAAAAATTGAACTGATCTCAATGAAATTGGACATTTTTATGAATGAGGACACAATGATATGAAAAGAATTGAAATGACATTGATGCAGATATTTAGGTGAATGCATAAATATTCTCTGTTTATAGGGAATTGCAAACATAATAACTAGCTGTTTGGATCTTAATCGTATGGAGCAGATAGAAAGAAAGCAATTGGTTCAAGAGATTTAAACTAAACAAAATATTTTGAGATTGATACATAGGAGTTTGCTAAAATATAAAAATATTGAGTCCAAATTAAAATAAATGGATTTTGATATTATTCTAACTATTAAATTATAACTATGAAAATACTAATTTTGAAATATTTTTCAGCGTGATAGATAGATTTTGGTTTTAATTATGGTAGTTAAAATTGAGTCCAAATTAAAACATTTTGCTAATGTTATAATAAAAATGAAGCAATTTTGAAGCCTTTTTGCGTAAACTAATTGATAGATTTCAGTTTGAATTGGAAAGAAATAAATATATAAAAAATTGAGTCATAGTTAAAAAATAAAAGACAATTTGATATTTTTATAGCAATAAAAACTAACAAAAATAAACCCGTTTGATAAATTTTTGCTATGTGCATTGGTTGATAGATTTCACTTTAAGTTAGAGTAAAAAAGGAAAAAAAATTAGACACAATTTTAAAAAATTAAAAGAATTTTCATATATTAGCTATAAAATAATTACAACATAAATAAGCAATTTTGAAACTTTTTTGAGCTGAGGATTGGTCAATAGATTTTACTTTAAATTGGCGAAAGAAAAAGGTAGATAGATAGCTAATTAACGTCGCATTGTAGCAACACAACGGGCTATTAGCGACGGTCCGGGATCAATCCCGAAAGAAATGATCCTAGAAAACACCTTGTAATTTTGAACCACAGATGACGAAAACAACACCTTAGCTGGCACCTCACTCTCCAAACTTCCACACCACGCCAACGTGGGGACATTTGAGACCACGACAGATTTAACGTGCACCACCCTCCGTGTACACAATGGTCTTTGGCTGGACCGAGTTTCCAACTCACAATGGTCTTTGGCTGGACCGAGTTTCCAACTCACAATCCTCCTTTTGCTAATCCGTAGCTCTTCCAACTGGGCCACTCATCCTAAGCGAAAGAAAAAAAATTAAACGAAATTAAAAGCATTTTTATGCTTTAACTATAAATTATAACAAGAACCAGTTTTGAAATCTTTTTATGCATGAACTTTCTATTTAAAGTGTATCCTAATCTACTGCCTATGCTTTAAAACCGTATCGTAATATCTTACACGAAGACCATCTGTAATACTTATGGGTAGGGGAAAGCGATTTTTAACAGATTAAAAGTTGAGTGACAAAATGATGAATGATCGGATTCACACAAAAGATCCTATCGTATCATAAATTTTCCCGCCGAAAGGGAGGTCAGAGTTGGGTCCTGTCCAATCAGATGGGCCTATCTCGTTCCATTGTAAGATTTTAACGCAAACAAACAATGAGACGAACGGTATGAAACAAAACGAATGGGACCTTACTTAAAGATTTTACTCAGTGGTAGAGTTGCCATATTATTTAAGTTCAAACCTTGACATTTTTTCTGAAGCGGATTCAAGGAGATTTCAAAATTGGGGGTTGGGGTGACGTAACACTTTTTACCATCGATCTTCAAATGAAATAGACAGAGCATGTGAACGGAGTTGCTGTAGTAAGGTATCAGATGGGTAAGTCATGATGGGCTTACGATTTGATTTGGACTGGTTGGCTATAGAAGCGCAGACTAGTGACTTTAATATCGTTTGATAACCACTTTAACCAATCAATGATGTGACTCACATTAGGATTCATGGTTTTTTAAGCAACCACGTGATATATCTCAAAAGGGTAAGTCACGCGGCTTACAAATCAACATGAGACGATTGGCTATAGAAGTATAGACTAGTGTTATATAAGAATCATTCTGGATAATCACTTTAACCAATCAATAATTTGCCCCACGTTAGGATTCACGTTTTTCCAACTACCACTTGGCAGACCGGAGAAATAACATGAAGTTGTGAATATACTTCGTTTATTTCATTAAAATATCGATGTTGACGACGTCATATTTTAATCAACATCGACCTTCTGATGAAATAGGTGTAGCATGTGGGCGGAGACGCTGCCGTAAGATCTCAGAAGTGTGAGTCAAGTGGGCTTATTAATTCACTTGTCCCGATTGACTATCGAAATGCAGGACTAGTGTTTCTAATTATTCTCGATAACCACTTTAACCAATCAATAATGTGTCCCACATTAGGATTCAAACTTTTCCCCGCAACCACGGGACAGATATTCAAACCGAGTGACCGGAGGAAAAAGGATGAAGCTGTCGCACATGCTCCGTCTGTTTCATTAAATTTGGTATTTTTTAATTTACTCTACATTGGAGCAACACAACGGGCTATTGATGACTGTCCGGGATCAATCCCAAAGGGCAAATGAACCACGGTCAGATGACGAGGCAACACCTGAGCTGGCACCCCACTCTCCAAACTTCCACATCACGCCGACGTCTATTTCATTAGAAGGTCGATGTTTTTCTCATTGATCTAATAAAATAGACGTATCATGTGTACGCAGCTTCATGTTATATATCTACCAATCGCCCAGTTTAAATATCTTTGGGTAAAGGTCACGGATATTGGAAGAAGGCTCGAATCCTATTGTAGGCCTAATTGACAAGCACTAGTTTACGCTTAGATAGCCAATCGGTCCAAATTGATTCCCAAGGTCATGGTACCCCTGTTGGAAGAGTAGCAGAAGAGGTAGTAGGTAGGTATTTTAATAAACGTCGCACTGGAGCAACACACCGGGCTTTGAAAACCAGAAGAAAAACCGGAGAGTTGCGAGTTCAAAACTCGACCCAAACAAAAACGTGGGAACTGGTGCACATTAAATCTGCCATAGCTCAAATGTCCTCACTTTGGAGTGGAGTGGAAGATTGGAGAGTGAGGTGCCAGCTTCATCTGGGCCGTGGTTCAAAGGATAACTAGGATACCTCAGGTTCGTGAAGCTCCCATAACTAAAGATGTGCAGCAGAGGGCCATACACATTCTGAATTTTAGTGTATTTCAATGCACACTTACACGTGCATTTGAGGACCGCGGTAGCCCGGTTGGAAGAGTAACGGATTAGCAACTGGAGGGTTGCGAATTCTAATCCAACTAAAGACCGTCGAGTACAAAGGGATCTGGTGTACGTCAAATCTATTGTGGCCTCAAATGTCCTCACGTTGGCGTGGTGTGGAAGTTTGAAGAGTGAGTGCAAGTACAGGTGTGACCTCTTCATCTGACCGTCGTTCAAAATTACGGGTTATTGTCCTCGGATCTTTGCCTTCGGGTTTGATCCTAGACAGTCGCCGATAGCCCGTTGTGTTGCTCCAATGCGACGTTAATTAAAAGTACCTTCCTACCTTTCACGTGTATTTAAATATGTATGTAGTACATATCTGAAAACCAAGCTACACGGATACTAAAAACCACATGGATAAAGATAATATTGGTTTGGTTTACGGCGCAAAGGGCCAGTTTTGGACAAACTGTGCCAAACAGAAGACAGACATCGAGTTAATGGACATATGCAGATAAAGAAAATTTTTCTGACACAGAAAAGAGATACAGGAATCGAGTCTGTGACTCCTACAGCTCACAGGTTTCTAGAGCAGTGGGAAATCCCACTGATTCATGGCAGTCCTGATTGACTCTATTAACGATGCAAGTTAATAGTTACTTGCATCTTTACTGACCAAATCTTGGACGAGATATCTCGTCCAAGATTTGGTCAGTTTTGCTAAGGACGAGATATCTCGTCGAGACAAAACTACCCTATTACTTCAAGGAGAATGGATCCAGCAGGAAAAACAAATTGCCCTTGCCCAGAACTGGAGATAGTTAGAAACAGGTTTTCGCACCAGGTAGGTATTTTAATTAACGTCACACTGGAGCAACACAACCTGCTATTGGCGACGGTCCGGGATTAATCCCACAGGGAAAGATCCGAGGATAACACCACGTAATTTTGAACCACTGTCAGATGACGAGGTCACACCTGAGCTGGCACTCCACTCTCCAAACTTCCTCACCACGTCAAAGTGAGGACATTTGAGGCCACGATAGATTTGACGTGCACCAGCCCCCTTTGCATATGATGGTCTTTGGTTGGATTCGAACTCACAACCGGTTGCTAATCCGTTACTCTTCCAACCGGGCTATTGCGGTCCGTTTTTGCACCAGAGACTGTTCACTACTGGGCAATTTTCGAGGCGACGATACATCCCCAGGAGGTTAAGATAGTATTGAAAAATATTATTTTCCTTTTTATTTTAAGTAAAAGATAGATAGATAGTTGAATTTACGTCGCACTGGAGTGACACAAAAGGGTAATGATTAACATACGGAATCACAAGCATTGTGAATCCGTGTCAATTAAGTACACTTGAAATCGCGATCTCTAATTTTTGAGCTTGAAAAAAGCTATTTTTATCAAATGTCAGCTCTCATTTCATCGTATATTTTGTTGATGACTTCATACCGCCAACAAAAAATGGATAAACATATTCAATCCAGAAAATAATCTTACTCCTTCCTCTTTTTAAGATTTATTTTTATTGCAATTACTAAATAATTAACCGCCATCATTCCGCACAAAAATACCCATCACGATCCTCATTTTTTGACATCAAAATCCCTAGCCCTCCAATAACTGGATTCAAACGAAGGAATAAAAAAAATCTATCGGAAGAAATAAATATTTAGCGACATGATAAATTGCTTACTAATGAGATGTCATTTCAGGTTTTATCCGAAGTCGGGTCCATAGTCGATAATTAGGCATTTAACCGCGGCTCGATACGAAATGCATTAATAATCCGCGTTTTGACAGTCGATAGATTCGGCATTTTTATGACGGAATCCCTTCCCCTAATAGACGTCAAGTGTTATTTCTTCGGTGATGACCGCGTGCAGGACGTAATGATGGCACTTAATTCAGAGGCTTTGTTTGTGGGTGAGAGTCGCGGAGTGAAGGAATTTTTGAGAATTATTAGGATTCTTTATGGAGTGAAGGCATTTTGAGGGTATGTACCTTTTTTTTTTATTTACTAATAATGCTTGTTTCAAGAGGACATGAATGATTTGCTTATAGAAAATGCTGGTCTATCATTTACAGCAATTGTGAATTAAAACGTGTACTTGTAGCTTAAAAGACCATTTCATATTTCGGCACAATTGTGGTAAACGTGTGGTTTTATTTCAACTTGGTAATGGAAATAGCAATTAATTAACGTCACACTGGAGCAACACAACTGGCTATTGCCGACGGCCTGGGATCAATCCCCAAGGGAAATATCCTTGAATGATACCACGTAATTTTAAACCACGGTCAGATGACGAGGTCAACACCTGAGCTGGCACCGCACTCTCCAAACTTTGTAACCACGACGACGTGAAGACATTTCAAGTCACGACGGATTTAACGTGCACCAGCCCCCGTGTACACGATGCTTGTTTGGACCTAGTTTCGAACACGCAACCCTCTTATTGCTATCTTTACCAACCGGGTACCACGGTCCAGTTTCAATTTGGAAAGTTAATGTGTCTTAGCTTTATTCTTTTAACATTTTAATCATTTAGTTAGGTGGCGTTTTGTTTATTAAATGTGTCTGGTTATGATTCAGTAGAAATAGACTCATTTTTATTGAATTTCTGTTACTTCATTTGCAGCATTCATGATTTAGAATTCTTGCTTGTATTGCTGGCATTACCAGTATTTCATAATGGTATGAATATTGATAACTGACAGCTGATAGATTCGGGGCATTTTTATAACGGAATTCCTCTTAATAGACGTAAAGTGTTCTTTCTTCGGCGATGCGGAACGTCATAATGGCACTTAATTTAGTGGTTTTCTGGGGGAAAGAGTCGCGGATTGAAGGAATTTCGGAGAATTATTAGAATTCTTTTTGGGTGATATTATTTTGGCGGGTATTCTTTCTCTTGTTTTGTTTTCTTTTGGACTCGCCATTGAGATGATGGCTTCACGTAAGACTAGATCATCTCCAGTACGTTTTCGTCATTGGTACATCAGTGGAACACCTGTAGAGCTGCTTGCCTTAAATTTATCCCGGAAAACTTTCTCTATGCTTGCCAGGCTCTGATCTGGTCATTTGGAAAAGATGATTTTCATTGATGGCCAGATATCCTTTCTCACCTGTATAAAGTGCGGCTTATTAGCAATTTCTCCCTCACACATCCTGAATTGCATTGGAGCCATACATGAAGATACTTTTAAGGACCCATCTGCCATTGCCCCAAAACTTTTTTTGCACAGACTCAACGACTTGTTTTGTTTTTTACACTGGGATAAGAAAGAAGACGTAAGGCTAGTATTTCTATCAGAATTGGAATGATTTTTATTGAGAATGCTGGTCCATCATTTACAAAAGTTGTGAATTTAAACGTTTATTTGTAATGAGAAGTACCATTTCGCAGTTCCGAACAGATTAATTGCGGCAAGCGTGTGGTTTCTGTTTCAACTTGATAAGCGTTGATGTCATTTTGAGCTAGCGTATGGTGCTAGTTTTCTGAATCTAACAATACCGGAAGGGCCGCGGTGGCCCGGTTGGAAGAGTAACGGACTAGCAACCGAAGGGTTGCAAGTTCGAATCCAGCCAAACACCGTCGTGTAC
The DNA here is from genome assembly GCA_933210815.1 of Meta bourneti. Classification (NCBI taxonomy): domain Eukaryota; kingdom Metazoa; phylum Arthropoda; class Arachnida; order Araneae; family Tetragnathidae; genus Meta; species Meta bourneti. The sequence goes on along the minus strand of OW119932.1, from coordinate 62,980,957 downwards.
AAAGGGGGCTGGTGCACGTTAAATCTGTCGTGGCCTCAAATGTCCTCACGTTGGCGTGGTGTGGAAGTTTGGAGAGTGGGGTGCCAGCTCAGGTGTTGCCTCGTCATCTGACCGTGGTTCAAAACTACGTGGTGTTGTCCTCGGATCTTTCCCTTTGGGATTGATCCCGGACCGTCACCAATAGCCCGTTGTGTTGCTCCAGTGTGACGTTAATTGAAATAACAATAACAATAACTACCAATACCGGGTGGTATCCGGTTTGTTGTTATTTTCTTTGTCGCGTTCCTGTATTTATTAAAGCTGTCTATTTCGTTGGAGGTATTTTGCTTGTTAAAGTTGTTAGTTTTGTTTCATCTATTCAGGTATTGACCTCATCATCTGACCATGGTTCAAAGTTACGAGGCGTTGTTCTTGGATTTCCCTTAGGAATGAATCCCAGACCGTCGCCAATTGCCCCCTGTGTTGCTCTAAAAATGTAAATTCAATTACCTACTTCACATTTTATTACTTTGGCTCAAGTGTTGACCTCGTCATCTGACCATGGCTCAAAATTATGAGGTATTGTCCTCGGATTTTTCCCTTCTTTATTGATCTCAAACCGTCACCAGTATCCCGTTGTGTTGCTCCAGATCGAAGTAAATTCAACTACCTACCAAACTTCCACAACAAGCCAGCGTGAGGACATTTGAAGCCACGACTGGTTTAACATGCACCAACCCCACTTACACAGCGGTCTTTGGTTGGATAGAGCTTCAAGTTCTCAACCCTGCAGTTGCTTATCCGCGACTCTATCAACTGTGGTACTGTGGGCCCCTACTTATAAATGGATTGTTTAGTATAAACTTAAACAACATTTTGCTATTAAGAATTAATTTGCGTCTAGCTGTTCCGGCGACTTTCGATGTTAGTTTTTAATATGGGAGGGATTTTAAGTGTAACTAACCAGACGGAAAGTGAAAATTTTACTTTCGGAACACAAATACTCCATCAACATACAAATCGGGGTTACCTTAAAAGTAGATTATCGCCATTTAATAGAACTTGCGTAAACTATCATATATCAATTCGAAATTCGTTCTTTGGAATTTTTATTGGCGAAATGTAGAAATCGTATTCGTAAAACAAGCCAAGTGACGTCACGTTCAGAATACGTACAGGAAACGCTTACAGTTGCAGAAACACTACTGTCCCCTGTATTTAGCTCGACAGAAAATGCCTTAAGCATAATTATAAACTAAAGAAAAAACTTATTTGTTTACATCTGTTCTAATGTGAAAGAGTGTTAAACGTTTATAGTTAATTTTTAATTCAAGTGGCACGATTAAATTGCATTCAAGTAGCATATATATGTCAAATTTCACCATAAGTTACAAAGGAGGTTAATCAAAATTCTAGCAAATTTTGTATTTAGCTATATAGATAAACCCACACTCTCCAATAGGTAGGTATTTTAAATAACGTCACACTGGAGCAATACAACGGGCTATTGGTGACGGTCCGGGATCAATCCCAAAGTGAAAGTAACCACGTAATTTTGAATCACGGTCAGATGACGAGGCAACACCTGAGCTGGCGCCGCACTCTCCAAACTTCCACACCACGCCAACGTGAGGACATTTGAGGCCACGACGGATTTAACGTGCACCAGCCCAATTTGCACACGGTATTTTGTTGGATTCGAACTATCAACCCTCCGGTTGCTAATCTGTTGCTCTTCCAACTGGGCTACCGCGGTCTCTCTCCAATTGGTACACGATCGTCATACAAGCTTTTAATGATACCGGCGAAATCGCAGTAAGAATTTAAACTGAAGTAGGGCGAAGCCATGAAATAATGTTGGAGATATTACTTCTAGAGAAAAGGGGAGTAGCAGTGGCATAGTGTGTTGGTCCACTGCCCTAGAAACATGCGAGTTGTAGGGGTTTCGATTCCTTCAGGTTCGATCCCTCCCCTGGTTGTATTTCTCTCCTATCTGTCAGTAGAACTTATATGGCATGTGTATGTCCATTCACTTGCCGTTGTTGTCTTGTGTTTGACCCAGCTTGTCCAAATATGGCCCCTGCGTCTTACAATCTACACAAAAGCGATTCAACTCAAAACATATTTTATTTTTCAAGTAATAAAATATTTATATTAAACTCAAGCAAACCAAGGAAATCAAATAAGGAAATGTCCAAATGCTTACAAGTTATGAATTTTCAATCATTTGATTTCGTATTTTAAGTTGTATTACTTCTCGAGAGTTGTATGTTTTTAAAAATATTAGCAGACCCTATACGCAAAGCTTTTTCTGATTGCTTACATTCATTGATGGCTAATTGCTGTTACTCACATTTCATATATTCTTTTGATACATTTTAATGAATATAGCATCCATATTTTGTAAATGGATTTCATGTTTCTAAATGAAATAAAATTATCCTAAAAAGGTAACATTTCGTACCATTTCACACTGGCGTAAATTCTTATTTCTAATAAAATGAATGGTAAAAAGTACACTTCAAGCTATTTTACAGCAATTGGAATATGAAGTTCTACTACAAAGACAATTCTTCATTTTTTGTACTCTAAACCTATTTCTAGACCTTAGGCACTACCGATTTTAACCTCAAATTTTTTCTAAAACAAGAGCCCGAAGAAAACTTATTTTCGCTCCTTTTAAGGGTGGAATTATGAGTGTTAATCCTCCAGAGGGATTAACACTCATAATTCCACCTTGCAACCTGCAGTCTTCCCTGCATGACATCTAACCAATATTAACCATCTTGACCTACAGAACCAAGTTATTCTGAGCCGCGGTTGCTCGGTTGGAAGCGTAACGGATTAGCAACTGGAGGGTTGCGAGTTCGAATCCAACCAAAGACCGTTGTGTGCGAAGAGGGCTGGTGCATGTTAAATCTGCCGTGGGCTCAAATGTCCTCACGTTGGCGTGGTGTGGAAGTTTGGGGGTGCCAGTTCAGGTGTGACCTCGTTATCTAACCGTGATTCAAAGTTAGTGGTGTTTCCCTCGGATCTTTCCCTTTGGGGTTGATCCCGGGCCGTCGCCAATAGCTCATTGTGTTACTCCAGTGAGACGTTAATTAAAAATACCTACCAACCAGTGTTCTATTCTAAGGGGAATTTCAATTGACGTCACACTGGAGCAACACAACGGGCTATTGGTGACGGTCCGGGATCAACCCCAAAGGGAAAGATCCGAGGACAATACCACGTAATTTTGAACCACGGACAGATGACGAGACAACACCTGAGCTGGCACTCCACTCTCCAAACTTCCACACCACGCCAACGTGAGGACATTTGAGGCCACGACAGATTTAACGTGCACCAGTCCCCTTTGTACACGCGGATTTTGGCTGGATTCGAACTCGCAACCCTTCGGTTGCTAGTCCGTTACTCTTTCAACCGGGCCACCACGGCCCTCTATTCTAAGGATATAGCAATGTAATCTTTCTAAAGGATTCTATCCTAAGGGAAGGAGGATTGGAATATTTCCGATGTATTCTATTCGAATGAAAGGAACAATAGAATCTTTCCAATTGATTTTATACTGAGGAAAGGAGCAATAAAATCTATAGGATTATGTTCCAAGGAGAGAATCGATAGAATCATTCCAAAGGATTCAGTTCAATAGAACCGTTCTGCAGAATTGGCCCATAGAATCGTTACAAAGGATTCCATTCCAAGGAAAAGACCAATACAATTTTTGCAAAGAAAGATTTCATACTAAGGCAGGAGTAATAAAATCCTTCGGGAGGTTGAAAGAATCTATGGATATTTTAGAAGAATGTGGTATTTTAGTCATTAAGTGAATTGTGTGGAGTAAAAGCAACACACACTCAGAGGCTTATTGATAGGTTTTTACAACTTAACCCTCCAAGTGGTTTCAACGAGACATCTCGTGAATCAAAATCTGACAAATTCTGTAATGGCGAGATATCTTGCCATCAGAATATTGCCGATACTTTCATGTTGACGCGAGATCAAGATCTCGTCAGCTTTTTTATAGTGACGAGATATCTCGTCCATAAAGTTTTGTTAATGACAAAATACCTCGTTTAGACAACAAAACGCGATCCCTCGAACTACCTTTTCGGTATACCTGGCCTGTACAACCATCAATCTTAACCATTTGGTCGGCTAAATTAACCCTCTAAGTGATATTGACGCGATATCTCGTCCATCAAAATCCGACTAATTCTGCTAATGACGAGATATCTCGTCATTAGTGGACGAGTCATTAATGACGAGATATCTTGTCATTAAGATTGTCGATTGAATTCCGATTGAAGATATTTCAGGTTTTGGATGATGGCGAGATCAATAAAAATCTGCCAATGACGAGATATCTCGTCATTAAGATTGTCGATTGAATTCCGAATGATGAAGATACTGCAGGTTTTGGATGATGGCGAGATCAATAAAAATCTGCCAATGACGAGATATCTCGTCATTAAGATTGTCGATTGAATTCCGAATGATGAAGATATTGCAGGTTTTGGATGATGGCGAGATCAATAAAAATCTGCCAATGACGAGATATCTCGTCATTAAGATTGTCGATTGAATTCCGAATGATGAAGATACTGCAGGTTTTGGATGATGACGAGATCAATAAAAATCTTCCAATGACGAAATATCTCGTCATTAAGATTGTCGATTGAATTCCGAATGAAGATATTGCAGGTTTTGGATGATGGCGAGATCAATAAAAATCTGCCAATGACGAGATATCTCGTCATTAAGATTGTCGATTGAATTCCGAATGATGAAGATACTGCAGGTTTTGGATGATGGCGAGATCAATAAAAATCTGCCAATGACGAGATATCTCGTCATTAAGATTGTCGATTGAATTCCGAATGATGAAGATATTGCAGGTTTTGGATGATGGCGAGATCAATAAAAATCTGCCAATGACGAGATATCTCGTCATTAAGATTGTCGATTGAATTCCGAATGATGAAGATACTGCAGGTTTTGGTCAGTTGACGAGATCAATAAAAATCTGCCAATGACGAGATTTCTCGTCATTAAGATTGTCGATTGAATTCCGAATGAAGATATTTCAGGGTTTTGGTAATGACGAGATCAGGATCAGGTCATTTTTTCTAATGACGAGATATCTCGTCAATCAAGATTTGGTCAGTTTTGCTAATGACGTGATACCTCGTCGAGGCAACACCAGTAGGATTAATATAAAATGGAATTAATCTCCCTTGCATTATATACTCAAACCTTCTTTAAGACACATTGGAAAAATGATACGTACTTGGAGATTTATCATTTTTTCGCTACTTCCGTACATCTTTTATCCCCGCGACCTCAACCCGAGAATAACAGTTCAACAAGTTTTGAAAGTCGCGAAGAAATCCATCCAATAAGTGGACACGGCAAAAAATCCGGCCTTCGTGTCATTGGGTCGCTGAGACGGCAGTTTTTGTCGCCCCGCGGGGCCGCGCCGCCCCTAGGTACCGGGGAGTTCAATTAAAGCCGGGGCGTTATCGGGCGGTGTCCAGGGGCCACGGAAATGGACGCGCGATGCGGCTTGATTTATGGGGCCCGCGCTTTTGTGACCCTGTCAGACGCTGTTCGTCGCCGAGACAAAGGCCCCCTTTTCACGGCAGCGCCACTTTTCTCTTGCGCTTCTCGGTGAGCAGGGGGACCGCTCACTAAGTGAGCCTCTCTGTTTTTCGATCTCGATCCGGAATGCTGAAAATGGAAATTGTTGCTTTTTGACAGCGCCGTTCAATGTGCGTGTCTTCCTTTTTGCATCAAGATTTCGCTGTATTCAGGTGTTTCAAAATTTTCAGTGAAAACTCTAAGTGGTACCCAAAATAAAACCGCATTCATAAAAGACATAAAATAAAACCATATTCCTAAGAGAATGCATAGGATGTAACTGAATTGGTATTCAAATGCTTGATATAATTGTTATTCTAATACTTTGGTTGAATACTTTGTCATTCAAATGCTTAGGATGAATAATTTGTTATTCGAATTCTTCAGATGAATACTTTGTGTTTGAATAATTTGTCATTCGAATACTTAGTATGAATACCCTTGTGTTTGAATACTTTGTTATTCGAATACTTGATATAATTGGTATTCTAAACTTAGGAAGAATACTTTCGTGATTTAATACGTAATATAATTGTTATTCAAATACTCAGATGAATACTTTTGGTTGAATACTTGAAATGTAATTGGCATTGGAATACTTAGGGTAAATACTTTTGTGTTTGAATACTTTGGTTATTCGAGTACTTTTGTTTTTAATATTTTAGTATTCCAATAATTTTAATGAGTACTTTAGCATTCGAATATATTGAATGAATACTTTAATGTTCGAATATATGAAATGAATACTTTAGTATTTGAATACGTCGGATGAATACTAAAGCATTCAAATACTTTGGATGAATACGTTAGTATTCGAATATATGGGATGAATACTGCTGTACTCGAATACTTTGGATGAATACTGTAGTACTCGAATACTTTGGATGATTACTTTAGTGTTTGAATGCAATGCAGAGAAATCGAATACAAAGAGTACTTTTAAGTATCGAATACACATGCACTTTTATATTCGATACTCTCATTTATAGTTTTATTAATTAAGGTTTCATCTCATTAGATACAGATAGTCAATGTGAAATGTTCAATCGCAATTTCGCATATTTTTTCACGGAGAATTCGTGTACCATAATTGTTCATATCATACTTAAGAATCCAAGGCAAACCAAGTGGCACACACCGTGGTTCGCCTGTTTGAGTAGTACTCGGTGCGAGTTCGATTCCTGTAACTTACGATGAGGGTATTTCTCTCTCCCTGTTAGTAAAACTGTCCTTGTGTGTGCATGCCCATTACTTGACTTTGTCTTGTGTTTGGAGTAGCTTGGCCAAATATGGATCTTATGCCATAAAACCCAACTATTTTACTTCATTGATTTTATAAACATGTCCGTTTGTTGATCCTTACTGCATCATCAACATACAGAAATTCCATTATCTTTATAAAGTTAAACACAAAATTATTCAAATCTTCCTGGATTAATTTTAATGGGAGATGCGGAACCAAAATGGAACTTCATTTACAAAGGATGTATATCCGTATCACAAGCGCCTCCCATTTATGTGAGAAGGTATTCTAAGATGCGAAAATGAAAGACAGCAAGTATGTTAAACGTTAATCGAAGTTTGGCAATAGTTTTTTACAACATTTCGCAGAATATTCTGGTTTCATGAAAAGTCTGGCAAAAGTTTTGTAATTTGGCACACTTCTGTTGTGATACCATTCACGATACAATCTCACTGAGGCTCGTCAGCTCCCACCAACCTCATGTGCCAGGTGCATGCCAACGTCTCAGCATTCGTGAGGCGACACGTTGGCGTCCGAAATCAGCGTCTAAAATGCCTATGGCCCAAAGTGGCGAACACCCACGCTAAAGCTAGGTGCATGTCATTATATCAGCATTAGTGAGATGATATAAGCTAGCGTCCAAAGTCAGCATCTAAAATGCCGATGACCTAAAGTGTGGTGAACAGCGCAATCTAGCAAATCCAGGTAGCTCTAGTGAACATATCTCTGATGAATACGGTTTAGTTTTGTGTTTTCTACCACACATTAAAGATTGCACCAGGAAGTTTTAAAACACCCTGATTACCATCACGCGAACAGTTATTTGAACCACCATTTTCATCACTCACATGTAAATTTCGCGGTCCATAACATTTCATATAAGTAATCCTGTTTATTGAGCGAAATTTCACTTAGACAAGCCAATCCATTAGTTCCTAGGGTAATCAATTAAATCTCGGAAGAGGACACTAGAACAGATAATGAATCAAAATCCTTTATACATATAACGGGCTTTTGCAGTGTGGCGAGAATATTTGAGATTCTAATCGCATTAGAATTTTGTTAATCACCGTTTTATTACCTCTTTTGTATTCTGTTGGATTTCGTTTTCTGTGCGCTCCCAACTTCTGCTTTATTTGTGGAGCGTGGTTCCTTTAGAGGAATTCGATCTTTTGTGTTCTAACCCTTTGTTCCCACAGTCGTCCCCTTAAGGAGGAAATGAAACCTTGACTGATCTGAGCTACATGGCGTGTTTTGTATCCCCATCCTTGGGAGTTGCAAATAAGCCATCTTGTGCTATATCACTAACTTAATTTCCTTGAGTGTTTAGAGTCCTCTAAGTAACTAGTGCTCGTTGGTTGCTTGCTTTGGTTTTTTTGGCGCAATGGCCATATTTGGCCAAATTGTGCCAAACACGAGACAGTCAATGATAAGTAATTGTGAAAAGATAAGATGGAGAGAACAGAAAGATCGCTTGAATATCCTAGGGTTGCGATACCCATGTTTACAAGAGACAGTTTACTCCATGGGTAAAGAATAAATCACTAGAGTACCTTGGATTCAAGAAGCCCGTACACACTTAAAGATGTCCCTCGAGGGGACTAAATAACCAGGGATAGACGCCGATTATTTCTAAATCAAGTCTTCCAATATGTAAGGCCTTCTTTCTCAATGTGTATTCAACCAAATCTAATCGAATAGTAAAAACATAATCCAATAGTAAAAATCCAATACAATAGTAAAAATAAAATCCAATTTTATTTCAAATCCAATGCAATTACGAAAATCAGACCCAAGTCTTATCCAATTCCGTTGTCCTAGTACTATGGTGCCAGTGAACACCTAACATCTCAATCATAAGTGAAGGGTAGATGCTTGAAAATCTCAAGTTCCTGATTAGGACTTAGGAATAATTTTCTACTTATCCAAGAATGAATGCGAATATTCACGAGTCGGTCTGCTAATCTGTAATGCCATCCTCAATGTATATCTGACCAAATCCAATCCAATTCCTGGGGCCTGGTACCATACTACGGGTGAACATCAAAGTGGGGGGCCTGGTTCTTGAAGATCTTAAGTTCCCGGTTCAGACTTGTGAATCATATTCAAAAATAGACTCAAATATTTGTAAGCCAAGTATGCCAATCTATGATGTCCTCAATGTACTAATCAAATTTCTCTGAACTAGTACCATAATGCTGGTGAAACTCCAAATGGGACCCTGGTTCTTTAGGATATCCAATTCCCGATTAGGATTTGGGAACACCTATATATCCAAGAATGGGCTCAAATATTCACAAGCCAAGTGTATTAATCTGCAAGATCTTTCTCGATGTGTATCCTACCAAATCTAATCCAGTTGCAAAAATCCAACAAAATCCAAAGCTATGACCAAATCCAATCCAAATACGAGGCCGAGTACCAAATACAATGCATTTGCGAGACCCGTTCCAAATCCAATCAATTTCAAAACTCCGAACAAATCTAATCCAATCGCAGGGCCCGTTCCAAATCCAGTTCAATTACACATATCCGACCCAAGTACTATCCAACTTAGGAGCTCTGTTACCATGATCAGGTGAACCCCACCCGATGGTGGATCCAGGTTCCCTAAAATTTAAAGTTCTCGATTCGGACTTGGGAATCAACTACATATCCAGGAGTGGCTCCAAATATTTGCAATCCAAGTCCTCCAATCTGCAAGGCCTTTCTTCATCAAAGTGCACCCGACTAAATCCAATTGATTACCAAACATTCGATCAAGTCCTATCCGATTCGGAGGCCTTACCCTGTGGTACCTCAAACCTCTTTTCCCTTCTACGTGTGTGTAGGAGGGGTGGGTCATGAAGATATCAAGTTTCTGATTCGGACATGGAATCCAAAACGAAGATCCTGCATATCCAAGAATGGACGCTATATTCAAAAGCCATATCTGTCAATCTGTAAGGTCATCCTCAATGTGTATCCAACCCAATTCCAACCCCTACCATGTAACTGGTGAACTCCATGTGGAGACCCTGGTTCTTAGAAATCTAAAATTCTCGATATGGACTTGGGAATTACCCTCTACATATCCAGGACTGAAATCGAATATTCACAAGCTAAATCTGCTAATCTGCGAGATCTTCATCAATGTATATATCTGACTACCAAATCCAGTTTAGTTACAAACTCCAACAAAGTCCTATCCAATCCTGAGGCCCATGTACTATAAAGTACCAGCGAATCCCACTTCCTTTCTATGTGCGTGGGGGAGAGTTCTTGACGATCTCAAATCGCCTATCCATACGGACTTGGGAATTAAGAATCACCCTCTACCATAACCAGAAATGGACTCAAATTTTCGCTAGCCAAGTTTACCAATCTGTAAGTTCATCCTCAATGTGTATTCTATCAAATATCTGATTCAAAATCCAATCAATTCCCTAACTTCAACCAAATCCAATCCGATCTAGGGCCCGATTCCAAATCCAATTCAATGCCAAAAATTCGATCAATTCAGCGGACTCGGTACAATGATACTGGTACCCTCTAACCAATCAATGTGTATGACCAAATCCAATCTAATTGTGGGAGCTAGGTTTCAAATCTAATCCAATCGAGGACTTAGTTCCAAACTCAATCCAGTGCCAAAAATCCGACCCAAATCCCATCAAATTCAGTGGTCCCGGTACCATGAATATCCGGAGGATACCCGGTTATCATCCACCCAATCAATGTGTATTTTGGCCAAATCTAATTCAATTTTTTGTGCCTGATTCCAAATCCAATCAATTCCAAAACTACGACCAAATCCGATCCAATCCAATCGCAGGGCCCTTGTTCCAAATCCAATCTAATGCCAAAAGTTCGACCCAATTCAGCAGACTCATACAATGGTACTGGTACCCTCTACCCAATCAATGTGTGTGACCAAATTCAATCCAATTGTGGGGACCTGATTCCAAATCCAATCCAATTTCGAGGACCTGGATCCAAACCCAATCCAATGCCAAAAATCTGACCCAAATCTTATCAAATTTTGGGGTCCTGGTATCATGGTACTGGTACCTCCCTCCCAATCAATGTGTATTCGACCAAATCCAATCCAATTGTAGGGACCTGGTTCCAAATCTAATCCAATTTCTGTCACCTAACTCGAAATCCAATCCATTCCAAAAACCCGTCCAATGCCAAAATTCCAACCCAAATACTATCCAATTCATCCGCCCCGGTACCATGGTACTTGTATCCCCAACCTATCCAGGATTGGGCGCGAATATTCTCAAGTAAAGCCTTCTGATCTGGAAGGTCTTCTTCAATGTGTATCCAACCCCTCTTACCATAGCTGCAGGCAGATAATACTTTCTGCACCTTCTCTTCTCCGTACACCTCTTTTCTCTCTTATAATCCGCTGGCATTTGATGTATGGCGCGTGTGTTTTTTCCCCACTTGCCACTCAATCGAGCCGCAGTTTACTGCCCCTAACGACCCTCCGGATAAAAAGATTTTCAACTGCCCCCCGAGAAATCCCATTCAAGCCTTCCCTCCCCTGCACGATATTAACATCCACCATTGAGTCGGATGTCCGACATGCACCGCCCCCGCGCTGCTTCCATTTGTGGGGTGGGTATCCGTCTCCTTTTGTTGGGGGTGGTATTCATGGGTGCTGGTTCCTGAAGGCGCCGGCTCTGCTCCTGGAACCCTTCTTTGTTGGGTGAGGCAACATCAACAAGTGTAAACAATCGGCCATGAAATGAAAAATACACTGCTGGCCACCCAAATTGCAACACCAAGAAAGACAAGAGATATCACAACAAAATTTATTTTGTAGATAACATGTTGACCAAGTATCAAATGATTAAATTTATAGACTTCTGTGAAGTGTGGTTCCTGCCAAAATCAGTAGTCAGAGTAGCCGCCATTGTTGGAGATCACCGCTGCCACACGCCTCGGCATTGATTCAAAGAGACTTTGGATGTGTTCTTGGGGTACAGCAGACCAAGCAGCTTCCACACGTTGCCAAAGTTGATCTGGTGTGGCAGCTGGGGATGTATTCTGGGTCAATCGTTGAGCAACCATGGACCACATGTTTCCTATCGGCGAAAGATCCGGAGAGCGAGCTGGCCAGGGAAGCAATTCAATCTGGCGATTGACGAAGAGCCCTTGGACAATGCGTGCCACGTGTGGTCGCGCATTATCCTGTTGAAATATGGCTGTGGGCAAGCCCTGAAGGTAAGGAAGGACAACTGGCTCCAACACCTCGGAGATGTAGCGCTGGCTGTTTAAAGTACCGGCAATGCGTACTAGAGGAGTGCGAGAGTGATATCCAATACCGCCCCATACCATAATACCCGGTGCAGGACCAGTGTGGCGGTGCATAACGCAGCTGTTCAGCATCCTCTCTCCACGGTGTCTCCAGACTCGAATCCGACCATCGTGGTGTTGCAGACAGAAGCGTGACTCGTCAGTAAAGACAATTTCATTCCATTCTGCCGTCCACATCCTTCTTTCATCGCACCATTGGCGGCGGAAACGTCTGTGGTTCTGCGTCAAGGGTAGACGAAGCAATGGACGTCTTGCGGACAGACCACTCTGCTGTAAACGGCGTCGAATGGTACGCGCAGACACTGGATGATGGCGGTACAGACTGAATGTGCTGTGCTATGGTTCGTGATGTGGCTGAGCGATCCGTCACTGCCATACGCACAATATGCCTGTCATCACGTGAAGTGGTGCACTGAGGTGGATGCGATCGAACACGTCGGTCCGTCGTACCCTCCTGCATCCAACGATCACATATCCGCATTACAGTTGTTTGGTTTCGTCCAACACGACTACCGATTTCCCTGAAAGATAATCCACAATCTCGGTAGGCCACTATCCTTCCTCTGTCGAACTCGGATACTTGATCAAAAGATGATCGCTGTTTTCTACGAGGCATAATTGATCGTTTTTTTGAAAAAACCACAAGAAAAACACAATTGCCGTACTTGAAATCGTCGAAATCTCCAAGCCTTAAATAGCGCTTTGAAGTGGCGCCACCGGCGCGCGTGATGTGAGTCTGCGCTGAAATTCTAATCATTTGCATATCTCACCTCCGCTAATGCATGTTGTAAATTTCATATTATTTGCATGCTTTCTTCAGGGTGTTGCATTTACGGTGGCCAGCAGTGTAGTTTCGAAAGTCTACTACCAACTGGAAATTTTATTCTGAAGACCAAGCACGTTATGATAGAAATGTATATGTTTACATCCGTTATTGACATTCGACAATGAACAAATAACGTCGATTTCTACCCCCGCACCGTACTTTATACATATTGCATATTGTAAAACAATAAAATTATTTCAAAACACATGAAAATTATTTTGCAATAAAAGGTGCTTTTTTAAACTTTACCAATATAGTGCTAATATAGATGTATATTTGTTGATACCTAGGAATAAATATCTAAAGAATTACTTAAATGACTGATAATTAATATTCAAACTGCTTGTATCCAGTAGCGAAAATTGATTAAGAAAGTCACACGAAAGTAATTTTCTCCTTACACCTTTTTCCATCCGATGTGATAATCTCCCTCTAGATTTTTCTGGTTTTCTCATATTTTTATTTCCTATTTTAAATCTAACCCGAATAATAATTAACTGAAATTGTTGCAACCAATTGTGAATATTGAGTAATAGAATCTCATATAGCCATAAAATTATTTTCCTCCCATATGGCATCTTCTTTCATCAGTCAAAATAAGCTCCCTCTAATATATACACATTCAAAACAGGATTTCACAAAGCAACAAAATATCCAAACATTTTTGTCCATTTATTCGTACTGATCACAGCGCGCATCCGAAACCGAAAAATCCTCACAAGAGGCACTCCTGGCAAGGTAGCTTTCCTGCAAACAGCGGCGTCCTACAAAGAAACCAACTCACAGGCGCAGTTTGAATCGAGAGAGAAAACCTTTTCAGTCCGGGTTTTCCCTCCCATTCGGGTTTATTTATTTGAATCAAGTACCTTTACCATATGCTTTTGGAATAGATCTCTTCTTTCATTCGGTGTCCAATGAAATTCTGTCCCTGAATGTACCGGTACTCGGTACAAAAAGGAAGTTTATAAAAAGTGTGTTTTCTTGGAGATATGTTTTCGCGAGATGGGATGTTGAAAGGCAAGGTACGTTTCAAATTATGAAAAAGGATACAAAACTGAGTAATAAGTTTTCATATTCGTCAAATGCGTGGTTTTGTAAGAGGATTTAGAAAAGTCTTATTTTCTCTAACCCTATATACGGAGCCAAGATGCAAGAAGCACAAATACCCTAGTTTTATATATCGCCGTGATAAGTTTCTAATGAAATCAAATCGCACAAAGTACTTATTTTCTGTTTCCACATGGAATTTTACTTCGTTGTCCTCAATGGTCGCATATTCAACCCTGAATGTACACTGCTGGCCACCGTAAATGCAACACCCTGAAGGAAGCATGCAAATAATATGAAATTTACAACATGCATTAGCGGAGGTGAGATATGCAAATGATTAGAATTTCAGAGCAGACTCACATCACGCGCGCTTGTGGCGCCACTTCAAAGCGCTATTTAAGGCTTGGAGATTTCGACGATTTCAAGTACGGCAATTGTGTTTTTCTTGTGGTTTTTTCAAAAAAACGATCAATTATGCCTCGTAGAAAACAGCGATCATCTTTTGATCAAGTATCCGAGTTCGACAGAGGAAGGATAGTGGCCTACCGAGATTGTGGATTATCTTTCAGGGAAATCGGTAGTCGTGTTGGACGAAACCAAACAACTGTAATGCGGATATGTGATCGTTGGATGCAGGAGGGTACGACGGACCGACGTGTTCGATCGCATCCACCTCAGTGCACCACTTCACGTGATGACAGGCATATTGTGCGTATCGCAGTGACGGATCGCTCAGCCACATCACGAACCATAGCACAGCACATTCAGTCTGTACCGCATCATCCAGTGTCTGCGCGTACCATTCGACGCCGTTTACAGCAGAGTGGTCTGTCCGCAAGACGTCCATTGCTTCGTCTACCCTTGACGCAGAACCACAGACGTTTCCGCCGCCAATGGTGCGATGAAAGAAGGATGTGGACGGCAGAATGGAATGAAATTGTCTTTACTGACGAGTCACGCTTCTGTCTGCAACACCGCGATGGTCGGATTCGAGTCTGGAGACACCGTGGAGAGAGGATGCTGAACAGCTGCGTTATGCACCGCCACACTGGTCCTGCACCAGGTATTATGGTATGGGTGGTATTGGATATCACTCTCGCACTCCTCTAGTACGCATTGCCGGTACTTTAAACAGCCAGCGCTACATCTCCGAGGTGTTGGAGCCAGTTGTCCTTCCTTACCTTCAGGGCTTGCCCACAGCCATATTTCAACAGGATAATGCGCGACCACACGTGGCACGCATTGTCCAAAGGTTCTTCGTCAATCGCCAGATTGAATTGCTTCCCTGGCCAGCTCGCTCTCCGGATCTTTCGCCGATAGAAAACATGTGGTCCATGGTTGCTCAACGATTGACCCAGAATACATCCCCAGCTGCCACACCAGATCAACTTTGGCAACGTGTGGAAGCTGCTTGGTCTGCTGTACCCCAAGAACACATCCAAAGTCTCTTTGAATCAATGCCGAGGCGTGTGGCAGCGGTGATCTCCAACAGTGGCGGCTACTCTGGCTACTGATTTTGGCAGGAACCACACTTCACAGAAGTCTATAAATTTAATCATTTGATACTTGGTCAACATGTTATCTACAAAATAAATTTTGTTGTGATATCTCTTGTCTTTCTTGGTGTTGCAATTTGGGTGGCCAGCAGTGTATTTGTTTGAAACTACATATCAATTAGACATTTTGTCAGTTTCACGTCTTTTCGGAATTCATAAATGCAATAGAATCGTATACATCTCTAAAAAATAAAAACATGTTATGGGACACGGTGGAAAAATTATCCAGTTCAAGTCCTGTTACACTCCCGGAAATACATATTTGTACATTGCATAGAATCGCATGTATTGGAAGGATAAAGACGAGGAATGGATACACAAAGCCTTGAACGGGATGTCTGGCCCCACCCCTGGTCAAGAAACTCTATTTTTCGCAAAAAATAAAGTCAGGGGATTCAAACTACATCGTTATCAAAGATGACTTTCCTAAACTCAGCTACCGATAGGATAACGTTTCTGCCATGAATAGAATTTCGGGATTAATCGATTTCAAATCCATGAGTTATGTTTCCCATAAACGTGAAATACAAGTAGACTGGGAATTGCTTTGAGAGGAGCTTCAAAAAGTGTGACCAACATGTCGACTAGTAGTAACTTGACTGCTCTGGAAAATTGACTTGATTGGCCGATTTGACACCTTATCGGCTCGTTTTGGAGACAACATTAACATTTTTTGACAGGGTAGATGTGTGAATGCGCATTTCTATCGAGTGGAGACAAAAATGGTGAAATTACCAAAGTCTACTGCTGTGTCGCGCAGACCAATCAGATGATGATTCAATGGATGTGCGTCTCTCCCGTCCCGTGGACCAGGCAGATAACTCGGCAGACAAAAGTTATCTATGGGTCGCATTACTGCTAGTTTTGGTCACGTGATCCTCGACATATAAAATGATTACCTTTGCTCACTCTACTTTTATATTTCCTCTATATTGTAGCACCCCTGCTGAGTAATGATGGTTTTAGACATCTCTAATGCTTAACTCAAGACTGGATCTCCATCGGAATAGCTATATTCCGTTTTTGCCATCTTGTTTTCATCTTTATTTTCACGTTTTTACCAGTAAAGTACATGCAAAAGCTAGAGTTTTGCATTTTTCTTTAACTTCGAGAACTGACGGAAATTTTTCAAGAATAGTAAATATGTACCTCGTGTGGGGTAGGAATGTTCAAATTCAAATGTCAAATGAAATGACAATGTCCAAATTCCATAGTTTTGAGTTATATTCACAAATCATATCAATGTAGGAAGTTAGAATAGAAAAGTGCCAATGTACTCCTGTCAATACACCATGAAACAATCAAAACATTAGAAAGTTTTTTGTACTCTAGAAATTAAAAAAATAAAAATTACTAAATCTGGTGTTATCAAAAACTTGCTAAATGGACGCCTTTAGCCTTTTAATAAATGCCTTTTTTACTAAGGTACAGACATAATATATACAAAGAATATGTTCTCAATTTTTATGCATAACAATTAAAAACGTTAAGATAGTAATTTCAAGAAAATTATTTCTACTTCTAAAATCCTAGAAATTAAATTAAATTTCCGGGGTTCAGAATTCATTCTTTGTGCATGACCCAAACCTTTAAACTTATTTCAAATTTTTAAAGACTTAATGACCTTCGACATTATACATATTAAGCATCACATGGCTCTTAGTTCATTTGTCATTGCTAAAAACACTAGATCGAAGATTTCATAGTTTTCAGATTAGCTTTGTATGCTTAACTATTCGGGTTTAGTTTGTCATTTCTACAGTGATTTTCAACCAACAAGAATGGTATTGATGTGCTTTGCGAATAGCGAAATGGTTTAAATTGTGCAAGATTTGTTCCATTTCAGCGGTTTAGTTTTTTAACTTTCGATGTGTTCACAAATAATTTCAAGTAATACCTGTATTTTTAATACCCGTATAAATAATTTTGAGTATTAATTTTTATTACAAAGTATCACCAAATAAATTATTTCCAAAAGATTTTTTAAAAGTCACTTTGGATTAAAAAGGGGTACGTAATTATTACATTTTCTAAATCAATTAAAAATTATACCTGTTTTTTGTCAGATCGGCAAAAACATAATTTTTTTTGTGCCGCAAAATTTTAATATTTTTTGTGTGCTATGAAATTAAAAAGGTTGAAACTCGCTGCTCTACGATAATCTTTTTACTACAGGAGTGTTAATTTCCGAGGAGGACTATGACTTAAAGGGAATTCCGTACCCCTACGAATTAAATGCTGAGATCAAGATTCTAACCCAGGACGTGTTGAATCTAGAGCCAGGAACCATTCATCCATCAGGCCAACGTTCTCTTTGGATATTATGGAATATGGGAACAAACGGAGTACTTGACTGTGGCGAAACATTGTTCCGTCAAAAAGTCTGCCTATGTTGGCGTAGAAACGGATTTATCCCATTTTCTTTAGACAACGATTGGAAAAATGTATTAAAGTTTTTCACATTGCTGCACTTTGTGACAAATTGGAAACAATTTGTTATGATGATTTTTTACTTTTACCGAGAATATAGATGCTAAAGAAGCCAGTTGTGCCAGTTGTATAAGAGCTTTGCTTACGTTTAAACCTTATTACCTAATTTATAGATTCGCTCAAACCACGTGACTCAAAGGCCAACTAGTCGAAGCTGGACGGAGGTTTTTTTATACTCGGCGCTCAATGTGTTAATTAAACCATTTGAAACGTGTTTCTGTCTTAACAATATTAAATCCATATACAACCATGTTTACAAACAGAATACCCCCTCGAGGGAGGTGACATCTTAGGGCTTCACGAACCCGAGGTATCCTAGTGATCCATTCTTTTCCCATGGAGTTTACTGCCTCTGGTAAACATGGGAGGGGGCGTGACCCCATGATGCCCAAGAGATCTTTCTCTAGTTCTTCCATCCATTATTTTCACAATTACTTGACATCGTCTGTCTTGTGTTTGGCGCAGCTTGGCCAAATACAGCCCTAGCGCCATAAAACCCAACACCAACCGACCAACTAAACAGAAAACAGAATTCTGATTCAGTCATTCATGTATATACCATCCGGGGTAAACTAGAAACTGTATGCAACTTCAAGCAAGTCAAGAGTGTGAAGCTGGAGAAAGGCGAGAATATACTGAGAAGATTTCTGAGGAATAGTCGTATTGGGATTCCGCAGCAGATCTTGCCAGAAATGTATCCAGTTAATGTATCCACCCGCTTACACCTTCTTCCTCTCCCTGCATCCTATCTGAAGATGTCCCTCAAAATAGCTATTCATTAACAGCTGGCAGGAGAGATGGCTAAACTCTACAAAAAGTCGGAGAACCTTCGGATTTTCCCCCATGGTCTATATGAAGCGCCCCATCTCCACCCTAGAGCTGAAGCACTAAAATAAAGACCACGGCCAGTTCCAGAAATATTTATTATAAAATGAATATTCATTGCATTCACCTCTGCATCTGTGGCATGGAAGCAGACCTGGACCACTATATTACCATCTGTCCTATCACAACTCATCTCCATATCAAGGAACCAGCAACACAGAAGTATGACTCATGGCGTAAATGCATGACAGTTCACCCTTTACTAGAAACTAAAAATCTTACAAATCGTGCAATTTGTAGCCACCAGGGAGTTTGAATTGAAGCAACCGGTTTAAATTCAGTCGTCTTTTATATTTGTGCAATATTTTCTTTACGCGTAATCTCTTTTCACCTAAAAGTAACGATACTTAAATTCAGTCTCTTGCCTCTAAACCCTTACAGTAAATTTTTTTTAATAGCACCACCTGCGTGTGTACATTTGATAACTCAAAACTTCTGTATTGCATAGAAAAGAATTATCAATCGTCTACATCTAGTCATCTTACACGTTGTGGGGAAATTTATATTCCTCTAAACTCTTTGTAGGGTCGATATCCCTTGATGCAGTTGAGTTTAGTTCAAAAGTATTATCATTAGGCAAGGGTGCACAAGGAATTCTAATCTTATACGAGATCTGTCCGCAAAGTGTCCAGCCATTCTTAACCCTCCTGGGATTGTCTTGACAAGGCATCCCATCATTATAAAAACTGGCCAGATCATGAAGCACGAGATATCTCGTCGAAACCACTTAGAGGGTTAATAAAATGAGAACGGATTTCGCGGTATAGACGAGATATCTCGTTATTAGAAAAAACTTGAACAGATCTTGATGGACGAGATGTCTCGTCATAGAAGAAAACTGGTCAGATTTTGAAGGACGAGATGTCTCGTCATCAGAAAAAACAGCCAGATCTTGATCTCGTCATTAAAAAAATTGACAATTTCTTCGTAACGATATATCTCGTCATTATGGTCTTCGTCAAGTGGACAGATCTTTATGGACGAGATATCTCGTCGAAATCACTTGGTTGGTTAATTTTACTCAGTTTCGCCGAAAGAGATGCCGCTAATGCATGTTTCATCTTTCTCCAGGTTATCGTAGACAAGACGTGGCCGCAATTGGGAGAATTATACCAGAAAGTTTCTCCTTAGTTAAGGCACGAATTTCCTCCTTCACTTACCTCACTTTTCCTCGGACCGATCGCTTTATAAAGTACGTATTGATGAATTGGCTCCCATCTTTTATATTCCACAAATCTGTCAGTTGGGGGAGATAAACTTCTTCGGGGGCATTGTTCGAGGGGAATTTCCCCCGTTCTTTTATTTTTTCATTTCCCCCGTCTCCACCACCCCACCCCGTCCTTTCCGCCCTTCTTTATTTTCGAAAAGAGGCTCGATTTCTGTCCATTGAGGCGAAAAACGTTTTGTCATTTCTCAAGAACCCGTTCGAGGTGATATTTCGCCTCTGAGCGGCATTGTCATCTTCAAATTGTCGAGGGTTTCCTTTTTGGGGGGTGACTTCGACTTGGTCGCTATCTTCATTTCATGTCGGTTGATGAGGGGGGTGGTCTGTTGCTTTGTTCGTCGCTTCAGCTTAAATAGCTTTTGATTCAACTGCTGTCGATATCTCGCCGTTATGTTTAGCAAGACGTTTGGAAGACAGTGCAACTTCGTCAACCGAAAAGTTGGTAGGCTGTGTCGAGGACTCAGACCTTAGTTCTGATGTGAATACTCGGACCTAATGTTAGATTGTGGAATAAATGAAGCAGACATACGAAGTTTGAATTTGAAGTTTGAATATTCGACTACTGTCGATATCGCCATCGTGTTTGGCAAGACGTTTGGAAGACAGTACAACTTCGTCAACCGAAAAATTGGTAGGAAGTGTTGAGGACACAAACCGTAGTTTGGACGTGAATGCTTGGTCTCTTGATCTTCGATTGTGGAATGAATGAAGCAGATTTAGAAATTTTGAATATTCAACTGCTGTCGATATCGCCATCATGTTTAGCAAGACGTTTGGAAGACAGTGCAACTTCGTCAACCGAAAAATTGGTAGGAAGTGTCGAGGACACAAACCGTAGTTTGGACGCGAATGCTTGGTACTGATCTTAGATTGTGGAATTAATGAAGCAGACAGAAAGTTTGAATATTCAATTACTGTCGATATCGCCACCGTGTTTAACAAGACGTTTGGAAAACAGTGCAACTTCGTCAACCGAAAAATTGGTAGGAAGTGTCGAGGACACAAACCGTAGTTTGGATGTGAATTCTTGGTCCTGATTTTGGATTGTGGAATGAATGAAGCTGATTTAGAAAGTTTGAAAGTTTGAATATCCAACTGCTGTCGATATCGCCATCGTATTTAGCAAGACAATTGAAGGACAGTGCAACTTTGTCTACCAAACAATTGGTTGGTTGTGGTAAGGACACAAACTGTAGTTTTGACGTGAATGCTTGGGCCTGATATTGGATTACACATAGGAAGTTTCCACGATTGTTTAGTGCGAATATTCAACAATTAGTTTACAGTTTGAACGATTGTGTAGTTTGATGATTACATTAAAGGGCAATTTAATTGATGATACATAAAAGTCTGCCCAGTGTTACATTTAACTTCTGAATTTCTTTCTCGTTCTGAAATCATAAGACATAAAAAAGATCGTTATAACGCTCTTCTATAGCGCTCAACTTTTCATGCATGCCCCCAGTAATGTCCCGATTTTAAAGACTTATTCACCTCAAAAGTATTTCGAGGGGGGATAGGTTCGTGGAGCGAGGTTAGATTGGTAGAAAAAGGGCCAATGTCAATTCTGCAAGTTTTGGTAACAGCTTATTTAGTAAATTTTATTATATATTTTTATTTTTAATACAGCATGTAAAAAATATTTTCCAATGCTTTTATACTTTCATAATATATCGACGGGAGGACTTCGGCTCCTTTTGACATGAATACGTCTATAAAATCAGAACATTACTGGGGCATGCGTGTAAAGTCAAGCGTTACAATTGTTCTGTTTTATGATTTCAGAGCTAGAAGAAACATCCAGAAGATAAATATAGCGTAATATAGACAAAGCATGTCCGTACCTGACATGGCCTTCAGACCGAGTGCGCAAACGCACTGAGATCGGGGAGAGGGTCCGCAATATGTCGAAATTCTACGGTGCAGGGCGATCTATGGGCCAGTGTCACTTTGGATTTCGTGGATTGAGGACTGCGTAAATGGTGTCATTCGAAAGCTACCGAGCTATATTACAATTAATGTTGACCAACAACGATCTCTCAATCACAATTAATATCAAACTGCACTTTAATCTCGTTCAAACAAATTAATTGTTGAATATTCGCAATAAACAATCGTTCAAACTTCCTATGTTTGTTTCATTCATTCCACAATCCAACATCAGGCCCGAATTATTCATATCAAAACTATGGTTTTTCTCCTGGACACAACTTACAATTTTTTGTACTTGTTCCTCTTGACCACTCTTTCCCGGCTGGACTCTTGGCGTTTAGACTCGGCGAAAAAACTCTTGGGCTTTTAGACGGTCCGGGCGATGTAAATTTTGAATCACATACTTTTGAAGCATTAAAGACTCTTTTACTCCACCATTAGATCATTGAGAAAAAATAATTTAACTTTGGGGAAAGGAATTAACGGCTTAAAAAATAAAAACTGCTCATCAGCTGAAAAGAAAAAATAAATTTTAAAATTACGTTTACATGGTAGGTTCATTGCTTGAAATTTTATATATGTGAATACGCGTTTCGTTCCACTAAAATAGCTAAACCAGTTTTATCGTCTATCTTGATTTGTCACTTTTTGTAGCTTTTAGACTTTGTCTATTTTAATTTGGTTTCAGTTTGCTACTTTACGGCCATTTTCGCTCCATTAGGGCTAATTAGAACAAGCCACACAGCCTAGAGGTGATTCCACATCAATCCTATTCGCATCAAGACCACGGATCGTGTTTATTTATTAGACTAATTTGAAGATACTGGATAAATTAACTCGAGGTATTTCCTCTAGTCTGATTAGACTCGTGTGGCAAAATGAGGAGAGTTACAAACCGAAAATATAACCATTGTTTCATACTAGACTGAATTACAGATTTAAAAATAAACCGGAGGATACAGGACAATTGACAATACAGTTAAGGGCAGTTTTCAGTTCAGCTTCAAGTAGCTAACGTAAAAACATAATTACAAAAATACACTGCAGTGCAAATCTTAATAAACACCTTTTTTAATGTTTAAACTCAATCCAAAGTAAATACTTCGATGTATTTATTCGTTAATTTTAACCATTCGAGGGTAAACCGGCCTGTCTTAATTACTCCAGTAATTGACTATTTTCCATATTTCTCATTTATGTAAACAAGCAAACGTCTATCAATAATTTATCTGACATTCTATAGCTAATCATCCTTACAGCCTAAATAAAATCATTTTCCAGTCTCTCCTAGGTACTCGAAAGCACATGCCTCTACTGACCACTTGCTTTCTTGGTCTAATCAGTCTGGATCCCCTCCATCTTTTACGGAATCCAAAAAATGTATTGAATGTTTTGAAGAAGAGTGGTGTACTGGACTTGGTCTAGCATGAACTAGAACAAGGTAAATTAGTATCAACAGACAATAAACAACTAGAAGAATATCGGGTAGGGCTGTGTTTTGAAGCACGACCACAAGGTTTTACGTAAATACGTCTTGTTAGTGCATAGTAGTATTTATTTGAGTGTAGTAATGAAAGAAAGAGAAATTCGGTAGGCAATTCAGTGTTTATCGAAAGCTGACCAAGTTGCTCTTTCATGTAGACTACATTCAATGTATTTGTACTTGGCTTTTCGACGACATTGTAAATTTTTAAATTTTTTCACTTGCGGTCCAAAGTTTCATAACTAATACTGTATTTAATTTCAATTCTTATATTTTAAATTGACAGATCTCGACGTAAGTTCCGTTTGAGACTCATTTCGTGGTACCGAATTTACCAATTTGAAGTTTGTGTGACGCAGGCGAAAGTTACCAAAGGTATCGTGATCATGAGAACTAAATTTCTCTATCAAGCCTTTATTCCATCAGATATCGAATGACAGTAGGTTGGCTTGGTTCACGTTGATGATAGAAAAATTATTAGACCATAATCTGCATCCATTTTTTCGTAAAACTCAGCATCATGTACTGGACACCTAGTACTGGTCAGATTTTTAAAGACGTATTCATGTATTGGAATTGTACTAAGTATGTACTGATGAAATACTGAACAAACCACTTTTCAAAACTTGTGATAAACATCACGCTCAAAGGAATTAAATATTAAAGATAATGCAATAGCAAATTTCAATCACTTTCACAATCAAAGCACTCTATTTCTTGAGGGATGCTAGATCTCTGAACCCTTTTTGAGAACCATTATGTTCGAGCCTCATTAACCTGAAAGAGTGTAAGGGAAAGCTTAGGAGACTGCAAGGGATTACAAATTACATAAAATTTGGGGCAAAGGGGTTATAAATTATACAAAACCTGGAAAGAAACGTTACTCTCTGAAAGGAAGACCATTTGTCCAGCATAAAATCCAACCATTATAGAAAAATGATACATACCTTACCATCATTGGTACATGAACAATTCTCCGGGTGAGCTTTTAGGTTTCAGCAAGTTGACAATTGTTTTTCCATGTTGACAAGACTGCGCACTGGACATTTAAAGTACACGACCTTCGTGTTTCCCACAGTACACCAAATGTAAAAAAGTAAGCCTCTCCACATCACATCCTGCATTGTATCAATGTCAATTGCCGAGAAGTCATCTCCAACCCCCAATACAATAGTTGAAAAATTAATTTAACACAACCTCCATGTCTTGGAGTAAAACTTATCTAGCAACATGGGATAAGCACCAACCAACCACGAGTTATATTTAATAAATCAGTAACAAACGATATAATAGCTTGATTTTACAAACCACACATATCCCGCTACCTGTTCTGTATCTCAGATTTACCCACTTGAATGCACGTGGAAAGAAACCACGCTTAACCTGATCCTATACATCAGATTACCAATCTAAGTATGGCATTCTCAGAATCGGATTAATTTAGACAGACTAGGTTGGATAACTTCCGATTCAAATTGAGTTAATTGCTTCAGGGATAAGTCCCAAATATTTAAAAGCGTTAGATCCCGCTCTAATTAGCCTGTGTAAGCAGAAAATATTACTCGAACTAAGTTCATCATTTCAAACTCCTCTCGTGGGGCTCTATAGTTTATAACCAAGGGTCCCCAAAACTTATGGAGTTAAGGGCCCAAGATATTGTATGTGTTAAGCAAAGCGGGTTGGATGAGGTACAATTATTCTGGAAAGTATGTATTGTAAAACTCTGAAGGAAATTTGTTGGACCTCTACTCTGCTTTGTCATCAATTCGTATAAAGGTTTAAGCTTTCAGTGGCATATATCCCCAAAATTTAGTGCTTTAAGGATAGAATGATAAAAATACAGATGAAAAACTTCGTAAGCAAAATAAGAAACAAATATTACAAACCATGTGTTATTTTTAATATTTGTATTTCATTTATCTCCTTTCTAAAATCGATACGTTTTGTCTTATCAAAAGTCGTGGTAGGTAGTGGAATTGACGTCGCACTGGAGTAACACATAGATGTATTGGTGACGGTGCGGAATCAAAACCGAAATGAAAGATCCAGAAAAACACCTCGTCATTTTGAATCACAATCAGATGACGACGTCAACACCTGAGCTGACACCCCACTCTCCAAATGTCCACACCACGCCAACGTGAGGACATTTGAGGCCACGATATATTTAACGTGCACCAGTATTTTTCTGGATCGAGTTTCGACTTTACAACTCTCCGGTCAAGCTGCTTCAAACAACATCAAATTCCCATTGGAATTGATCCTAGACTATCACAAATAGCCCGTTGTGTCGCTCCAGTACGATGCAAATTCAACTACCACCTACCTACCAAACATCAAGTAAATAGCTATCATTCGGAAGGAAATTTTTAGTGGTTAGTTGGGTTGAATTCTAAGGTGCAAGGGCCATATTTGGTCAGGATGCGAGAAACAGTCAAATAAATGAATATGCACTCACAAAGAAAGTTTTACTGATATAGAAAAGGTAAGTAGATAGTTGAATTAACGTGGCACTGGAGCAAAACAGCGGGGTATTAGCGACTGTCCGGAATGCATCCTGAAGGGAAAGAACCTAGGACAACTCCTCGCTACTTTGAGCCACGGTCAGATGACTGTGGCAACGCCTGAGGTGGTACCCCACTCTCCAAACTTCAAAACAAGCCAATGTGAGGACATTTGACGCCACGTGCACCATCCCCTGCTTACACAACGGTCTTTGGTTGGATCGAGTTTCAAACTCACAACTCGCCGGTCAAGCTGCTTCAACGTCAAATTTCCATTGGAATTGGTCCTAGACTGACGCCAATAGCCCGCTGTCTTGCTCCAGTGCGACGTTTATTCAACTACCTACTTACCTCTTCTGTATCAGTAAAACTTTCTTTGTTCGTACATATTCATTTATTTGACGTTGTTCTTCGCATCCTGACCAAATATGGCCCTTGCACCTTAGAATTCAACCGAACCAACTCTCCTTGCGAATGATATCCATTTACTTGACGTTGTTTGGTTGGTAGGTTGTTGGTAATTGTATTTACGTCGTACTGGAGCAACACAACGGGCTATTGGCGTCAGTCTAGGATCAATTCCAATGGGAATTTGACGTTGAAGCAGCTTGACCGGCGAGTTGTGAGTTTGAAACTCGATCCAACCAAAGACCGTTGTGTAAGCAGGGGATGGTGCACGTGGCGTCAAATGTCCTCACATTGGCTTGTTTTGAGAGTGGGGTACCACCTCAGGCGTTGCCACAGTCATCTGACCGTGGCTCAAAGTAGCGAGGTGCTTTTCTGGATCTTTCCATTTCGGTTTTGATTCCGCACCGTCACCAATACATCTATGTGTTACTCCAGTGCGACGTCAATTCCACTACCTACCACGACTTTTGATAAGACAAAACGTATCGATTTTAGAAAGGAGATAAATGAAATACAAATATTAAAAATAACACATGGTTTGTAATATTTGTTTCTTATTTTGCTTACGAAGTTTTTCATCTGTATTTTTATCATTCTATCCTTAAAGCACTAAATTTTGGGGATATATGCCAC
Source organism: Meta bourneti (assembly GCA_933210815.1). Taxonomy (NCBI): domain Eukaryota; kingdom Metazoa; phylum Arthropoda; class Arachnida; order Araneae; family Tetragnathidae; genus Meta; species Meta bourneti. The sequence goes on along the minus strand of OW119932.1, from coordinate 62,953,793 downwards.
TGAAAGCTTAAACCTTTATACGAATTGATGACAAAGCAGAGTAGAGGTCCAACAAATTTCCGTCAGGGTTTTACAATACATACTTCCAGAATAATTGTACCTCATCCAACCCGCTTTGCTTAACACTTACAATATCTTGGGCCCTTAGCTCCATAAGTTTTGGGGACCCTTGGTTATAAACTATAGAGCCCCACGAGAGGAGTTTGAAATGCCGAATTTAGTTCGAGTAATATTTTCTGCTTACACAGTTTAATTAGAGCGGGATCTAACGCTTTTAAATATTTGGGACTTATCCCTGAAGCAATTAATTCAATTTGAATCGAAGTTATCCAACCTAGTCTGTCGAAATTAATCCGATTCAGAGGATGCCATACTTAGATTGGTAATCTGATTTATAGGATCAGGTTAAGAGTGTTTCTTTCCACGTGCATTCAAGTGGGTAAATCTGAGATACAGAGCAGGTAGCGGGATACGTGTGGTTTGTAAAATCAAGCTATTATGTCGTTTGTTAACGATTTATAAAATATAACTCGTGGTTGGTTGGTTCTTATCCCATGGTCCTAGATAAGTTTTACTCCAAGACATGGAGGTTGTGTTAAATTAATTTTTCAACTATTGTATTGGGGGTTGGAGATGACTTCTCGGCAATGACATTGCTACAATGCAGGATGTGATGTGGAGATGATCGGTGACGGTCTGGGGACAGGGAAAGATCCGGACAAAGCCTCGTATTTATGAGCCACGGTCAGATGACGAGGTCAGCACCGAAGCCTGCACCCCAATGTCCAAAGTATCACATCCCGCCAACGTGAGGGCATTTGAAGCCAAGACGATTTAACGTGCATCAGCCCAAACGTACACGACTGTCTTCGGTCGGATCGACTTTCGAACGCCGACCCTTCCAACCGTACCACCGCCCCCCTCGTTATGTGGGAGTAAAGGGCACACATAGATGGCCAAACAATCGCGATCCTCTGCCTCTTTTGAAATTGCCGCCACAGGGGAACACCCGGTTGCGAAAAGCGAACCAAATCCCGATCCACTCCCCGTAATTCTTATACGCTCCCTTGGCGCGACTGTCCCTTATCAACCGCTCGCAAAATGAAAGTGTTTGCACGCGCCAATTGGGCAAAGAGATCGTCCGTGCTCTCTCTTAAAGGGGAAAAAAGCACCAAAAAATCCCCACCCTCTCAACGCTGCAGAAGGGAGGGAGGGAACGAGACTCTATTTCAAGTTCCACGCCACAAAAGGCCCAGGCCTCTCCAACAAATGGGTAGGAAATAACTCAAAACGGGATACACTGAAACTCGGTCACAAAAGGATCCCGTAATAAATATATGAACGGGGCAGGGAAAAAAAAAAACGGGAAAAAATAGCACTTTCGTATTTGTATGAGGGGCGCCGTGATTTGTAGTGTATATGTACCCCATAGTGAGGTTTCTCCCATTGTGCAAGTTTTCCAGGAGAGGGCCTGGAATTCGCGTTCCTGTACACACACGCACTCCTCTGCCGGGCTCGCATTTTGGATTTCAAAGGAAATATTTATTGATGTTCCGGGGTACTATGATTCCGCCGTTCTTTTGTATGGGACCGAAAAGAGTTAATATGGAGGAAAAGCAATGAAAGGACGAAAAAGTGGAACGAGAGGAAAAAAATGAAGAAAAAAAATAAATAGATGGGGTGGAGAAGTCGAGAGATATAAAAATGAAATTCTTTCTCACGAAAAAAATTTGTAAATTGTCGTAATCCTGTTTAGCCTTGAGCGTACAAGGCGGAATGTAGAATGAGAAGAGGCTGTGAAATTATGAGGTTTTCATTTTAGATGTCTTCAATTCGTAATTTTTTCCGTTTTTAAATGATTACCTGTTCAAATTTCAAAGAGTACCTATTCCTCAACCCGAAGGGTTGCGAATTCGAAACTCGATTCTACCAAAGATCGTCTTGTACGTGGAGGCTCGTTAAATCTGTCTTGACCTCAAATGTCCTCACGTTGGCGTGGTGTGGAAATTTGGAGAGGTATGCGGGCTCAGATGTTGACCTCGTCATCTGACTGCGGCTCGAGATAACGAGGGAGGGTATTTTAATTAACTTCGCACTGGAGCAACACAACGGGCTGTTGGCGACGGTCCGGGATCAAACCCGAAGGGAAAGATCCGAGGACAACACCACGTAATTTTGAGCCACGGTCAGATGAGCTGCACCTGAGCTTGCACCCCACTCTCCAAATTTCCACACCACGCCAACGCAATGACATTTGAGACCACGGCAGATTTAACGTGCACCAGCTCCCACGTACACATCTGTATTTGGTTTGATCGAGTTTCGAAGTCACAACCCTCCGGTAGCTAATCCGTTACTCTTCCAACTGGGCTTCTGCAGCCCCGAGATCTGACCAGAGCAGTTGAGGTTGTTTGTTTTCGTAATAAGACTGGCCGGACTATTTACGAGCAGACGAAGAAGATAGTAATGGTGCTCAAGGTTCATGTATTTCTTTCTATTTCAAAACGATATTGGGCTACCATCAGATGCTAATGGTGGAGAAGCCAAGGTCTGGCGTAAGATAAAAAAATTATCTGGAATGCTATTACTAACTTTAGGAGTATGTTTTGAAATTCAGGATGGTTTATATTTATTTACCCTTGACAAAAGTTCTTTAAAATAATTAACACGGGCCAGCGAATTAGTACATAGATTTGAAATAGAAGTAGACTGAGCTTCATTGATAGGAGCTTCAAAAAGTGTAACAAACTTGTTGACTAGTAGTCAATTGACTTCTCTGTGAAAAATTGACTTGGTTGACCGATTAGGCTTCTTGTCGTCTTGTTGGACATCTTATGACGGTATATGTGTGAATGTGTATTATTATAGAGTGTGACAAAATGGTGAAATTGTCATTCTACTGACCAATCAGATCATAAATCAATGCATGGGCGTCTTTTCCGGTTCTTTGGACCAATCAGATGATAAACGCTCATTTCCACCCAGCAGACGAAAGTAGTCTAAGGGTCGTTACTACTAGCTTGGGTCACATAATCCTGGGCATATAAAAAGCTTATCATTGCTCACTCAACTTTTATACTTCCTATATGAATTAACAGGCTCCAAGCCGCTTTATTATTGTAGAAATATAAATTGATAACTTACCCACTTATTGATAGCGAATTGAATCCTTAAATGACTGATTTCAGATCTTGAGCGGCGAAACATTTTATTTATTGGTCTATCTAATAGTTTTCCTACATTTAAAAGACATGTTAACCTCACAAATATTACTCTAAAAATGGTTATGCGCCCATAGAAGGTTTCAAAAGTTAGCCTTAGAAACCGGTTTTCTTCTTTTATCCAGCTTCCTAAGTAATTAGAAAGACTGAAAAGAGCCCCAGGTCTTAAATATTATAAGCGACGCTTATCTTCACTCCTATCTCGTTAAGGTTACAGTGAAAGACTACAAACGAAGTGATCCCACTCGAGCAAAAAACCTTAGAATCTTTGGTTCGGTGAAATAAAGCGAACTGGGAAGCGAGTCAATAAAATTGTTTATCTAGCAGTTTTAATTGAAGCTCAGATTGCATCGGACATTGACATATATGATTCCTGCCCATGTCTTTGTGAATTCCTGGTGCCGATAATCTGTGAAATATGTTCCTCTCAGAGCATAAATAAATTTGTTAGAATGAAGTTGAAAATCTAAAGAGTTTCAGAAACTGGTTAATAAAGATGTGAACAAAATTGGTAGTCATTTAAGCAGCTCTATACGTCCACTATAATCGGGACTAAAATTAAACGCAATAAAAAATTTCGGTGAATTCCTTGTGCCATTCAAGACCGTCTTGTACAAAGGGGGTCTGGTGCACTTTAAATCTATCGTGGCCATAAATGTCCTCACGTTGGCGTGGTGTGGAAGTTTGGAGATTGAGGTGCCAGCTCAGGTGTTACCTCGTCTCGTCATCTGAGAGTGGTTCAAAATTACGTGGTGTTGTCCTCGATCTTTCCCTTCGGGTTTGATCCCGGACCGTCGCCAATAGCCCGTTGTATTGCTGCAGTGCGACGTTAATTTAAAACACCATAGGTGCCATCAATCTATGAAATATGTTCCTCCCAGCAGTTGAATTAATTTACTAGAATAAAGTTACAAATATTAGCGAAAAGAGTTCTGACGAGGCAACACCTGAGTTGGCTCCCCACTCTCCAAACTTCTACACCATGCCAACGTGAGGACATTTGAGGCCTCGACAGATTTAAAGTGCCCCCCCCCCCTGTACACGAGTCTTTGGTTGGATTCGAACTCGCAAACCTCCGGTTGCTAATCAGTTAGTCTTCCAACCGGTCTACCGCGGCCCACGGCCCTCTACACATTGCGTACTTGATAAACTCACTCTTTGTACCATGCTTCCTCATTCCACTTGGTCCAGATGTTAGGTGAAACTCTGAAGCATCCATGTTCATGGGTACAACATATTTCATGGGCATATTGCACGACAGTATCGGATGAGTGAAAAGTCATTGGTTTCTTCGATGCCACCGGAGTTAACTTTGAAGACTCCGCCGACTTCTCCCGGACACTCTGCTCACGCTTTCCCTCAGTCGGTTCTAGTCTGATGATTTTCGAATCCCTAAGGTCACGACTTGTACCCTAAGTTCAGCTCGTCGATCGCGATTGCACTTTGTGTCGTGCTTCTTGGGCATCTGAAATTTTTTTAGTCGATGATCAGCCTTCGAGTTCCTTACCTCTTTTGAAATTCAGGTTTTCTACTCAGGTTGATGCATATTCAATATCACGGTTCCTTACACAGTTATCTAAATCTTCATACAGTAATTTAAATGTGTTTCCAATTAGAAAAACAATAAATTGTTACAGATGAACAGCGAAATATTCTGTACACCACATGACTATTATTTTTCGTCTTTGCTGAAAGCAAGGTAGATCGTGGTTGAATTAAGAGGTCTAGAGGCCTCGGTCTAAAAACGATGGTCGATATCTCAAAAATTATTTCTGCCATTTTGGTAAAGGAATAGATGCATGTTACTCCTTTAGCTCAAATATGTACACTATGGTAGTTTTTTAGAAATAATTCTCACTTCATAAATCTACCTAGTTTTAAAATTTAACTTTGATCAATTTTGTAACGGCTTTTGATGATATTGAATCAATATATTTGACTAAAAGAAATGGAAAACTTCTGCAAAAGCAAAATTGAAAAGGACATTATTTCCGTGAATTCAATGGGGCCACGGTTGGAAGAGTAGCATATTAGCAAACGGAGGGTTTCAAGTTCAAAACTCGATTCCACCAAACACCACCGTATACTTGATGTCTGGTGCACGTTAAATTTGTCGTGGCCTTACTTGACCTCATGTTGGTGTTGTGGAAGTTTGGAGAGTGGAGTGCCTGCTCAGTTGTTGACCTCGTCATTTGAGCGTGGTTCAAAATGACGAGGTGTTAACCTCGGATCTTTCGGGATTGTTCCCGGACCGTCATCAATAGCCCGTTGTGTCCACTCATCGACTAAAATGAATAGCTATTGAGACAACATAATCAAGAAAATGTTTTCCTATCAGAAAAATTTCCAGCCCTAGAAAAAGGGGAATTTTTAATGCCATAGAACCGAAACCCCATGAAGAGACCGTTCTTAACACCCCCTTCCACTAAAAAGGGAGAAGTCTGTATTAGACATGTCTGTGTACAATGTTTAATTTGGCAGATCTTGGAGGAAAGAGTTTTTTCGCATGTTTAAAATCAAAACGATGGGAGGTTCTATTCTCATCCTGGTTCTCATTGATTAAAATGATCAGCTATTGAGACAACATAATCACTAAGGTTTTCATATCAGAAACATTTCCAGCCGAAATAAAAACAGGAATTTTTACGCAATGGAACCGAAACCCGATACAGGGACCATTCTTAAGACCCCCTCCCACTAAGAGTCCCCCAACATCAAAACCCACTTTAAACCACTCGATAATCCTACACATGCCTGCGCTGTGAACAGAGACCCCTCTCACCGAAATTCTTTTCCAAAATATATAGTGCCCAGAAACAGCAAAAGAAAGGCTTCCATGTCCGAACAAAAGGCCTCGTGTTATTATTAGAGGCACAAAAGCCCCCATTTTATTTTTGCCTTCCCACCGTATTCATAATATCGAGCTGATGCAGATGAATATTTATTAGCCCACTTTTGAGCTGAAAAGACTCAGGGAAGTCACCAGGAAACTCCAGGCACTTGTTTCTATACCTGAAACTTTTTCTCCAACCCTCTCTCTTGTTGTTATTATTATCGCCATTATTATTCTTGCTGGTGTTCGTTCCCTCTATCTTTGTCGCTTTTACTTCCTCCTCCTACGTCGGGGGTGGGTGGGGGTTGTCCGGACAATGTCACGTGACGTGCGAAAACAAAAGGGGGCTCAGGTGAAAGGAGAAGAATTAAAACATCCGGCGCCCATTGTAAAACCTGTCTTAAACTTTCCCCGCCTTTTCCTTTGGCCCCTCTTTTGCCTTCAGTCCTCCATTGTGTTGGGGCACAAAAGACGGAGCCTCTTCTCGTCCTCGTGAAAAGAAGGCTTCTCTTTCTGCGGCCTCTATTATGAAGTGAACAGAAATCGCCGCACAATGGTCAGCGGCTGGCTGCGCTTCGAGCAATTGAAGCGCCTTGTATATACACCTTTGCGCTGCGCTGGCGAGAAGTTGTTTTTCCTGCGAGGTTCAGGCTGATGGTGGATAAAAAACATGTTAGACGCACTGGGGAAGTTTGGAGATCTGGATAATGGGGATCTCAAATTTTCAGTCTGTCTTTTGTACCTTTTTGCCTTAACCCTTGAGTCGAGGTGTATCGTCATTAGCAAAACTGACCACATCTTGATGGACGAGATATCTCGTCATTGGAAGAAAACTGGCCAGATCTTGATGGACGAGATATCTCGTCATTGGAAGAAAACTGGCCACATCTTGATCTCGTCATCACGAAACAATCGGCAATATCCTGAAAACGAGACATCTCGCCATTATCAAAACTGGCCTGATCTAGATGGACGAGATGTGTCGTCTTAAGAGGAAAACTGACTAGATCTTGATCTTGTCATAAAAAATCGGCAATATCTCAAGAGAACCAAAATCTCCTCATATTGGTCAACAGATGGCTGCGCTTCGAGCAATTGAAGCGCCTTGTATATACACCTTTGCGCTGCGCTGGCGAGAAGTTGTGTTTCCTGCGTGGTTCAGGCTGATGGTGGATAAAAAACATGTTAGACGCACTGGGGAAGTTTGGAGATCTGGATAATGGGGATCTCAAATTTTCAGTCTGTCTTTTGTACCTTTTTGCCTTAACCCTTGAGTCGAGGTGTATCGTCATTAGCAAAACTGACCACATCTTGATGGACGAGATATCTCGTCATTGGAAGAAAACTGGCCAGACCTTGATGAACGAGATATGTCATCATTTGAGGAAAACTGACCAGATCTTGATCTCGTCATCGCAAAACAATCGGCAATATCTTGAAAACGAGACATCTCGCCATTATCAAAAGTGGCCTGATCTAGATGGACGAGATATGTCGTCTTAAGAGGAAAACTGACTAGATCTTGATCTTGTCATAAAAAATCGGCAATATCTCAAGAGAACCAAAATCTCCGCATATTGGTCAGCAGCTGGCTGCGCTTCGAGCAATTGAAGCGCCTTTGCGCTGTGCTGGGGATAAGGTGTTTTTCCGGCGAGGTTCAGGCTGGTGGATGAAAAAACGTGTTAGACGAATTGGAGAAGTTTGCAGATCAGAATAATGGGGATCTCAAATTTTCTGGACTGTCTTTTGTAGCTTGTTTGTCTTAATCCTCCTGGTGTTGTCTCGAAGAGGTATCTCGTCATTAGCGAAACTGACCAGATATTGATAGATCGAGATATCTCGTCGATAGAAGAAAACTGACAAGATCTTGATTTAGTCATCATCACAATATCGTGAATATATTGATGACAAGATATCTCGTCTTTAGAAGAAAACTGGCCAAATTTTCATGGACGAGCTCTCTTGTTATTAGAGGAAAACTGACAAGACAAGATCACGTCATCATAAAAAAATCGGCAAATCTCAAGCGAACAGAAATCCACGCAAAACGGTCAGCGGCTAGCTGTGCTTCGAAAAATTGAAGCTTCTTGAATATACACTTTTGGTCTGCACTGTGGAGAAGGTGTTTTTGCAGCGAGGCAGGAGGATAAAAAGCGTATGAGACAAACTGGGAAAGTTTGCAGATTTGAATAATGAGGATCTCAAATTTTCTGGACTGTCTTTTGTAGCTTATTGCATTCACCCTCCTGGTGGTTGTCTCGTCATTAGTAAAATTAACGAGATCTTGATTGACGATATGACGATATCTCCTTATTAGAAGAAAACTGACCAGATCTTATTCTCGTTATAAAAAAAATCGGCAATATCTTCATGGCGAAATATCTTGTCATTAGCAAAACTGGCCAGATCTTGATGACGAAGATATCTCGTCATTAGAAAAAAGCAAATCAGACCTTGATGGGCGAGATATCTCGTCAATAGAAGAAAACTGACCAGATCTGATCTCGCCATCGACAAATCGGCCATGTCTTGATGAAGAGATACCTCATCTTTGGCAAAACTGACTTGATGGTCTAGATATCGTGTCAATAGAGGAAAACTGACGACATCTAGTCATCATTGAAAAATCGGCAATACCTCGATGTCGAGATATCTCGTCTTTTACAAAATTGGTCAGAAATTGGTGGACGAGATATCTCGTTAAAACCACTTGAGGGGGTCAAATAAGTTTATAAGACAGTTATTCCGACCTTAATGATAACCTACAGAACCGTTTTCAATGTAATGTCGCCTGCAAATGTAATTAAACCGTTAAGTACAGGTGTCAAGATTGGTTACAAGCCTGGGAACATATAATTTGAATTACGTAGTTGCATTACTGATTACAATGCGCTCAAGTACTGTTTAGATCTCAGAACTTTACACCATTTCAAGTGTTGGGATTGTATCTTGATTTCAAAAGTATGAACGTGACGTTTCTGCTCAGTAAGTATGGTCTAACCACCAGGAAAACATATTTTGGTATCCGTCTCTTTATAGACAGTTCAATTCATTCAGGGTGGATACCTGTCGAAAGTTGAGAAAAAGAAACCCTGCCAACTTTCCTTTAGACGCGTTTTCGTCAGCACTCATTTTTCATCCGTCTAAATAAGATACTGAAACGGACTCTAAAGATTGAATTGTGCAACCTATCCTATTGAAGCTCAATTGACACTTATGTAACGTAAGACAATCGAGACGTCCGGTACCAAGCGACGAAAGACGGATTATGGTGGTCGTAATATATCTAAACCGATGACCACATTCAATTTGTTTTCTGCCTTCAGAGGCACATCTCCTTTAGGAAGTGTTCGGGCTTCACAGACACGAGGTATTCAAGTGATTTTTCTTTTCACATTCGCTGTCTTTAGTAAACACGGGGGTCGCCCTCCCGGGATACGCAAGCAATCTTTTTCTGCTTTCAACCCACTACTGTTCCCCAATACCTCTTTTTTGTCCCCTTTCAGGCCATTTTTACTTGGCTTTATCTTGTGTTTGGCGCAGGTTGTCCAAGTATGGTCCTTAAAACGTCTTAGCAACCAAATTGTTAGCCTTAAAATTAGCCTTAAAACGTCAAAGCAACCAAATTGTTTTCTGTCCTCCATTGTGTTGAGGCACAAACGAAGAAGCCCCTTACTCATCCTCGTGTAAAGGTTTTTCTTCCTTGCGGTCTTCTGTTATGAAGTGAACAGAAAGCGCCGCACAATGGTCAGCGGCTGCTTGCGGTTTGAGCAGTCGAAGAGGCTTGTACCGTTAACACCCCGCCAAAGGTACCATTCTGCAAAATTGACGTTTCTACAAAAACGAGTTCAAAATTTTGATGCTTCGGGAAAAATCAAGTGACGACTCAAAGGTTGTCTTCTAATGAAAATCAGCATTTCCACTTAGAATCAAGATGATTCGTGACTTGGTCATAGCATAAAACATGAAATGGTGACTCGAAAAATGCAGTTAGGCGAAAATCACCAAAATGTAGATTGGTGCTTTTGGCGTGGTAGTAAAGATATGTCCACATCTTGAGCTGTACAGGGGAGAAGGTGTTATTCCAACTAGGTTCAGGCTAGTGGAGGAAAAACGTGTTAAACTAATTGGGAAAGTTTGGGATTTAAATAATGCGGATATCGAATTTTCTAGATTATGTTTTCAGTAATTGGTATTCCGAGATTAAGTTTATTATACGTATCGTTCATGGTATAGCAAAGGAGATTTCCTTGGGTAAAGTGCTTCCTGTACGTGTTCCGGACGTCATGTCATTTTGCATTCTTTTTCGAATACGATTTCAGTACATTGCCGAAACACCAAAGTATGAATTCAGAATTTATATATGATAGTTAATTGATAAACGTCAATTTGATTAAATATCGATGCGGCAACTTGGTGATAAACTATTATACATTTTAAAGTAACTCCGGTGTGGGGGTCATGCGAAGGCATTTGGGTCAGAGGTAAGTAGGTAGTTAATTAACGTCGCACTGAAGCAATACAAAGGGATATTGGTGGCGTTCCGGGATAAATCCAGAAGGAAAAGGTAACGAGGACAACACCTCGTAATTTCAAACTAGGTCAGATGATGTCAACGTCAGTGCTTTTGAGGCCACGACAAATTTAACGTGGACCAGCCCCATGTACACGACTGTCTTTTGTTGGATCAAAGGAAGTAAAACCACCGTCCTTCGTCTGTTTTATTGTTTAAATTGAAAATCCCTGTTCCATTAGGATTCGCGCTGAGATAGAATTAAGGAATTGACCTATGTACTTGAAGCCTCAAATCTTCTCACGTTGGCGTGGTGTGAAAGTTTCGGAGAGTAGGGTGCCAGCTCAGGTGTTGACCTCGTCATCTGGTCGTGGTTAAAATTACAAGGTGATCCTCGGATCTTTATCTTCGGGATTAATCCCGGACCTTCCACAATTACCTTTGGTTGCTCCAGTGCTTCTTTAATTCAACTACCAATCTACTTGATTAGAGTCCTCAGGCTTCTATTCCCCTTTCTTTCTTTGCCAATTCACTCGGAGACAATGAGTCTCTTATATGAGATGGAACTAAAAAGGACAACGTGGAAAAATGCTTATTCTTCATTTCTTGTCTTGTTCCTGATCCCATTTTTACGTGGGTAGAATGCATCTGCTATTGATCCCAAGGTCTGGGTCCCATCTCAGTAGCAATCCGACTTAGCCCACCTTTCAAAGCATACAATATCAAGTAATAGACACACAATGAAATTTTTTACTGACACAGAAGAGAGAGCAATACACCCAGGGAGGAATGCACCTGACAGGAATCAAACCTGCGCCGCTTACAACTCGAAGGTTGCTAGCACAGTGGACATACCCACTGATCCACGACGGTCCCTCATCTCTTGTAGATTAATTGAACCCTTTTCTGCCTACTTCCCACTAGGTGTCTTCGAAAGTTGTAACTTTAATTTTCACTGTTGCCAGCATTTTTCTTTGCAACGACACCTCGTTTTCCTCTCCAAGCAGTGAGGATGATCTTAACCCTCCAAGTGCTCTCGACGAGATATCTCGTTCATCAAGACCTGGCCCTTTTTGCCATTGATGAGATATATCGTCCTTCAAGATCTGGTAAATTTTACTAATAGCGAGATTCCTAGTCGAGGCAAGACTACCCTGTTTCTCCGATGGGGAATGAAGATCGAAATTGTCCCTTGCCTAGGACTGGTGACAATTTTGACAGTTTTGTATCAGATGCTGGTCACTACTGGGCAGCACCACCAAAGCTATGGAGGGTCATTTTGAATAAAGGTAATTTAATATTTTTTGCATTCCTTTCGGAGTCCAAATGAACCTCTCCCCTAACACTCGGTGGTCCCCTGAGGGATTTGACTCGTGTAAGAAGAGTCAATGGGAAAATATGGTTAAAATATTTTCTTAACCCTATGAGCCTCTCAAAATTTCCGAGTGATGCAGTAAAGTTTTCCCCCAAAACGCACAGAACTAAGGAATCATGCTGTAATAATCCTAGGAAAGTTTCAGGCCGTGGTAGCCAGTTGGTAGAGTCGGATTAGAAACGGAGGGTTGCGAGTTCGAAACTCAATTCAATCCAAGATTGTCGGGTATGTGGGGGTTGGTTTTACTGTAAATATGTTGTAGTTCCAAATGGTCCTCACGTTGGGTTGTGTGGAAGTTTAAAGAGTGGGGTGCCAGCTCAGGTGTTGACCTCGTCATCTGATCGTGGTTCAAATATACGTGTTGCTGTCTTTGGGTCTTTTTCTTCGGTATTCATCCCGACCGTCGCAAATAGCCCGTTGTGAAGTAAATTCAAATCTACCAACTTACCTGCCTAGAAAAGATTCTATTGGTCAAAACTAGTTAAAAACCATGTAGGGAACATTGAATGTTGCAGAAAGGATATAGCGTCGGCTTAGAGCAGAAAATCGGTAACTGAAAAATAAATTTTTTATTCTACAGGTGTTTAAAAATTATTAGTTTTCAGGTGAAAAAAGATGAAAATTATAGCAGTTTAATAGGGTTATAGTATATACCTTTTAAACAGATTAGAATTTGATAGTGTATATCTTATCATGAAAATAAGCATTTCCGAGTCTTCAAAAAATATCAATTAACCCTCCTGGTGGTTCTCTTGATAAGGTATCTCGTCATTAACAAATCTGACTATGACAAGATACCTCAAGATGGACAAGATATCTCGTATTTAGGAAACTGGACAAATCTTGATCTCGTCATCGTCTAAAAAACGGCAATATCTTGATGCGAGTGAGTTAAATCTTAATTTAAAAAGTTGGTCAGAATTTGATGGACGAGTTATCTCGTCTAAAGCACTTGGAGGGTTAACGAGTTTCTGCTCTAAGCCGACAATGTGCGTGTGAATCTCTCATAGGGTATAAGTGACTTTCTGCTGCTAATTACTAAGAAACAGACGATCTCATGAGAATTTCTCAGCGTTTACAAATCAATTATTCATCGGGAACAAGTAAAAACAGCGATATGGCCAAGTGTGGTGTTATATCAAGGTGCTGTATAGGTAGATTGGTGTTACTCTACTTGAAATATGTGTGTACGTGCATGTTTTATGAATTGACCGTTATTTCACTTGGTATCAGTATCCGTCACCTAATCTGGCAATAAGACCTAATGTGAGGAAGCGGTCTTGATTGAAATATGAAAGTGTCTGAATTTTATCACTGGCAGAGGGTCCATTGAAGTCCAGAAGAGCGGCATACCTTAATTATAAAAACATTTTAATTTAGTGTTAAAATAAATAAATAAAAATCGACAAAACGACTACTTTTTAAACTTAAATCTGAGCGAGACGTCAATTTTTATTTTAATGTCCTTCAGTTTCACCTCTAAAAGCCATCGAGGACTGCTAATGCCGATCCTTTCAACCTCAAAGGATATCTTACTATTATGGGTTACTGGAGTTTGTCATGTGCAATGGCTACCTTCATAACGAACACTAAGCCAAGGCTACTCCTTTTAACTTAGGAATAAAATTTGTATTTTATTGTCTGTTAAGAAAATAAACGAGGGCGTTTGTGAATTTTAATGCTATGATATATCAAGGACATCAGAAGTTCCAAGGCATAAATAAGCGTTCCTGTAAATGAAGGAAAGATATTGTTTAAAAGTGGTGAAACATCTTTAATAGGGTGGTTGGTCCCTTCGAACAGCTAAGACTGCAGCACACCTGTTTACCATGGATGAGTTGAGATTCTGGAGAAGTCGGCTCCACCTCCTCAATGATTGCGATTCACAGGTCATGAACAGTCAATGAAGATACCGGTCTACTGCAATGCGTCGTCCGAGTGTGTCCCAGACATGCTTGATCGGATTTAAGTCAAAGGAGCATGCAGGCCACTTCACTCTCTGCATTGTCTTAGTTTCAAGCATGTTTATCACCAAGCGAGCTTTATGAGGTCGAACAGTGCGTGCATTAAAAGGAAAAAATTGCCAATGACTGCAGATTATGGTATGACCTAAAGTCAGAGTATCTGGTCTGCATACCTTTGGGCCATCAAACTGCCGTTCCTGATGATATGCCCATGCTTCCATCCCAGATCATTAATCCACCTCCTCTGTACTGTGATGGTGGTGGTGATGGAATGGTGATGGTGTAGAAACGTGGGGTTATTTCGCGTACTACTTTACCTCCAGACCAAAACACGTCAGTTGTCAGGCTCCAGACTGAATAGGGACTTGTCAGTGAAAAGCACTTAACTCCATAACTTTGCATCCACTCTCGATGTTCCTTAGTCCACCTTCTCCGATCCAAGAAATACACACCATTGATCTACTTGCATACAGACTCCCTTTTGGTGATGCCAATTTTGGATTGTTTGACTTGAAACCCTCCGACCTGCTGTCAAGAGAAACGGGAACCTACACATGAGTTCATAATTTGCACGCCATGTTGTTGAAATAGTTTTCCAGAAGGAACGCCACAGAAGTTTTCGTTGAGTCGAAAAGTTTGGGAAACTGTATTGTAGATATATCTACCATGAAAGGGTGCATGATGGACACGTGTATGACGTCCAAACTGGAACGTACACATGAGTTAATTTGCTCGCCTGCTTAGTTGAGATAGTTTACCAGAGACGGCCCCCAAAAAGGATCTCCGAAAAGCGGGCGTTGACTCAAAAAATTTTGGAAACTATATTGTAGATAGAACTACTATGAAAGGGAGCATAGTGAATACGAAACGGAAAGCTATTCACGAATTCCTAATTTGCAACAGTGTCGTTGAGGTACTTTTCCAGATGCGGAGTCGAAAATACTCTCTTTGAAAAGGAGGCGATGAGCTACAAAAATTTGGAAAATAATATTGTAGATAGATCTACTATGAGAGGGGAGCATAATGGACTAGTGTATGACGTCCAAAACCGGAAACTGCACATGAGTTTCTAATTTGCATGAGTTTAGTTAAGATAGCTTTCCATAGGGGTGCGCCAAAAAAATTGTCTTTGAAAATGCGCCTAAAATTTTTTGAAACTAATGTAGATAGGTGTATGAAAGGGAACATAACGGACACGTGTATGACGTCCGAAACGGAAACGTACACATGAGCTCCTAATCTGCATGCAAGTGTAGTTGAGATAGTTTTCTAGAGGCGGCGCCGAAAAAGTAATCTTCGAAAAGGGGGCGTTGAGTTAAAAAATTTTGAACTATATTGTACATAGACCTACTATGAGAGGGAGCATAGTGGACACATGTAAAGACGTCGAAAAATGTAACCTACACGTGAGTTCCTAGTTAACTGTCAGTTGAGATAGTTTTCCAAAGGGAGGCGCTGAAAAATTTCTTTGAAAAGGGGGCGTTGAGCTAGAAATTTGGGAAAGAATATTGTAGGTGGACGACCTATTATGAGACTTGAGAATAATAGACAAAGTATGAAGTTCAAAATGTGAACCTACACTAGAGTTCCTAATTTGCACTCCAGTGTAGTTGAAGTAGTTTTCCTGAGGGGGTCGAAGAAATTGTCTTCTAAAAGAGGCGTTGAGTCAAAATAATTATGAAACTATCGTAGAGCGCTAGATCTACCATGATAGATACATATACCACGAAAGGGGGTATAGTGGGCAAGTATAAAGACATCGAAAACGGGAACCTACACACGAGTTCCTAATTTGCAGTTAATTAGGATAGTTTTCCGAAACAAGGGCGCTGAAAAAAATTGTCTTTGAAAATTTGGGGCGTTGAGTCAATAAATTTTGGAAACTATACTGCAGATAGACCTACTATGAGAGGGAGCATATAGGGCACGTTGTATGACGTCCTAAACGCTAACCTATGCACCAGCTCCTAATCAGATAATGTCCGTGAACTTGGGAGTTCCCACCTATGCGTTATTGTCTCTCACTTTGTGCTCGGTCCCCGGAAAGTCCAAGGGACAAGAAAGGCGGGCTCGTGAAAAGCTCACGCCGTGGTTGCGCCTTCCCGAAAAGGAGCTGCTTTCCCTTCAAAAGGAGCGAAAGATGAATACAAGTCCTGAGTTATTGGCCGGCCCCATTGTGACCAGGCCTTCAAAAGACCAGCGGCCCAATAATCGGCCGGTTAAAGGGCCCGCAGCACAAAAGGAGTTTGTGCATGTAATTTGGAGCACCGCAACGCACAACTTTTGTTGTATGGGCCCTTTTTTATCCCTTTTTCCCCAACAACATAACCGTCCCTCTTTTTTCCCCTTCCCTATCTGTTTTATTTCCAGAGTTTGAAAGGACTGGCACCTGTTACAAAGGGAGGTGGACTCGGCGGTCCTTTGTATGTGGGGATATAAGATATAACGGGGCTGCCTTTTATGCACTGATAGAGAGAGGGGGCAGGTTTATTTGGCGCAAATGCGGCAAGATGGAGTCCGTGTCTTCTGCAGTTCGTGTTTCTGTTTGTACCGCATTCCTTTGTTGTTCCCATTCTTATGTAAAAGCATTCGCAGAAAGTGACTTTTAAGTAGGTGTAATGATTTCCCATAAAAACTCCCCTCTCCATATTACCAGAAATTATGCTGGCGTGTCTATAGAAACTTGTTCTCGGTGATATATTAACCTCTTTTGTAACTAGACTAGCCTGTGCAGTGACACGAAAGGCCTTGGGTTTGAAGTGATGTTGTTTCATGCATTTAAGTAAAAGTCATATGGTTCGATTACTTTTCATAGAGGTATGAACGATTTTGCCCATGGGTAACTCCAAATGTAGCTATTGGATTAAAAAAATTACTTTGAAGTAGGGATAGAAACTCGTAATTGGCAATATATTAACCTCTTTTGCAAGTAGACTAGCCTATACACATACAACAGTGATACAAATGGCATAATCCTTGGGATGAAAGTAACTGTTGTTTCATGTATCTAAGTAAAAGCTGTCAAATGGTCCGATTACTTTTTATAGAAATGTTATTGGTTTTGGATAACTGCAAATGGTAATTATTGGATAAAAAGTTTACATTGAAGTAGGTGTAATTATCTCCCATCAAACAAGTTTCCTTTTTTACCAGAAATTATGTTGAAATGGCTATAGAGACACGTCCTTGCATTATATAGTGACCTCTTTTTCAAGTAGACTAGCCTTATGTATACACACGTAAAAGTGACTCGAATGTATGGCCTGAAACAATAGCTACTTCCAACCCAAGGCGCAATAATTGAGTTGGATGTAATGTTGCTTCAAGTCTAAGTAAAATTAAATGGTCGGATTACTTTTTGTATTGGTATGATTGGTTCTGCACATGGGTAAACAGGTAGATAGTTAATTAACGTCACACTGGAGCAACACAATGGGCTATTGGCGACGCTCCGGGATCATTCCCAAAGGGAAAGAACCGAGGACAACCCCAAGTAATTTGAACCACGGTCAGATGATGGTTCTGCACTTGGGAAACTGCAAATGGTAACTGTCTGATTAAAAAATTTACTTTTAAGTAGATGTAGTTGTTTTACATAAAACTAGCTTCTCTCCATATTACAAAAAATTATATTGACGTGGCTCATCGTGGGTAACATATTAACCTCATTTGTTTGATGGCTTGTCTATTTATACGCAAGTAAAAGTGCCAAGAATGGTATAATCCTTGGGTTAGAATATTTTCACGTATCTAAAAGTTGCCAAATGTATCTAAGTAAAAATGGTCAAATAACTTTTTGTTGAGGCATCATTTGATTCTGCACATGAGTAACTGCAAATGGTAACTACCAAAAATTATGATGATGTGGCTATAGATACTTATCCTCTGTAATATATTAACCTCTTTTGCAAGTTAACTAGCCTGTCTACAAGTAAAAGTGACGCAAATAGCTTAATCCTTGAGTAGGGATAAACTGTTATTTCCTGCCTCTAAGTACAAGTTGGTAAAACGTGATATAACTCTGTAGAGATATGGTCGATTCTGCACATGGGTAATTGCAAATGGTAAGTTGGAATAAAAAAGCAAGTACTTGTACCGATTTCTGTAAAATTCTCTAAGAAGTGACTAGGTGAGTAAATTAAGCTCATGTCAGAGAACCCTTGAGCTCTTTGGGCCGTGATGTAATCAATCCAAGAGCGAATTCTTTTGTTTTTCTAAGAGCTTTAAATTCTCTTCTACACTGCCTCAAGAGCCACTGCATTAGAGAATTTCATCAAATAATTGTATTCTCTCACGAGCAAAAGAAGTACTTTTCAGTAGATCAATATTGTCTAAGCAATTCGACATTACCTATCGTCAACCCAAACTTCAGCCGTACTCTATTTCAACTCAAGAGTAGACCTCTGCGAAATTTGTAAGAGGATTACATATCTTGTAATTGTTTGGATGAATAACACTTTAATAATTTGAAGTTCCAGCAAAACTGGTACAGACAAGGCAATGCAAAATACATAGCAGCGTCATCGATACATATCATTGTTTGCGTCTGCCAGTGAGTATATAAAGCGATAAAGTCAATTTTTCTCAGAGCAGTGAAATGAATACTATTCTCCCTTCTCCAAGTCCGAGCAAAACCTATAAAAGACTCTGACGAACTCACATCTGTTCAGCTGCTAGCAACTACACAGGTGATTGAAGACCTACGGACCAGGTTCTCGAATACCCTTCTGCCATACCAAGAAACTAGTTGATATACTGGTCACACTTTTCGAAGCTTCTCTCAATAGCAACGCTCAGTCTACTTACATTTCATGTCTATGGGCAAACTATGAAGGGACTATTTTATTCATTGCAGTACACTCTTGACCTGAAACAGGTGGTATGACCGTCTTTCGACATGGATTTGATGGTACACAAGTTTCTTTTTGTGCGCTAAATTGAAAAAAAAGAAAGAAAAATAGAGAATAGAGATATTTTGCTTTTAACCAAAACAAAAGGCTGCTTTATATTGCATGGGAATTACAACAAAAGGTTAACCAAGACCCTTTCAGTTCGGTTCTACAAACTAAAGCGAATATTAAATAACTATACAACAATGGGGCTCCCAAAATTACAAAAGATTTAGCAGTATACAATAGATACGAAATCCACTGTATTGTCCGCTTCGTTTTTTTCCACACAAGCATATTATACTAAGTTAATCTAAATGCTTATTTACACATCTCACAATAGCAAAATAAAATGTCCTCTCCTCCCTGAAGCCAGATATTAAAAAAATGTGTCTCAGAATAGGAATGATTAAATGTTTTCTAACCACGTGACGTCATTGAAGTGCTGGAGCATTCGGCGATTTTCTTTATAGAACAAAACACACAAGCGGGGGGAGAGAAAGACTGGGCTTAATCTATTCTTTTATTTTAATTCCTTAAATCTGGAAAATGAACAGGATTTTCACCATTATTATTGTCTTGTCTCTTTCAACCGTTTTTTTGTCTCCCCGACAAAAAAATTTTTTTTTTTACCGAAAAGAATAGGCAATATGAAAGCATATCAGTGAAGAATGCAAGAATACGGGGAAAAAACACACAAAAAGAGAAAATGTTAAGAGAGTTATGGAAGTATAAAAAGGATGAATATAGTTTTTTTTGTTGTTGTCTTTGCTCCCTTTTCACGAAGCGTTAAATTTTTGTCTTTTTTTGTTCCTTCTCATTTCTCGCGTCACCCTTTAACGCACACAAAAGACCCCGTGCCATTCAAAACGCTTAAAACAACAGGCGTTTTATTATATTTTTTGTCTCCTGTCTTTTTGTCCGAGCAATTTTTCTTGTACAGAGAGAAAGCCACTCTCCATTCTTCAATAGAATCTCTCGTTTTAATTAACACACTAATGCGCCAGTATACGCCGTTTTTTTTAATCTTCCGATCCGTTTGGTTTTGAATGCAAATTGCGCATGATAATAGGCAGGAGACTCCGTGTGTGTGCTTTAATAGATCCCGGCTGAATATTTTTACCCTGACAATGGGAAGGACAGAATGGGAAACTTATGCCTTTTATTCCTCCATAATAAAATCAGCAACAACAACGGCGGCAAAAAAAAACTTCCCTTCGACGAGCCGGCGATATGTTTTCTCAAAACAAAAGTCTCAGAAATTATTTCAATCGCCGATGAAAAGGATCATCTGTATGAAAAAAGCGGAGAAAAACAATGAAAAAATAAAAGGATACGCTATGCTAACAAATGTGCCGTTGTGTTGAAAGTTTGGGCGGGAAAAAAGCGTGAATAAAGTGAAGTTACGAAAAGATTTATACATAATTCTCGGAAGGTTTTTGTTCCCACATATTCAACTTTATAACTGAATATTTTTGGAGAATTTGAACTGCGTGGGATTGATCGATAGTGCTTACTTCGTTGAATATTTTCACAGCTGTTTTCGTTACTTTCATGCGTGCGGCTGATGGTTAAAGAAAGCATCTATGACTACAGTCATAGATACCTTCACGAAAATATATCCTTTGTTTCGGTCATTTTAAACTGAATTGCGTAAATCTGTAAAAAGATTGGCGTTGGTTCGGTCATTTTAACTTTTCGTCAGTTTCGGACGATTTTGGAGTGGTTGAAGAACCTGTGCCGAAGGCCCTCAATCTCCTGTCAAGTACTTGCTAGTAGCTGGACAGAAGAGATGTGAGTTCGTCAGAGTTCTTTATAGGTTTTGCTGGAACTCAGATTCGTCAGTTTCACGTTTGCTTCCAAATGCAAGAAGAGACTACGAAGCCAAAAATCAGTAAATGATTGGCATTGGTTCAGACTGTATCCAGCTTTTATAGATTCCAGTAAAATATTTTTATTCGTCGATGGTTTTTTTTTAATTAACGTCGCACTGGAGCAACACAACGGGCTATTGGCGACGGTCCGGGATCAAACTCGAAGGGAAATATCCGAGGACGACACCACGTAATTTTGAACCACGGTCAGATGACGAGGTCACACCTGTGCTGGCGCCCCCTCTCCAAACTTCCATGCCACGCCAACGTGAGGACATTTGAGGCCACGACAGATTTGACGCGCACTCCCCCTTTATATGCGACGGTCTTTGGATGGATTCGAACTTTATTTATCGATGAAAAAACAAAATGCGAAAAACTTATGACAAAATCAACAACATCCGGTATAAACCTCATTTTAACGAGCCGGAATCAGGAATCATTTCTAACGTGGATCATGGGAATAAAGAAAGAGAGGTGAAACAACGAAAAAATAAAAGCAGACTGAGCTAACAAATGTACCGTTGTGTTCGAAGTTTAGACTCCAAGAGAACGGGAAGTTACAAAAAGATTCCTACGTACTTCTTGAAAGGTTTTGTTCCACATATTTAACATTATAACAGGATATTTTTGGATTAATATGATAAACTAATATAAGTGTGAAATTGATCATTGGTTCTCATTTAGTGAAATATTTTAACAGCCGCTTTCACTACTTTCACGTGTGCTTCTGATAATTCCGGTAAGTGCAATTCCTCCCTGGGTGTATTAATCTCTTCTGAGTCAGTAAGTTTTAATTGTGTGTGTATGTTCATTTACTTGATGTTGTTTGGTACAGCTTGGCGAAATACGGCCTTTAAGTCATTAAAAACCCAACCAACTGATAATTCCTGATTGCAATCGCATGGATATTGTTGATTGTTCCTGTTAGGAGTGACGGTATCTTACCCATTGGATGCTCTTTCACAAATAGCCACCAGTTGACCCCTTGTACTGCCGAAAGCCGAAGATGTTTAGTGCCATGGGCACTAGAAATAAAATACTGCTTCCATTCGATAGCTAAAGAGGATAGCTGCATTAACGTCGCACTGGAGCAACACGACGGATTATTGGCGACGGTCCGGAATGCGACCTGAATGGGTACATCCTAGGACAACTCGTTACTTTGAGCTACGGTCAGATGACGAGTACAACACCTGAGCTGGTACCCCACTGTCCAAATTTCCACACCTCGGCAACGTGAGGACATATGAAGTCACGACTGATTCCGCGTGCACCATCCCCTACTTACACAACTGTCTTTGATTGGATCGAGTTTCGAACTCGCGCAGCTGGTTCAAATATCGCATTTGTGTCACAGAAACCTAACAAACTTATAATTCCCAGTAAACACATGGGTATTTATGAATGTCCTTGTTAGGTATGATTGCAGCTTACCCACTGTATATTCCTCCACATAATAGTCACCAGTTTGTCTCTGGTGGCTATTTTGTGGAGGAGTATTCTCCAAAGGCCGAAGAGGTTAGTGCTCGGTCTTTAGAATTAAAAAATGGCCCTTCCAATAGATGAAGTTTGGTTGGTTGATGTGGTTTTATGGGGCAAGGAGGGCCATATTTGGCCATGCTGCGTCAAACAAAGACAGACATCGTCAAGCAAAGGACATACACACCTAAAAAAACTTTCACTGACACAGAAGAGAACCGATGGCTAAAGGAAGTATCAATACTATGAATACCGCAGACACTAAGATTAGAAGTGAGCTGTTGTGTTTAAAGTCGACGTAAAAATGTGAATAGAATTAAGTTACAAAAAGATTTATGCGTCATTATAGGAAGGTATTTGTTCCACGTATTCGAAATTATAACTGAAAATTTTTGTTAGTGGAATATGATTAATTGAGTGGGATTGATCAATATGACTGAATCCTCTAAATATTTTGGCAGCTTCTTTCTTTACTTTTATACGTGCTTCCTATGGTTAAAGGTAGAGGTCGTTAATTAACGTCGCACTAGAGCAACACAACGGGATATTGACGACGGTCCAAGATCAATCCCAAAGGGAAAGATCCGAGGACAGCACATCGTCATATTGGCCAGCCTCTAACGGTCAACCGCTTCACTTGCGACCATACATTCTATGGGGAAAAGTCTTTGTTTCGTTGTGTTCTATCACCCCCTGAAGTTTGTCCCATGACCGTCGAATCACCCTGTATTTTCTAAGAAATACACTCTATGCTCAAAACATCGAAACCCCTCGAAGCCGATGTTTGATCAGAAGGAAGGTGATGTACATGAAGAGCGAGGTAATAGTCACAATATTAAATCTATAGGACTTTTATAATTGAACAATTACATCAGGAATATCATAAATAGGTAAGTCGTAAAGTTCCCTCTTGTGAGGACACATGCCGATATACGGCGGGACAGAATCAATGGCATTTTGGTATGATATGTATTTCAATTAACGTCAGATTGGAGCAACACAACAGGTTATTGGTGACGGTCCGCGATCAATCCCAAAGGGAAAGACCGAGGACAATACCACGTAATTTTGAACAACGTCAGATGATGAGGCAACACCTGAGCTGGCACCCCACTCTCCAAACTGACAAGGAGTCAAATGGAGTCCTTAACTACCCATGTAGTTTCGACGAGATACCTCGTCAACCAAGATCTGACCAATTTTTCCGATGACGAGATATCTCGTCATCAAAACATTGCCAGTTACCTCATTGAGAAAACCACCAGAAGTGTTTAGCTATCTCGTGACAAATCATGCCAAGCGTTCTGCAGCTGCTGCTTTAGATCTCTTATATTCCAGGGATGGTGCGTTTTGAAACCTAGAGTATCCCAGACATGCTCTATGGGAGTCAGATCTGGGGATCTTTCTGATCCAGGAAGGGTTTCAACAACACGGGGGCTCTCTTGGTCGAGGCGAATAGTGTATGACCAGGCATTATCGTCCTGGTAAGTAGCTCCTTGTAAACGTGACACGAAAGGGAATGCAACAGGTTGTAGGATCGGTATCACAAAGCTGCCCAACAAGGGACCAGCTGTCGAAAGTGATGGCTTCCTTAATCATTACACTAGGAGTTGCAGCGGTGTGCCCCTCGACAGTAAACTGAGATTAGTAGCGCTTGCCGAGTCTCCGCCACATGAAATGGGATGATCGTCTACCCCAAAGCAGAAACGGGATTCATCACTGCGTGATAAGGTTCCGTTCAATGCCTCTCCACTGTTCGGTACCACTTCAGACACAGACAGTTTAAGTTCGGTATCATTCTCATCATACATTTGAGTGACGCACTCCTGCAACTCCTAGTACAATAGGGGACCACGGTAGCCCAGTTGGAAGAGCGACGGATTATCAACTGTTGGGTTGGGAGTTCGAAAATCGGTCCAACCAATGACTGGGGGGCTGGTGCACGTTAAATCTGTCGTGGACTCAAATATCCTCACGTTGGTGTGGTGTGGAAGTTTGGAGAGTGGAATGCCAGTTCAGGTGTTGACCTCGTCATCTGACCGTGGCTCCAATTTAAGAAGCGTTATCCTCGGATTTTTCCCTTGGAGAATGATTCCGGACCGTCGCCAATAACCTGTTGTGTTGCTCCAGTGCGATATTAATTAACCTACCTACCTACGAACCAAGTATAATGGTGTTGGGTACCATCAATTCTGGTCGTTATTTTAAACGCTTACATTGTTCTGGTAATTTGTATCACTCCAAGATTTCTGAGGTAGCTGAGGTACACTGTTAGATTGTATCGTGGAGCTATGAGATTGTATCGTGAGCGATGCACCGACTGATGTACACCAAATCAGTAAATGTTTTCACGTACGCATGATAGTTTGGTTCGTGTTGATGATATAGAAATAGTTAGATAAAACTCGATGCGCATTTCTTCGTAACGCTCAACTCTGTACTGGCCGCTTAGTACTGGTCTGATTTTGAAGAAGTATTCACGTCAAAACCTAATACACTTGCGTCCGATATCTACCAAAATATATCCTCTGATAGGATATAAATATATCCTAAATAGGAAGCAAAGAATGAAAGAATGTTGTCTGTAGCTTGACAACAAACTATACAGCAAACTTGCATGGATTGCAGAAGACAGTTTGCTTGCTTGAAGATGAAGTTTGATAGATCGTGAGAAAAGATCGTCTATGCAGACAAGTTGGACTAAGGCTATCTTCAATGTAAGAGAAGGTTAGAGTTGGTGTTTAGGGATACCTATTGCACATAACAAACACTGCTAAGAATCAGATGTGTGTGTAGTGTGTTGTGTGTGTCGTGCTCACTATAGTTATACAATCCTGTATAATCTCGCTCAGCAGAGTTATGCAATCCCGTATAATCTCGTTCAATAAGGTTAAGTAATCCCGTATTATCTCGTTCAGTAAGGTTAAGTAATCTTGCATAATGTCCCTCAGTAGGCTTATGTAATCCTGTATAATCTCGGTCAATACGGTAAAGTAATCCTGTATAACTCTGTTCACAGGGTTATGTAAGTCCTTATAATCTCATTCAGTATGGTTATGTAATCCTGTATAATTTCGCTCAGCAGGGTTATATAATCCTGCTGAGTGAAATTATATAACCCTGCTGAGTATATAATCTCGCTCATTAGGGTTAAGTAATCCTGTATAATCTCTCTTAGTAGAGTTATGTAATCCTGTAAAATATCTCAGTCGGATTAAGAGTTATTTCGTGTATGTGTAAGAATCGTAAGCTACGAGTAGTTGAAATCACCACGACAGAGTGTTAGGGGTAAAAAAAAGTAAGGAAGAATATTCATAATTTCATATAGATTTTCCAGTGTCTTGTTAACAGTCGAAAATGAGAAAATTTCGTACACGTCCTGGATATGGATTTTGTTGAAGGCAAACGTGAACCGTACGAATGCAGGTTTTTATGCCAAAACGAGGTACTTTTTGAAGTGCTTATGCCTCAAAACCCATAAAGCTTCATTTTTTGAACTATGCAAGTAAAGGGGCACTGTTAACATAGCACTGTTGAAAGGTAACAAACTACACACAAATACAGACGAACACACAACATTACATTTAAATTTTGGTGAATATATAACAAGATATAATTTTTGCAGAAGATAATTCAAAACTCCAAGTGTATAGATATTCTATTTGCTTTGTTTGATTAAGCAAGAGAGCATATATTACAATAAATATTTTTCGATTCGACAAGTATTTAAATTGATGCCAGTTAAAAATCAGTAGATAAATGGAAAATTAGGGGAATAAGCAACACACATTTCTTTTTCTAGAGAACTATTGTAAAGTAAATATGAGGAAAAATTGTAATCCTGACAGCATTTGGTAGTCGTTTTGTTCATCATTGCTTGAAACCATGGCAATAAGCTTTAGATAATCCATACTTTCTTAAATAGTAATGGAGCAGAATTCCTTGAATTATTCATTAATAAAAATTTTATGCCACTATATCAGCCTGATCAAACGATGTAGTCAGTGAAACTTACTTAACTTTGTGATAGAGTTGAATTTTCTGGTTAAAAGACACTCAAATACTTATAAGTTCATGATTAAAAATTGTAAGTGCGTTTACACGCTTCCGTGACAAATTCACTGAAATAATCTTGAATTCCTTGAGAAAAATCGGGAGTTTTTTCATTAGCATTTCTGTCAAGTAAAGCATAAAAAAAAACTAAGTTAAATCTCTAGAACTGATTTATCCTTACATTTTATCAGACTGAAAAAGTTGGAAAATTTTTATCAATGAATAATTCATAAGGAATCGTCGGCTATTACTTTTTAACTATTTATCAAGTATGGATTAAATATGGATTACATGCAAATTTTTTTCATGCTTTACTTATATGTCCCAATACTAATTCAATAGTCAAACAATAAGTAACAAAACTACATCCATGAAATGATATCAGTATTCAAATTTTTGCACTTTTTGCCTTTGCAATAGTTCTCTGTGAATATAATTGTGTGTGCAGGCTTTAATACTTTTTCATAGAAGAATTTTATTTATTATTGATTTTTAATTTGTACAATTTGAACAGTTGTCTAAGATAAAAACTTTATTGTAATTTATGCTCTTTGGTTTCATCACATAACACATTTCTGTGACAATTTTTCTGTCAGGAATAAAGGACGAGTAAGAAATGTAGTCTTATATATTTGTTTATGTTTATATACGATGTAGAAAATTTACAAAACCATGAACACAACTTTTTTCCTGTCTTTTCATAAATAACTAACGTTTCGTACCTATCCTAAATTTTTATCGCTAAACAGAATTCATAGACATAGAATTACAATTAATTCTATGTCTATGAATTAATTGTAATTCAATGACAGGGACAACATTTTTAGTAAAACTTGTTTACTATTAATAAAATTTAGTTTTTTATTTATCCATATGGAAGAATTCAATTACAAAGCAGTGAAAGAACATTGAACAAAACACAAAAAAACTAGTAAGACAAAGTGCTGTACGCAGCACCACATTTCCATACCCAATTCGTATATACACTGTATTAATAGATTGCAAAAAGTGTTGTTAAGAAATGGAGCACGCAATATTAAAGTAAAAAGTTCAAAGAAATTCTTCAAATAATCCTTGTTTTAAAAAGTTTTATTGAAAATTAGTTTTTTCATATTATATTAGGGCTTTCAAACATTTATTGAACTAGAATGTTTGATCAGTTAATATTATAGAGCAGAGAATTGAAAAGACACTTAATCTCAATGAAAATTATACATTCCAAAAAATTTTATAATTACCACCGGATATTTAAAAGAAATATACTAAAAATTTTGTTAAAAACTGATTAACTTTGCATATGAGAATGTTTGATTACAATGTTGTTCGATTCCCCCTAGATCTTTCTCTCTCCTGTGTCATTAAAACTTTTCTTGTGTTGTATGTGTCATCTGTTTTGTGTTTGGCACAGCTTGGCCAAAGATAGCCCTTGCGTTACAAAGCCCAACCTAAGCTAAGCTAAACCAAATGCAGTGGGATTCAAATGGGAGTGAAGGTAATCATGCCCACTGAAAGTTCGGAATCAAATAGTTCCGGTCGTTTATGGGAGGTCACGCAGATACTTTTAAGTTTATCAAGTCTGGACTTTCCTGAAGATAGCTATGTGGAAATTGTGGTAAATTCCAAGGAGGCCAGCATATTTCAGAATTATCAAAAGATTTAAAAGGTAGATAGGTCAAATTAACGTCGCACTGGAGCAACAAAACGGACTAATGGTCAATCCCGGTCCAGGATCAATTCAGGAAAAGATCCGATGACAATATCTCGTAATTTTGAACTACCGCCAGTTGACGATGCCAACACCTGAGCTTGCATCCCACTCTCAAAACTCCCACACCACGCCAACGCGAAGACATTTGAGGTCATAATAGATTTAAAGTGCACCCACATACACGAAGTGTTTTAGTTGGATCGAGTTTCAAACTCGCAACCCAGTGTATGCTAATCCGCGACTCTACCACTGGACTACCACAGCCTCGAAGATTTACAAAATGTATCAATTTGCAATAAACATCAGGAAATGGGATCGTTACCCATTCTTCTACCACTTCTATATCAAATTGAAAATAATCATTCATTATTTAATCCTCCTGTAGGTTGTCCCAACGAAATATCTTGTCAATAGCAAAAATTGACCAGATCTTGATGGACGAGATATCTTGTCAATCGCAAAAATTGACCAGATCTTGATGGATGAGATATCTTGTTAATAGCAAAAATTGACCAGATCTTGATGGACGAGATATCTTGTTATTAGCAAAAATTGACTAGACCTTGTTGGACGAGATATCTTATCAATAGCAAAAATTGACCAGATCTTGATGGATGAGATATATCGTTAGAAGGAAACTGACCAGATCTTGATCTAGTCTTTATCAAAGCATCGGCGATATTTTGATGGCGAGATACCTCATCATTACCAAAATTGGTCAGATCTTGATGAACGAGATATTTTGTCAAAACCACTTGGAGAATTAAGAAAACTATTACCCCTTTCGGGCTGATATAATCTGAAAAGTCTACAAAATGTATTATTTTTCCGATCACTACCCAAACGGCTTGTTTAGATAATCTATCAGTTCTATGCCGTCTACTGTGATGACCTTACCACCACTTCAAAAATTAACTTAAAGTGCAGTAGAATATATAGCAGTGTAACCAACTTTCGTGACGTAAAGTGAGTACCATTTGATAATCGATGTTGCAATGCGTTTCACACGTCTCGGTAAACTGGTGGCTGGCGAACGTTATTATGAACAAGCGCTCGTTAAAACTTTAGAAAACAAGCCTGATTTGATTCTGACAAATACATGATGGGTCACGTTACAATCGGAATATACATCTATGGGTGGTCCATGGTAAACAATCGGCTTGCCATTAACTTCCAACAACTATCTGAAGCCATGTGATAAGAGACACTGCTTCTATTCCTATAATGGCTTCCCCCTTCATTTTTTGGCGCCTCACACTAGGCTGCCAAAGGCAACTCAGGACAGTCTATGGTCGCAATCAGCTATTGCATGACAACGAATAGGGAAGCATCCCTATGATTTTAATACAGGTCTAAGAGAAATGGCAATCCATCACTAATGGTAATGTTTATCGAGTTGAGCCACCGCTGAATTGTGGAGGGAGGGTTTTTGGGTAAACACAGCAGCCAAAATTAACTTTTAATTCAACTTACTTATAAACAAAAATTAATTTATCATACAGTAGTATACAGGGTATTTCAAAAATATCTGGCCAAATTCTAAATGGTGGTAGATGGGCCCAAAACAAACATTTTTGCCAGAGAATGTGTGTCCGGAAATGTCGTGTTTAAATTGTAGAGGGCGCCGTTTAGTTCTGCCAATAACATCGCTTCTATGGAGTAAGGCGTCATTCCCTGCTCGGATTTTCAACGGTAAGCTCCGAGTTCGTGTAGGCATGCAGTGTTGCACTTCGTTTTACAAACTGGTAACTTAATGAAACGAAACTGGTAAACTTCCCTGTCTAAAATTGTGGCCCTCGGGGTTCAGTGGGTATGCCCACTACGCTAGCAAGCTACGAGTTGTAGGCCGGCAGTTTTGATTCTTCCCTGTGTGTATTTCCCTCTCCGGTGTCAGTAAAACTTTCTTTGTGTGTGTATGCCCATTAATTGATATTGTATGTCTTCTGTCGGGCGCAACATGGCCAAATTGGCCCTTACGCCATAGAAACCAAACCAGCTAATGTTAAATCACAGGATGAAACTTAACCTTCTGATGAGTTCACAAACATTATTCCACCTTGCAACCTGCATTCATCCCTACATGACTTCTAATTAGCTTTGACCTTGATCAATAGAATCTTTCCAATCGAATCTATTCTAATGAAAGGACAGAGAGAGAGAGAGAGAAAGAATCTTTCCACGAGAATCTATTCGAAGGAAAGGACGAGCATAATTTTTCCAAAGGATTCTATTTGAAGAAAGGAGAAATAGAATCTTTCCAAGGATTCCCGTATTCGAAGGAAAGAACCAGTGATGAAAATCTTTCCAAGGGTTCTTCTCGTTTTGAAAGAAAAAACTAGGGTTGGAATCTTTCAAAAGAATTCTTTTCCAAAGAAAGGACGAATAGAATCTTTTAAGGATTTCTATATTCTAAGAAAAGATAGAATATAGAAATATAATCTTTTAAGAATTCCCTATTCGAAGGAAAGGATCAAAGATTGAATCTTTCAAAAGGATTATTTTTTAAAGGTTTCTCTTTTAAAGAAACGAGAAATAGAATCTTTCCAAAGGTTCTATTCTAAGAAAGGACAAATAGAATTTTTCCAAAGCATTCTATTCCAAGAAAGGACAAATAGAATCTTTTAAGGATTCCTTTATTCGAAGGAAAGGATCAGGGATGGAATATTTCAAAAGGATTCCTTTCTAAAGAAACGAGAAATGGAATCTTTCCAACGGATTCTATTCTGAGAAAGGACAAATAGAATCTGCCTAAGGATTCCCCTATTCATAGGAAGGGATGGAATCTTACTAAAGGATCCTTTCGTTTGGAAAGAAAGGATAGAATTTTTCAAAAGGATTCTCTTCTAAAGAAAGGACGAATAGAATATTTATAAGGATTCCCTATTCGAACAAAGGACGAATAGAATCTTTATAAGGATTCCCTATTCCAAAGAAAGGACCAGGGATAGGATCTTTCAAAAATATCCTTTTATTTGGAAAGAAAGAATGGTATATCTCAAAAGGATTCTTTTTTAAAGAAAGAACAAATAGAATATTTCCAAATGATTCTGTTTTACGAAAGGACAAATAGAATATTTCCAAATGATTCTGTTTTACGAAAGGACAAATAGAATATTTCCAATGATTCCCCTATTCGAAGGAAATGACCAGGGATGGAATCTCTCCAAAGGATCCTTTCCTTAGGAAAGAATGGGTGTGATCTTTCAAAAGGATTATTTCCTAAAGAAAGGACAAATAGAATATTTCCGAAGGCTTCTATTCTAAGAAAAGTACCATTAAAGTCCTACTAAAGGTTGAAAGAATTCATGGATTCCCCCAGCCAATATATGTGGTTATTTAGTCATCATGTGTGTCGTGCGATAAAAGCAACACTACGCTACTCGGAAATCTCGTGGCTCTGAGGGTGAAGACTGCACCCGCAACACAAAAGACTTCATTCCACATCCGACAATGCACGACTCTCAAACACGAATCGGCAACCCAGACCACCCCTTCACTATCGTTTTCACCCACCGACCATTAGCAGCCCCGCAATCGTCTGCGGTCAAGTTGAAAGAGAGGCTCTACAACACCCCTGCCGCCAACCCTTTCGGGCCCCGCAATGATTATGACACCCCTCTTCCCCAAACGATCATCTTCACGGGGAAGAGATCACCATCACTATAAGAATCGATTGAGTTAAATCAGAATCAAAAGCGCGGGGGGGACCGGCATGGAAAAGCACCCCCCTGACCCCCACCAAGCGCGTTAGATAACTCGCGGAAGGTATTGTTCTGCTCGTCCCTTTTGTGCGGAAGACCTGTGTTAACAATTCTGTTGGGTACAACAAAGGAGGATTGGGCGTGAGCTCTTCTATGGCCTCTGCCGTACAAAAGCCGAATAAGATATGTACGAGCCGAACAAAAGATTCCTGAGGAGAAGAGGGGGTCTTAGAGTGGTCGTCTGCCATTCAAAAGGGGGGGGGGCGAGCGCTGGATGACATACACCCCTTAGACACCTTTTATTCTTAAGAATCTCCTCTGTGTTTAAGACGCTTGCTTTTCATAGCCATTGCATTGACTAACAGAAAAGCATTAAAGGAGACCGGTATAGGGTGGTCGGGAGAGTTTCCTTTTCTTCCCTTGGCTCAGACAGTTCAGATTAAAGTAAATGGATTTTTATTTCATTTCGGGTTTCGGGTTTTTTTTACTCCGCGAGTGTCAGAAGTATATTATTTTACTTTGAATGGGGAATTGGATGGGGGGGGTTGCGTGGGGGTGGAACTGACGACTGCTTAGCGGTGCATTAGTAAAAGTGTTTCTGTAGAGGGGGCAGATGACAAAAGAACTGGAGTCGCATGGGGCGGGTTCTCTTATTTACAATTCGCGCCCGATTTTTATTGTTCGGGATTTTTTTTTCTCCTTTTTTTTGCGCGAGCATGTTACTTCCTCTTGTCTCTTCCGCACAAAAGTCTATTGTTGGGGAATATGATTCGATTCGAATAAAGTAGATACTGCTGTTTTCGGAGAGGGATATGCCGCGTGTTTCGGGGAGGGGTGGTTCGAATGATAAAAAATGCGCTGTTTGTTTCTTGAAATGTCGCCAATATTGTTTTAGGTCACGTTTACTTTTTTTCGGTTTCGTCTTCATCTTTTTTTTTGTTGTTCTCGCCAAGCATTTTCTTTCATTAGTTCTTTGTTCTAATATCAATTTAATAAAATGGACCTATTTACGCATTGTTTCTAGTTCAGTCCAGGTTTGTTTTTAGCCAAGAATTTCTGTAACTTCTTGGCAAGGGGGACTAGCTTTCAAACTTAGCCATGGAAGATTTTTGAACAGCCTATGGCTTAAAATTTACAACAATTTTTGATTAAATTATTTTATTTTACAAAACCCAATCAATGGTTTTGGGAAAATTATATATTTTATAGACTTTTCAGTTCACATCTGTCCGTAGTGCGTGATATTTTCCTTAACTAATGAATAATTATTTTCAATTTGATGAAGCAATGGTGAACGGATGGGGAATAGAAATTTATCATCCATTTATATCTTATTTTATATCATTATTTTCATTATATCGTTGGCTTAGAGCAGAAACTCATTACTTGAGAATTGCTTTTTTGCTGTGAAGCTTTTTATCGACTACTACGGTCAAAAAATGAAAATTATCAGCTTTTGTTAGTGTCAGATATCTTTCAAACAAATTACAAATATGACTGCATTTTTTAACAAAAATATGAATTTATGTTCTTTTTATCAAATTACAAATATGACTATGTCACCATCATGAAATTAAACATTTAGAATATCTGATAAAATGTCAGTTAATGAGTTCCTATTCTAAGTTGCATACCCCGCTCGTATTTTCAAAGGCATGCATGGCTGCGCGAATTAGGAGCTATCCGTTGAAAATCCTATTGGGGATTAACGCCTTACACCACAAACACGATGTTATTTACTGACCTAAACAGTTCCTTCACAATCTAAACGTGGCATTTCCAAAAACACATTCTTTGACCAAAATATTTTATTTCGGACCTTCTATCACCCTTCATAATTTGGGCAGACATTTGGTAACACCCTATACTAATATGCTACTTCAAACCTGTATTATTTCGAAACAGTCCGTACTACTGTATTACTTCGAACCTGTACTATTTCGAAACACCCTGTACAATATACTATTGCATTGTGAGTTAATTTTTGTTGTGGTGGCTATGGTCAACCTAATACTCTACCCCAGTATATAGCGGTGGCTGAATTCGATAGATGTTATTATGAGTTTATAGGCTGCCAATTGCCTGAAACCTGTATTAAGATCATGGGGTATTTCTGTATGTGTTGTCATACAATAGCTGAATGCGACAGTACACTGTCCTGTGTTGCCTTTGATAGCCGTGTGTGAGGTGTTATGTGAAGCCCTGATAGGAATAGAAGTAGTATCTGTTGTTACATGACTTCAGATAGTTGTTGGAAGTTAATGGCAAGCCAAATGTTCATCATGGACCACCAATAGAAGTATATGCCTATTGTTACGTGAGCCATCTTGTATTTGACAGAAGTACGATCAGGCTTGTTTTTGAAAGTGCGCTTGTTCCTAATAACGTTCGTCCAGTTGGAAGACGTCCGGTTCAGTTTTAGAATGGCCCACAGAATAACTAGAAGTATGTTTAGATATGTCCCCTACGATTTATTTGATTTCAGTTCAAAAATTCAACAAATAAACATTCTATTTGGGGTATACTCGTTACTTATAGAAATTGAAATTCAGGCTTTCGTTTTATCAGGATAGGATTTATCCTGAGGTTAAACGTGAAACATCACTGGAAGTATGCCTGGTTCGAATGGCTTTCGAAATGGCCCATTGTATATTTAGGTCTTTAAGGTAAATTCAGTTTAAAATATCACAAAAGAAAACTGCGTTCCTTTTCGTGATCAATATTCATTCTTGTGTTTTGTGAGAGTGATATTGTTCTTGTTCAGATTCGTATAGCTCTGTGAAGATGGTAGGTTCTGCTTTGGAATGAACCACGAAACAGTCTGAAGTAAATTAAAACTTCGTGATTGAAATCCAGTGTTGTTTTGTGAGAGTGGTCTTGTGGTTAAGTATGGTATAGATTTGGGAAGATGCCCGGTTCAGTTTACTGACTCACGAAACAGTCTGAAGTATTTTATAAATTCGCTGCTTTGAGTGACTGCTATCCTTGTGTTTGTTTTGTGAGAATGTTTTTGGTCTTGTTCAGAGTGGTACACTCTGTGAAGATGCTGTGTTCAGCTTAGGAACGACCCACGAAACAGTCTGAAGTTAATGAAAACTTTGTGTGATTGAAAGCCAGTATTGTCTTTTGAGAGTGGTATTAGTCTTGAGTTAAGTGTGGTATGACTTTGGGAAGATGCCCGTTTCTGTTTACTAATGACTCACGAAACAGTCTGAAGTATTTTATAAATTCGCTGCTTTGAGTGACTGCTATCCTTGTGTTTGTTTTGTGAGAATGTTTTTGGTCTTGTTCAGAATGGTACACTCTGTGAAGATGCTGTGTTCAGCTTAGGAACGACCCACGAAACAGTCTGAAGTTAATGAAAACTTTGTGTGATTGAAAGCCAGTATTGTCTTTTGAGAGTGGTATTAGTCTTGAGTTAAGTGTGATATGACTTTGGGAAGATGCCCGGTTCAGTTTACTAATGACTCACGAAACAGTCTGAAGTATTTTATAAATTCGCTGCTTTGAGTGACTGCTATCCTTGTGTTTGTTTTGTGAGAATGTTTTTGGTCTTGTTCAGAGTGGTACACTCTGTGAAGATGCTGTGTTCAGCTTAGGAACGACCCACGAAACAGTCTGAAGTTAATGAAAACTTTGTGTGATTGAAAGCCAGTATTGTCTTTTGAGAGTGGTATTAGTCTTGAGTTAAGTGTGATATGACTTTGGGAAGATGCCCTGTTCAGTTTACTAATGACTCACGAAACAGTCTGAAGTATTTTATAAATTCGCTGCTTTGAGTGACTGCTATCCTTGTGTTTGTTTTGTGAGAATGTTTTTGGTCTTGTTCGGAATGGTACACTCTGTGAAGATGCTGTGTTCAGCTTAGGAACGACCCACGAAACAGTCTGAAGTTAATGAAAACTTTGTGTGATTGAAAGCCAGTATTGTCTTTTGAGAGTGGTATTAGTCTTGAGTTAAGTGTGATATGACTTTGGGAAGATGCCCGGTTCAGTTTACTAATGACTCACGAAACAGTCTGAAGTATTTTATAAATTCGCTGCTTTGAGTGACTGCTATCCTTGTGTTTGTTTTGTGAGAATGTTTTTGGTCTTGTTCAGAGTGGTACACTCTGTGAAGATGCTGTGTTCAGCTTAGGAACGACCCACGAAACAGTCTGAAGTTAATGAAAACTTTGTGTGATTGAAAGCCAGTATTGTCTTTTGAGAGTGGTATTGGTCTTGAGTTAAGTGTGGTATGAATTTGGGACTCTGGTTCAGTTTACAAATGATTCACGAAACAGTTTGAAGTAAATATTTGAAGAAACTTTCTGCAGACAAAAATAAATTTCGCAGCATTTCCTGGAGCCAGGGGCAGTTTAACACTCAAAGCGCATTGAAAATGGGCATAGTTTCTCTTATTAAGGGAAGAAATGGCTGATACACATCTGAAAGAACGCAGTTTCAAAGTTTTTCTTCTGACCGGGACAAAAGAACATCCTTCCGGGACCCTTGGAACCAGCCCGGGACGTATGGTAGACCTGTATAAAAACCTAAGCCTTCTGTATCAAGAAGTTAATAACATTTTTGTACCTGTCAATCAAGAGGTTAATAACATTTTTGTACCTGGCAATCAAGAGGTTAATAATATTTTTGTATCTAGGAATCAAGAAATTAATAATATTTTTGTATCTAGGAATCAAGAAATTAATAAAATTTTTATTCAAAACTAATTCATTGGAGCAATTAATAGGATCAACACTAACAATAAATATTAGATCATAGAACAATCGTAGGGAGAAATCTGTAAAATCCGCTTTCAGCAAGTATATTCTTGTATCAGTAAAAGTAACATTCGAAATGATAGACTTAAGTGAATGGAACCGAAATACAGATATCAAACATTATTTACTTCATAACAATCAATTTAAGTATTTCTCCCCATTTTTGAACGCAATAAAAGACCTCATAATAGTTTCCGCATTTCCAATTGCTAATTTTTTATGTAATATGTTGTATAAGGGCCTTTAAGGCTAGTTTTTCTGGTGTGCGTCCTTTGAGCAGAAATCAAATTCAGTAATGAAATTTAGGATTATTTTGAATACCACCCTTACATCTTTTTAATATACACTACAATTAATCAAAAATTAAAGTAAAGTCTGAATTATTCCTTAAAAGTAATGTTGTTTCTGAAAAAAAACCAGTCTGATAAAAAAAATCATAAAAATAAATTTGCTTAACATATTTAGTTCAAACATAGTCCCCTACGATTTCCTTTTCTGAGTCTACACACTTCTCCCAGCGATTCTTTAATTGCTGAAATACTTTTTGAAAGTCAGTTCAGATCTCTATAAAGTGCATCGTCCTGTTTTTAATTTCTTCTATTGTCTTGTTTCTTCTAATATCTGTTCTATGTTCCTATGAATGTCGTCTTCAGCCTGAGGCTAAGCTAGCATGGACTATGTTTGGGACGTAGGAGTGCTGAATCTGTGTATAACCATGTAAGGCCAAAAATATTTTGGTGGTGCTGCAATGCGTGGGTTGAAGAATTGTAGTGACGGTCTTATAGTCACCACCCTATATGTAGTTGCGCTAACGTCACACTGGAGCAAAACATCGGGCTATTGGCGATGGTATGGGATCAATCCCGAAGGGAAAGACACGAGGATAACAAATCATAATTTTGAACCATGGTCAGAAGAGGTAAACACCTGAACTGGCAACCCCTCTCTCCAAACTTCCACATCACACCAACGTGAGGACATTTGAGGCCACGACGGATTTAACGTACTGCAGTCCCCACGTGATGGTCTTTGGTTGGGTCGGGTTTCAAACTCCTAAGTCTCCAGCTGATAATCCGCTACTCTTCCAAACCAGGCTACCCCTTCAGTAAGGATCTCTTTCATACCTATGGAAACTTAGCCACCACTACAAAATAAACTTACAATGCAGTAGTATGTAGCAACCTTAATCCAGCATGAAGTGCTTTTTCAAAGATGTTGTTGCACTGTATTTCACACGTCTTGTTTAATTGGTGATTAGTGGACGTGATTAAGAGCACGCGCATCAAAAGAAAACAAGTTTGGTGGCACTTCTGGCATATACGAGATGGCGCTCTTAAAAATAGGCATGCATTTCGATATATGGTTCTTGGTGAACGGTTTAATTGCCAATGCAATGCCAATCACTCCCAACAACTGTCTGATGTCCGTTATAACAGATACTGCTTCTATTCCTATCATGGCTGCAGTCTTCCTTGCCGATATAACTTTCCTTCACACGGCGCCTTACACTCGTTGCTAAAGATGGACTGTTAGACTATTACAGAACAGTTCAAAGTCGTAATCATTCAGTACAACTCTCACTGTCTGTTACATTTGGGTATCTATGTACTACTGATATCTTTCGAATTCAGCCATTTCTAAATTTTGTAAATGGAGTATTGAAACTGCAGAAGTAAGTGAGAATGATAATTTATTAGAATTGAGAATAACTTTATTACAAAGTTGAATAGTTAGTGTTAGCATTTGCTTTGCATCGTTTCTATCAGTCTTACGTAATTAGCATATAGCTCAGAAAAGTATAAATTCATATAAGATAGATATAATGTTCGTATTAACCAACATTAACACCATCCATTGAAAATTTAATAATTACAAATAAAATATAAGTGAAATTTAGAGTTTTGATACTCCTTATTTTTAAAGTTTATTTGGGTACCCCGTGCATATACAGTTGTTTCTGTTTTTCGAGGAGAACTTAAAATCGTTCAGTAGCCTTAAACATTTAAAACCTCTGTGAGAACGGTAGAGTTACGGGAGTTCAAGTAGCCCAGGCTATGTGAAAAGGATAAACAGAATTGAGAAAAAAGATTATGATGTCTGGAAAGCATGGATAAGAAAAAATTTCAGTTTTCCAAAAACTTCTAACTAATGGACTCGTTCAGAACCATATGACTCTACAGCCAACTTACGAGAGTCGGTCTAGTCATTATATAAGTTATGGGGGGAAAAAAGTTCTACACTACTCTGAAATATCGTGAAACTCAGGCATAATCAATAGATGTTATATATGCTATTTATCGTCTGCGATACATTAAAAATAATTAAGGAAAAATATCGTTTGGAATTAGAGTCAAATGTCATTTTTGAACCTGGAACTCTTTCTGGTATTTATCGTCTATACATTTTGCTGTTTATCGTTCATTGAAAATTAATTAAGGAAAAATAGCGTCTGCAATTAAGTCAAATGTCATTTTTGAATCTGAAACTCTGCTTTTTGTCGTCTACAAAGTTTGCTATTTATCGTTTGCGTGGCATACTCCCTCTTATAAAGAATAGTGTCTCGCTGTCATGGTAACTTAAACTGCACTTTAGTTCTTGCACGATTCATGGGTCCACTATACATGATCTTTTCCTCAAAGTGCTGAACCTCTCTTGAAGTACTAGATTAGCTGTACTCTAATGTTGTTTTTTGAACCTCGAACTCTTTCTAATGCTAATCGTCTGCCCATTTTGCTATTTATCATCTTCGTCTCTTTGATTCTGACTTAAATACAGGTTTGACACTTTTCTTTTGCTTGGCTTATCTAGTCACATAGAATCTCTTTTTCTCAAGCAAATCGAACAGAAATTAATTTTAACTTATTAGTTAATCATCACATAGTACTTCTTCATAACATAAGATATTAAGATAAGTTATACCCAATAATTTCTAGTTCACAAACATAGGTTCTTATGTGACTTTCTTAAGGGTTTAAAAACAAATGTCAGGTTTTCAAAGCATTAAGCTTTCTTTATGCTTACAAAATTTTACATGTAAACTTTTTACTTTTATTTCCTGTACATGTTGTATAGATTTGAATACTCGGAATTGAGAGGATTTTCATAAACGGAATGTGATCAAAATTTATATGCGGGGTGATTCTACGGTCATGGGAACATTGAGGGGTGGTACAGTTTACTAAAACATACATTTTTCGTATAGGAATGTACGGTCGGAAGTGACGCGTGGAGGCACGAACACAGAAAATGAGACATGAACAGAAAAACATTGTTTATTTACAAAATCCTTGCAATGTGCTTCTTTGCAGCAATGTTTACAATAAATGCTCACAATTTTCGACCACCAGCAGTAATACATGCTTGGTAGCGTCGAAGGAGTGATTGCCGAACAGTTCCAAAGATGCCAGGCATTTCGCGCACGCTTGCAGCCGCAACAGATAGTCGAGCAACGAGGTCCTCAAATGAGTCAACTGGAGTCCCATAAACGATGGTCTTCAGATGCCCCCATAAGAAGCAATCGATGCTCGATAAATCTGGCAATCGGGGTGGCCATCGGACTGGTCCACCACGCCCAATCCATCGCCCCGCAAATATGGCATCAAGGTAATTGCGGACAACCACGTTGAAATGGGCTGGCGCACCATCATGCTGAAACCACATGTGATTACAAACGACAGTCGGAACATCTTGCAGCAATTCTGGTGAAAACCTCTTCCAGAAAAATACGATAGTATGAGCCATTGACTCGCGTTGGTAGGAGATATGGGCCAGCCAATCACAGCTGCCGAGTTTGTATTACTTTTGGTGGTCGCAATTTTGAGCATTTATTGTAAACATTGCTGCAAAGAAGCACTTTGCAAGGATTTTGTAAATAAACAATGTTTTTCTGTTCATGTCTCATTTTTTGTGTTCGTGCCTCCACGCGTCACTTCCGACCATACATTCCTGTACGAAAAATGTATGTTTTAGTAAGCTGTACCACCCCTCCAAGTTTGTCCCATGACCGTAGAATTCACCCTGTATATAATATATCATTTAATTTAATACATTAAATTACCTTATAGTTTTATGGCTTTTCCCAAAATAAAAGGTTTGAAAAATATAAGAATTGTAGCGCATATGATGTTCGATAAAAATGAATCTAAAATGATTAAAGTTATTTTTATGTTGTAAATAATGTCTGAAAAATCTGAATTTCTATTACAAGTACTTCACAGCCAATGATAGTGATAATTCTACTCTTAAAGTTGTTTTTCTGCTGTAGGATAGACTTGAGGAAAAACGGGTTTTACAGAACTTTCATCATGATTCAATGAGAGGCATTTTCTGTCAAGCTAATAGGGTAGCTGTAAGTGACGGTAGTGTTTCTGTGGCGTTATATATTTGTTGTACGTATTCTGAACGAGATGTCACTTGGCTTATTTTTCAAATACGATTTCGGTACTTCGCCAACAAAAATTCCAAAGAATAAATTACAAAATGACAATGCTAGTTGATTGGTCAACACCAGTTAGATAATAAAAAATGTTACTAAAACGACGATAAACTGCATTTTAAGGAAACCCAGATGTGTATCACGCTATATCATTTGGACAGTAGAAGTAAAGTCTTCAGACCGTCTGGTTTGTTTAATTACACTGAAAATTTCTCTCACAATAAAATCAACCCTGATTTTTACTGCTGTTTACCCAGAAATTAAAATTATTGTTGTATAAATCTGAATATATTAACATGAATCAATTTGTTCTATTGATCATCGAAGAAAATACGATATTTTGGTGTTTTTGTCATTCACAAGCAAAAGCAGGCATTAAAATGATCGTTTTCAAGTATTCTAGTTGTAATACTTCTTTTGGAATTATCTTCAAAATAATCTATCTCATGACTTGCATACGTTTTCACTGCATCCGAGAAGGAATTCTATATTTAATAATTAAGTTAGTTATATTTTAAATAATTTAGTCAACAATTCCATCCCAATTAGCAAGGTTTGGATTTAAATGTTAAGTACAAGTCTGACAAAGGCATGACTGCTAAAATTTTTCAGTTGCCAAAAGAGTTGTCTCGCCAAAATGCAGCCAATGGAAAATTTTACGCTTTAGAATAAAAGCATTAATACTAAATTATAAATATATGCTTTTAATTTCCTTACAATTTACAAGTGCCTATAAAATTTCAATTAATTTATTATCTACAGTTAGTAGATGCCTTCAACAAGAAAGAGCAGAAAGTAGTGGTAATAATAATCATACCTTCAGCAGTATATCTAAGTATAGGAAGTTTGAAGACAGTTAAAATTAAAGTAAAGAATAGGATTTACATTTGAATATAATATCGAATGTAAATACAAATGAAAACAATATTGCCTCAGTTTTCTTACATTGAACCGTAAATAATAAATGGTAAATAGGTAAATAGTTAAAGGTTAAATGGAGTAAAGTTTTTAAATTGATAATCTGACGCAATTGATATTAAAATATGGGAAGAGCAGTTGAATTATATGCCCATTCAATTGTTAAATCTGTTATAGGATAGTACGGGGAATGTGGCTCCAACACGTAATAGATGAAATGTATTAAAACTTTTATTGATAGGATATAATT
The DNA here is from genome assembly GCA_933210815.1 of Meta bourneti. NCBI lineage: Eukaryota > Metazoa > Arthropoda > Arachnida > Araneae > Tetragnathidae > Meta > Meta bourneti. Next base: position 62,911,815 of record OW119932.1, on the reverse strand, counting down.
GGGGAATCAAAATTATAAGCCTCTTTGGAATGGTATCAGTAACATGTTTGCGCTTGAGATTAAAACTGTGAATATCATATTTACCCTCTGAGGAAATATATCCGTTCTGTAACATGTTGTCTTCCCCCTTGTATGATTTCAGGAGACTCGATGGAATCGATCCACTTCCGTTGTTAGCATCGTAATGAAAGTTTTGTAAAACCCGTTTCTCCTCTAGTGTACAGTTATAGCATGGAAACAACATTAAGGTGACTAAAGTCGATTGTAAAATCAAGTAAATCAATTGAAACACGCATTCACAAGACTCGATAGGATCAATCCACTTCCGTTGTTAGCATCGTAATGAAAGCTCTGTAAAACCCGTTTCTCCCCAAGTCTATAATCATATCAAAGAAACAACTTTAAGGATGACTAAAGTAGGTTGTAAAATCAAGTAAATCAATTGAAACAAATATTCAGACGATTCAATGGGATCAATCCATTTCCACTGTTATCGTGAAGAAAGCTCTGTAAAACCCGTTTCTCCTCAAAGGTCTAGTTATAGCAGAGAAACGAGTTTAAGGGTGGCTAAAGACAGTCGCTGCAGTAAAATCAACTAAATCTATTCAAACACGATGGGATCAATCCATTTCCGTTGTTAACATCGTGATGAAAGCTCTGTAAGACCCGTTTCTCCTTAAGTGTATGGTTATACAGAAGAAACAACTTTTAGGGTGAATAAAGTCGATTGAGTGCGAACGCAATTTCATTTTAGATTTCATACATTATGAACTACGTAAAGATCAAAGTAATAAAAAATGAATCAATTGGAACAATTTTACGCAATTTTCAACAACAAAAAATACCCCTATACAGGTGTATTTCTAAATGATTAAGTGGCATGTTCTGATGGAAAACAGTATGAGTCGTTGAGAACAAGGAATGGTTCATGTGAAATTACACGTATTATAAAGAAATCTTGCTGTAACCCCTATGAGGAGATTTTCCATCCGAATTCTTAAACTATATTCTTGTTTTATTTTAACTCTTTGGGTAGCTGGAGTGCTTTTCTATAGAATTTTTAAAATTACATTTGTGTTTCCTTTGCATTTTGGAATATCTTTTTATCTCAAAATTTTTAAGTTCTCATTCATTTACTGTTCACGGTCACTTAACTGAATTATTTTTAATCTGTTTTAATGAGTTTTATATGGTCTTGTACTTGATTATATTTGTTTGTTATTGAACCTTCTGCCATGAAACCTAAGTAAACTATCATAAGAGCATATACTCGTAAAATCCAGCAGGAACATATTCCGAAGGTGATTCCACGGGACTCGAATCTCCCCTATAAATATTTGGTGGTATAAAGCAATGAAATATGCGAAATATAATTAGGCAATGCTTAGGTTAAACCTACTCCCTTATTAAACGAATAGAGTAGTCCGAAACCACGTGACTCAAGTGCCAACTTGTAAGAGCCAGTCTATGTGCCAATTAGTTGAAATTATTGGTTGGAGCTCAAGTAAAACCCCAGGTTGGTAGGTAGATAGGGGAATTAACGTCGCAGTAGAGCAATACAACTGGAAATGGTGGGATACATCCCGAAGGGAAAAATCCGATGACAACACCTCGGAATTTTCAACCACGGTCAGATGACGAGGTCAACACCTGAGCTGGCACCCCACTCTCCAAACTGCCACGCCATGCCAACGAGAGGACATTTGAGGCCATGACAGACTTAACGTGCATCAGTCCCTACGTACGCAATGGATTTTAATTGTATCGAGAATCGAAGCTGCAACCCTTCGTTTGCTAATTCGCTACTCTTATAACCGCGCCTAGTAAAAACCCCAATTACATGTGTTTTCGGAACTTGTTTTGTTTATACCGAAATAATCTTTATCGTAATTACTATTTAATTGATTATTATTTGTGATATTAATCCCTCCTGTTGGATGTGGACCCCCATCCATAAAAATTTCGGGACCCACTAAATAATATTGTAGACCATGTTATTCTAACAAAGTCGATACCAAATTCAGCGTCCAATCTTTTCGCAATCCAAAGTTACATTGTCCAAACGCAGCGAAGTTCAGGGTTTATGAGCACCACTCCACAAGCCCACTACCCACCATTGTAGATACGGACGTAAATATTCTATCCAACAAAATTTAAATCATTAGATTATCATTTATAGTTTACAAAACAGAAACGGGACAAACATTGCCATTTTTATGGTCGCTGGAGTTTTCATAGAGACCCTCCCATCCCCTCAAAAAAGCGTTACCGATTTTAAATACGTATTCAAGTCGAAAAATCATTCGTCGATAAACATGTGCGACACCTTGGCAAGGAGAAAAGACAATTTCAAAATATCAGAATTCATTGAAGGAGCTGGCCTCGGTAGCCCGGATGGAAGAGTAATGGACTAGCAACCAGGGGGTTGTGTGTTCAAATCCAGCAAAAGACCGTCGTGTACGAAGGGGGCTGTTGGAACTGTTGTGGACTCAAATGTCCTCACGATGGCGTGGTGTGGGAGTTTGGAGAGTGAGGTGCCAGCTCGTGTGACCTCGTCATCCGACCGTGGTTCAAAATTACGTGGTGCTGTCCTTGGATCTTTCCTTTCGGGGGATGATCCCGGACCGTCGCCAAAACCCCGTTGAGTGCAAAACCCGTTCCAGTGCGACGTTAATTAAATACCTACCTACTTTAAAGAAGTAGGTTCAAGGATACAGGTCAGTCAGAGCAATACAGTACAGTGCATACCCACAAGATGACATTCATTGAAAAGAATAAAACCTATAAACCAACAGAACAGGTTCGCTGCCAGCCTGGCATTGAAGCAGGAACACAAACAAGAAGAGAAATAAGGGAGGCTGAAATGGACTGGACCTATCACTTACGGAGTACCCTCTGCGAAGAAACTCATCTCGTCGAAAAAGGAAAAATCAGGTAGGTAGGTATTTTAATTAACGTCACACTGGCGAAAATCAACGGGCTATTGGTGACAATCCGAGATAAATCCCAAATCGAAAGATCCGTTGACAACACCACGTCATTTTGAATCACTCAGATGACGAGGCAACACCTGAGCTGTAACACCACTCTCCAAACTTCCACACTACGCCAACGTGAGGACATTTAAGGCCACGACAGATCTAACCTGCAGCAGTCCCCTTTGTAAACGACGATCTTTTGGTTGGATTCGCAACCCTCCGCTTGCAAGTCCGTTACTCTTTCAACCTTGCTACCACGGCCTGGAAAAAACCAGAAAGGAAAGTTCATAAATGAAATTATTTAAAAAAAAATAAGGTGGATGGGGCCAGATAAAATTAATCAGTGGAGTCAAGATTGTTAGTCGCATCCCCGGAACGAGCCAGAACTCAAGTGGTCCCCTCCCAAGTACTGGTCACGAACGAAAGTGCTTAACTTCGGTGGTCGAATAGGCGGAGAACAATCCGCAGCGCCGTTGTTGCTCAGAAACCAAGTTAAAATTGAAACATTATGGGTGGAGTAACAGGATAGAAGGTAGAGTTTACAATTTAAATTTAACAGAGATTTCTGTGATACAAGGGTGGCTGAAGACTCCGTCGCTGCATAAGTACTACGATTCCGTCGTGGGGGCATCGACTTCATAATGAAATAGACTGAGCATGTGTCCGCAGCTTTATATTATTTCTTCTTCCAGTTGCTTGGTTTGAAGATCTGGCACGCGGCTGTGGGTAAAAGCCTGAATCCTAAGTTATTGATTGGTTAAAGTAATTATCCACCGTGATCCAAAACACTAGTGTGAAATTCGACAGCCAATTGACTAAGTCTATTCATATGTCCACGTGATTTACCCTTCAGAGATCTTACGACAGCGACTCCGACCACATGGTCCGTCTATTTCATTAGAAGTTCGATGACGTGGTGACCATGACGTCTACAGACCACCGGATTTGGATCGTAGATGTCATGGTAATAGCATGAAAACGGACCTGAAATACCCATGACCTGAAATATAGCATGCAAAATCCTCTGCAATAGACATTCAAATTATTGAAGCTTTGGCGCTGGTGAACGTACGCAGATGCGAAGTACTCATTCTTGGGGTAATTGAGGGGTCGAGGTAGCCCGGTTGGAAGAGTAACGGACTAGCAACCGGAGGGTTGCGAGTTCGAATCCAACCAAAGACCGTCGTGTACAAAGGGGTCTGGTGCACTTTAAATCTATCGTGTCCTCACGTTGGCGTGGTGTCGAAGTTTGGAGAATAGGGTGCCAGCTCAGGTGTGACCTCGTCATCTGACCGTGGTTCGAAATCGCGTGGTATTGTCCTCGGATCTTTCCCTTCGGTGGTTGATCCCGGACCGTCTCAAATAGCTCGTTGTGTTGCTCCAGTGCGACGTTAATTAAATACCTACCTACCTACCTTGAGCTGATTGAAGAGTTGCGGAGGGTCGTTGTGAATATTCCGGTTGGGTGTTTTCGTTGTATTTCCATCAGTTGTGACCAAGAATGCCTGGACAACGCACTTTAACACCATATGCTCAACCGAACGACTGTGAAAGCGGTCGCATAGTGGGACTGCGAGAAGCCCAGGTTGGTCTTGTTAAATCACCCTCATCTGGAATACACAGATTTACGTGGCAAAGTGCTGGCTGTAGTAGGTCATTTTGAAGTCACATGTTTAGTCACGATGGGTATGGTTGGCCCAGGACAAATACGAGAGAGTATATGCTAATAGTAAGACGAGCTGAAATTGCTCTATCTTGTTTATCGACCATCCAAAGATGAAAATCTTCCACTATATCTGTAAGAAGGATAATTAGTTCGGTTCACTTTTTAAATCTTTTTCCCCATTCGGATTGAGATATGAAATCCCCATAAGGCTGTTCTTCCCCATTCTTTTAACCCCTTATCTTCATCTCATTGCTTTTATCCCACAAATATCATGACTGAATTACTATAACGACTGGTTGAAAATCGGCTAGGCCGTGTCGGAGAACGGTCACAAGGGTTTAAGTGGTTAGGTCCCGTTAGAGCATAGTATTTATTTTGGGGCAGCAAATGAAACACAAATTCGGTAGTCAATTCAGCGTTTATTGAAAGATGACGAACTGCTCCTCCGCGTATACCACGTTCGATGCATTTCTGCTTGACTTTACGTCGACATTGTGAATTTTTTTAAACTTTTGAACTCTGATCCGAAGATTCACAATCAACACAATTTCACTTCTAATGTTTTGAATCGACAGGTCTCGAGTTAGCTTTCGTTTGAGATCAAGCGTTTCGCAGCTCCGGGCTACACTGATATGAAGTTTTCGCGGCGCGCGAACTCAAGGTCACTAACAATTCTTTGTTCTCTCAACTATCGAAGGGTACAAGATGGGTTTCGATAATAGATAATAGAGAAGATAAGTTTTAATAATAGAGAAGATACGTTTTGATAATAGAGAAGATAAGTTTTGATAATAGAGAAGATAAGTTTTGATAATAGAGAAGATAAGTTTTGATAATAGAGGAATTATTAAACCGACCTCGATGCTCATTTCTTCAAAACGCTGAACTTTCCTTACTGGTCTGATTTTAAAGACTTATTCACGTCAAAAACCTTACGAAAGACTATTGGTTGGTCATGGAGGCTTAAAATGGTTAGAAGCCATGAAAGGAAAACTACGGATTGCGGAATGGATATAGGCGTGTGAATACCTCAATATAGGATTAATATATTTTTATTAGTTGTGTTATTATATTGTTAGTTGTGTTATATGTGTTATTATATCCCACATTATGGTTAGTTGTTTGGTTTTTTTTATGGCGCATGGGCTGAATTTAGCCAGGCTGCGCCAACCCCCGTCGAGGAAATGGACATATACATAAAGAAACCTTTACAGACACGGAAGAGAGAAATACATTCAGGGAGCAATCGAACCAAGATATTTTTAGAATTCCTCGAGGGAGTTTGAATTTTCTCACACCCTCCTCCCACATGACATCCCTCACAACCCAAACACCCCACCTGTAACCCTTTCACTCTGCCCCAGTTCACCCCCTCTCCAGAACCATTCCAGGGTCAAACGAATTTCAGCGCCATCGCTCCTAATGGGCCCCCGTCCCTGCCCCACTCCCCAACCAATCAGGGTGGGGAGAAACAACAGACGATTCCTAAAGACCTAAAGGAGCGTATAAATCAAAAGGGCAAACGATTGTTTGGCTGAGCGGGAAGGGCGACAGGCCGTGATGCCCTCCCCCCTCCTGCAATAACGCAGACGATTTCTGTGCGGGGGATAATCAAGTCGCTTTGCTGGGCTGAGACAAAGGGTTCTCTTTGACCACCTCACACCTCGGGATCATTACACGAAGATGGACGCGGTGATCCTTCATCGAGGTGTTCGGGGGTCTTTGGGAAATTTCGGATCGTTTGGTTTAGTTCAGGGTCTCTTTTAATGTACCGTTTTTTGATAGAAGCGGATAGAGGTTGTGAAAAGTTAAAGATGAAATGTTATTTATTCGTTGCAAATTTATGTACACACTAGCTGAATTACCCGGCGTTGTTCGGGTTGAATTGTCTATAATTCATCATAATATTACTCAGTATCATTCCTATAGAGATTTCGAATTGTTTTTAGCCCCTCTGCAGACCCAGGACAAATCTAATGGGGTTAATATATAACCTATATGTGTCCTGCAGAATTCTACAGTATGAATGTACCAAATGTAGTGTGAATTGGTCTGACATTGATCGTATAAATACTCAATGTTATTCCTATGAGGATTTCGAATTGTCTTTAGCCTCTTGTACCATATCGACTATAAAAAAGACCACTTTCAATAAAAATTCATCTTATATTACAAAAATTTATATTCCAATAATAAAGCTACAATTTAAGAATTTACAGACGGTATACATAAACGATATGATACTGAGCGATTTTCAGAGTAACCGCACCCATCTGCTATTGCACCATACTCTAAGATTCTCAAAAAAACTCCAAGGTCATCTTGAGAGGCGACTCCTGTAGATGTTAATTCTGACGTCATCTGCACAAATCTAATGGGGTTAATATATAACCTATATGTGTCTGCATATAGAGACCGGGAGAGAGCGCCCCCTAGCAAGTGCTCTGTCCAGGAGGACGGGACGTTTCACCCCTCTGCACACCCAAGACAAATATAACGGGTTAATATGTAGCCTACGTTACCAGCTGGGTTCCAAAGAATAAGTGCACCAAATTTGGTGTATATTGGTCAAATGGTGTAGATTTGTATAGAGAACAGACAGAAAGACAGACAGGCAGATGCTAACTCTGCTTTATATATGCACATTTATATATTAATCTTAACAAAACATTAAGGAAAATCTTGTGTGTAACAATTTATATTCAAAAGAACTCTAAACAATAATCATTCAATTTTCTATCCAACAGTCCATATTCAGTATAAATTTAAATACATATTATTAAATTTCTGAATAACATTAAGGAAAATATTTTGTGTAACAATTTATATTCAATAGCATTCTAAACAATGATCATTCAAGCACTCAGTCTAACAACGGTTCATATTGGAACTTATCAATTCAGATAATAAAAAGAGAAAATAAAATAAAAAAAAGATAATAAAATAAATCTTTATCCCCTAACGGTGAACACTTGTGGAAAGTTGACCACTCTATATAGTTTTGCAAACAATGGAACAGTATTGCCACCAAAGACATTCAAAATTCAAAAATATATTCACTTTAGAAATGGCCAAGGACAAAAATAATAGAGAATTTTCAAAATAAGATATTGTGTGGCTCTGATGAAGATATTGTGTGGCTCTGATGAAGATATTGTGTGGCTCTAAAAGGCAATCATCTTTAGGTCACGGTTGATTCCTGAAGAAGAGTGAAGCGTTGTTAGGAGGCTGTCATGAGTAAAAGCATAAATGGCGATAGCCACGTAGGTCCCCCAACCTTAAAGAATAGAGGCGTTCAACACAACGTGACTCAATGACCAACTCGTCGTAGTCGGACTATACATGAGCTGAAGAAGGCTCTCTTTGAAAATAGTGGGCAGTTTTCTCATTCCTTGTACTGATGTTTTAAATAAAAAAAAGGACAGAATTTAATCTCCAACTTCCGTAATGCAGCTATAAACTTTATTTCAATACGAAAGGCACCTTACTTCATTTCTCAATATAATTCCCTTTCTTTCAAAGCACTTGTTCCATCGTCGCACAGCAATCAGGGAAACATATCCTTTAGGTGCATATGGGCTTCACGGGCACGAGGATCTTTTTCCCCATGGGGTTTACTGTCTTTTGTAAACACGGGACTCGCGGTTCCGGGATATCCAAGTGATCTTTTGGCTTGAATACGCCTTTAAAATAGGAACAGTACTGGAGGCATGCATGAAAAGTCGAGCGTTGCAACTGTTTTGTCTTAGGATTCCAAAACTAGAAGAAACACTCAGAGGATAAATATAGCGTCGTGTAAACAAAGGATGTCCGTGTCTGACATGACCTTCAGACAGAATGCGCAGGTGCACTGAGCACCGGGAGGGGGTCGCATTATATCGAAATTCGAGGGTGCTGGGCGATCTTTTGAGTCAGTGTAACTTTGGATTCCGAGGAGTGGGAACTGCTGAAGACGTGTCATTCGAAAGCGACCGAACTAAGCTACAATCACATGCCTTTAATCAATTAAATTATCCTCCAATACTGATATCGAACTGCACTTTAATCGTTGAAACTTTTAATTAATTGTTGAGTATTCGCACTAAACAATCGTTCAGACTTCCTAGATCTGCTTCATTCATTACACATTCCAACATCAAGCCCGAGTATTGACTTCAAAACTAGCTTGTTTCCTCGACGCAACCAATTTTTGTCTACTTTGATCACACTACTCTATTTCCAAATCCCTCCTTTTTTCCCCTTTTACGACATTTTTACTTGACCTTGTCTTGTGTTTGTCGCAGCTTGGCGAAATATGACCCTTGCGCCATAAAACCTAAAACCAACCAATCATTGCAGAGGCTTTTTAATGCCCTCAAGAAAGGTGTTTCAGTTGAGGAAAATGAGTCAAGCATCCACCACTCCGTTCACTTCTTGGTCCGTGGGGATTGGTTTGGTTTTTATGGCGCAAGGGCCTTATTTGGTCACGCTGCAGTCAGACAACGTCAAGTAATGGACATACACACATAAAGAAAAATTTACTGATTCAGAAGAGAGATATACACCTAGAGATGAATCGAACCTGACAACTTTGTCCATGGTATCGACCTTCTCATGAAATACACAGAGATATGTGTGGAGTCACTGTCGTAAGACCTGAGAAGGGTAAGTCACGTGGGCTTGGGAATCGACCTGGGCCGATTGGCTAGCGCAGTGGGAAGTAGCGTTTTTCATCACTCTTGTCAATTTATCCTATATTAGGTAGACAGGTAGTTGAAGTATAGTCACACTAGAACAATACAACGTGCTTTTGGTGACAGTCCGGGATCTATCCCGAAGGGAAGGATCCCAGATCGTTATTTTGTATCACAGTCCAATGACGAGGTCAACACCTGAGCTGGTACCCTACTCTCCAAACTTCCGCACCACGCCAATATGAGGACAATTGAGGCCACGACCGGTTTAGTGTGCACTAACCCCTACCTACCCGACACTCTGGTTGGATCGAGTTTCGAACTCGCAGTCCTTCAGTTGCTAGTCCGCTACTCTACCTGGGCTACCGCTGCCCACCCAATGTTTTCTGAACAGTAGAATGACTGTAAGAGACAACATAAAAGGGGAGAATTGGCTTTTAAGTGCTGTATTCTAAAAATGGAGTGCATGATAGCACATTCACTTCACACGCATAGCGCTGGAAAGTATTTCTGACAAGAACAAAACTTGCTTAAAATTATAAGAAATTTCTGTAAAAAGTTCAAAGAAAAACACTTTTTAATGGATATTGCTGTAATAGCGCCCAATTAGACATTAGTGACTTAGGGTTGCTACTTCTGTGTTTTCCCTAGCTTGGCCATGAAATTTACAGCTCTTAATAGCTAGATATTGAAATTTGTCTGGCCTTGAGTTTGTTTTAAAATTAGTTAAATGCTGATTAGCAGTCTATGTGGTAGTGTGAAATTTAGTTAAGTTGCCAAGTTATTTAGTTAAATGATTTGTTTTCATTTTGCATTCACAGGAAGTAAAACTGTTAAGAATTTACTTTAGTTATTTAGCATTCATTGGTGTGAGGGAATTTTCAAAAATAATTTTGAACTTGAAAAAGATTTCGCATATTTGTAAGATGGCTCAAGGAAGAAGGTACCTATTTCCCATGAAAGTTTTTAAGTACAAAAGATATACTTCTACAAATTTGTAACGATTTTAATTTTTTCATTTTTAATACCATGTCCAAAACAATTTTTAAACCCCAGCGAAGGTTTGCAATTGAACGGAAAATTTGTGAATTGTTTGGGTTATTACATCTATTTTTAGTTTACGAATTCACCAAAGTAATTTGATGAAATTCTAATAATTTTTCTAACCGTAAAGTTTTTATTAATCTAATTGATATCATTATTAATGAACTACAGATAGTTAAATATATTTCAGGACATCATAAAAGAGCAAACAATTAAAGTTTCTCTGTATTGGTTATTGAATGTCTTAATTTTACTTTGCATTCATGAATGTAAATTCATTCGTTCTGTACTTTTTACGCTTATAATTGGTGTAACTGTTTTAAAGCAAAATTTACAACGTAATCCATTTACATTTTATAATAATTGCGGGTGGAAAAATTTATTGAGGTGGCGCCATCTACTGCATCTTTCATTAAAGCTTCTCTATTTTTACGTTACATTAAAATATTCAATCATATTTCACGAAGTATATTGTTATTTTATTCAGTTTTGCATGTCTTCATTTAAAATTTTACGACTTAATTTGGAAATGTAGAGAAATTTACGTGTCTTCAACTCACTTTTTTGCATTGAAAAGTCTCTCTTGCAACATTACAATTTTAAAACTAGCAAAACTATCATCCACATTATAAAATTTGCTATTCTCTCTTTCTTTCGAATGATTTTCAATCGTATTTTGTATTTTACTTCAGTTGTCTATACTCATATACATGAACATTCAGCTAACTGTCACCTACAAATTACGTCTATACCAAATTTATTTAACTATTACGGATTTAGGATTATTCTTCAATTTTAGTGAATGAAAATTTTGGAATTATAGTTTTCGATGGCTACACATGATACAATACATTCAATGACATGTACTTCATAATCAATATATATTTCCAAAATTGAGCTTGGAAAATATTCATTAGCATGCTATTAAGAAATAAACCAAATTCAAATTATAAATAAACTTTATTATGTAGGACTGCTAATTCTTAGCAGAGGATCATTCAATTAGGCAAACCCTTAACTATTTGAAAGTGGTCCGATAAAATTTAGTCCAATAAATTTCAATTTTTCTAACTTTGTAATTAAAATTATTATTTTTTATGAAATTATTGCACATTCTTTTTTATCATTAGATGAATTTTTTGTTACTTAACAACAAAAAAAGGTCGATACCCTCAGTTATACTTCTTACTGACATTGCGCTGTATAATTAGTGTCAGAAAAATTTAATGTTTTGCATCCTTCCAATCAATCAACACATATTTTGGTTTGACGATTTTTCTTCTGAATAAACTGTCATCTTAAATTTTAAATGAAATATATTGGCATTAAATCTTCGACCATTTTTCTTCGATTTTTCTTAAATTTCTTTTATCGATTTTACGGGCTAAACATAGTAATGTGATTAAAGACAGATGGCAGCACGATCTGCTTTGATTTGAAAATCGGCAAATTTTATCAGTACTAATGAGAAATAAAATTCTAAATAATTTTGAAAGAACTTGACAACTTCCTTTTCAAATGTAAACAAAGCAGAACATAATTCTCTGAAAACAATCGGAAATATTTTTATATGTATTAGTATACTTTAATTGAAAAAAATGATAGTATTTATTCGTATATTTTAATCCTGTATTCCTTTTTGATTATTTAAAAACAGATTAGACAGATTTCAGATTTCATTAGACATTCATTCAGACATTAATACAGATTTCAATACTACTTCTTGATATCGTTCTCCACATTCTTCGTTCTCCAAAGAATCTTAGTTATACCCTCATCTCCTGTATTGTTCGATCACTTTAAACTTAATTGTTCACTAATTGACCTATACTAAATATCATTGCTATATACTAACATACAGATGGATGTTATTCTTTTTGAAATTTCAGAATCATAAATATTTTGAATAAGTTAATCTACCTTTTCTTCTTTGAGATTTCCCGAGTCATGAATTTTGGATTACACATTCCGGATTTTTCCTGTTTCTTAAAGTGTGTATGAAACTATTTTCATCACGCTTTTGTAAATGAGTGAAGAGGGAATTATTTCAATTTTAACAAAGCAATGTCAGATACATTTACTATTCTTTAGTAAATTCTAGAAATGTATAATTTCTGTTTTTAATAACTCTTGCTTAAATTGAAATTCCTATTTTCCAGACATTATCTTAACGTCCTTATAATAAGAGACTACACTCCCTTCTAAATAAAATAAATACATGGTAAAATTGCAATACATTGAAAATTTTCATTGAACATTTTTAATGATTTTCATGAACATTTCAAAATATTTTCCAAGTGAATCATCCAATTATTTATAAAGTTATGCGAATTTTGCTTTTAGAAAATTATGAAGAGAATCTGATAATGTTCTTCTAGGTCTAACATTTTTCAAAATTTTAAAGATTAAAAAATATTTTTCAATTAAACTCTCCAGTTATTTATAAAGTTGTATCATTTTTTCAATTATACCAAGAAAGAGAGATAGTGTGTAGCTCCTCTAGTTAGACATTACTGAAAATTTTATTTTGAGTGACTGAAAGAAAGGGTTTGGTTGTTAGTTTAGTTTTATGCCTCAAAGGCCATATTTGGTCACGCTGCGCCAAGCACAAGACAGACAACGGCAAGTAATGAACAGACACACACAAAGAAAGTTTTACTAACACAGAAGAGAGAAATACATACAGGGAGAAATCGAACCAGACAGGAATCGAACCGACTAAAGAAAGGACACAGTGAGATAAGATAAAAATAACATTAGAAAGACAGAAATTTTCATGAAATTTGATAGCTTTGTTATTATATATGACATGAAATAAAACGAGAAAAATAAAGCACCAATTACTTTAGACCATATTTATGTCATTAAAATTTTAAAAACTGATGTATTTGTATCAATTTGCATAAATATTTATTGTTTAAATTCTTACGATTCACTTTATGGCTCATATTATTCCTAACATACCAGATGGAATTACCTTCTTTAATGGTTTCGAATAAATGATTTTCCTTTTAATTTTCTACTTTTTTAATTTTAAATATTGAGAAACTTTTAATACGTTTAAAAGAAGATTGCATGTAATACTAATAATTTTAGAAAAATTTAGAACATGAGTTTAGAAACAATGAAAAGTCGTAGTCCAATAGTCATGAGAAATTTTATTTCATCTTTATTCCTTAATGCTTGCTATCTTTGTAACCATATTTTTGTAAGTTGGTTCTAAAATGATAGTTACGCATTCAAGTCTAAATGAAATTCCATTATTAATTTTTTTTGTTAAAAGTCTAGTAGGAAAATTAAATCACATTTGATGTAACACTTCTTGTGTAAGTAATTTTCATTACTTTATCTGTTTAATGCTAACTAGAATAAGTTAATTCGAATACTACTAACAACGAAATAAGTTGAAACTCGGGAAAATCAAAGTAACTATCTTGCTAATCGAATATTGCCAAGATTCAACTTTGATTCTAGAAACAGAAGCTAAAGGCTACTGCATTAAAGTATCACAAAAAAACTTTTGCTTGATGATATTCAGAAATTTCATACTACTTGTATTTTTAAAAGTGCAACTTGTTGAATTCTAACGCCAATTTTCAAACCCATATCGACACATTTTGTCAATTTCAACATTACGATCTCCTTCTCTAGAACGTTTATCCTTTTGCTTCATAGATGGCAGCACGTGATCTAAAAATGATAAATTGATATAGTTACCTTATAACTCCTTAGATGGCGCCTCAAGGCTTGTTCGTCGTAAGACAGTTCATTTTAAATGAACTATATAAAATGAACTATATCTTACGCTGATTTTAATTTCACTGAATTAAAGTAAATAAAATTTTTATCTTGAGAATGGGTTCGGATGAAATGGATTTTTAGTATTTTAACTGGAAAATAAATTATTTTGAAGTTCGTATCGTTAATATTGAATTATATTGTCTGCCGACGATTTACCTGAAAGCTTTGATTGTCTTTCAACCAAACTTTATCAACTCAAACTTGTGTTTAATCTTTTGAAAAATATTAAAACATTTCGAAAGCATTGTTCCAATATGGATTCAACTTTAAAACCTATAATTTTACTTTAAAATCAATTTAGTTGATTCATTGGAAGAATAAGAGAAAGTTTAAAATTTCTGTACATTCTTTTTCTTTTGGCTTTCACTGACTATGAATGATGTAAATATATTGTGAATAAAATTTAACTGAATTCTCGTATCTCCTAATTTTTTCTTATTTCTGCTGTTCCTTACTCTAATATCTTTACACATTTTTCTTTCTCGCTTATTTCTATACACTTTTCTTACTATTTCTCTAGTACTTTATGTTTCGGAAAAGAACTTTTCCTAACACCCTAACTCAAAGTTTCTTTACATCTATATCTTTCGCCTTACCTCCTTTTTAGCAATCTTCATTTCTCCAAAACAGCAAAAAGTTTTATATTAAATGGATATGTTTTCAGTTGCTTTTCAATCATTGGGGACTACTTCTAAAGTATGACTATATTTCTTCTAATTTGTCTTTTGTAATTTTGTCAATTTTTTATTAAGAATTGCCTGGTTCGATATCTTTCGCAAGTAAAGCGCGCATAACTATTGTTTCTTTCTTTCTCTCATATGAGCATCTGTGTATAATCAGTATTTAAATTTTTGAACTTAAATTTTAACTAAAGCAATGCCTTCGCTTACTTGAAAGCCTTACATCTATTCCTGCTGCCATCTAGCGAGGGCGTAGGTAGAAAAATTATCCAAGTGATAATTTTTCGTCGCCTGAAAATAACATAAAAATATGATTTTATTCTAAGGTTTTTGCTGTTCATTTATATAGCTATTTAGGCAACTAGTTTTAATGACTAAAGCAAATAATTTACAGACTTATACTTCAAATGTTTACGATAGGTTTTGAAACATATATTGAGTCATCCCATATATAATGGTATTTTGTTTTCTTTTGGGTCAAAATGAATGAGTCGATGTTTTACAATTATTTCGTAATCGAACGAAGTGTATGTTACAGATGAATTTTCAAAATGCTTTACGAAGTAGCTTTTCGGTTTTATTTTTCATTCTTGAATTCACGCGTGAAAAATATGTTATAATGGTTATCGAACGTTAAGTGCACGATGAATTGCGTCCTGAAAATAAAACCATCAAAACAAAGGTGTATTGCGAACAGCTGACATGGCAAGCTATTGATGAAAATAGACCTGCACTGGCTATCAGAAAGAGCATTGGGACAACGCACGATCTAACACGGCTCGAGAAATGCTGCAAAAATTAAGACAATTTGAATGGGAAATTAGAATTCATTCATATTCTCCAGATTTGGCACCGTCAGATTACCACCTTATTCGATCAATGTACGCAATAGGACAGTAACGCAGCCAGGGTTTCATTTTGTAGTAGTCCCTAAATTAGAAATTCGATATTTATGCCACACTAGATTTAATACCTGCCTTATCCAGAGAATTTTTACTGCTTCAAAGTCAAGCCTTTTCCTCAGTAGTTTCACTGCATCGTCGAACAGCTTTTTGAGCTTTGTCCCCTTTACCTGCTTGCGTTCTTTCCTCTTCCAATTGCTCGGCAAGTGACAGCTTCTAATATTTTATTTTCATCGGTTTTCTCATTGCGTAATGTTCAATTTTACTTCTATGATTCTAAGGGAAATACGTAAGCAGCTGAAAATAGTTGCTTTATATATATATTCCAGATGGAATTAGGTATGCTAATTTCATGACTCAGCGTTCTACAGGTTTTGGCTGCTTCGGATAAATTTTCTGCTTTTTATATGAAATAGACTTTGACGTTATGTATTTAAGACGGTTGGCTCTTCATCTTCTACCTTCTTTTAAGATAATATTGTAGACTTATACAAAGTGTTAAATAGATTCCGAATACATAATAACAGTAAATAACACTAAGCAAATATCCAATTCTGGTTTCACGCAATTGGTTTTTGTCTATTCATTAGTTTCGAAGCTCTACATCAGCCTTTCGTATTTTCCAGGGAATGGGGATTTTTACAGACACAGCATAATTTAACGAATTATACAAAATTGTTCGATGCATTTATATTTAATATATTATTTAATAACAAAACATCACTTTCGTGGTGGCGGGGAGTTTTCTACTATATCAAGTAGTGGCTACACTACTTGATACAAATATGAATGTATGCAGTTTTTTGTCACTTCATAAAATAAATAGCCTTTTTTTCGTTTCAAGTTGTTTTGTTCCTAAACTAACTTTTTGAAATTCTAAAAAGTACACAGTTTCACAAAATTTGGGGGAAATTCTAAAATTATAGGCACAACTACACTGCAGTTTATTATTAGTTGGGATAAAGTTTTTCAGAGGAGCGCGATGTATAAAATTGTCTCAGAAAAGAGGACGTTGAGACAATAATTTTGGGAAACTAGTCTAAATTAATATGTGACGAAATTTTGAAATTTTTTAAAACACCTGTGTGGGGTCGATATCCATCAATTTCTTAATTTCTAGACCAGTTGTTTGGTTGGTTGGATTGGCGGCGATCTTCCGGCGAAGGCACTTGTATGACACGCAAAACAGACAACATCCAGTGTAGCAGTTAATTCCAGTGCTTAATAAAGTTAATTCCATAATGAATGAAAATAAAATACCTTTCAAAAGCACAAGATTCACAAACTCGGTGATTTATTTTTAAACGCACTTAATTTCTTTTCAATTTGCGAAAGACACTGCTGGAAATCAAATACCAGCACCATGAAGGACAAAATATATCAAAATAATATTTACTATACTAATACAATAAGGCACAAAGGTGAAATTACAGCGCCTCTCTATTTGCGGAATGCGAAGAAATCAGTATTTGTGTAGCCCCAAAGGCGGCAATAACTACTGCTACACGCCTAGGCATTGAAAGAGGCTTTGGATGTGTGTTTGGAGTATGTCAATCCATCCTGCTTCCACAAGTTATCAAAGTTCATTTGGCGTGGTCTGTGATGTGCCAGTTGTTGGACGATCATCGACAAGACATCTTCGATATGCGATAGATCTCGTGAATGGGTGGGCCATGGAAGAAGTGAAACCGGGTTTACATTGACGAATTGTACTATCTTCTCTGCCACGTGCGGTAATGTTGTCCTGTTTAAAACTGGTCGCAGGCAAGCCCTGAAGGTAAGGAAGGACAACAGGCTCCAAAACATTAGAGATGTAACAGTGGTTGTTGAGTGTGCCGGAAATGCGTACTAGGTAGGTGTGGGAGTAGAATTCAATGGTACCCCATACCATAAAATCAGGAGACGGTAGGTAGGAATATATTTTTAATTAGCGTCACACTGGAGCAACACAGCGGGCTATTGGTGACTGTCCGGGATCAATTCCAAAGGGAAAGATACAAGGACAACACCACGTAATTTTGATACATGGTCAGATGACGAGGCCACACCTGAGCTGGCACCCCACTCTTCAAACTTCCACACCACGCCAACTTGAGGGGGGGTATTTCAATTAACGTCACACTGGAGCAACACAATGGGCTATTGGTGACGGTCCGGGATCAATCCCAAAGGGAAAGATCCGAGGACAACACCACGTAATTTTGAACCAGCCAACTTGAGGACATTTGAGGCCACGACAGTAGTATACGGGTGCCTATAGGCGGCGGAAGTGACGTCAGACCACGTGACCGGAAGTAGGCGGGACAAGTGACGTCACACCACGTGACCGGAAGTGGGCGTGTCCGTATGACGTGCGGACGTGACGTATCGTTTGTTTACATTTTGGACTTGGAATTTTTTTTGTCATCGTGCAGGCGTTGAGTTGTTTCAAGATGGCGTCGTTTTGTTGGAGTTGTGTTGCCATGGTGATGAATCACTCGTAGTGCCATCTGGTGGAGAAATTCGAAACCCCATTATTTTTAATTAAAAAGGAATTTCTTGGATTCGAACCGAGGACCATAGGATCCGAAGTCAAGTGCGCTATCCGTTAGGCTGTAAGAGAGTTAACTATGGGCGGTGAATTAATGTAGTGTTGGATTTTTTTTCTCTTTTGGACTTGTATTTTTTCGTAGTATTAGGAATGGGTTATTTTTAGAAAATGGTTTGAATAATTGCATAGGGGTTTTAATAAATGCTTTTTCAAAATGACTTATGGCGCCATCTGGTGATTTTAAAAGTAATTAATCTAAGGAACGAATTGATTTCTTAATGTTTTTACTTTATTCATGACCGGTGACGTCAGTGTGTTTACGTTTGGGACTTGGATTTTTTTTCCTTCTGAGATTTCGATGTGACGTCACGATTATGTCCATCGAGCAAGTCTGAACTTGAAAAAGTCTACTCACAATTCTTTATGTTATGAGTATGGTAAATTGTTTACAGATCGTGAAGACTGGGCATACTTCCGTCGATTGGAAAACGAATTAACGTATTAAAAAAAGACGAAATTTAGAAATTTTAGGTCAAAAATATACTGTGCCTTGTCAACTTGTAGCATACGAAGACGAAGGAATAAGCTATACTTTTAGTGGGTCTTCTATTGCAGCCAAGCCTTGATCTCCTTAAGTATTGGAAATAAAGGGAGAAATGGAGCGAATAATTGGTGCAAGATTTAATTTTGAGTTGGTGAACCGTTATAAAGATGGTAAGGACTGCATAGTTGCCCATAAAAACAACGAGAAGGACTTGGAACTTTATGCACCCATAGCGTCTGTTTCATTTGGGCAGAAAAGACAATTTGTGTTTTCTAACTACAATTGTTTAAAAATTGTTCTGGAAAATGGAAGTTTGCTTGGAATGAAGTATCCAACAAACCAATTTTGGTTTCACAAGTTTCGTAAAATTCTAGCGTAAATAAGCAATAATCCACTTATGTGCCCCCGAACTGGAACACATATACTGTATTTTGGATTGTTTGTTTTTTATTACATAGTTTTATAAATTGTCTTAAAATGCAAGATCTGAAATGAAATTTTTCTATGCTATAAAGATTTATGGTTTTTTTTTAAGTTAGATGTTTTTACTCAAAAATTAATTATACATTAGATGCTATAAGACCTATTTTTTAACAGAAATTTTGTTTTAATTAATATACACTTAAGTAAGAGTAAAATTTTTGAAACTTTATAAGACCCATACTATGAATACGTTTTCTTGTACATTTGAAGAAGTTTTAGTATAAAAACCATTTATCCTATAAATCTAAATTAAATGTTATTTTTTAAATTCTCTTTCCTTGCATATTATTTTTTTACTTTGAATAAATCTTCATAAATTTTAGTGATTTAATTTATATTATATAGATTTACAAACCTGTTTTTGGATGAAATATAAGGATTTTATATTTTAAAAGTTAATGTTTTTACTCAAAAATTAATTATATATTAAATACTATTACACATATTTTTAATGTTGAAGATTTTAGAAAACATTTTACAATTGAAACATATGCATTACATATTATGACAAACACTTAAATGGAGATCCATAAGGGAATATTGGAAATCTTTTTAATGCTTACACCTTTCTATTTTAAATAAACTTTTGCTTGTCTTACCACATACACTGTATTTTGGATTATTTGATTTTTATTACCCATGGTCTTATAAATTTTCTTTTAAAATACAAGATCTGAAATGAAATTTTCCTTGATTTTAAGATTTATGTTTTACTCAAAAATTAATTATACATTAGATGCTATAGCACATATTTTATTACAGAATTTTTTAATATTATACACTTAAGTGAGCGTAAAATTTTTGAAACTTTACAAGACCCATATTATGAACATGTTTCCTTACACATTTGAAGTAGTGAAAAATAGTATTAAAACCCTTTATCCTGTAAAATCTAAATTAAATATTATTTTTAATTAATCTTTCCTTGCATATTATTGTTTACTTTAAATACATTTTCATTAATTTTAGTGATTTTATTTATATTATAAAGATTTACAAATTGTTTTTAACAAAATTTTCTTTGATATAAGGATTTTATATTTTAAAAGTTAGATGTTTTTTACACAAAAATTAATTATATATCAAATACTATTGCACGTATTATAACATTGAAGATTTTTAGAAAACGTTTAACAATTGAAATATATACTTTAAATATTATTACAAACATTTAAATGCAATTTGCTTTTTATTTTTAATTTTACAATTGAGACATTTTTAAAAGTTTGGTTCTTAAAGTGTGTGTTTTATGCATAGTAAAAAAATTATTATAAAAAACCTGTAAGAGTAAAAAGAATTTTATGCATTAATTTCAAACTTTACAAGACCCATACCATGTTTCCGTGCACATTTGAAGTAGTGAAATATAGAATTAAAAACCATTTGTCCTTGAAGTTCTAAATTAAAAGTTATTTTTCTTTAATGCTTTTTCAAACCACACATTTTACTAAATATGAACTTTTATTTATTTGAAAACCTTATGCACATCGTACAATTAAATTGCACAGCAAAATACCAATACTGTACGAAGCTATGAAGTATTTTACAAGATACTTTGGTACTGTTTTCTTAATTTTAAGTGTTCTACATTGCTATGTTAAATGGATAGTAAGTGGTTTTTCTGTTTTTGAAAATAATGTGTGCACATCTGTGCTGCTAAGCAAATTAACTTTTGCCCTTTTCTTGATATTTAATGCATAATCTAAATATTTACTGACACCGCTGATAGTTTTACCCATGAGTAAAATTAAATAATAACTGAAAATTTTAAGTATTAATGTGAATTTTAAAATGAACAAATATTATTAAAATAATGGATTAAATCTGAATTTTATGTATTCTTAAAACAATCTCTGCAAAAACCAGCACAGACAATTCTTAAACAGATTGAAGGAAGCCACATGGAAACAAAGTTAATGGAAGCACTTTTTATAGAAAAAAACATAGTTCATATATTTTACACAAGTAATACATTGTAGTGTAAAAAATAACTTTAGTTTTTTACATACTTGCACAGACGCATATTTCCGACAAGCCAATTATTCGATGCCGCCACCTAAACTTTTGGGCAATGCAAATTATTTTTGTGATGACCACATGATAGTTTTTGGAAATCAAGTTGATATTCGGAAGTAATACATCTAAGCGTTTCTTTTCCATATGACCACCTTTGTAAGCAACTAGGTACTGAGTGGCCCTCTTGGTCTGATCGTACAATTCTAAAAGCTTAGAGTCTAAACTTTCTAAGGGAGCACAATTTGCTATGTCATGAGACTGAAATGAAGAGTACATACGTAATTTTTAACATATCACACAGTTGTACGACCTTTGCACTAAGTTTATGCTCAGACGATAAGTTAAAACGAATACTTGAAGCTACTTGCGATTTTTTTACAGCGATGTATGCATATTTACGTACTAAGAAACTTTCTTGAGTCTGAAATCCATCAAAATCCACAATTTCACAAATATTAAGCATTGCTATTGAAAAGCGTTAGCTGTTCTTGGAAAAATAATTGTAAACTGGAGGCCACGAAGAACTGGACTATATAACACCATACACTTACTAATCATACTAATCAGTAAAGTTAAAATTTATCTTTTGCGTTCCATAGTTACTCACAAAAGATAAGACTAAGTGAAGAATGTACATACTCAGAAAACATGGTGTTTGTGATAATGCGCGAAATAAAATTTTGTGTTATAATACAAGAAGATTTTAACGAAAGGATATACTTAAATGTGCGTTTGATTTTTTTTACTCTACCACGTTTATGCGCCTAATGCAATTCAATTCTACGACTAAACTTGAGCAAGAAAAAAATATAACCAAATATAATTTATAAGAGAAACGCATTTTGACTTTCTTTAAAACGAGAACTTTAAAGTATACTGAATTCTCTTGATTCTGCAGTTTTATGTTTTTTCTAAAATTACATCAACGAATTGAATTATTTATTTGTGGGCACACACAAGTCTTTGCCCTTGTTGAAAGGAAACTAGTATCTTTGACAAGTATCAGATTTTTAAAAATTGATTAAGAGAAGAACCTTTTTTCATGGAATTTAATTCAATCTGCACCATAATTTTACACTTAAGAATAATAGAGCATAATATAGTTTTAAGGAAAATGAATAACCATTATGCAAATTTGAAGCCAAAAGTTCCAAACATGTCTATGCGCCTATCTACGTTTAGAGATTGGCCAACGCACAGACGTTGACCTTAGAGACCTAGCCGAAAACGGATTGTATTATACTGGTGTCTTGGACTTGATCAGGTGCTATTGGTGTGGCGAAGGGGCTTGAAAATTGGTAAAAAGAAGATGTAGTGAGACACAAACACAAAGTTTTATCCAAAATGTTTGGTAGCCCATAGATGAAATTGTACAGGTGCTGGATGAAATCAACACCAATAGCACCTGATCACGTCCAAGACACCAGTATAATACAATCCGTTTTCGGCTAGGTCTCTAAGGTCAACGTCTGTGCGTTGGCCAATCTCTAAACGTAGATAGGCGCATAGACATGTTTGGAACTTTTGGCTTCAAATTTGCATAATGGTTATTCATTTTCCTTAAAACTATATTATGCTCTATTACTCTTAAGTGTAAAATTATGGTGCAGATTGAATTAAATTCCATGAAAAAAGGTTCTTCTCTTAATCAATTTTTAAAAATCTGATACTTGTCAAAGATACTAGTTTCCTTTCAACAAGGGCAAAGACTTGTGTGTGCCCACAAATAAATAATTCAATTCGTTGATGTAATTTTAGAAAAAACATAAAACTGCAGAATCAAGAGAATTCAGTATACTTTAAAGTTCTCGTTTTAAAGAAAGTCAAAATGCGTTTCTCTTATAAATTATATTTGGTTATATTTTTTTCTTGCTCAAGTTTAGTCGTAGAATTGAATTGCATTAGGCGCATAAACGTGGTAGAGTAAAAAAAATCAAACGCACATTTAAGTATATCCTTTCGTTAAAATCTTCTTGTATTATAACACAAAATTTTATTTCGCGCATTATCACAAACACCATGTTTTCTGAGTATGTACATTCTTCACTTAGTCTTATCTTTTGTGAGTAACTATGGAACGCAAAAGATAAATTTTAACTTTACTGATTAGTATGATTAGTAAGTGTATGGTGTTATATAGTCCAGTTCTTCGTGGCCTCCAGTTTACAATTATTTTTCCAAGAACAGCTAACGCTTTTCAATAGCAATGCTTAATATTTGTGAAATTGTGGATTTTGATGGATTTCAGACTCAAGAAAGTTTCTTAGTACGTAAATATGCATACATCGCTGTAAAAAAATCGCAAGTAGCTTCAAGTATTCGTTTTAACTTATCGTCTGAGCATAAACTTAGTGCAAAGATCGTACAACTGTGTGATATGTTAAAAATTACGTATGTACTCTTCATTTCAGTCTCATGACATAGCAAATTGTGCTCCCTTAGAAAGTTTAGACTCTAAGCTTTTAGAATTGTGCGATCAGACCAAGAGGGCCACTCAGTACCTAGTTGCTTACAAAGGTGGTCATATGGAAAAGAAACGCTTAGATGTATTACTTCCGAATATCAACTTGATTTCCAAAAACTATCATGTGGTCATCACAAAAATAATTTGCATTGCCCAAAAGTTTAGGTGGCGGCATCGAATAATTGGCTTGTCGGAAATATGCGTCTGTGCAAGTATGTAAAAAACTAAAGTTATTTTTTACACTACAATGTATTACTTGTGTAAAATATATGAACTATGTTTTTTTCTATAAAAAGTGCTTCCATTAACTTTGTTTCCATGTGGCTTCCTTCAATCTGTTTAAGAATTGTCTGTGCTGGTTTTTGCAGAGATTGTTTTAAGAATACATAAAATTCAGATTTAATCCATTATTTTAATAATATTTGTTCATTTTAAAATTCACATTAATACTTAAAATTTTCAGTTATTATTTAATTTTACTCATGGGTAAAACTATCAGCGGTGTCAGTAAATATTTAGATTATGCATTAAATATCAAGAAAAGGGCAAAAGTTAATTTGCTTAGCAGCACAGATGTGCACACATTATTTTCAAAAACAGAAAAACCACTTACTATCCATTTAACATAGCAATGTAGAACACTTAAAATTAAGAAAACAGTACCAAAGTATCTTGTAAAATACTTCATAGCTTCGTACAGTATTGGTATTTTGCTGTGCAATTTAATTGTACGATGTGCATAAGGTTTTCAAATAAATAAAAGTTCATATTTAGTAAAATGTGTGGTTTGAAAAAGCATTAAAGAAAAATAACTTTTAATTTAGAACTTCAAGGACAAATGGTTTTTAATTCTATATTTCACTACTTCAAATGTGCACGGAAACATGGTATGGGTCTTGTAAAGTTTGAAATTAATGCATAAAATTCTTTTTACTCTTACAGGTTTTTTATAATAATTTTTTTACTATGCATAAAACACACACTTTAAGAACCAAACTTTTAAAAATGTCTCAATTGTAAAATTAAAAATAAGAAGCAAATTGCATTTAAATGTTTGTAATAATATTTAAAGTATATATTTCAATTGTTAAACGTTTTCTAAAAATCTTCAATGTTATACGTGCAATAGTATTTGATATATAATTAATTTTTGTGTAAAAAACATCTAACTTTTAAAATATAAAATCCTTATATCAAAGAAAATTTTGTTAAAAACAATTTGTAAATCTTTATAATATAAATAAAATCACTAAAATTAATGAAAATGTATTTAAAGTAAACAATAATATGCAAGGAAAGATTAATTAAAAATAATATTTAATTTAGATTTTACAGGATAAAGGGTTTTAATACTATTTTTCACTACTTCAAATGTGTAAGGAAACATTTTCATAATATGGGTCTTGTAAAGTTTCAAAAATTTTACGCTCACTTAAGTGTATAATATTAAAAAATTCTGTAATAAAATATGTGCTATAGCATCTAATGTATAATTAATTTTTGAGTAAAACATAAATCTTAAAATCAAGGAAAATTTCATTTCAGATCTTGTATTTTAAAAGAAAATTTATAAGACCATGGGTAATAAAAATCAAATAATCCAAAATACAGTGTATGTGGTAAGACAAGCAAAAGTTTATTTAAAATAGAAAGGTGTAAGCATTAAAAAGATTTCCAATATTCCCTTATGGATCTCCATTTAAGTGTTTGTCATAATATGTAATGCATATGTTTCAATTGTAAAATGTTTTCTAAAATCTTCAACATTAAAAATATGTGTAATAGTATTTAATATATAATTAATTTTTGAGTAAAAACATTAACTTTTAAAATATAAAATCCTTATATTTCATCCAAAAACAGGTTTGTAAATCTATATAATATAAATTAAATCACTAAAATTTATGAAGATTTATTCAAAGTAAAAAAATAATATGCAAGGAAAGAGAATTTAAAAAATAACATTTAATTTAGATTTATAGGATAAATGGTTTTTATACTAAAATTTCTTCAAATGTACAAGAAAACGTATTCATAGTATGGGTCTTATAAAGTTTCAAAAATTTTACTCTTACTTAAGTGTATATTAATTAAAACAAAATTTCTGTTAAAAAATAGGTCTTATAGCATCTAATGTATAATTAATTTTTGAGTAAAAACATCTAACTTAAAAAAAAACCATAAATCTTTATAGCATAGAAAAATTTCATTTCAGATCTTGCATTTTAAGACAATTTATAAAACTATGTAATAAAAAACAAACAATCCAAAATACAGTATATGTGTTCCAGTTCGGGGGCACATAAGTGGATTATTGCTTATTTACGCTAGAATTTTACGAAACTTGTGAAACCAAAATTGGTTTGTTGGATACTTCATTCCAAGCAAACTTCCATTTTCCAGAACAATTTTTAAACAATTGTAGTTACAAAACACAAATTGTCTTTTCTGCCCAAATGAAACAGACGCTATGGGTGCATAAAGTTCCAAGTCCTTCTCGTTGTTTTTATGGGCAACTATGCAGTCCTTACCATCTTTATAACGGTTCACCAACTCAAAATTAAATCTTGCACCAATTATTCGCTCCATTTCTCCCTTTATTTCCAATACTTAAGGAGATCAAGGCTTGGCTGCAATAGAAGACCCACTAAAAGTATAGCTTATTCCTTCGTCTTCGTATGCTACAAGTTGACAAGGCACAGTATATTTTTGACCTAAAATTTCTAAATTTCGTCTTTTTTTAATACGTTAATTCGTTTTCCAATCGACGGAAGTATGCCCAGTCTTCACGATCTGTAAACAATTTACCATACTCATAACATAAAGAATTGTGAGTAGACTTTTTCAAGTTCAGACTTGCTCGATGGACATAATCGTGACGTCACATCGAAATCTCAGAAGGAAAAAAAATCCAAGTCCCAAACGTAAACACACTGACGTCACCGGTCATGAATAAAGTAAAAACATTAAGAAATCAATTCGTTCCTTAGATTAATTACTTTTAAAATCACCAGATGGCGCCATAAGTCATTTTGAAAAAGCATTTATTAAAACCCCTATGCAATTATTCAAACCATTTTCTAAAAATAACCCATTCCTAATACTACGAAAAAATACAAGTCCAAAAGAGAAAAAAAAATCCAACACTACATTAATTCACCGCCCATAGTTAACTCTCTTACAGCCTAACGGATAGCGCACTTGACTTCGGATCCTATGGTCCTCGGTTCGAATCCAAGAAATTCCTTTTTAATTAAAAATAATGGGGTTTCGAATTTCTCCACCAGATGGCACTACGAGTGATTCATCACCATGGCAACACAACTCCAACAAAACGACGCCATCTTGAAACAACTCAACGCCTGCACGATGACAAAAAAAATTCCAAGTCCAAAATGTAAACAAACGATACGTCACGTCATACGGACACGCCCACTTCCGGTCACGTGGTGTGACGTCACTTGTCCCGCCCACTTCCGGTCACGTGGTCTGACGTCACTTCCGCCGCCTATAGGCACCCGTATACTACTCACGACAGATTTAAAGTGCACCAGTCCCCTTTGTACACGATGGTGCTCGGTTTGATTCGAACTTGCAACCCTCCGGTTGCTAATCCGTTACTCTTCCACCGCGGCCCGCATCACGTGACGGACCGGTATGGCAATGCATAATGCAAGATTCATGCAGTCTGTCTTCGCGGTGCAGCCAGACTTGGATGAACCTCATGGTGTTGTAGACAGAATCGAGATTCGTCAGAAAAGACGATGCCATTCGCTTATCCATGTGCGGGTTCTACGCGCCATTGCAGCCATAGACGCTTGTGGTGTAGGTTCAAATGGTAATCGTAGCAATGCACGCCTTGAAAATTTTCCTACTGCTGTAGACGACGTCGAATTGTACGTGCGGACACCGGTTATTGTGCAACACACCTTAATTTTTGGGCTAGGATTCTTGATGCAGCACTACGATCCATAACAGCCATGCGCACAATATGTCTGTTCTCTCGTTCGGTGGTGTGACGGGGATGCTTCAATCGTTCACGTCGGTCAGTTGGTCCCTACTGCACCCACCAATTCCATATTTGCATCACTGTGACTTGATTTGGTTGCACACGAGCACCGATTTCTCGGAAGGATGAACAGCAGTCTCTCGCTATTGGCCACAATTCTTCCTCGGTCAAACTTAGAAACGGGCTCGAACGGCTGTCGTGTTTTTTGACGAGGCGTAATTAAATTTCCTACACAAAGGAAAAGCAAGAAATAACAATTCAAAACCTTGAAATCGGATTTCTCTTCCAGGGGGCGTTACTTGTGCACATAATTTACAAACTCTCTGCTGTCCACATTCTTCCATGACCGTGCAAATTCCAAGGCTATTGGATGCTTCCTTCATGGTGTTGCCTATTCGATGGCCAGCAGTGTATATTAACCGGAGATTCTGATAAGACATTTAGAAATGTCCCCTAAAATATTTTACCTTAATTTTTGACATAAATGCTAATGAGGTGTTACAAATGTCATGTTCGAAACAATCACATGCATATTTTATTCATGGAAATGGATGTATCTTATAATATTCTCTATTAATAAAAAAAACCTTTTATAAAACTTAAATTATCTTCTGTTCAAGTAAACTTATCCCCAATTTTTCTGTCGCTTTTTACGAAAAAGGTTTATTTCAAGCCGTATGGGACTTCTCAATGTGACCAGTCATACCTAACGGCTAGATAGGAGAACTCTATTGTATAGAAAAAAAATGACAGGTATATCCAAAAATTTGGGACGATTTCTTATGAACGGAAGATAGATTTAGTGTTAAAAACGTTTTTATAAAGAATAGTACAAGATGCAACCATTTTCATGAATAAAATCTGTGATTGATCCGTACGCAACAATGGAGTCCCCTTCTATATTACAAAATTCTCCCATTAATTATATGAAAATAGTTTATATCAAACCATTACGTATGAGACATCTCAATGAGACCATCCGTAGTATGGCTTGATGTTAGCTCTCTTTTGTACAGAAAAAAATGACAGGTATATTAAAAAAT
Organism: Meta bourneti; assembly: GCA_933210815.1. Lineage (NCBI taxonomy): Eukaryota > Metazoa > Arthropoda > Arachnida > Araneae > Tetragnathidae > Meta > Meta bourneti. Next base: position 62,882,982 of record OW119932.1, on the reverse strand, counting down.
TTGTGATGAATTATTTTCAAGGGAAGATATGTAGTTTTAGTGTTAAAAACATTTTTTTGATTAATAAAGAATAGTAAAAGAGATGCAACCATTTTCATGAATGTGTTATTTTTCGGTACTTGATAGTAGAATCTTCTCTATATACTAAAATTCCTACAAATTCCCATTAATTATATGAAAGTAAATTATTTTTTAAACGTTGAAACACATATTTATTTGGAAATGTTTATTTTCAAGGATATTAGTAGAGAAAAAATGCTTGAATCAGAGTTAATCCTTCCCTTTCATGATGGCTTCTTTAAAGTTTTTCTCAAAACAGTTTCCAAAACACAATTTTGTGATTCGTCTTTTATTTCCTACTTCGTCTAATTTAAAATGCTCTTCAATGAGTGATTAAATTTTTCGCGTACATGTAAGAAATCTAATTGTCTTCTATAAATTAAAAATAGTTTTTGCAATCTTAAATAAATTCGTTTTATTTTCCTAAGTTTTGAATTGAAAATTGAGTACATAATTGAAAAATAATTTGTTTACTGCTTTTGTAAACTGCATTATTTACACAGAACAACACTTACGGAACTTTACGATTGTAAAATTTACAAGTGTCCAAAAAGAAAACATCTTTTGTTCTTAAAAGAATGACTTTATTCTGCTCTATTCTTATATTGGAGACATTTAAAAACGAAAAATACAAGGATTAGTGAGAACTCGTGTGGCCAGTTTTCAATCGAGCACTTCAATAGATGAAATAAATAGTTTATTGTAAAAATTGCTCATTCGTTAAAACCATGCATCTCTTTTGACAACATACTCAGCGGAGGATTGACTCAATTGATCGTTCTAGGGAAATAAAGAATAGAGGCAATGAATAAGCTTTAAACTATGAATGATTCCAAAGAAAGTTTTATAATCTATTTATTCAAACTGTCATTAAAGGTTAATTTTGTGAAATGCCATCCATAGGATAACATTTCACCAAAGGAAATAGGAGTCAGAGGATAAACAAAATTTAATCCTCCAATTGGTTTCGACGAGATATATCACCCATCAAGATCTGATCAATTTTGCTAATGAAAAGATATTGCCGATTTTTTTATGTTGAGGAGATCAAGATCTGGTCAGTTTTCTTCTAGTGATCGTGATCGAGTTTTCTTCTAATGACGAGATATCTCGTCCAACAAGATCTGGTCTCATTTTCCCAACGACGAGATATATCGTGGAGGCAACCACAAGAAGGGTTAAAACTCCCTATGCATTATATTGTTTCTATCCATTTCTTGCCATTCATTAGTATACAAATACTGTCGATTTCTGTGTTGTTTACGTTAGCGAAACAAATCACACCCAGACTGCAAACTACCATAACTAAAAAATAAATTGGATGATAATTTTATGTACGTAGAAATGTTAAATACCCGAATAATTTCCAAGAACAAATTGACCCCTAATTAAATTAGCAAAGTTGTCAACACCATAAAGTGGAATATACCGTTGCTACAAAACCAGTAGAAGGTAGTTGCGGCAGTTTTGCAGCATGCAGAAGAACGTATTTATAGTTTTTTTAACAAAACTACAAATTCCTTTTTGAGTTATAGCCGTATTGCAGTTCAATCAGGGTGAAATATAGAGATTTCTAAAACAATTGAAACGTTTCATACAAAATGATAAATTCTGTTGTCCCAAATGCAAAATTTTCCTTACACAAATTGACCCTTAATTAAATTTAAATAGTTGTCAACATCTTTAAAGGAAATTTACCATTGCTACAAGACTAAGCCCAAAAGCTAGAACCAAAAAGAAAATGCCTCAATCTGTATCCACGCACATTAATGAAAAACAAATCGCACCCCGACTTCAAGCCATCATAAATGAAAAGAATGAATTTATAATTTTATGTGGGCAGAAATACTAAATACTGCTTCTGCAGGTTGCAAAACTGCCACAAATGTTAATTCCAATTGTAGAGAATTCTAGACTCACCTCCTCCCACTCCCCAAAAACTCTAAACCAGTAGGTTTAGAGTTTTTATTGGGAGGAGGGAGAGGAATTGTAGAGAATTGTGACAGTTTTGCACAGAAACATGCATTTGCAGTGTCTACAAAAACAAGAAATTCATTTTTGGGCTATGGTGGTATTGCGGTGCAGCCAGAGATTTCTAAAAAATTATAAATGTTTCATACAAAATGACCATTCTGTGTTCCCAACTGCAATATTTTCCTAAAACAAATCTATCCTTATTTAAATTTGTATAGTTGTCAACACCTTAAAGTGAAATGTACCATAACAAGAGAATTCGCACCCCGACTGTAAACCACCATAACTCCGCACAAATTATAATTTTATGTGCGTAGAAATACTATATACTTGCTTCTGCGTTCCGCAAAACTGTCATAATCGTTGATTCGAATAAAAGGTAGTTTTGCAGCATGCAGAAGCATGTGCTCACAGTTTTTCTGCACAAAACTAGAAATTCGTTTCTTGAGTTATGGCAGTATTGCTGTTCAGCCAGAGTGAAATATAAAAATCTCTAAAGCATTCTACACGTTTTATAAGAAATGATACATTTCGCCATTCCAAACGCAATGTTTTCTAAAAACAAATTGACCCCTAATTAAATCTGCATAGTTGTCAACACCTTAATGTGAAATGTACCATCACAAGACGGACCCCGAAAGCTAAGCCCCCCCCCCAAAAAAAAGAAAATGCCCCGACCCGTAGTCACGTACGGTGTTGAAAAGGCTCTATTAGTCCGATTCCGAGTGAAATTAATGACACTAAAAACTACATCCCATGACGTGAGCAATCCCCAATAAAAAAAAAAACCCACTTCGTCGAATCCCCGCAATTATTTCAACACTTCCAGAGAGAGAGAGAGGAAAAAATCATATCGAAGATGAAACAGCAATAAAAAAAACGAGATTTATAGGACCAGCGCTGGGTTAAATACAGCCCGGCCGTATACAGCCAGGAACCTTGTCGACAGCTCAAGTCATCAAAGTGCCACGAGCAGTTAACTTGTAACAACATTTTCCAGAAACCTTGTCAGACTTCACATCCGTGTCTGCCCTCCGTCTGAACAAAATAACAACAAAAGCAGGCCTCTAAATACCCAGAAAGGACCGGTGGGAGGGGCCGGGAGACAGTGATTGACAGCACGGCCCCGTAGGGGGGCCCCAGTACCGACTCACGATTATACGCATTTAGAGCAATTACGTCTGGTTTTTTACACTTTGGTTGGTGGTTATTTTCTTTCGGGACGTCCTTTAACAATGTGTACTTAAAGACTAAGGGTGAAATGACCGTAGATTAGGCTTAGCGGGTTTGGGCGAGGGTAATTTTTTATAAGTACCGATTCTTTTTTTGTTGTTTTTTTGTCTCTTCGGCTCTTTTGGTTCTGGGGAATTAAATTAGTAGATTTTTTTTTATTGTCGTTTGGGGTGTTTGTCGATGCGGCGTTCTTTTTGCGTGATGTGGTGGGAGCGGCATGCGAAAGTTACCACGATCGGAACGTTGTGGCATTTATTTCGTTTCAATGCCTTTTAGGACCCGCGGAAGCCCCCTTGGTAGAGTCGAGAATTAGCCACAGGAGGGTTTCGACTTCGAAAATCGATAAAAACAAAAATCGTCGTGTACGTAAGTGTAGTGCGTGCTAAATCTGCCGTGGCCTGATATGTCCTCATGTTGGTATGGTGTAGAAGTTTGGAAAATGAGGTGCTAACTCTGGTGCTGCATTGTCATCAGAATTAAGAAATGTCCTCGGATTTTTTATCCCTTCCTTCTGAATTGATCCCGCACCATCGCCATCAGCCCGTTGTGATGCTCCAGTGCGATGTAAACTCAATTATATGCCTCGTCATTTATTAACGAAATGAGTTTTGCAGTTTTAGGTCAAACAGTAGAATGATGGGTTCGGGTCCCGTTACAAAGATGGCCGGGGTAGCCCGGTTGGAAAAGTAGCAGATTAGCAACCGGAGGATTGCGAGTTCAAAACTCGATCCAAGCAAAGACCGTCGTGTAGGTGAGATCTTGTACACGTTAAACCTGCCGTGGCCTCAAATGTCCCCTCACGTTGACGTGGTGTGGAAGTTTGGAGAGTTGGGTTCCAGCTCAGGCCTCGTCATCTAACCTTGGTTCAAGAAGACGCGATGTTGTCCTCGGATATTTCTTTTGGGGATTGATCCCAGAACCCGTCACTAATAGCTTGTGATCTTACTCCAGTGTGTCGTAAATTCCACTACCTACCTTTCTGATAAAATTTGTTACTAACTTAGATTAGATATGCACAGTGTGCATCCCGCCACTCTATCAACAATGGACCAGACTAGACAAAATTATTTTCATTTTATGCGGATTTTTTAGTACGACTAAATTTTTTGATCCAAGGACAAGGTCTCGTAACTTTGTGCCCAAGGTCAGATGACGAGGTCCACACCTGAGCTGCCACTCCACTCTGAACCAGGAAAATGGTCTGGATTTTAAGTTTGGATTTGTGGTGGATGTACCTTACAGCCTTTAAAAGCAACTTCTTATCAGGAGATTTACCTAGCTCCTATTTTACTTGACCCAACTCCCTTATGAGGAGATCCCATTACAAATGGAAGCAAACTAGGGGTGTTCGGTTTCTAGATGATAAGATCTGTCCACACTCACCGCTGTCTTTGCATCTGTTGGCAAGGAACTGAATCTTGTAGATTTGAGTGTTGGATTCCTTTGTGGCATGTTCATCAAACTATCGACTCATTTTACAAGTTGCGAACGAGTTGTGGTAAGAGTCGTGACTGTTTTAACCGTTTCAAGCATGGTAAATCCTTTATTCTTTGTGAGGCTAGGGAGTTCAGATATGTGATAGATTTGTTATTGTTTTTGTAGGACACACAGGTTTTATGTGTTGTCCAAGACACAAAAATGGTTTGTAGAAAAAAATAGGATTTACACTGGAGCGCAAAACTTAAGGAACAGTACATTTTTCAGCTGCTACTTTGCAGTATGGGAAACCAGGATGTGGGAAAATGATACAGAAGGTTCGTTGAGTCACCGAACCAATGACTAAACACAAAATGATTACAAGAACAGAAGGAAACAATAAAAAGGTGGAGTGGTAAAACTGCACTGGGTGTCATGACAGAAGGATGACTGTGAAAACTTAATAAAAGGGAGGAAGCAGTCCTTTGTAGACTGCATTACCACCTCAAATACTAATGCAGGCTGTAAACTGCTTTTGCATTGAAACAATGAAGTTGCTGGCGAGTTTCTGTAGTACCAAAACTCCATTATTATGATAGCGTATCTGCTGTCCCAATTCCAAAATTTGAATCTACACCAAATTTCTACTCAGTGGAAATCGCCCCAGGCTGTTTCGTTTCATTTTGAGGTTGTAACCTCTAAAAATAATGGTGTTCCTTAACCTCCTGGTGGTTGTCAACGAAATATCTCGTTATTAGCAAAACCATTAGCATATCTTCATAGACGAGTCATCGGAAGAAAATTTACCAAATCTTGATCTCGTCATAAAAAACTCGCATAATTTAGTGTTAAAAATTTCAAGAAAATTTCAGTCGTTTTAAATTTATATCGATTTGAAAGCCTCGCTGGATATGTTTTCGTTGATGACATGCTGACGCCTCAGGCGGACTTCGACATATCCTAGAATGGAGTAATCAAAAAAATGTCCGTGTATGTATTTTTATTATGGTATGAGCCTTTGGGCTATGCGGTACTCTATACTATTAGTGTTTAGTAACTGTAATTGTTTGACTTTAACAGAAAATAAAACGTATTTAATCTATTGAATGAGATATTTTAATTAACGTCGCATTGGAGCAACTCAATTGGCTCCGGGATCAATTCCGAAGGGAGAGATACCAGAACACCTCGTAATTTTGAAACATGATGAAGATTGAATGAAATATATAAAATCATATGCAAGTTTAGATAGTTTGAGGGGTTTAATGAAATTGAATTGGTGTGTGGTTAATTTTCCTAAGAAGGGAGGTATTTAAGAATGCAACGTAAAAATGTTTTGGTACATTATGAAAATGACAAGTATAGAGTTTCACAGGTATTATCTATGTTGTAGTGAAGATAATTGAAATTTTTATTATTTTATTCCGTGATTTTTTGTTTCTTGTAATATTTGCACGCCAAGCGTTTAAATTAGCATTACTTAGTGCTTTCAAATGTCATTTAGAAGTAAGAAGGACACTTATTTATATAGTGAATTGCTGGGTCAATTTCACCACAAACGCAGTTAAGGCACGTAATTTTGAACCATGGTCATATGATGAGGTCACACCTGAACTAGCACCCCACTCTCCAAACATCCACACCACGCCAACGTGAGGACATTTGAGGCCATGGCAGATTTAATAAAATAAGATGGAAGGGGCCATTTTTATTTACTCGGTGCTGTTTTATTGAGTCCGAAATCTAAAAGTAGAGGTCGATTCGTACTACACAGTATATCAAGAACATGAGCTCAAAAGGCTAAAAATAAAGATAGCCAACACATCTAAGCAAAACACTAAGGGATGACACACGTAAAGAGCAGGTTTATACAAAAATAGGCAGATTCGAAAAGTTTTATCGAAGAAATCTAGATATCTAATAAGATGCAGGTTAATTGCGCATTTGGAATTGTGTTGATGAAAATGTTAAATACGAAAAATTGAAAAAAATTTGAAATATATTGATAAATAAAAGTAATTGTCGGAGGTTTTTCATTCCACTGGAGATATTTCTTTCATAACTTGTTTTTCAACAATTTTTCTTACGTTCTCTCTTGAGTTTGTTAAGCTCCGAGAGTTACTTCTATAGTATATTTTAGATTGAATTTTGAGATTATTTAAAGATTTTCTTATAGAATTCATGACTGAATTTGAAGGTTAGTGTATTATCTTTATGGGAAACTTCTCTAAAGCATGACTGATTAGTGCCCCATTGTTCACTCCATATGCTTGCTGGAACATTGTTAGTGTGATAACATCTGGTCTTGTTCCCAATCCAATTATTTTTGACACGTTCTTTTAGTGTCAAGTCTGTTTTTAATTAGTGTATTTAGAATTTACACTGCATCAATTTAAAATTTTTAGTATCATCTTTATCAAGTTGCTCAGTTCTTTTGTTGCCCTATGTCAGGTGCATATTTTTGTCCAGATGATTGCTCTATTATCTCAGAAATTAAAAACCTTCAAACATCCAACCCAACAAGTCACTTCACGTGCACAAAGGCACAATCCGAACATCAAGTAAACATAAGTTTTAAGACCGTCACTAACTCTTCTTTGGCATGATTAGCAAGTTGGTCAGCTCTTTCGTTGCCTCTTATCGGAATGTAAATTTTGGGCGTTTATAAGAAGACTACTTGTCTAAAAGGAATTTCAAAATATCAACAATAAAGCAACAAGTTGCATCATGGAAATAGTGATATATAAATCAAAAATTTAAACACCCCATCGATCCCAAACTTAAGGCTGTTACGAACTCTTTTTTAGGCTGCTACAGTTTTTTATTTACCACTTCTTTCAATAAGAATTTGTGTCCAAGTGAAGAGGAATGTTTTGTTGTATAAAAGGATCTTCAAAATATCACAAACAATATTTCAACAAGTCGCTTCATGAACGACGTGGCAACATAAATTCACAACCCAAAAATTAAAACACCCTTACCTTTAAAAGTAAGTTACCTTTACGTTTTAAGGCTATCATGAACTCTTCTTCGGCATCTTTAGCAAGTTGGTCAGTTCTTTACTTGCTTCTTTTTCCAGTAAGAATTTCGGTCCGAGTGAGAGGCTTTCTATCCTAAAGAGTTTTCAAAATACCACCATTAATAATCCAAAAAGTCACTCCGCGAAGAACTTGTAAACATTAATTCACGACCCGATAATTAAAGCACTCATACTTTAAAAACTTATGTTTTAATGAGCTCTTCGACATCTTTGGGAAGTTGATCCCGATCAACTGATTTGTTATCTCTTGCTTCTAAGCGAATTTTTTCCAGGGGAGAACTATTTTCTTGCCTTAAAAGAATTATAATGCTTCACAAGCAACCAACCGTCGCAGTTGCTTTCCGAGCATTTCAATATTAAATTTTAGGGTTATGTGCGTATTGTTCCATCATGCAACCTGTAGTTTTCCCTGCATGACTTCAAACAGTTTTAGACTTCTTGGCCAATAGAATCCTTTCTAGGATTCTTTTGATCACTATTATGGCAATTTAATCATTATGTGTGTTGTAGGGTAAAAACAGAAGGGTATACGAACTACTCGAAACTCACGTGACACTTAGGGGGTTAACGTACAAACCAAAAATTAAAACACCTCTTATCTCAAAAACTTAACTTTTAACGTGATACATTTTTCTCGGCATCTTTTACAAGTTGGTCACTCTTTGTTTCTTGTTCAATGTACACCTTCGTCCAGAAATGTAAGACTTGCATTTCTGGACAGAAAGACGAAGGAATATCAAATAAACCACCAACGATCAGAGAAGTTTGTCAACTTTTTTATGCTCTCTAATTCCAATATCTCGTCCAAGTCATATCAGTAACATTGACACATAACCTAATTATTAACATACCCTTTCATTTAAAGACTTAACTTTTAAGCCTGTGGTAAATTCTTCTTCGGCATCTTTTGCAAATTGTATACTCCTTTTTTGTCTCTTGTCTACGTAAACTTTTGTACAGGAAAGAGAGACTCTTGTTTCAAAGAATTTTCAAAATCTACCAACGTTCAGAAAAGTTGATCAGCTTTTTCATGATCTCTTGTTCCAATATCTTGTCCAAGTCATTTCAAGAGAAACATAATCGCACAACCTAAAAATTAAAACACCCTTTTCCCTAAATTATCTTTTAAGGCCTTGGCAAATTCTTCGGCATCTTTTGCAAGTTGGTCAAGTCTCATTGTCTCTTGTTCAATGTAAACTTTTGTGGAAGAAGGGAAGATTTGTCTCAAAGAAATTTCAAACGTAACAGCTTTATCATGGTCTCTTATTCCAATATCGCATCCAAGTCATTTCACGAGAAACATTATCTCACAACCAAAAATTAAAACCCACCCTTTACCCTAAAGTTTTAAGACCATCACGAATTCTTCCTCAGCTTTCGTTTCACCTTCCATTTCCTCGTAGGACCATTAACGGCCGAAAACCCAAAAGGAAATAATCGTGATTTGGAGTGATAATACGGCGATTTCATGACTAGTTAAGGGACATTACTTCACCCCGCATATTAAAAAACCCATCCGCCTATTGCCGGCGGAACACGGACTTTATCACCTAAGCCGCTTTTATTAGTTTTTCACCTTCATATTAAAGGCGGTCGCCGTCTCAAAGGAGCATTCTTTAACGTCGCGTTTGAGTGTTGCGACGTTAATAAAGATCTTTACGGCGCGTTTTTAAGGGAGAAAGTATGTTTTATGGCGCGTCCCGGGTTCGGGAGAAGACCGTGCTGGTTTTGTTTTGGGTTTTTTGTTGTTGTTTTATTTTGCAAGTCCTGGGGCTAGGTTGTGAATTTTGGGTTTCGCTCATAAAGCGGTGTTTTTGCTTTTTACGTTAATTGCGGAACGAGTTTTTATCTAAAGTTTCATTGTGGGTTGATGCAATCATCAGGGCTTTCTGGTGGTCAGGACATCTTGATGAAATAGTGTTTAGTCATTAATACTCAATACGATACCTTTTGTATAAAACAGAAATTCTGTTTGCCTGAAGCAGCAAACACTTCTGACTAATGAGCTGTTTATTCTGTTTCATTTAGATCATATAAGTCCTGAAATCTCATACTACGTAGATGTTTTTCAATTTTGGATCAGTTGCTGGATGCCCCTCTTCTACAACCATCATCTTAACTCCATTCTGGAGACAAAGAAAGCTCTGAGAATGTCAGTGTCATCCATAATTGCGAAATTAACTCTTAAAACATGTCTGTATTAGCCAAGAGACTAAATTATGCTTATGCCTAACTGATGCTATACTGACTAACATTGTTTGGAAAACATGTCAGGATTTGTCTGTTCTTGAAAGTATTAAGTCATTAGTAGGATTTACAGCGTCTTCTGTAGTTGCAAAATTAACACTTATAAACACAATATTCGCCAAAAGGCTAAATTATACTTATTGGCATTGACTAAAACTGTTGGGAAAACATGTCAGGATTTGTCTGTACTTGAAAGTATTAGTCAAAAGTTGGATTTACAGCGTCAAAAATGTCGTCAGCATAGTTGCAAAATTAACACTTAAAACATCTATATTCGTCAAGGAGCTACTTAATGGCATTAACTAGTATTGTTGGGAAAGTATGCCAGGATTTGTCTATACTTGAAAGTATTAGTCACTTTTTGGATTTACAGTTTCTTCTATAGTTGCAAAATTAACACATATAAACACATCTACTATATTCGTCAAGCGGCTAAATTATACGTAATGGCATTGACTAACATTGCTGAGAAAAGATGTCTGGATTTGTCTTTACTTGAACGTATTAGTCACTATGAATGTTAACCACGTCTTCTATAGTTGCAAAATCAACACTTAAAAACACTAATTCGCCAAGCTGCGAATTGGCATTTACTAACATTTTTGAGTAGACATGTCAGGATTGGTCTGTACTTGAAGGTATTAGTCAATAGGAAAATTTACAGCGTCTTCTATAGTTGCAAAACTAACACAAAACCGCATCCATATTTGCCAAGCGGCTAAGTTATAATTATTGGCATTGACGAGCATTGCAGAGAAAATATTTCAGGATTTGTCTGTACTAGAAAGTATTTAGTCGTTAGCCCTTCATTATTCAGACTGGGAGCTATTCCCAGAACTTTGGAATCATCCCTACGGTATATTAGTTACTGAATTCTATTATGCTATTTTGTATGTTCTAAGAAAATGTCTCAACAAACATAGTCCTAAGTTACTATTCATAGTAACGGCACGACTATTTAATCCCCTGAGGGGTTTATTCGTTTTATCCGTTCTGTGACTCGCCGTCTTCCCTACATAAGTTCTAACCAGTTTTGACCTTTTAACTAATCGAATCTTTCCTAGGATTCTTTCAATCGATAGATGTGGTTATTTATTTAGCATATATGCCGTGAGGTAAAAGCAATAATACACAACTCGGAAATATTGCGATGAGAAGAGGGTTAACAGAGGAATGTAATAGAATCCCCCTTCTGAGCACAATATACACAATTTATACAATGCAACAAAGATTAAAACTTTTGTACAACGATCACTGTGGAAGCAATGCCGATTGAAATAGTTATATTATATTACATTGCTTTCGTGTTTAGGATATATATAGTATCATAAGCAGGTCCCAGATTGTGTTGATCTAAAAATTATCGTAGTTGCATGTTTATTTAACAATTACATAAATAATTTTACACGAAATATTTTAGACGAATCACACATAGAGAAATATATACAAACGAGTAATTCAGTTCGAAACGATTTTTCTCTTCACTGAAAATGTAAAGTATCTATTCTTCCATATTAAAGTTCCAGTTAAATAGCAAATTAAAATACATACTTCAGTATACACAGTAGCATATTATTATAATACTAGTAGAAGCTTGCACGTGCACAAAAAAATATTAAATTGAGATCCAACGCTAGTAGCAGTTTATGCTAGCATAGGAAAAATAAATCATAAATCATAACAAAATTACTTAAAATATGCCTAAAATGTGATTAATTGGCTTAAAATTTTAATTAGTATACTTTTGATCAGCAAAATATTTTTTATTACGAATTTTCTAAACAAAAATTTGAGATCCTCTATGCTTTTGTTCCATGGTGTTACGAAATGGTTTAATCAGGAAATTCAATGAATCAGAAGTAACAATCTAAACCATAGTTTTTCAAAGTCGGCACTGCCTTAGGGGTACATCTTCTATAGATGAACACGGGCTTCAGTACCCTGAGGTACCCAAATGATCTTTCATCCCTTTCATTTTTACCCTCGAATACCCTTCTGCTTTTAGCTTTATCTTCATTCCTCGTTGTGTTATCTTTCTTGTGATTAGCCCATCTTGGCCAAATATGCACATTGCACCATAAAACCCGAAAATAACCAACCAAAGTTGGCGCTGCCACCCCCTTGGGGCTCCTGAAGGAATCTTGTGGGAGGGGTAAATGTTGACCAATGGAAATAATGGGCGTTGAGATGCAAGAGTGGGCAATAATAACACGTTGAAAATTTGTCACTTAAAACTATTTAAAGCAACCAACTTATCCACTGGACTTCCTCCAGATACAATATAGTGATTGCATTCCCAATGAGATTCTTTTAAAAATCGAAAACCACTATAATAGCTTACTGTGGAGGTTTAAAGGATGTTGCTGACAAAAATAGAGCCAAAAATCGACAAATTGGTAGCACAACACCAGGATTATCATTCTCATCAGTGATTATTTTTAATTTTAATGATTTGATTGATATGAATCGCTAATAATAAAGAGCAATCTAGTGTGTTTATGTAGCATTTAGTTTTTTTGTTTCATTTTATTAAAAAGCTTTATAATTTTAGTTCCAAGTTGTTTAATTTTCAAACTGGCTTTTTGAAATTTTAAAATTATACACAGCTACGTAAATATTGTGGGGAAATTCAAAAATCATAGGCATAGCTGCTCTTAAAATTTATTGTTCATTTAAATAAAGTTTTGCAGAGGGAGACAGAAAATATTGTTTTTGAAAAGTGGGCGTTGAGCCAGAAAAGTTTGCAAAACTATGATCTAAGCAGATAAATCCTTCATTTAAAAATATGGTGAATTCATGGTGCAATTCCATGGAAATAAATCTTGGTTAGAATCATACATTTTTGAGCGAGATATTTTCGTGCATTTTTCTAATATTTTAGGTAGACCGGCATTTTTTTCTCCTAGTAACCGGTATCGGTCTCAAAGATCCAAAAGAAAAATCAGACTCTCTAATACACTGCTGGCCACCGTAAATGCAACACCCTGAAGGAAGCATGCAAATAATATGAAATTTACAACATGCATTAGCGGAGGTGAGATATGCAAATGATTAGAATTTCAGCGCAGACGCACATCACGCGCGCCTGTGGCGCCACTTCAAAGCGCTATTTAAGGCTTGGAGATTTCGACGATTTCAAGTACGGCAATTGTGTTTTTCTTGTGGTTTTTTCAAAAAAACGATCAATTATGCCTCGTAGATAACAGCGATCATCTTTTGATCAAGTATCCGAGTTCGACAGAGGAAGGATAGTGGCCTACCGAGATTGTGGATTATCTTTCAGGGAAATCGGTAGTCGTGTTGGACGAAACCAAACAACTGTAATGCGGATATGTGATCGTTGGATGCAGGAGGGTACGACGGACCGACGTGTTCGATCGCATCCACCTCAGTGCACCACTTCACGTGATGACAGGCATATTGTGCGTATGGCAGTGACGGATCGCTCAGCCACATCACGAACCATAGCACAGCACATTCAGTCTGTACCGCATCATCCAGTGTCTGCGCGTACCATTCGACGCCGTTTACAGCAGAGTGGTCTGTCCGCAAGACGTCCATTGCTTCGCCTACCCTTGACGCAGAACCACAGACGTTTCCGCCGCCAATGGTGCGATGAAAGAAGGATGTGGACGGCAGAATGGAATGGAATTGTCTTTACTGACGAGTCACGCTTCTGTCTGCAACACCACGATGGTCGGATTCGAGTCTGGAGACACCGTGGAGAGAGGATGCTGAACAGCTGCGTTATGCACCGCCACACTAGTCCTGCACCGGGTATTATGGTATGGGGCGGTATTGGATATCACTCTCGCACTCCTCTAGTACGCATTGCCGGTACTTTAAACAGCCAGCGCCACATCTCCGAGGTGTTGAAGCCAGTTGTCCTTCCTTACCTTCAGGGCTTGCCCACAGCCATATTTCAACAGGATAATGCGCGACCACACGTGGCGCGCATTGTCCAAGGGTTCTTCGTCAATCGTCAGATTGAATTGCTTCCCTGGCCAGCTCGCTCTCCGGATCTTTCGCCGATAGAAAACATGTGGTCCATGGTTGCTCAACGATTGACCCAGAATACATCCCCAGCTGCCACACCAGATCAACTTTGGCAACGTGTGGAAGCTGCTTGGTCTGCTGTACCCCAAGAACACATCCAAAGTCTCTTTGAATCAATGCCGAGGCGTGTGGCAGCGGTGATCTCCAACAATGGCGGCTACTCTGGCTACTGATTTTGGCAGGAACCACACTTCACAGAAGTCTATAAATTTAATCATTTGATACTTGGTCGACATGTTATCTACAAAATAAATTTTGTTGTGATATCTCTTGTCTTTCTTGGTGTTGCAATTTGGGTGGCCAGCAGTGTATCAAGGAAACTTTCCATCCTTCATTCTTTCCATTTCATGATTCAGCTCCATGATTCCGCCACTAAGAGAGAAGCGCATAAAGGTTTTGTTTTGCGTTGAAGGGCAGATCCGGATTTTGTTTTGGTGCTCGAAAATGGTAATTTTTAATGTGTTTTGTAGAAATAACGAAATTGTGGATGAAAAATGGTGACTGAGGAATGTTTCAACGGAAATTTGATTAACCTGAGGTCTTATCAAAAACAGTACTTTAAAGACTTGAAAAATGTCCTAAACTATCAAAAAATAACCAAAAAGGGCCATACAAATCTCAACAAATAGCCGAAAAACGCCCTAAAGTTTCAACAAATGACTAAAAAATGCCTTGAAATTTTAACAAATAACAAAAAAGCTCAACAAATAACCAAAAAATACCCTAAAGAATGACCAAAAAGTTCAATATATAGCTAATAAATGCCTTAAAACTCTCACCAAATGACCAAAAAATGCCCTGAAAATTAAAAAAATGACCAAAAGCACTAGGCACATAAAAGGACGTAAAAACTATGTATCTACACTCAGGAGGTTTCAAAGGGAAGTTCTGTAAGGAAGTAATTTTATTGTTATCCAGTGTTGATACACGGGATAACAATAAAATTATATGTAAACGAAATACAGACCCTGATTGTAAATATAATAAACATGCATATTTCGTGTGCATACAGAAATGGCAAATCCTAAGAAATGGCAATGGCAAAACTTTTATAACGATCTCCCATTTCAACTACCACTTTTCCTGTCGTCTTGAAGAGAAGTTTATTTTAAATACACTCAACACTATGCATACAAAATGAATTTGGATTTGCTTAAGAAAACATTTATAAGTGATGACGTCATTTCTATAGTTTTAGATAATTTAAGACACAAGATTGAGATTAGTTCTTTAAAAGTATAGAAAGTTAATTAACCGTTCTAAAATATAGTGAAATAACGGGTGACTATATTGAAAAATAATATTGTTTGATTCTATTACCTCTTTAAGTTACACTTAGGTTGAAAACTTATGGACTTTACTATGTGCTGTTTTATGTCGTATATGTTGCGAGTTTTCGATTGAAAAAATGAATAATTTTTTAAAATAAAATGCGTGAATAATTAATTCATTAGTTGAATTATCTTGTAGAAAGAAGGGTTTCATATAATACAGATTTGCTCACGAATATTCGTTGGTTAAAAACTGCACATCATTAATTTATAAAATATAAATGTGACAATTATTCTGAATATTAAAAAAAATGAAAATTTAAGGTTCAAGATAATTTTAATTTTAAATTTAATTCAAACACAATGTTAGAACTCAATTTTTACATAAACTGCCTTATGCATCCTTAAATTACTTTATTTCCTTATTTTACCTTACTTTTTATTTTAATTTTCTTACACATATCAGTCATTTGTCCTGCATTATTCAACAAGCCAAACGAAGTGTGGCGCAAGTTGTAGGTGGCGCAGGTTCGATTCCTCCTTGGGTGTTCTTTCTTCTGTGTCAGTAAAACTTTCCTTGTGTGTGTATGTCTATTTCTTGATGTCATCTGTCCTGTGTCGGGCACAGCATAGCCAAACGTGGCCCCTGCGTCATAAAATCTTTGTAGGGCTCCACAAAATATTAGTCATAAATTTTTTAATTAAATTATGCTTTTTGGAATGAAACGAATTCAATAGTTGGCAGTAGAGAATATTTTCAAAGTAAAATAATTGTTTAAATGTGTTACTTAATAGATAAGGGATACGATTATTTAATAATTTATGTATCTTTCCCCAATCCCATTCATAACGCGGCCTATTGGTGTGTGTGGGGACCCATTTGGGGGAATCGGCTTGGGGTCGACATTTCTATCATATATTGCTTACTGAATTCTGTTATAATGTCTCTCTCTAAGAAATCGAGGACCGCGATAACCTGGTTGATACAGTAGCAAGTTAGCAACCAGAGGGTTAGCGAGTTCAAAACTCGATCCAACCAAAGGCCGTCTTGAGCGTGGGGGCTGGTGCACTTTAAATCTGTCGTGGCCTCAAATGTCCTCACGTTGGCGTGGTGCGAAAGTTTGGAGAGTGGGGTGCCAGCTGAAGTGTTAGCCTCGCCATCTGACCGTAGTTCCCAAAATTACGAAGTGTTGTCCTGGGAAGCATCCCCGTTGCTACGTTAATTCAACTACCAATCAACCAACTGGGTATTTTAAATTAGATTTTCTCATAAATGTGGCACTTATCCCGAATACCTCAAAAAAGAAATTTAAGGACTAAGAAATTTACCGTACAATGTCAGAACTCGAAATTCAATTTTTACATAAACTGCATCCTTAAACTTATTTAATTTCTATATTTCGCAAGCCAGTTTAATTACCTAATACACAACCGGATGGCAATAAAATCGTCGTCATTATCTCTGCTTTTTTTCCAGAAAATCGTCAAGGATGATTTCGAAATGAAAGCCTGGCAGGTAATTGAATTTTCCAACGCGGAATAACTCAGAGGAATCACTCCACTAATTACAGGGAAGGAGACTTATGGCATTTAAATGCCGCGTAAACTAGTTTAATTTCAAAACCTCCAAAGAACCAGAAAGACCACTCCGCACACCTGGAGTTTATTTTCACTTTCTGCCTTATTAAGACGTAGATCAAGTTCTCATATGCATCTCTCGGGATCTCGGAAGAATTCTGATTTCAATTCAGATCTGGTCTAGAGGCTCGAGGTGTTTACTACATTCACATCCGGGTAACGCGACGGGAAAACAACAACAAAACCAGAGTCCAGTCGTGGTCTGGTTGCAGTGAGGTGAAAAAATGGCGGAGTGTTTTTTAAATGGAAAAAGAAGAGAGGCTTTTTCATGGAATCTTCTGTGTCATTAGCGTACTTGGCAGCCCGGATCTAGCCATCTGGGGTTGTGAAAGTTTTAAGCTTGCGGAGGCTAGGTCGCAGAGGAGGTTAAATTTTAAAGTTTTCGTCGACTGAGATTGCGCTTTTTTATGTCGGATGTCGGATTTTTTTTGTTTTTGTTCAGCGGGGCAGGATTTTATGAGAAAACTGTCTTCCACGGTAAGCGAGTTCTGGGAATTGCGCAGAGTTCTGTCGACAAAATAGACAGAACTTAAAATCTATATTCATAAGTTAATATCCAATTGGCTGGGAATTAGATTAACCTTCCTAGTAATAGTCTCGACGATGCATTAGCAAAACCATTAGCAGATATGGACGAAGTACCTCATCATTAGACTAGATCTTGATCTTGTCATCTTAAAAAATCGACTACATCTTGATGACGAGATGTCTCGTTTCTAGCAAGATTGGTCAGATATTGATGGACTTGATACCTCGTTGAAACCAGTTGAAGGGTTAAGCATCAAAAATATTTCTTCAGGTATATATTTTTAACTCTCCGCTAATCACACTGGTTCTTACTAATGGAGAGTTAAAAATATGCATCTGTGAAAAACCTTATTCTAATCGTACTAGTTCCAATTGGAGTTGCTTGTCTTGTTTGGACTTTCTGCTATAAAACCCAACAATCTATAAATTCATAAATCGCACTGGCCCAGACAGGTGCGAAGCGACTATATTTCAGTGTTTTTAATGTTACTCGATGAAAAGAATAACTTCGATTATTATAATTTATTTAATTTTTTTATTTTTCAGTATGTCCTAAAGTATGCTACCAATTTTTCAAATAAATAATGCGTATTTAATTAGGAAGAAATCGATGATTAAACGTTGTCTTAAAATATCCTACCTATTTTTTAAATGAATAACTAATGCGTCGGTAACTAGGAAAGAAAACATCGAGCCCATATCGCAGATGCAATATGATCTGTTATCTCTCATTTGTTAAAAAAGACAGGCGACTACTAGAGGGTTGAAAACTGTTATTTTATAGGTTAAAAAATGAAATTGCAAGCATTTTATAGTGCTATTTTGTTTCAGACAACTGCAACCTTTTAAAAAGTTAGCAATTGGAGGATTGTGAGTTCAAAACAAGATCCAAACAAAGACCGTCGTGTACATGGTGGCTGGTGCACGTTAAAACTGCCGTGTCCTCAAATACCTCACGTTGGCGTGGTGTGGAAGTTTGGAGATTGGGGTGACAGCTCAGGCGTTGATCTCGTCATCTGACCGTGGTTTGAATTTACGAGGTTTTGTCCTCCGATCAATTCCTTTGGGATTGATCACGGACCGTCAATAATACGGACAGACAATAACGGCCCGTTATGTTGCTCCAGTGCGACGCAAATTCAACTACATACATGATATATCCGAGGACGTTAATATCAATACAAGAAACTATAAAGGGCGAATTAGTTTTGTAATGTTTAAAAGGTTGCAAAATATTTTGTTAAAGCATGTCTCTATGGAGCTTAAAAATGATAAAGCCTAAAAATTTTGCAATTCAGGAGAATGTATAACTGAGTAGGTAGGTAGTTAATTAATGTCGCACTATAGCAACACAACTGGCTATTGGCGACGGTCAGGGATCAAACCCGAAGGAAAAGATCCTTGAACACCACCACGTAATTTTGAGTCACGATCAGATGATCAGGTCAACACCTGAGCTGGCACCCCACTCTCCAAACCTTCGCACCACGCCAACGTAAGGACATTTGAGACCACGATAGCATCAATCCCCCGTGTACACGACGGTTTTTGGTTGAACCGAGTTTCAAACTTGCAACCCTATTAGAACTTATTCCTAAAGATTCATAATTCTTAAATTAATGTCTCAAAAATTTAGTAATAAGTTAGGAATTCAGATCCCATATTCCAGTTTTGTCTAGCATAACTATTAAAAAAAGGAAAAAATTAAGTCCGCTTGCACAAATTTCAATGTATCTATTTTCGAAATAATGCTAGAATCCGATTTGGCGGCATTCTGTCTGCGGTCCAGGTGAGCCTCCTTTGTTATGCGTATCTGAACTGAGGTCCTGAAAAACTGGTCCAGAAAGCCATATCTAGACTGAGGGCTGGTAAACCTGTGCAGAGGGCCGTATCTACTTTGTGGGTCGGGCAAACGCATCCGGAGGGCCGAGTCCTATCCGTGGACCGGATTATAATAATTAGAGGACTGTATCGGGTTTGAGGGCTTGATTAAAATTATTGGAGGGCCATATCGGGTCCACTGGCCGAGTAAACCTATATGAGGTGCCGAGCCTGGTCTGCAGATCTTCTAAAAATATTCTAAGGGTCATATCTGGTCTGCAGACATTCTAAAAATATTCGGAGGGTCATATCTGGTCTGCAGACATGCTAAAAATATTCGGAGGGCAATATCTGATCTGCAGACATTCTAAAAGTATTCGGAGGGCCATATCTGGTCTGCAGACCTGTTAAAAATATTCGGATGGCAATATCTGATCTGCAGACATTCTAAAAGTATTCGGAGGGCCATATCTGGTCTGCAGACCTGCTAAAAATATTCGGATGGCAATATCTGATCTGCAGACATTCTAAAAATATTTGGAGGGCCATATCTGGTCTGCAGACCTGCTAAAAATATTCGGAGGGCCATATCTGGTCTGCAGACCTGCTAAAAATATTCGAAGGGTCATATCTGGTCTGCAGACATTCTAAAAATATTTGGAGGGCCATATCTGGTCTGCGAGCCTGAGATCAATTCACTACAACTCATCTATATCACGCGTACAGTCCTTTATCTTATGCATACGGTTTTTTGTGGACGCGCTGGTGAAGCCTCATTCCGTCAAGAACAACAGCTATTTTTCGAACAGCAAATAACAAAATAACCACCTAAACAAGAGTAATTAGAATGCGGTTATCGATTAAATTTCAATGGGTCAGTCGGAAGCCCAGAAAACACTTCCCTTGCGCCGTTATTGGACTACGCATTGATTCACACGCACAAATGAACCGACAATTCCCTGACAGCTGAAACATCCATCGCCGAATTGTGTCGCAATTAACCAACGGCTTCTGCCGCGATTAGTCCAAAATGCCGTCCAACAATACCCCATTTGTCGTTAAAAGTACGGAATTAGCGGAAAACTGCATGTAGAAAGAAAGGCTCATCTGAACGGTCTGAAAAACTGCCTGAATGTTTATCCGGTCCATTGAATGGAATGTCGTCTTTTTTGGAGTGGACATAGTTTCACTTTAATTCGCGTCGGTTTCCTTCCGGGGCTTTGAGAGGGGACGGTGGTCAAGCACGCATTTCCGGTCTTGCTTGAGCGCAGCTGTTTCCTCGATCCCTGGCGGATCCGAATGTCCAGTGGGTGGTTTCCGAGCGAAAACGATTTTAAGCGCTTCGTGGAGCGTAAGTTATTTCTTTCCGATCATTATGATGGCGACGGATTGGATTGGAATTAGACTTTGGGTTTTAGGGTGCAAGATCAGGAAACGGACAGCCTAGATGGCTGGGTTCGGTTTTATGGCACTCGGGTCATACTTGGCCAAGCAACGCCAAACTCACTTGACTATAACTTCCTAAACTATGTTTTGTCCACCCCTTTTTAGATATGCACGGGAATCAACCCCGAGGTACCCGAATGATCTGCCCTCTCTTCTGTTCTACCCTCGCCTACCCTTCTGCTGTTAGCTTTCTTTCTCCCCCTGTTTAATGTCTCATGTTTGGCGCAGCTTGGCCAAATATGGCCCCTGCGCCATAAAACCCAAACTCTAACCTAAACTTTTTTGACCCAACGCCCCCTTTTCAGGTAGGTAGGTAGTTGAATAAACGTCGCACTGAAGCAATAAACGGGCTATTGGCGACGGTCCCGGATCAATTCCAAAGGGAAAGATCGAGGACAACACCTCGTAATTCCGAACCACCATCAGATGACGAGGTCACACCTGAGCTCGAACCCCGCTCTCCAAACTCCCATACAACGCAAACGTGAGGACATTTAAAGCCAATACAGATTTAACACTCACCTGCATCCTCGTACTCGACGGTCTTTGGTTGGATCGAGTTTCAAACTCCCAACCCTCTGTTTACTAATCCACGACTGTACCAACTGGGCTACCGCGGCCCATTATATTTTTAAGCTGATTTGTTACAACAGAATTGTTTCGCAATTAGTACTTGCGTTTTGTGTATATGATTTATTCTTGGGTTAATGCTTGTGGTATTTGGGTTTGGGTGAGGTGTGGCAAGTGCATTCGAGTGGGGTAAGCGTTTCCACGGAATACAAAACGTGTCTGCTTAAAATAGGAACTGCCACCTGTTGGAAATGCTTGATGGAATCCTGTAGATTAGCTTCACTGCCAGAGCGCTTCGAATTTCGGCAGGGAAGTTGCACAGACCGAAGAACAGCACGAATGAAAGGATATGCTCTTGTCCCTCTCACAATACATTACATTGCAAACAAGAATAAGTTCGGCGTACACTTATCCCATCATGTGGGGCAAATGTGACCCATTAAAGAGTATTTAAAAAATATTATATCAATGGGGTAAAAAAGTTTAAACAAATAACAGTGCAAACATATTAGTAAAAGATCTAGGAGTGGCGGTAAAAAATACCTGCTCAGAGTAGTGATTGGTTGAATATGAATAGTGAAGATTTGGGTTCACACTTGCCCCATCTTACCCTACTTTAAGGGTCGTCATGGCTCAGTGGGTATGTCCACTGAGCTAGCAATCTTCGAGTTGTAGGCTGCGGAGGTTCAATTCCTGTCAGGTGCATTCCTTCCTGATTGTATTTCTCTCTCTTCCTGTGTCAGTAAAAACTTTCTTTGTGTGTGTGTCTATTACTTGATATTGTATGTCTTGAACGGGTGGCTAAGTCGGACTGTTACAAAGATAGCTCCCAGATCTTAGGATCAATAGCAAACGCGTTCTACTCATTCAAAAAATGGGATAAGAAAGAAGAACCCTACATTAAATAATCAAAAACGATTAATTTTGCAATCTGGTATTTTATTTATGTAATTCAGGTATTTTATTAATGGAGTTCAGGTATCTTATTCAGGTATCTCATTCAGGTTATTCAGGTATCTTATTCAGGTATCTCATTCAGGTTATTCAGGTATCTTATTCAGGTATCTCATTCAGGTATCTTATTCAGGTATCTCATTCAGGTATCTTATTTAGGTAATTCTGGTACTTTGCTTAGATAATTCTTGTATTTTGTTTAGGTAATTTAGGAATCTCATTTAGGTAATTCTGGTATTATTTTGTTTAGATAGTTCAGGTATCTTGCTTGAGTAATTCTGGTATTTTGTTTAGGTAATTCTTGTATTTTGTTTAGGTAATTCTTGTATTTTGTTTAGGTAAACTTGGGTTTTATTTAGGTGTCTGGTATTTATTCGGTAATTGATATTCATAAATAGCACACGATATATATCCCTTAAGTCCATTGATGTAAAATAATCGAATGGACAGAGATCATAGGTGACCAAACATCGGATCCAACAAGCCATAAACGCCTATTTCCCACTTGTTACACACGATGGCCTTCGTGAGAATCTTACCAGGTGTAGGGGAGGGAGTTTCCTGGCCTGTTGACCTGGGTGCACCTTGACCCCCAACCCGCAGCCCCTTGTGGGGGGCAGGGCAGCGGATGCCCTTTGTGGTCCGACAGATGGGTCCTTCGGTTACTACAAAGTCCTTGTCCGCTTCCATGGAGACTGAACAAACAGCGTGTCCGCTCAAAGGGAAGATGGGATGCGATCGTAAACATGTTTGCGCCGCGTGTTAGCCTCTGGTAGTCCGCCTGCATCTTTGTGAGAAATGCAGCGGCGTTTTTCTTTTAACCCACCTAGTGGTTTCGACGATATATCTCGTCCATCAAGATCCGACCCATTTTGCTAATGACGAGATATCTCGTCATCAAGATGCGATTCAAAATTACGAGTTATTGTCCTCGGGTCTTTCATTTCGGGATTGATCCCTGACAGTCGTCAGTCGTCCGTTGTGTTGCTCCAGTGCGACGTTAATTCAATTACCTACTTCGTCATCAAGATATTGCCGATTTTTGATAATAACGAGATCAAGATCTGGTCAGATTTTTTTTGATGACGAGATATCCCGTTCATCAAAATCTGGTCAGTTTTGCTAACGACAAAATGCGACGTCGAGTCAATAACCAGGATACGTAAATGTCGCGATGTCTTTTAGGAGCGTACCCACTGGTGAACTGTAACATGCAATAAAACAAAGTTCACAGGTATGAGCAAAGCTCACGAACAAGGCTCACGAACAATCTTATAACGCTTGAAACTATCCGACGAGTCGTCGGCCACACATTGGTTCAGCATCAGTCTTGTGACACTAAATTGCCTGGATTAATGACATGTTTTCTGTACAGAAATGGAGTAAGCATGTGCATATTGTATGCGTTGTTGCATGCTTCTCCAATATGTTGTCGGGCAAAAAATACCTATCGGGAGGGTCGAATACAAGAGGATACCATCAAGCACAATAGGTGGTTTTTTCGTCGGAAAAAGGTAGCAACTATATATATCTCATACATGTCGTCGCAACCGAAATGTACTAATACTTATCTTTATCACATATTTTATGTTGCGTGCTATGAACTCACGTAGTCGTCACAAAACACCACCACTAAAGACATCGCAAATATATTGTTTATATTTTTATCTTAAGTACCACTGAAGACATCGCAAATATATTGTTTATATTTTTATCTTAAGTACCACTAAAGACATCGCAAATATATTGTTTATATTTTTATCTTAAGTACCACTAAAGACATCGCAAATATATTGTTTATATTTTATCTTAAGTAAAGACTATTAAGATTGCAGCGCTTACCACAGCTTCTATGTTCCTCACTAATTGAGCTCCACTGTTCACTAATTGAGCTCCACTGTTCACTAATTGAGCTCCACTGTTCACTAATTGAGCTCCGCTGTTCACTAATTGAACTCCGCTGTTCACTAATTGAGCTCCGCTGTTCACTAATTGAACTCCACTGTTCACTAATTAGCTGTTGCAATGCATTTTTTTCATTTGGGGGCATACCTTCCACTTCTGAAGATAGTTACATTGCATGTTGTAGTTCGCTTTGAAATCGTGGCTTCTCTTTACCTATATATTTTTATACGAAGATCTCTAAACATACTGAATGGATGGAGACATACATTATTTTACATTCAAAGTGTTAATAATTCAAAGCTCACTAACACTGAATTCGGTAGATTCGTCATAGAAGCTTGGTAGGTAGGTATTTAATTAACGTCACACTGGAACAACATAACGGGCTATTGCGACGGTCCGGGATCAAACCGAAAGAGAAAGATCCGACAGTAGAAGCTTGGAGAGTAGTGTTGACCTCGTCGTCTGAGTGTGATTCAAAATGAAGAGGTGTTGTCCTCGTATCTTTTTCTTTGGGTTTGATCCCAGACCGTCGCCAACAGCCCGTTGTGTTGCTCCAGTGTGACGTTAATTTAACTACCTTCCGGGTAATAACTTTAATATGGTGTGGCAGCTTAGAGAGTGAGGTGCTAGCTCAGGTGTTGACCTCGACATCTGACCGCGGCTCTAAATGACGAGGTGTTGTCCTCGGAATTTTTCCCTTCAGGATTGATCCCGGACCGTCGCCAATAGTCCATTGTGCCACTCCAGTGCGACGTGAATTCAACTATTTACCCAATAAAAAAGTTAGACAGTTTAAGAAATTGACTATTTTGTTGGGAAATATTCGAATGTAAAGCATTCGAGCATTGTAAAATTGTTTTATGTTTTTGGCATGTGTGGCAGATAGTTCTGAGATAAAATGCACTAGTCAAATCGTAAAAATCTGCTCGCAAATCTAAATCCAATCCTTTATACGTATCACTATTCAAATTACATTTCCTGTAATTTGTTATTTCAATATAATCTATGACGGTATACATGTTTTCATATCTAAATCTATTCCTTGATACCTAATAACTATTCAAAATGTCTTAATTGATTTCCCTTTTCATAATTATCTAGATCGGCATACATGTTTTCAAATCTAACTCTATATTTTAATTCCTAATCACTATTCAAATAATTTCTTTAATGTAAATGTTTTAACAAAGAAGCAAAATTATGCAAACCAAATTATTACTATTACTAAGTACTTTTAATAGTTTCTTATGAAAACATTCAATACTTTTTGAATGACGAATGGTAGAAAAACTAATGCATAACAAATATCACATTTTCAAAATAATAATTCCACTTTAAAAGTGGAAAGCCCTAACCTTCATAGTTACATTTATTCTCAACAGATGGCAGCAGTATGTCTATTAACTGTAATGGATAGAATTCTAGGTTCGTCGTGTTGTCACATTAATAGCAGCACCTCAATTCATTGTTAAACCTTTTTAGTAGCGATTGATTGAATATTAATCATCTGACGAGTAAATTGGGAATACTAATTTTGTACATTTTTGAAGATACTAAAAGGAGTTAACATTAACTTACATTTTAAGGAAATTATAAATCTTTTGTTTCTATCTTTATTTGATTTTAATCAGACTAATTCTAAGAGACTAATTCCACTTAGAGTAAGAACTTTGACAAAAATTTTGTACTAGATTTTATTCGAATGGAAAATTATGCTTTAAGGTTATTTCTAAATTGTTTGATTTTGCTTAAATTTATATGAATTATTTAACGAAAAATGATCAACTGAATAAAAATATCAAGTAATAGTTTATTATTTTTATTTGCTATTCTGGTTTATGTGTTCAGTATTTCCGGTATATTTTCTTTTCTGGAATTGTAGCTTCTCACATGCGCATTTATCATGCCAAATTTTTTAAAATTTATAGTTTGAATATTTATACTTCGTTCTTTTCCTGACTATATTTTTTACGTATTTCAGATACCCAGATTATAATTTTGTGTTTGATTTTATTTTTAATTTAAATATTATTTATTTACGTTTTATTTCTTTCGTTTTTATTTTTAGGTCCATGTTAATGCTGATCATATGAACGGTGTGCACATTGAATTAATTAATTCAAAAGAATTGGTGAAATGATTTTTGAAGTATGTGAAACATAAACAACATATCAGACAATAATTTCCTTTTCTTTTGTAACATGCTTCTTACCAAAAAGGGATTATATATATTTGCACCTTCTCACATCTATATTATCATTTTTATGTTAATACACTTTTCCAATATCTTATACTGTTTATATTTTTGTGTTTGTCAGATGGTACAAAAATGTGCTATCAATCGTATATTTACGTCATTTATGGTTTTGCTTTTGATTGTTCAAGAATCTATATTATCAATGAATTAACTACTGATACTTATTATTCATCAAATGTGTTTAATTAGTGAATTAACATAATTAACGTTTAAGTTCATGATTATTCAGGAACTTCAATTTTAGTTCAATTTGTTATTTATACGTATGGAAAAAAATTATAGCATACGTAATTAGCATACGCAATATAGCATACGTAATTCTAGCGATACTTTCATAAACAATCATTGATCCATTATACATTAACTGAGATAGGATTAATGCGTCTAATTTATGTAGTTATTTAATTCCAGTAATCGTAAAACTCCATATGTACACTATTTATAGACATTATTCATTATTTATAATTCATATTATTAAATAAAAAACACGCAATGTATAGCATACAAAACTCTAGCTATACTTGCAAAAATAGTCATTAGTTCAACTCAAGAAATGTATATAATTTGTCAAGTTATTAAATACCAGTAAGTTTAAAAACATATCTTACAACATTTATAGAAACGTCACTAGTAAGTGATAATCTGCATTATTAAACTAGTAATTTTGTATAAAGAATCATTATTCAACTCAAAAAATTCATATAATTTTTTATTATTTATTCATTTAATTTATTATTTATTATTTTTATCATTATATAAGTAAATGTAAAGCCACATTTTTAGACTGTTGAAACGTTGATAGTTATTGATAATCCACGTTATTAAACCCCAACATTTAGCGTATATAATTCTAGCAATACTTGCATATCTAATCATTGCTCCATAATGCGTCTACTGAGACTCTATAAATGTTTTCAATTTATTCAATCATTTAATCCCATTAAAAGTAAATCTACTTTATTAAACTGAAACGGAAAAGAAATATTTAAATACATATTTATAGAGATCCTTTCATGAACAATCATAAGATATTAACAGACACGATAAATTATACACTTTAACGCAACTATTTAATCCCAGTAAAGGAAAATCTGAGTTATTAAACTCAAAACGAAACACAATACTTAAATACATAATTCTAGCGATACTTGTACGAACAAGAATTGATCCGGTAAATATCAACATACTCAAATAAATTCATACAGTGAAATGCAATTATTTAATCCCCGTAAGTATAAAATCAGCCACCCTCTCCATCAAATAGCGCAAGCTCCTCCAACAAGTTCTCAACTGTTGCCCATCCCGCTGTAAACAAAAATACACCGGCGTGTGTAGATTTAGAACAAGCAGATCGATAATAATCTACGTTATCAAACTCCAAACGAAACACCATAATAATTATAGCTATAGTTACATTCACAGTCATTGTATAATTCTATAACTGACTCAATAAATCCATGGGCTTTACTTCAATTATTCAATCCCAGTAAATGAAAATCTACGTTATAAAACTCGGAATTAAAAACAACATAATTCTGGCGATACTTGCATAAACAAACATCAATCCGTAACATATTAATAAATGCATACACTTTAATGCAATTATTTAATCCAAGCAGCTACCTTCTACATTAGATAGCGAAAGCTTCCAACTTTAACTGTTGCCATCCTGCCGTAGACAAAAATCCACCGCCTTATGCTGATTGAGAACAAGTAGATTATAATCTACGTTGTTAAACTCAAAACGAAACCCAATAATTCTTGCGATAACAAGCATTCATAGTCTCATTACATAATTCTATAACTGACTCAATTTATCCATGTGTTTTACTGCAATTATTTAATCCCAGGAAATGAAAATCTACTTTATTAAATGCAAAGCGAAAACTAAAATTAAATACATAATTCTAGCAATACTTGCATTGATTCATAATATATTAATAAATGCATATACATTAATACAATTATTTAATCCAATCAGCTACCCTCTACATTAGATAGCTTCCCCAACGGCTGCTCAACTGTTGCCATCCCGCAGTAAACAAAAATCCACCATCGTGTATCAATTTAGAACTAGTTGACCGATTATAATCTACGTTAATAAACTCCAAACGAAACAGAATAATAATTCTAGCGATACAGTTATTGTTTAATTCTATAATTGACTCAATAAATCTTTACTGTTATTATTTAATCCCACTAAATGAAAATCTACTTTATTAAACTCAAAACGAAAAATAATATTGAATAAATAATTCTAGCGATACTTGTACAAGCAACCATTGATCCATAATATGTTAATAAATGCATATACTTTAATACAATTATTTAATCCAACCAGCTACCCTCTACATTGGATAGCGCCAGCTTCCCCAACGGATACTCAACTGTTGCCATCCCGCCGTAAACAAAAATCCACCTCCGCGTGTCGATTTAGAACAAGTAGCGGCTTAATTGAATCAGCCCCCACTTGCATAACTTCCGAGTAAGACGTCGTCCGTTGACAACGCAGCATCATTTATAAGGATTAAGTCGGCAGAACTGGGGTCATTTATTACGCACAAGTAGGAATTAGGTTAGAGCAAAGGCTTACGCCGCATTGCAATACATCATCGCTTTGCATGTAGGCCTCGCCATCTGCAGGGTGACGAGTTTCTGGGAGACTTAAGGGTGTTTCTTGAGGTGTTAGGTGCGGCTTGCTGGAGGTATGGGTGCGAGGATTTGACAAAGGATCAGGGGTATGATGTATGGCGCTTGAAGGCAGTGCGTTTGTTTTTTGGGTTTCCAGACATTGATTTTTCTCAGGCTGTGCAGTTTTTGTTTTAGAATGAAAGCAGCTGGGTTCTAATAATCATCGGATGAAATGACTCGTGGAACAGTTTTCATTTCATAGAAACCTTTATAGATATATGTCATATTGTCAAATCGTGGTATCTTCTATGAACTTATCCACCAGTACAATTAAATTTTGTTTGTGATTTAGTTTCTTATCAGAAGGTCTCATAATTAAGTCACGGCAGGGTCACCAATAGAAAGACACTTTAACTTCAATCTACTAAAAGGTATTCCATGGTTGAGATCCACTACACTGCATTGGAAGCGTGGGTAATGTCCCCAACCTGATATAAGATTATAAGACAACCATTAAAAGGTATATTAATCCTTCATCCAGACTGTTGAGACTGAGATCTTAGTACAATTTATTGCCAACTAATAAACCAATAAAAGTCGACTAAATTGGGGTCATCGATTAAGTACTTGCAGGAAATAGGCTAGATCATAACAATAATCGCTTTGAATGTAGGCCTCCCCTGATATACGGTGACGAGTTTGTCGTAGACTTTAAGGTGTTTCTTGAGGTGTTAGGTGTGGCTTGTAGGAAATACTGTGCGAGGATTCAACAAAGGATCAGGGATATAATGTATGACGTTTAAAGAGAGTGTGTTTGTTTTTTGGGCTTTCGAAGATAAGTTTTTCTCAGGCTGCGCTTTCTTTTCCTTTAAAAATCGGATCTTTTCCTTCGGGATGGATACAGGAAGGTCGTCAATAGTCCGTTATGTTGCTCCAGTGCGAAGTTAATTAACTACTTATCTACCCATCTTTTGCTTTAAGGAGAAAAGCAGACGAAATATGATAATAATAGCGTATGTGAAACTTTAAATTAATTTAATAAGCTTTAAGTTGAACTGTTTTCATTTCATAGAGGGATGCCCAGTTAGAAGTGTCGATAATTAGCAACAAGAGGGTTCCGAATTCGAAACTCGATCGAACCAAAGACCGCTATGTATGTGGGGCTGATGATCTTTAAATCTGTAGTGGCCTCCGATTCCTCACGTTGGCATGGCGTGGTAGTTTGGAGATTGGAGTGCCTGATGTGTTGACCCTGGTTCAAAATGACGAGATGTTGTCCTGGGATCTTTCTCTTCGGGATTGATCCCGAACCGTTGCTCTAGTGCGACGTAAATTCAAAAACTACGTACCAGCTACACTTTTAGAAACTTTTATAGATCTGTGTTGGTCAGCTTATCGTTTCTTCTATGGTGAAATGATCGAACACTGCAATTATTAACTTCCGTTTATTATTGCCTTTCTCTCCGCTGTAGATGTTTCTTCAATGAGTTCTCACATCCGGGTCATTGCGTCGAAAAAGTAGATACTATTTCAGTCTACCAAAAAATACTGTTTAGCTGCATTCTTTTATTGCGCCTGTACACGACTTTTCTACTCATGTGCTTTCCCAAACCTCGACTTTAGCTAACTTCAGTACTCATTTTAGTAACATTTTGCTCATCGATGTAGAGAAAAACGAAGCCACCTTGTGAAGGTCAAGATAAAATTTGCCTTACTGTGGAACCCAAGTCACTGTGGTATATATGGCAATGAACAAGTTGATTAAGGCTGGAGCTCAGTTCCCCAAACTAAATCTTTTTGCCCCTACGTAATATCAATAATCAAGAGGTTTATATGCTCGTCTAAAATGACTAAATTTTCAATCTACAAAGAGGTCTACAGGAAAGAACCGGAATGTTTTGTTGAGAAATAAAGCAAGCATCATAGATTCCTTTCCCAAAACTGTTGGTTGGTTGATTTGGGGGTTTAATGGCTTAAGGGCCATAGTTGACCCTACTGCTCCAGACATAAAGGCATACAATATCAAGTATTATAAACGCACACACAATGAAAGTTTTACTGACACAGAAGAGAGAAATACACCTGACAGGAATCGAACCTGCGCTGCCTATAACTCGAAGGTTGCTAACACAGTGGGCATACCACTGAGCCCCCAGAGCTGTTGGAGTCGATTGCTTTGGAACATGATTACGCTGACGTATTGAATTAAAAAACAGCTTGTAAAAAAATCTTGTTTAATGATAGTTTTAGAGAGACGTTTGCATTTTCGTAATCAAGACGATGTTCTACAGATTTAATTTAGTCGTTATCTACTGCTTAGGGCTCCACCTTTGTAGAATCGGCTTTCACCTCACTTGCCTCCATTTATTCTAAATGTTTTTTGACTTTATTGACTCTTGAAGGAGAAGCTGGTTGATACCTATGGGCAGTTGCTTCACGAATTAAAATATGGGGAGCATGGAAAGTCCTCTACAAGTCTATGTTCGGGGTACCGTCGGTGAAACGGTCAAGGCCGCTGACCAACCTGGAGAATTGGACTATGTCACATTACCTTCACTTACATCGTATTGGAGTAGAGAGATCATCTATCTGTCCCCCATTTGCGATTTGTGCCATATGACTGGAGAACACCTCAAGAACTGTCCTAGAATCCCTGACAATACAATTGTTAATACTGTAGACTGTGTTATTTAGACCTCCTGGTGATTTATCATATGCCCTATAGTGGCCATACTCTTGTGCTAACACTTGTTCCACTGTATCATCTGGAGATCAGGTCAGACATGGAGCAGATATTTCCCTTGTAATAATAGGACAGTTTGTCTCGAGAAGATATCTCGTCCTTAGCAAAATTACCAGATCTTGGACGAGATATCTCTTCGAAACATTTCTGGGGTTAAACATTTTTTTAACACATCAGACCTTTATTGGACTGCTAGTCGATTGATGGCCGAGAGGCCAGAGACGGGAAGGCCACGGTAGCCCTGTTGGAAGAGTAACTGATTAGTAATCGGAATTCGAAACTCGGTCCAACCAAAGACACGGGGGCTGGTGTATATCGCGGCCTCGGGAAGGATTAAAAAATTGCTGACATAAATAACATTTCTTAGTGACATACTCCCTCCTGTCTGAATCCGTCAATGATCGCAATACTAACCGATTTGATTTCCCTCATTTTTCCATAACCCATGCATCCCAACCACCTGCACTCAGTCCCACCACCCCATCTTCGAAGACATCCCCACCCCGAGGAGCGATGATAGGCCCATACATAAACATGGCCGCCCTTAAAAATTAGCCCCTCTCTGTTGGTTTTGAGGCGGCGAATAATTACTTTCCTCTCGGCGGCGCTTTCGCAAACACTCGTCAGAAAGAAGGCGCACGCGAAAGAAGGAATTTTCGGGGAGGCACGAGGAAATTTAATTTAAAACTTCCCCTTGCCTCCGGATGACGCTTTTTCCCGGGTGGACGCAAAAGTGGCGTAAGTGACGTCGAGGAATGTTGGTCTTTGAGATACCTGGAATTTGCTTCGGGTTTACTCTCTTGGTGGTTTATCTTCCCGTCGAAAACCGCCTACTCAGATTGGTGGAAAACCTCTTCAAAACCGCCACCAGTTCTGTGCAAGAGACAATTCGTTTTTCTTTCTTGGATTTTATTCCCTATTTGAGTAATAGGGCAGTTTTGTTTCGACGAGGTGCCTCAACATTAGCATAATTGATCAGATCTACTCGGACGAGATATTTCGTCGAAAAACTTGGAGGGTCAAACCCATTGAGTGTCTTTCGAGTAGCGTGCTTTTGCTTTTGCCCCGCAACACACATCAGGGCTAAATAGATACATCTATTCGTTTAAAGTATCCTTAAAAGGTAGATGGGTAGTTTAATTAATGGATCAACACAACGGTCTATAGAAGACGGTCCGGAATCGATCCCGAAAGGAAAGATAAGAGGACAACGCCTCGTAATTTCGAACCACTGTCAAATGACGACTACAACACCTGAGCTAGCACCCCTTCTCCAAACTTCCACATCCTGCCAGGGTGAGGATATTTGAGGCTAAATTCAATCTCTTAACCCTCCTGGTGGTGGTCTCAACGAGGTATCCCGTCTTTAGCAAAACTGATTAGATTTTAATGGACGAGATATCTCGTCATTGGAAAAAAGCTGACCAGATCTTGATTTCGTCGTCTCATAAAAAAATCTGCAACACCTTGACGACGAGGTATCTCGTCATTAGCAAATTTGGACAGAACTTGATGGATGAAATAGCTCGTCGAAACCTCTTACACTGTTAATACGAAACGGAGTTGCCTTAAAATGTAGTTTTTCGTTGTTACGACAACGTTTGACGCTTAATCTAATTGTCGTTGACCAAGCAACTATCATATATCAATTCGGAATTCATTCTTCGGAATTTTTAGTGACGAAGAGCAGAAATCGTATTCGAAAAACAAGTCAATGCTGTCACGTTCAGGATATGCGTTCAAACATGTATCTCAGCAGGAACACTACCCCGCCACCTATATTTAGCTTAACAGAAATTTCCTCTGATATTTGATACCACTTTTTAAATTTTAAAATAAATCTGAAATGTATCCAAAAAGAACGCTACCATAGGAATTTTAAAGCACGATATGAGTTAAAACTTTATATAACGTTTCTTCGAGCCTTATCTCCATGCTGCTGCTGCCTCGAGCAAACTGTTGCCAATCTGTCAAGTTACTTCCAGTTCCTTGCCTAAGATTTTATATTTGGATAGAGATTTTTAAGATTCTTCGCATCGTAGCCTGAAAATTGTCGTTGTGTCATAAAATTCAAAACATTTATCCCCTTTTCCAAAATCTGAAAAATAAACTTTTTTTTTCCAATTAGAGGGATTCTCCGTGTGAACAAAGAGACCAGACGAAAAGCGTAAATTTTACTTCTGCTGTTCAAATGCTCTCACATAATACAAAACTAGGTTTTCTTACAATGTAGTTTATAGCCCTTTTGGATACGTTTGGTAGGTGGGTAGGTATTTAATTAACGTCCCACTGGAGCAACACAACAGGGCTATTGGCGACTTTCCGGGATCAATCCCGAAGAGATTCCCAAGGGCAACGCCTTGTAATTTTGAACCACGGTCAGATGACAACAACATCTGAGCTGGAACCCCACTTTCCGAATTTCAACACCACACCAACGTGAGGACATTTGAGGCCGCGGCAGATTTAATGTGAACCATCCTTTTGACACCATCAGCCTTACCATCTTGAACCGTCTTAAGACGGTTCAGGACGGTAGGTTAAACATAGACAATGCATTCCCACAATTGGCGTCTCTAACGGGGGTTCTCAATGTCGGAAGCCATAGCAGCGATTACGAATTAAAAATATGCCGTATGAAATTGAAAACCGTTTCCAATGGATATCATCCCACATTGATATCAGAGAAAACGACATTACCGACAAAACTGGTCAAGGAGGGTTCTTCAGATGCTGTTGGGGTGCCCGATTCTCTTACTTCGCATGAGTTCTCCCAAACAAGAATTTCAAATAATGCAGCTTTGCGAATTCCTCCCTGTCATGAGTGGTACCCGGGAAAAATTTGGGTCTATCCTAGTAATACAAAGGGAAAAGAGGGACTCAAACGGCTTAATCTAGATTGCGGAGGTGGTCAACTTAGGAGCATGAAATTCCCGAATGGTCCTTTTCCTGTTCATCCTAAGTGAAAAAGGGACAGGCCTTTAGTGATAGCATTCTTTCGTGCATTGGAATGGACCCTTCAGACTTATTCCAGGGTCTTGAGGACATTATAAATTCTTTGAGGACAAAGGGCTTATTGAACTAGGTTAGCAGATCACTAGATCAGGAGGAATAAGAAACAACAAACTAGTAGGCGAAACAAATAATCAAATAATCATAATACATGATTTTGAGAAGGGCAGTCCTTTTCCCTGGTTAGCTTGACCAGCTATGTACGCATGGACTTTCCCCAAGGTCATGTACGGGAGTCTCGTGGCTCAGTGGGTATGCCCACTGCGCTAGCAATCTTCGAGTTGTAGGCGGCGCAGGTTCGATTCCTTTCAGGTGCATTCCTCCCTGGGTGTATTTCTCTCTTCTGTGTCAGTAAAAACTTTCATTGTGTGTATGCTTATTACTTGATATTGTATGTCTTGTGTCTGGCGCAGCATGGCCAAATATAACCCTTGAGATTTAAACCCCAACCATTAGCGAAGGTCATGTACTTATTCACCGCAGCCTCACTCCCGTCAAAACCATATAAATTTATTAACCCTCTAAATGGTTTCGACGAGATATCTCGTCCATCAAGATCTGACCAATTGTGTTAATGACGAGATATTTTATCATTCATGATATTACCGATTTTTTTATGATGGCGGGATCGTTTCAGTTTAGGGTGATGACGAGAAAAAGGGATAAAGATAAAGCTCTTCTAATGAAGAGCTATATCTGGCCAGTTTTGCTAATGAAGTACTACCTCGTCGAGCTAGCCATCGGGAGAGTTAAAGAAGTTTCGCCATTTCAAGAAGTGGTGGTCCTGGCTCTCCTGATGTGAGTGTTTGAAATAACTTATTTATGTATTATCTGTTTAACAGAACTACTCCACTTACAAAGACTAAGAACTGTTGGTCGCTATAGAAACACAGATCTCACACATTTTGAGGGTGGTTGAGTTGAATGAAATTTGGCGATGGGTAGTTTGGCGACGTTTTGAATGTAGCCACTTAACCTCTTATCTCACAAATGCTGCTCAGCTAACTGTCGCTAAGGGCGTAAGCATATTTGTAACCAAATCATGTTTACCCTCATAAGAATTCACACGCATAATAGGATCTTTCCAATGGACTCTATTCGAAGTAAATGGACAATGGAATCTTTTCAAGTGATTCTATTTTAAAGAAATGAACAACAGAATCTTTCAAAAAGGTTCTATTCTAAGCAAATTAGCAATAGAATATTTCTAAAGGATTATATTCTAAGCAAAAGAGAGCAACAGAATTCTCCCAAGGGATTCTATTCTAAGCAAAGTAGCAATAAAATCTTTCCGAGGGATTCTATTCTAATCAAAAGAGTAATAGAATCTTTACAAAGGATTCTAAGGAAGGGACTAATAGAATCTTTCTAAAGGTTGAAAGAATCCATGAATTCACTAGAAAGATGGGGTTATTGAGTAGTAAATATGTTGTGAGGTAAAAACAACACAACACTACTCGCAAATCTCTCGACTCTCAGAGGATTAAAATTCATAAACCAAAAACATTGGACTTTTGAGGTTTGGATAGTAAAAAGACGATATGATGTATAATCTGCTCTTTTTTCTGTTATAAGTAAATTTTACTTGATATTCTCTATATTGTTCTTTTTCTTGTTCCCCAAGAAGTGTAATCTATCGAGGGTTTACTGAACTTGAAAATAAGGTTGTTTAATTTATTTTGTAATCAGTATTGCGGGCCGAAGAATAGTTGATAGTGGACTGTGGATCTGGGAACTCTTTTTAGATAAATGAATGGTACGAAAGATTAATAGAGGGATCAAATTTTGTCGATGTTCCCTAATATTCGCGAAAATGAAGTATGGATAGGAGTTAGGATTTACTTGTCTGAATGGGAGGATGGCCAGAGTCAGACAGAACCACCAACACAACCCATACCATCTTCCCTAAAGACTGATGATTTTCTTGTAACACGCTGTAGAATTTTGTGTTCCTTTTGGAATTGTATCATTACAGAAACTTGACCACAGCATTAGGCAGGTGGTTAGAACCAGCGTGTTGTCACCAATAACCATAAATGGTAAATAGGCCATGAAATATGACCAATCTGATTTTACCCCAGCTGCGAATTAAAGTAATAAATTCGTAGCTAATCCGTAGGCTGATTGTTCGAGTGCTGGAAATAAATCGGTTCCCCATCCACGGTATAAGGTATAACAATGGACGACGGGGAATTTATCACCCCAGTTTGCCTAACCTAACCCCGACTCCAGATTAACATACCAAATTCGCCATCCACCGATTCCGATTAGTGTTTGCCCGATTAATCAGTATAGATTAATTTTTTATTATATTCATTCGAACTGGGTTAGTCGTTAAAATGCAGTAAAGTTCTAAAACCTCTTAGTCCTCTGAATCTAGCCTCATCTCAGTTTACCTATCCTAACCCATTACTCCAGATTAACATACCCAATTCAGTACCCACCGATTCCGATTAGTGTTATCCGGTTAATTAGGCTCGAGGAGTTTTTATTCCTTGCATTCAAACTGGGTTAGTCGCTTCCGAATCACAGGAGGGTTATAAAATGCAATTAACACTCTGAGCTTCATGAGATTCTGGGTAGTGTAGTATTGTTTTCTCCAACAAACATAATGATTGAATAAGTGCATCTGTGTATATTGGTTGAAAGAATCCAATAAAATATTCTATTGGTCAAAACTGGTTAAGAATCATGCAGAGAAAACTGAAGGTTACAGAAAGAATATATGCTTGTAATCCCAGGAGGGTTAAAATTCATACTTCATTTTTTGATTAAATTATTAGATATTTTCTAAATTAATTGCAAATTTGAACAATTGCAATAATTTTTACTATAAATTAAGTTACTAATAAGTTATATTACATGTAAACATATAAACTGTGGTAGTTATAATGAATTTAAGTGTTTTGTGTTTACTTTGGATACATCAAATGGGAACATTTGGAAAATATGCTTTTATTCATTGGAAAAAAGCTTTTTTGACAGTTTTCAGTTATGCTAACCCTCAAAAATATACGATGTCGAGTTTTACACATATTTCTCATTGTCAGTCCGCCTTTGCATATTACAAATCTTTAAATGATAAATCTTACCACATTGGGGCCGCGGTAGCGCAGTTGGTAGAGCAGAGGAATAGCAACGGGTAAGTGTGAGATGGAAATTCTATCGAACCAAAAGACCGTCGTGCACGTGGGGGCTAACGATCGTTAAATCTGTCATGGCCTCAAATGTCTTCACGTTGGTGTGGTGTGGAAGTTTAAAGAGTGGGGCGCCAGCTCAGATGGTGAAATTCGTCTGACCGTGGTTCAAAATTATCAGGTGTTGTACTCGGATCTTTCCTTTCTTGAGTAATCCCGGACCGTCACCAATAGCTAGTCGTGTTGCTCCAGAAAATTCAACTACCAACAAATCTGACAACAATACCACTAGGTTTCAAGTGGGATCGCTCGCTGTGCAAGGAATTTGCGGTGGTGGCGTAGGCTCAATTCCAGTAACTTACAATGGGGAGGTTATAGGTGAATTTATGATTTTATGTCAGCAAGTTTCCTTTGTATATGTGTATTACTTGACGGCTATTTACAAGCGTATTCTTGAGATCAAGCCTATAAATCGGAATATATGTGTACTCAAGCAATCAAAATCAACCCAAAATGCTTCAATCTCATTTACTGTATATCATTAAGGTTTCTTTGGTTTTGTTTGTTTTGTGAAAAATATTTATTTTTCCTCTCTCTCACACACATATATAACCCAGAGTAAGTTATTGGTTTGCTCACATGCTTACTTAAAGCCCATATAGAAAACAATAATCTTTTAAGCAGAAATTTGCTGTTTTTATTCTCAGATCATGAATTAAAGTGTAATTTCTATTGTTGTTTAAAGAAAGATTAGCGACGGATGTTATTTTTCACAGAGCATTCACGTGACTGGTAGTCGACACGTTGGTCACACTTTTTGAAGCTTCTCTCAATAACAATGCTCAGCTTATATATGTTTCACGTCTTTGGCTGGAACAGTTGACCAACCTCCTGGCCCCTTAATATAAATTGGAGCTGATTTTTTCAGTTGACTAATGGAAAAGTACAAGACTGAAAATTTTAGTATTTTTAGGATTATGAGAGTATCACAATAAAGTATGGTGTATATGTAAAAATAAGCATGATAAATCTACAAGTTAGATAGATCTACGATTCTTACTAAAGCTCCGAGAAACATCTTTAATCTAATGCTCTTTTCCTTCATTCGCCCTTTTCGATTCTTGTATTGATATTTTAACGTCCTTTGGTATGTCACCAGGAATTTTTAATTATTTTTTCTTAAACCTCTAAAATAGAATAAATGTAATAGTTTTGCAACAAATAGATTTTTTAAACTGTATAATTCATTCTGGGAGGTTGATATATTTTTTAATGATTTAAATACAATAAGTAATCTGATTCAATGAAGAACTCAGTTTTATTTCTTTTCTAACTGTATTTGTGTATGTCTTTCTATTTTTGATCACATATTTTGCGTTCTCTGAAAATTGGATATTTTTCTGTTGAGAAACAATTAAATAAATTATACGCGTCTTTCTGTTTGACCTTGAGTTTCCGTAAATGAACTCAAACCAAACCCACAGGAACTTTTCGTGTAAAGTGACATGTAGTATGCTGGGATAACTGGTTAGAATTTTTTCATATAATTACATTCAGTGTCAAGGTTTCGTCACCTTATTGAGTGAGGTTGAATAGCTGTGGACTGGCTATATGGAAGATGTTGAAAATTCCAAATAGGGGAGATATTTAAGGGCCGAATGGGACAGCATGCTTGAGAAAATTCACATAAAATACAAAAAAATTACAAATTTTATAATTTTTTCAATCATTACAGGCCAATAAATGTTTAATCGAAAAAACAGGCTGCTTAGCTTCATTTATTGTTCCAATCTGGCCTTTCTATAGACTCTATCCAGTCTAACATCGTGTCATTGAATCAAAAACAATTGCCCAGAACTTTAGGAAACTGTTCCCCGGCTGTGTGAGTGCAGATAAAGAAAGCACAAAAATTTACAAAGTGTATTATAACCCCAATCACTTACAGAGAGATGGTCTGACACACTCATTGATTTCATACGGCTCTCTCAATAGTTCTTCCCGGCCTGCAGTCAATATAATTAAACTTGGAATCAAATTTTTTTTATTAAACTATGAAATAAACAATTTAAAAATCGTTAATTAAATGAAAAAATTTGAAGGAGAATTTTGAATTTGAAAATGTGTATCAATTTTAACCTTCTTAGGGATTTATCAAAAACTGTCCTGTAGTTGCCAGCCTATGATGCAAAAACCTGTTTCAAACTGTCACCAGTTCACCATCATTCCCACTTGGAGCAATAGGTCAGTTTTGTATCGACGAGATATATCGTCTTTCGCAAAACCGATCAGATCTTGATAGACGAGATATCTCGTTTAAATAGCTTGGAGGATTAATCCTCTTGGTGGTTGTCTCGACGAGGTATCTCGTCATTAGCAAAACTGATCTGATCTTGATGGACGAAATATCTCGTCATTAGAAGAACTGACCAGATCTTGATCTCAGAGCATCATCATAAAAATTGTCAATATATTGGTGACGAGGCATCTCGTCACATGACGAGGTATCTCATTGAAACTACTTGGATAGTTAAGATATGAGCCGCTTAAAATTTTCCAGGATACATTTGAGAAATCAGGCCGCTTACGTTGAATAGGTTCATTGTTTTGAAGTACGTGTGATTGAAACTGTCTCGTTGTTGTTCTACCTTTTTGGTACGCGAGTTCATGCTAAACCGGGACCAATGGTTTAAAGTGGATTCAGAATAACTATGATTTGGCCTCGCTAATGTTTTCCTTTCAAGCAAATGGACATGCACACAACGAAACTTTTATTGACACAGAAGAGAGAAATACACCCATGGAAATTTTACTGATATAGAAAAGAGAAATACATCCAGGTAATTATA
This sequence comes from Meta bourneti, assembly GCA_933210815.1. NCBI lineage: Eukaryota > Metazoa > Arthropoda > Arachnida > Araneae > Tetragnathidae > Meta > Meta bourneti. The sequence goes on along the minus strand of OW119932.1, from coordinate 62,842,194 downwards.
CAGGAATAGCAACTGTACCCTTACAATTGCTAACGCAGAGAGCAAACCTATTGAGCCATGGCGACCACACATTTAAGGAAAATTAATCCAATTTCAAATCGAGAAAGCAACATGATTTTTAAAAAATTTTGAAGGAGAACCAAAGAATTCAAAACCTTTATGTATAATTCATTTTTGACTTCTAAATTGTTAGAATTCTTTATTAACGATTTGTAGCATATACACTTATTTTATTTGCATTGTTTTCCTAATTTTATAGAACGGTCTGTTGATTGAAAAAATTAAACCACCAGTTTTTTTGCCACTATTCCCTAAAAGGTACCATATGAATAGTAAAATGAGAGTATAAGATCATTTTTAAAAACGGAAAAACTGGATACATAACGAGAACAATGTTTTTCAAGCAATTTCTAAAGGCTCAAATTTGAACTTTGTACTGGCAAATGAAAAGATTCATTTCATTCTCATATTAGCTTGATAAATGACATTAAGAGTAGCGTCACTTTCAATACAGGGGTCCCACAACGCAACTGAAAAAAAAAATTGATTTCGTACCCCATGAATAACCCGTTTACCCCATCCAAAACCCGACACGCTGTTAACCCCGTTACAGATCCAATCCACCCCGACATACCCCACTTTACCCCACACCCACCTCCATATGCAAAAGGGTATTTGAATATTCATTATACTTTCATCTCGGCTTGCCCCGGCGACACCAAAACATGCAAATTCGGACGGGGGGGGGGAGACTCCGAATTTACCCTATCCCAACTTTACCCCCTCCCCACGCCAGATCCTGTATCATCTATCATTCTGTTTGACAACCAATATCTCTATTGCATGCGATTAGCGAGGGTACCGTGTTTTCTCGCCGTGGAACGAGAAAGCGCGAGAAAATTTTAAAACTTTGCATATTCTCGGCTTTCGGGAGAGATGCTTATCGCCGCATATCTGTGCGTGCGCGCATAAATTTGAGGAAACTTCCTCTTTTCATAATGTCGAGAAGGGGGAGATAATCTAGATATCGTTTGCTTCTTAGAGCGGGGTGGTTCTGGCGAGTCGGAATCGCTTGGGGATTATGCTCCGGAATTCGAACGGCTCGAGATTATTGTTGTTATTATTTATTTTGTTTTGCTGAGAGAATCGAGTTCTTTATTCAAATGAATCTCGATCTCGGAGTTTTGAATGGGCCTTGGCGCCTTTCTTGGCGATGATAATGAAGTTCGCAGATTTCGTTTGTTTCGGGTTCGTCGATGGGTTTTGTTTGCCCGATCAGGATATATTCAATTTCGCATGTTTTAATTGGATAAGGTATCGCTGTGGAGGAAATGCCCGGATTTTTGATGCGTTGGTTCTGTTTTCGTATGCAAATTCGAGATCCCGGATATGATTTTGAAAGTGATTAAGATAGACTGGTGGTGATAGTAGTTTTTTTGTGTGAAATGGTGACGAATATCATTTCCCGACGTTGAGGAATAAATATTTATTTAAACGCCCGCACAATCAATTTCTACCTAAATATGTTAAGAAATCACTCAAGATTTCCGATATAAATGTCCCTTGAGAAATCTCTTCTCGTTTTAATGTTTTAGAACGATTTTGTTAGTGCCATAATCGAAAACATCCCCTTAATATCTCAATAGAGGTGTCGCTTTGAGATATTTGATCGAGATATCTCATAAGGTAAGGTTTTCTTTGACTTGGAATTCACAAATTCGATCAAATACTAAATTCCTTTTAAATTTTCAAACAAACCATATTTAATTATTAGAACTACCTAGTTTATTGAGATACTTGAACAAACTATATGCTTGAAATATACGATCAAGCTATCGCATTGAGGGAGGAGGGGTATTTTAGTTAACGTCGCACTGGAGCAACACAACGGGCTATAGGAAATGGTCCGGAATCAGTCCCGAAGAGAAAGACCCCAGGACAACACCTCGTAATTTTAAACTACGGTTAGATAACGAGGTGATCACCCGAGCTGTGAAACCCCAGTCTCCAAACTTTCATACTATGCCAATGTTAGGACATTTGAGGCCAATACAGATTTAACGTGCACTATTTCCTTCCCTAATTGGTGTTGACCAACCAACTATCATATATCAATTCGAAATTCATTCTTCTGAATTTTTATTGACAAAGTGCTGGGATCGTATTTGAAAAACAAACCAATGGTCTTCACGTTCAGATACGCACGGGAAACACGTTTCTCTGCAGGATTACTACCGCTGTTACTATATTTAGCTTGACAGAAAAAATGCCTATCATATTTGATGAGATTCCTCTCATATTTGATGATATTCCTCTCATATTTGATGATATTCCTCTCATATTTGATGAGATTCCTATCATATTTGATGAAATTCCTCTCATATTTGATGATATTCTTCTCATATTTGATGAGATTCCTATCATATTTGATAATATTCCTCTCATATTTGATGATATTCCTCTCATATTTGATGAGATTCCTCTCATATTTGATGAGATTCCTCTCATATTTGATGAGATTCTTCTCATATTTGATGAGATTCTTCTCATATTTGATGAGATTCCTATCATATTTGATAATATTCCTCTCATATTTGATGATATTCTTCTCATATTTGATGAGATTCCTATCATATTTGATAATATTCCTCTCATATTTGATGATATTCCTCTCATATTTGATGCTATTCCTCTCATATTTGATGAGATTCCTCTCATATTTCATGAGATTCCTCTCATATTTGACGATATTCCTCTCATATTTGATGCTATTCCTCTCATATTTGATGAGATTCCTCTCATATTCGATGAGATTCCTCTCATATTTGATGAGATTCCTCTCATATTTCATGAGATTCCTCTCATATTTGATGAAAATGCCTCTCATATTTGATGTCTTTGGAAATTTTAAAATCTGAAATGTAGGTAGGTATTTTAATTAACGTAACACTGGAGCACAACACGGAAGGCTATTGGCGACAGTCCGGGATCAAACCCGAAGGGAAAGATTGAGGACAACACCACGGTCAGATGACGCGGTAACACCTGAGCTGGCATCCCACTCTTCAAACTTCCGCACCACGCCAACGTGAGGAAATTTGAGGCCACGACAGATTTAGCGTGCATCAGTCCTTTTTCAACACGACTGTCTTTGGTTAGATTCGAACTCACAACCCTCCGGTTGCTAATCCGTTACTCTTCCAACCGGGATAGCGCAGCCCCGAAATCTGAAATGTATCCAAATCAAGTAGGTAGGTAATTAATTAACGTCACCCTGGAACAACACAAAGGGCTATTGGTGACGGTCCGGAATCAATATCGAAAGGAAGATCCAAGAGAAGAGCCTTGTAATTTGAACCACGGTTTATATCCAAAGCAGGACGTCTACTAGAGAAATTTTAAAATACAATATGCGTAAAAACTTTACATAACGTATCTTCGAGCCTTATCTCCATACTGCTGCCTCAAGCAAATTGTTGCCACCCTAATTCTGTGTGTGTGTTCCTTGCCCAAGATTTTATATTCAGATAGAGATTTTCAGAATCTACGCATCAAAGTCTAAAATTTGTCGTTGTGCCATAAAAATCAAACCATTCATCCCCTTTTCCAAAGTTGTCCAAAAATAAAATTGTGTCCCAATTAGAGGGATTTTCAAATGCAAACAAACCAGACGGAAAGCGAAAATTTTACTTATGCTGTCCAAATGCTCCGTATAATACGAATCTAGGTTTCCTTACAATGTAGTTTATAGCCATTTCGTCAACGTTTGGCGTTTAATCTAATTGGCGTTGACCAACTAAGTATGATATTCAATTGGGGATTCATTCTTTGGAATTTTTAGCGGCGAAGTGCTGAAATCGTTTTCGAAAAAAAAGCCAATGGTTGTCACGTTCAGAATGAGGACATGAAACAATCATTTACCTTTGACAAAAAATGCCTCTCATATTTGATGTAGGGGCCGCGGTAGCCTAGTTGGAAGGGTAACCGATTAGCAAACGGAGGATTGCAAGTTCGAAACTAGATCCAACCAAAGATTGTCGTATACACGAGGATTGGTACATGTTAAATCTGTCGTAGCCGCAAACGTCCTCACGTTAGCGTGGGGTGGAGAGCTGGGTTCCAGCTCAGGTGTTAACCTCGTCATCTAACCGTGGTTCAAGAAGTGATGATGTCCTCCAATATTTCCTGTCGGGATTGATCCCAGATCCTGTCACTAATAGCTCGTGTTCTTGCTCAAATGTGTCGTAAATTCAACTCCCCACCTTCCTGATAAGTTTTGTTACTTAACTTAGATTAGATATGCACAGTATTCGTCTAGCTTATCTATCGACTATGGACCAGAATAGACAAAATTATTTTCATGTAGTTGGAAGAGTATCCGATTAGCAACCGTAGGATTGCGAGTTCAAAACTCAATCCAACCAGACTCGTTTACACGGGGGTTGGTGCCCGTTAAATCTCTCGTAGCCTCACTTAGGCGTCTAGGATCTTTTCCTTCGGGATTGATCCGTATCGGTGCCAATAGCCCGTTGTGTTGCTCCAGTGGAGCGTCAATTAACAACTATCTACCTATATTTGATACCATGTCTTTGTAAATTTTAAAATCTGAAATGCATCCTAATCAGAAGGCTACACGAGGAATTTTAAAATACGATATGCGTTGAAACTTTACATAACGTTTCTTGGAGCCTTATCTTCGTGCTGCTGCTGCCTGGAGCAAATTGTAGCCACTCTAACAAGTCTCCGTTCGTTCCCCTATCTCTCGTTTGCGCCTTGGTCGGCACAAAACTCGACCCCCCCCCCCGCGAAGATAATCCTTTGATAACGCTAATAATATTAATGGACGAAGAAAGAAAAAGAACAGAAAAGGAAGAAAAAGAACAGAAAAGAAAGAAAAGGACGACGGGGAATGAAAAGAAGGGGAAATACAAACGCGCCAACGCCAAAAGTAAATAAAAACCACATCTTTCTCTCTCGAAATATCGATTTTCCCCGCCTTCCATCGATTCCGACGATCCTTAATTTTTTTCGCCCTCTGTGTTGCCATAAAAGGCTTCGGAAAATAGTAAAATATATAGATATACACGCGTAACAAAACAGAAAATTCCACCGAAGAGAAATGAAGTAAGGAAAATAAATAAAAAAATCACGAGGATAATAAATAAATAAAGCAAATAAACAAATAAAAACTATTTTTAACGTTACGGGATGAGTCCACAAGTTTTCCCCGTGAAAAGGGATTTTTACAGCCCAAAGCTTTTTCATATTTTCTCATCGCATTTTTTCCCTTTTCCCCCATTATTAAAGATAGCGCAAAGGAAAGGTGCCAGCTGTCTGTGCGTAATTTTTTGAGTCCAGGTTTTCTTCGGAGAAGAAAAAAAAGTTTAAAGAAACCAAAAACGAAATAAATGAAGTAGAAAAAGAAGAGCCCATTTTCATCAAGGAGAGCCGAAACGACTGATATTTTCCCTCAGCCTTTCTTCTCAATGCAACAGCCAGCGGAAGAAGGAGAAATTTGTCGTTAACCAGTTCAATATCCACTTTTCGTGTCAAGGTACGGCTATTCATCATACCGGAGAACATCATTTCTGCCCGGGCAAAAGGCACGTCGATCCCTTCTATTTTATCTCTACCCCTATATATTTCATCCCTAAATTCAATTGTGGAATTTGTTTTGTAAAAGGGGAGGCGCGTTTTTTTTCGTTTAAATACGTCTTTTGCTCGTATATAACGTGTTACACTTCAGAAGATGTACCTTCTGCTTTTTGTGGGCTGCTTGTTATTTCTATTATGGGGCTTTCTGATTGAAGTTCTTTGTTTGCTAATGGTCGGGTCCTTTCTGAAGAAGAGGTGCGTGGGTTATTAATGGAATTCGAATGTAAGGAGCGATGGGTTGTTTGATCGTCTCAAACCAAGTTGCGTGCTCAGTGGGGGACGGCAGCATGTAATGCATCACGTAATGTAACCTGTTTCTCTGGTGTGGACGTTTTTCGATCAGGGTTTGCGAACAGCCTTGTAACGCTCGAGGCTCTCCTATCGGTTTATGGTTTTTGGGACGAAGACAAAACTTGTTCGTCTCCGTGTTGTTGAACACAAAACTGGATTCGACGGTATTTGGTGGGATACAAGGATACTACAAAGGATGGCGTGCTACAAGGATATAAGACGTGGACATACCGTCCACATCTTGAGAGGATTACATTAGGTGATATACTGCATTTTACAATATCCACTTCTGTTGGTAAAGGTACGGTTATTCAACGCCTTTCAATCAGGGGTTGCGAACAACCTTGTGACGCTCGAGGCTATCAGAGATGTCGATGGTTTTGGGGACGAACACAAACTCGTGTCTCTGGATATGACTGTATTCGGTGTAGTACAAGGCTACTGTGGACGTTCCGTCCACAGTAGCCGTCCGTTTTGAGCGAACACAACTCGTATCGTTGTATTCGACTGTATTCAGCTTGATACAAGGCGACTGTTGGCGTACTTTCCACATCTGGGTCAAGTTATATTGGGTGTTACAGCTTAATATCCCCTTTTCGTGTTAAGGTATGACTATTCGACTACTTTCTATCGGGGTTCGCGAACGGTCTTGTAAAGCCCGGTCTAACAGTAGCCCGGTTAGAAGAGTAGTGAATTAGCAACTTGGAGGGTTGCTAGATCGAAACTCGATCCAAATAAAGACAGTCGTGTAATGGGAGCTGGTGCACGTTAAATCTATCGTGGAATCAAATATCCTCACGTTGGAAGTTTGAAGAGTGGGGTGACAGCTCGGATGTTGACCATCTGAGGGTTGTTAGAGGTGTTGTCCTCGAAACTTTCCCTTCGGGATTGATACCGGACCGTCGCCAATTGTGTTGTTCCAGTGCGACGTTAATTCAACTATCTGTCTATCCGATCGTTTGATGATTTATGGGACAAATACAAAACTCGCATCTCTGTATTTGTCGTGTTACAAGGCGACTGCGGACGTGCCTCCCACATCAGGAGAGGGTTACGTTACATGGTACATTGCATGTTACAATTCAGTATCCACTTTTCGGGTTAAGGTACGGTTATTCGACGCCTTTCGATTAGGGTTCCCGAACGACCCTGTAATGCTCGATTCTATATGATAGGTAGGCTGTTTGGGTGACGAACAGAAAACTCGTATTTATGTATTCGACAGTGTTCGGCTTGTAACGAAACTATTGTGGTCGTACCATCCACATCTGGATCGGGTTGCGTTGCATATTGCAGTTTAGTGTCCACTTTTCGTGTTAAGCTGACGTCTGTCCACCACAAGAACTGCCTCGACACCAGGTTTGGGTGGTGGTGGTCAATCTAAAAAGCAAAGCCCATTTATTTTGAATAGGGACAACTCTTGGAAATGACTCAATTTCCATGTCTTTCACGAATAATAGTGGGTGAAAAGGTGATTTGCTGGTATAGATCTTCTCTGCGACAAAAATAAAAATCTTAACATATATTTTCAAATGACACCATTTAAGTAAGACACTGTGACAAGCTTTTTCATTCCATCAAACATCCCATATGGAAAAAGAACAAGGTCCGTTTTTTGGGGAACAGATAGGGCCAGACTTTGTGTCTGGAACAATTCTCGTAGATAGACAGTACTTCAATTCTACCCCTTACGAACAGGGCCCACAAGAACCTAGTAACGCTTGAGTTGACCGGTTGGTAGCATGGGGACGAACCCAAAGCGAACATTCTCTGATCATGGATTCGGCTGCTTTCGGAATCAAAATAAGTATCCGAGTATGTATTGAATCTTAAAAATAACCGTTGACGTCAATTTCTAACGGATAATAGATGTCAAATGTTTATTAATTACGAACTGTCAGTATTATCAACTTGTGCGACGAAACTATTAATATTAGTAGATTATACTGCCTGTTATCTATAAATTAGCACAAATTGTTAACCATTATTATCGTAAAATCAGTTTTTCCCTCTAGTATTAATCAGTACTTAATTAAAATCAGTATCAGTATCGAAACTTAAAATTAATCATTGACGTCAATTTCTAACGGATAATAGTTTTCAAATGTTCATTATACACTTTCTATCAGTATTATTAACTTGTGACGAAACTGTTAATATTAGTAGATAATACGGCCTGTTATCTTAAATTAGCAATAACTGTCAACACTGTTATAGTAAAACAGCAGTTTTTACCTTCAGGGTATTAATCAGTACTGAATTAAAATACGTTTCAGTACTGAAAAGTAAAATTAACACTTAATGTCAATTTCTAACGGATAAGTTTTCAAATGTGTATTATTACTAACTCAGGATTATCAACTTGTGACGAAACTATTAATATAAGTAGATACTACTGCGTGTTATCTCAAATTTCAATAACTGCTAACACTGTTATCGTAAAATAACAGTCTTTTACTTGGGTATTATGGGTAACCTAGAACCAAAGTCCATCCCTAAGTGACCTTCCTCCCAGTCCGCCCATTTAAATCCCCTTTCAAACCCCACGAAAACCCATTAAAACTTCTCCCACGCGAGCAGCGTAATTTACACCTCAACCTTCACCGCCGTTAACCCCTCAGCAATTAGGCAATCGCACTATTCCACCGCACATAACACCCATAACGTGTCCATTGCATCGATCTCCACCCCCCGCAATCGTCTGCAGCACCCCTCCGAACTTTAAACTCAAATTGAAATTGCCCAAGACTTCGGCTATCGCTCTCAGATTAGACAAGGGGGGTGCAGCGGGCTTAAGATCGGCTGCGCATGCAAATCATATATCAAGTCCGTCCCCCCACCCAACTGACAACCCAGCTTCGCCAAGCATGAATAATAAATTGCCCTCCTATATATTCGAACGCTCATCATCACCTCATAGGGCTTCTGCTGCTGCAGTCCCCCCCCCCGTCACCAATGTGGGGGTCGCGATGAAAAATAGCCGGCCCCTGCTAACCTTTGCCGATGATGTAATAGCCAAATGAAGTCGAGGTTCGGAATTTAAATAACCCGCTGCGCTATGGAAATGCGCTTATTTTTGCTTATTGTTTCGAGGGATTAGGATGGGGATTTCGAGGGATTTGATAAGGGATGTTGTCGCAGTAGGGAAAAAATGATGCGACATTCGTAATTCGAGGATGTGACGTTTAGAATCCGGGGATGGTTGATGGTTTTTGAGAGCGGTGGAGCCTTTAGTCTGTAAGAAACTGCGTTATGGTGTCTTATATGGTCCAAGGAAGTTCTTTAATCCGCGAATTCTTTAATGAATTGTAACATATATTGCCACGTACTATCGAATCGTATTCTGTAATGTGTTATACAAGCGCAGGTTTCATTCCTGTAACTTACCTTGGGTGTATTTCTCTAATCAATATTATTAAAAACTTCCATTGTTTGAGTATGTCAATTAGTTGACGCTCTCTGTCTTGTATTTGGCGCAGTTTGGCCAGATATGGCACTTGCACCATGAAATCCAACCAATCAACCTGTTTAATCTGTACTATGCTATAATGATAATTATCCCATATTGTATTGTTGAAGTGGAATGATTCTCTTGAATGTGTCCATTCCACACAAACCATTACAGCTTAAAAAAATAAAACCAAAAATTTTGAACCATTTTTCAACCATATGCAACTTTTTTTTAAAATTCTACTTAAAGCGATTTATGAAAGGTCAAATGTTTAAGGGAATTAGAGAGGTAAGTAGGTAGTTGAGTTTAAGTCGCGCTGTACCAACACAAAAGGGCTATTGGTGACCAGTTCTATTAAAGACAGTTACTGTCGAAAATTCCGCTTGCAACTGAATCCCACCAAACGATGTAACAGACAAATGAAGTACGGTTCGGAATTCAAATAACCAGCTGTGCTATGGAAATGCTCTTATTTTTGCTTATTGTTTCGAGGGATTAGGATGGGGATTTCTAGGGATATGATAAGGGATGTTATCGCAGTAGGGAAAAAATGATGCTACATTCGTAATTCGAAGATGCGATGCTTACAATCCGGGGATAGTTGATGGTTTTTGAGAACGGTGGAGTCTTGTGTAGGTAGAGAAACTGCGCCTCGGCATCTTAGGTGGGAACGTTTCGGTGTAACATAAACAAGCAAATGAAATAATAGAAGAAATAACACAATCGGTTGAGAAATATTACCATAAAATGTGATTTATTCACGTTTTACAGGCGTTTTGAGAGAATTCCCTCCGCTACTGGGGCCACGGTAGGGCAATTGGAAGAGTAAAGGATTAGCAACAGGATGGTTGCGAGTTCGAAACTCGGTGCAACCAGAGACCGCCGTGTACGTGGGGGTTGGTGCGCGTTAAATCTGCCGTAGCCTCAAATGTCCTCGCATTGGCGTGGTGTGGAAGTTTGGAGAGTGGGGTGCCAGCTCAGGTGTTGATCAGAAAACACCTGATCATCGTGATCGGACCATATACCTGTAAACAACTCGTCATCTAACCGTGTTTCAAAACGACGAAGTGTCGGATCTTTCCCTTCGAGATAGATCCCGGACCATCGCCAATAGCCGGTTGTGTTGCTCTAGTGCGACGTTAATTAGCTAGCTACCCTCCGCTCTGAAATACTAATTTGGGGAAATTAGAGCCAAACTTTACCTATTATTCATCTTCAGTAAATATTTTGGGCATGTTTTCAGTTTCATAGAAAATGGGGGGTTAAAAACTTTTAGCATTAATTCTATAAACGATATGCTGAAAGTGCATTCGAATGCATTGCCAAGTTACCTCATTTCCCGAATGAAACATCCGGGGACCACCTTGACTTAGTTGGTTTGCCCACCGCTCTAGTAACCTGCGATTTGTAGGCAGATTCGGTTTGGTTCTTGTCCTGGGTTCTTACCCTAACTGTATTTCTCATCTGTTCCAGTAAAACTTTCCTTGTGTATATCCCTTACTTGACGTTGTCTGTCTTTTGTTTGGAATAGCTTCAGGTCGAATATGACCCTTCCATCATAAAACCCAACCAACTACCATCGTAATGATAATGGGAAATATATTCTCGGTCGAAAACACTAGCGTCCTTTGTATTTAACTTTGCAAGGAAGCCTTCCTCTCATATGAACTCAGAAAACTATTGATGGGTTTTTCCACTGCGCTAGCAGCCTGCGCAGGTTCGATTTCTGTGACTACCCTGGGTGCATTTTTCTCTTCTGCATCAGTAAAACGTTTCTTGTGTATGGGTATGTTCATTTATGAACAGGTTCCCGGAGTTGGCAGTCAAGTCACTTGGTTTTGAACGAATCTATTAGTCAAATTACAGGAACTGATGGTAAAGTACACAAATCGCTTCTACAAATTGGCGTCTTCAACGCAGATTCTGATTCTTTCTAAGTTCAACTTTCGGCGCCGATAGCAACAGCATTGATAACTCATTGGCGGGGAACTATCCACGGCGATTGTCATTCATGATTTTGCGTATGGCAGTCTTCTTACAAGGTTTCTCACCTTTCCGACTGACTAAAGTCACCTGTCTTCTCATAGGATCCGCAGTATAGTTGATGCTTGGCGCAGCTTGGCCTTCGCCATAGAGTTTACCAACCAAGCAGAAAGCTCTTTAGGTGCTACGGTACCTGGTCCATCCATACCAGTTAAAAATTGGATTTAGGCAGGGGCTGAGGGAAATGATATGAAGGGTACCTGGTTTTAGTCTAGTCCAGACCACAATTGAAGATCATACTCCTCCTAAGCAAGGTTCTACATAACATCCGATATACTTTGCAGGGGATTTGTAAAATATTGTTAATCGATGCTACAAAGAATAATATCAGAATAAAAGGGTACCTGGTGTAACTCTAGTCCAGACCACAATTGAAGATCATATCTCTCTTCTACAAGGTTCTGCACAACATCCAATATGCGTTGCGGGAAATTTGTAGTGTTGTTAATGGATGCTGCAAAAAACAATATCGGAATAAAAGGGTACCTGGTTTTAGTTTAGCTCAGAACACAATTGAAGATCAATCCCTCTCATACGAGATTTCGTATAGCTTACAATATACATTGTAGCAGATTTGTAAAGTATTGTTGACAGATGTTGCAAAAAAATATCGTAAAAAAGGGTACTTGGTTTTAGTCTAGTCCGGATCACAATTGAATCATACGCCTCTTATATAAGGTACTATAAACCATCCAATATACGTTACAGGAAATTTGTAAAGTATTGTTAACCGAAGCTGCATAGAACAATATGGGAATAAAAGGGTACCTGGTTTCAGTCTAATCCAGAACCACAATTGAAGATCATATCGCTCTTGTACAAGGCTTTATATGGATATACGTTGCTAGAAATTTGTAAAGTGTTGTTGATGGGTGTTGCTAAGAATAATATCCGATATTCAAAAAGTCAGATACCTGAATATTTGAGGATGCTGGATCATTTTTCATCTTCAGTCTTGCTGCACTAAAACGTTCAACTAATTAGGACAGACTTTGCTTTTAAATTAAAAGTAAATCAAAATATGGTCGGTTAGAAAAATCAGACACCGAATGAAATTCAGCAATGAAAGAAATCCAGTTAACCATCAGCTTGATTTGGAATTATATTAATGAGTTTTATATATCCGATCAATAAACAATTCGTAACAGAAATATTGCCGATTATTTGTTTTATTAGTATACAACAAATTAGTACTTGATAATTTCCCCGTATTTTATAAACAGACCATTCCCTTATTTCGATTAACTTGGTAATATACTTGATAACCTCGTTTAAATATCAAATTTCTATTTCAAACTACTATTATGTCTGCAATGTTTGTGATTTCAAAGGGATGTCCTTCTCCTTTGTGGTATAATTTCTGCTCGCTTATCTCTACAAAGCGCAGTAATAGTACTCGTATAGACATAATAACAGCACATACATAGAGTAACCACAGCAGGAAATGAAACATAAAAGAATTTACTAAACCTCTACACTTCCTTGTAAAGAGTGTGTTTAAAGTTTCTTTCAATTAAATTTTTGAGAGTTGGTGTATTTTTTAACCTTCTCAATATCACATGTTTGGGTTGTTGTGGTTTATGCAGTATTTAAGCTAAGATCCTCAGGTCAAAGCGGTGAATGGATTTGAGTGCGAAACAGGAAAAATTCATTCTCTGAGATGAAATCTCGACAAAAAATTTGTAATTGATGTAATTTACAGAGCAAAACCTCGAGGGCCAATTATAATTGTCGGCATATTTGAAGTACGAATGAGTAATCTTTTCGAGTTTAAAATGACATGAATTTATTTCAGGTTATCTCTTACTTTTCTCGGTTATCTTTTACTTACTACATCTACACTTGCAATACATTTTACAGGTAATTTTGAAGAGGAGACTTTTCTTAAGAAACGTCTAGACAGGTGCGTAGGCTAGCTTTAACGTAGAACTATGTGTGGGTGGTACGAGAAATGAAACAAGGTTTATGTGATCATCATTTATTGAGCTATAAATCAATGCATTCTAGCAGATTGAATAGAATCATACGTCTAGGATAGAGTTCCTTAGTCGAGTTTGCAGCCTTCCTAGCCAACTTCTCCTAGACACGCTGCTCACGCTTTCGCTCGGATATTGTCTGACGTCTTTTGAATCCCAGGTGCCTCGGCTTGCTCTCTAAGTGCAGCTCATTGGTTTGCCTTGCGTCGTATTTGTTGATCATTGAAATTTTTTGGTTCATGAACACCCTACCTCTCTCAGTTTAAACATAAGTTTTCATGCAGGAGTGATACTGGTTCTATAGAGATGATCTCTAGCTACAAACTGAGGTGCTGCCGTCAACGTAACATGCTGCAATTCGATAACGAGACAGATGTGGGACATTTCGTGAAGTTGCCAGCTCACTCAGGCTCCATAGGTAGAAGCCGTTCACATTTCGTTTGATGCATTGTTCTTTCATCTAGCCATCGGCATATGCACCACCTTGTGTATCTTTTCATTTAAGCGCAGTAGCAGCTTGAAGAGGTTGCATTTTTTAGTGGTGCTCCATTTCTAAGTTACACCCCACGAAGAGGAGAAAGTTTCAATGAGGTTACAAAATTTAAGCAAAACTAAAGTTTATTAATGCCAAACATTTAAGCAAGACATACTTAAAAATTTCAAGTGACTGAAAACATCTTGTAAGTTCATTCATCAGAGGTATTTTACAATATTGCGCATAATTTTAAATTCCAAATTCCAGAGACGAAGCTAGTCTATTTTGAAACTGAGACAAATGAAGCTGCGCGATACCCCCTCTGTTCGAAACAACACTAAGAATTTAAAATAAATATAAAACATGATTTGGTTAGAATCAAAAACTCGGTACCATCACCAATTGGTAATAATAACCGTCATCAAATAGTGATACTTTTGGAATAGGTAAACCCGTTGAAGGTTTTCTACATGCACCTCCACTTACGTGCAAGTGGGAGGTATCCAATATGACAGTCCTATCCACTATCCTATCCTAAGTTCTCATTAATATCATACTTAGAGTTTGCAATCCTTAAAATAGATGCTCCTTTACTGTAAGCCCTTGCCCATCATATGTTATCTGCATGCAATAATTAAGGGTATCCAAAGGATCACTAATGTAGATAGAAGCAACCTAACTTCGACCGAGGTGTATACCATGTTTCCTAAGCGATAAAAACTGCCATATACGATACCTCTAATGCTCTTCTACCCAAAAACTAATTTCATGAAGATATTTGCACAAATAGTACAATTCTTACTGCTCATTCTATAGGGTATTTCTCATCAATATGCCATCCTTAAAATACATACTATTTTATTGTCAGCCCTTGCCCTTCATGTGTACTCTGTATGTAGTGGTTAAGGAGCTTAAGGGATCATTAGCGTATATAGAGGCAACCTAACTTCGACTGAGGCGCATACCAAAAGGAGCATACATGAAATAAATGAAAGCCAAACGCCTGGGCATATATTTCCTAAGCGATAAAAATCGCGGCATACGATGCTTCCAATGCACTATGTGGAAACTAATTTCATGAACCAGTTGAAGGCAGTTTGCCTCTATATACCTAAGAGATCCTTTGGGCATACTTAACCACTACATGCAGAGTACACATGAAGTCAGTAAAAGAGCATTTATGTTAAGAGCACAAATAATACCATTCTTACCGCTCATTTTAAATAGTATTTAATAGTAATTAATGCGCATTGAGTTTGCCATCCTTAAAACATATGCTCTTTTACTGAAAGTCCTTGCACTTCATGTGTGTTCTCTGCTTGTAGTGGTTATGGGATCCCAAAGGATCACTAAGGTATACTGAGGCTACCTAACTTCAAACGGGGTGCATACCAAAAAGGAAATATACGAAATAAATGAAAGCCATACGCCTGGGCACATATTCCCATAATAATAAAACTTGCTGTATACCATGCCTCCAATTCCCTTCTACCCAGAAACTAATTTCATGAACATGTTTGCACAAATATTACCATTCTTACTGCTTATTTTAAAGTGTTTCTCATCAATACCGCATAAGAGTTTGCAGTCCTTGAAATAGATACTCTTTTACTGAAAGCCCTTGCGCTTTATGTGCGCTCTGCGCACACATGAAGTAGTGGTTAAGGGAGCACAAGGATGATTGAGGTATATAGAGGCAACCTATGTATCTTCAAACGGGTCATGTACCAAAAGGGACAGATGAAATAAATGAAATCCATGCTCCTGTCTCGTATTCCCATGGAGATAAAAATTACTGAGCCTCCGATGTACTTCTACCCGAAATCCAATTTCATGAACATATTTGCATAAATAATACTATTCTTTCTGCTCATTTCAAAGAGAACACTTCTCATCAATATCGCATCCGAGTTGAGCATTCTTAAAATAGATGCTCTTTTACTGTAAGCTCTTGATAATGTATGCTCTGCATGTTGTGGTCCAAAGTATTACGGTAATAGAGGCAACCTAGCTTCAACTGAGGCAAATATCAAAAGGGACATAGACAAAATAAATGAAAGCCTTGGCACATATTCCCATAGAGATAAAAATTGCTGTGTACGATGCCTCCAATGTACTTCTACTCGAAAAAGAATTTCATGAACATATTTTCTCAAATAATACCATTCTTACTGCTCATTTAAGACATTTAGATATGCATTTTAGAGAGCATTTCTCATCAATATCGCTTGAGTTTGCCATCCTTGAAATAGATGCTTTTTTTTACTATAAGCCCTCATCATGTGTGCTCTGCATATAGTGGTTAAGGGAGCCCAAAGGATCACTAAGGCAAAGGCAACCTAACTTCAAACAGTTCATGAAATTACTCGTAGTTTCCGCATAGAGAGCATTGAAGGCATCATATGCAGCAGTTTTTATCGCCTAGGAATATGTGCCCGGCGTTTGGCTTTTATTTATTTCATCTATGGCCTCCTTTTGGCATGCGCCTCGGTCGAAGTTAGGTTTCCTCTATGTACCGTAGTGATCCTTTGGACTCCTTACCACACTACATACAGAATACACATGAAGGGCAAGGGCTGACAGTAAAAGCCTGGGCACCCATAGAGATAAAATTTGCTGTGTACGATGCCTCCGATGTACTTGTACCCGAAAACTAATTCCGTTCGGAAAAAACACCCCACGCCAGATAAATAAATAACCCGCCGCTGCCGTCCATCAGCCAACTACCTTTTCCTCTTCTCGTTCTTTTCCTCCGCCGTCTTCGAGTCGGTCCACCCTCCCCCTAACTAAAAAGAGGGTGGAGCGACGGAGCCGTTGCCCCGGGTTACCGCGGATCAATTAGGAGCCGAGCTGCCTTTGAGTGGGAGTTGATAAAGCCATTGTCTCTCCCCTATTCCCCAGCTTTTATATGGGGAGAAACTTCTCTCTCTGAATGGAAGAGAGAGGCATTGAAAATTTTCCCTTTTCAGCGTTTTCCCCATCTTATAGGGTCGCTTTTCAATGGCCGTTATATGCACACAGTGTATTATTCTGTTTAGGGCCCCCGTCCATAACAATATAAAACTGGCGATATTGGCGCGCGTATTTTCCATGAATGGGCCACAAGAGGGGATAGTAAGATAGGGTATCCTTTTGTGTGTGTGCCACACCACACGCGCGCATTCACTCCACGGACGAATGTCTGACTTGCCTTTCATTTGAGGCTCCTTTTGAAAGGGGATGGAAAAAGTTCTTTTGTACGGGTTGCCCTCTTCAAGCCCTAACCAAGCTTTTCCACCAGGCTTTTGTGGACTCGATGAAGATAAAAGGGTCCCTGGAATATTTCTCTCTTTCTCTCGCTCTCTTTTGGGTTTAGCTCTCCTATCCGTGGGTGCTATAAGTTGCCTTGGCTTCGCAACCAGACTTGCAGTGCGTCTGGGGTGCTTTCTGGAACGGGTCGCTCTGTATCTCCTCTCTCTCTGGCTGCCTTACTTCGCAGAGAGGCTCATACTTTTTGATATCATAGTGCCACCGCAGATCTTCTGGATGTGGTGATAAGTGTCCACCGAGTGGCATAGATTTGTGGATTCTATCGCTCTGTATCTCCTCTCTATGACTGCCTTCCTTCGCAGGGAGGCCATACAGTTTTGATATCAGAGTGCCACCGCAGATCTTCTGGATGTGGTGATAAGTGTCCACCGAGTGGCAAAGATTTGTGGATTCTATCGCTCTGTATCTCCTCTCTGTGACTGCCTTCCTTCGCAGGGAGGCCATACAGTTTTGATATCAGAGTGCCACCGCAGATCTTCTGGATGTGGTGATAAGTGTCCACCGAGTGGCAAAGATTTGTGGATTCTATCGCTCTGTATCTCCTCTCTGTGACTGCCCTCCTTCGCAGGGAGGCCATACAGTTTTGATATCAGAGTGCCACCGCAGATCTTCTGGATGTGGTGATAAGTGTCCACCGAGTGGCAAAGATTTGTGGATTCTATCGCTCTGTATCTCCTCTCTGTGACTGCCCTCCTTCGCAGGGAGGCCATACAGTTTTGATATCAGAGTGCCACCGCAGATCTTCTGGATGTGGTGATAAGTGTCCACCGAGTGGCAAAGATTTGTGGATTCTATCGCTCTGTATCTCCTCTATGACTACCTTCCTTCGCAGGGAGGCCATACAGTTTTGATATCAGAGTGCCACCGCAGATCTTCTGGATGATGTGGTGATAAGTGTCCATCGAGTGGTAAATACTTGTGGATTCTATCGCTCTGTATCTCCTCTATGACTGCCTTACTTCTCAGCGAGGCCCTATAATTTTGGTATGTATGTGCCACCGTCTAAATATGGTGATGAGTGTCCACAAAGGGGCGAAGATTAGTGGATTGTATCCTTCTATCTAGCAGCCTGAATTCATGGGGAGGCCTATTAGTTTTGATACCATCGTGCCACGGTAGATTTTCTGGATGAAGTTATAAGAGTTGAGTGGAAAATATTGGTGGATAGTATCACTCTACAGTCTATATGATTGCCTTACTTCGTAGGAAGGCCCTATAGTTTTGATACGTCCGTGCCACCATAAATCATCTGGATGTGGTGATAATTGTCCATCGAGTGGCAAAGCTTTGTGGATTCTATCGCACTGCATCTCCTCCATATGTTGCCTTTCTTCGCCGGTAGCCCTGGAAGCTTGCCTCCAGAGATCTTCTCGGGATGTGTGCAATGTCCACAATGTTGTTATCACCGAGTGACAAAAAATGTGGATTGTATCGCCTCTTCCTGGGTGACTTCCTCCGCTCTGAGACCCAATAGTTTTGCTGTGTTCCTCTTCCATGCCTCCATAGAGCTGGATGTGATGCTAAATGGCAAACAGTGGTGAAATATATCACTCAGTATCGCCTCTTTCTAACTGCCTTTCCCCGCATTGAGGCACAAAAGTATCTTGCTATACACGACACCAGACTTCTGGATGTGGTGCTAAGTGTCCGGCGATGAAATTTCTGCCGAATGATAAAGGTTTGTGAGCTCAGTGCGTTTGGGATACAACCACTTGCTAGAGGGCCGACTAGTTTTGCTCTGGTTACGCCCAAAGATGTGGAACGAGCTATTAGTGGGCGGGATGTGTGGTTCGGATCGTTTCTGTAGAGGGCCTTTGGTGTAAATGCCCTCTGGTGTTTCGAAATCTCACCAACGGTATCGTTTCCTTGCAAAATCATATCCCATACTCCCTCATTTGTTGATTTGCAAGTCGTACGCTTATACTGAGGGGATAATATTCCAAAAATCTTCCCAGTCAGAAGAGTTGAGGCCAGCTTAACGTTTTCAAACACAGGTCGAATTTCGATCGATGAAACCAATTCATCGATTTTCTTTATTAAACGTACTTTCAAAATTTAATTGTTAAGGGTTGTTTAGGAAGTTTAGCATGTTAAGCGTTTGAGCCGACTTTCACACATTCAAATACAATTTTAAATTACCAGTTTCAAAATATCCAACCCCTGATGTAAATAGTAAATAGCATCTTGCTAAACAAATATTTTTAGTTCCTCCTGACTAAATACTTGAATCCGCAAAGTACATCATAAACATATTGTTGATTCTTTAAACCAGTTTTATAAGGTTCACAGAAGTGCAAGACTATTTTATTTGTATATAGTGTGGGTAAAACTTCAGTGGCCTTGTGTAATAGTTCTAATTCATTAATAGTTAACGTAATTTTCCTTTGTGGACTCCTAACAAAGAATTCATGTAATTATTGTACCTAAAAATGAAGGATATTAGGTATATTTAAATTGAGGTAACGTTTTACTCAAGCATGTAAATTCAAGATTTCTAAGTATTAACCCTCCTGGTGGTTGCATCGATGAGGTATCTTGTCATTAAAAGAAAAGTGACCAGACCTTAATCTCGCCATCATGAAACAATCAGCAGCATTTTGATGACGAGATATCTCGCCAGTAGCAAAAT
Source organism: Meta bourneti (assembly GCA_933210815.1). NCBI lineage: Eukaryota > Metazoa > Arthropoda > Arachnida > Araneae > Tetragnathidae > Meta > Meta bourneti. Next base: position 62,822,365 of record OW119932.1, on the reverse strand, counting down.
TGGTTAGATCCTGATGGACGAAATATCTCGTCGAAACCACTTGGAGGGTTTTGTTTTCACTGATAGTGTATTTAAAAACATACTTCCATAACTAATTCATAATTTAATAAATTCTTCATGAAGTGCAACAATTGTATATCACAGTACAAAAGCATCGTATATGTAGTGTAAATAATTTATCAATACTTGAACTGAAATGTTTTAAATTCAAAGTAAGTACAATATCTAGTTATAAGTGTTTCTAAACTTGATATAGGTAGTTATATTTTAATTAGAATATCTCTAATGTTTGACTAAAACTTTATACATGATAAAACTCTTAACACTATTACGATTTGGATTCAGTTTTAAAGGGTTAAAACTTTATCTTAAGGGTCACACTATTTGAAATTTGAACAGGTAGGTGAATATAATTATTTTGCTTTCTGTTTCGTAGAAATATCTCCTTTCTATTAAGCATTAACCTTCTAAGTGGTTTCGGCGAGATATATCCTCCATCAAGTTCTGACCAATTTTGAGATAAACGTCAAGATGCCGATTTCTTTTTGATGACCAGATCAAGATCTGGTTAGTTTTCTTCTAATGACGAGATATATAATCCATCAAGATCTGGTCAGTTTTGCTAATAACAACATACCTCGTCGAGACAACTACAAGGATGGTTCAGCTTTTCAGAACATCTATTACTTATGGTAATTCGTCTTATATGTTGCATGTTTAATGACTGACTTGATTCGTAGCATGCTGAAATTAACTAAGCATCGCGTACTCGAATAGATGCAAACTTAAGAATACAGAAATAAATAAGCAGTATCTGAAATTTTTATGTATGCAACATTTGAAATTTTACTTTTCCTCGTTGAAATTTTTATTGAAAATTACTTATTTTTCAAAAATAATGCTGATTCTGAATAGTCCAAAGAGAGATTGTACTTAAATTCTCAAAGTCATACGTGACCTTGAGAATTTAGGTCATTATCAAAGACAGTAATTCAAGTAACTCATTTGTTAAACCTTCAAGACAAAGCTTTTCTTAAAGGTATGACAAGCTACGTTTCTTGCTAGTGGTAACAAATGCTCTTCATAGAATATCCTTAAATATATTTCATAAACATCGACGTTTTCGACGTTAGTCGTAATGCACGCTTTTTGTTTATTGTCGAATGGCAACAACATATATAAACAATATAAGACGGACCCTTATGGGATTCGTCCACCAATTTTTCTACTTCGTTCAAATATGCTCGATTTGAACTATGAAACTGTATAATAGAGCTAAAAATACACGGAAGAGCTCGCCATTCGAATGAAATTTTCAGCAGTTTGATTACAGAAATCAATGAGAAATCTGGAAGATAGAAATCAAAGCAGAAACGAAAGCAGGTTTAGCGTTCAAAGTCTAATTGTGGTAACATGATTGAGGTGTGCTATTTGCTGTGAATTTTATTTTAAGTAAAAGAGAACACCACTAAAAGTAAACGAAATGCTATTATATTTTCTAATAATTTTATTTCATTTAGGCATGAAATGATGGATGCTATATTAATTACAAATGGATTAAAATAAGATAAGTAACAACATTATGTTATCAATAGATGTAAGCAATTCAGAAAGTTTAGCACAGATGCTATGTATGGGTCTGCTAGTTTAAAAGTATTCTCGTGTAGTATTTTTATCAAAACTTCGCTTTCCTGAAAATGATGGATGCTATATTAATTATAAATGGATTAAAATAAGATAAGTAACAACACTATGTTATCAATAGATGTAAGCAGTTCAGAAAGTTTAGCACAGATGCTATGTATGGGTCTGCTAGTTTAAAAGTATTCTCGTGTAGTATTTTTATCAAAACTTCGCTTTCCTGCAAGCTATGCATGCTTGCTACAAATACACATTTACAGGGGTAAGTTATGAATGACATTCTTGATAATTCGGAATAAAGCGGAATAAATAAAAAATATCTAAAATATATTTGATAGTTTGCACATTAAACACAGCAGTAAACTTTTTGATTAAAAATAGGACACGTAAGAAATAATATAAGCATTAATTGACCATTATTGACCATATATCGAGAAAGGCTGTATGTTTTGCTTGATCAGTAAAGTAATTCAATTTTGTCAATCTGTTTTTCAGTTGTTACATCAATTTATTCCTCTACTTCATATGAATAAGAGCTCAATTATGTATTTGGGAATAATTGAACTTTGTTTTACGTAAAAGTGAATGTAATTCGATTACTTTTCGGAGTATAATACTTAAAGGTCCTAAAAACAGGTATAAAAACAGCAAATAACACTGATCAGAATTCCATTAAACATTTTGACTCATATTTTTGCTCATACATCTCGAACTTAGTTTCGAATTGCAAATACAGTTTTATCGAAAACAATTATTTTACTTAAGGTCAGGTATTCACTTAATATTAATGCATGCATAAAGATTCTAAGTCGTCTTGTAGAACCTAGGTACTATTTACATTGATAATTTTTATTTAGCAAAATGTTTCGCATCGTAAAAAAACACGATATTGCTGTGCGCACGTGTAATTTCATATCTATAAACAACGCAACTATTCTCTAACGTAATGTCTACTGATTGATACTTTATTACAGTAGTTACAAAAATAATACATAAGTAACTTTTCATATTAGAATTTTACGATATACATTATAAGTGAAAAACTGCATATATTGTATCCAATTCAAAGATATGTATAATAAATTTTAACTCTAAAATATTCTCGCATACAAATATTTATACAATTTTGCACGGCTTTGAACTTTAAAATTCTACACAATATTTTCCATCTTCCATGTCTTTTATATTGCATCTCGTTTAATTTTTCATTATTTTCACCATTTTTCTTCAATCAACCATATTCCACCAAACGTTTTAAGCTACCTACCATTCTGTTTCTTACGATGATGACGATATCTTATATTTAACGTTTTTGTACTTTTTGTAGCATAGAATTTAATCTGCTTTCATGTTGTGACTTGCGTGTTTTTAATACTTCTATTGTTTGTTTACTGATTTGAAATTTCCAATCAATTTTTTAAAATGTTTATTCGATCTTGAATTTGGCGCAACTTGTCTGTTATAGATCAAAACCCGAAATAAATCAACCCACGCTCTGATTACTACTTATAATCTGTTTCGTTGTTGAGGTGAAATCTAATTTTAATTCGATTATCCTTATATGAATTTAAAGTGATCTTGTATGAAATTCATTTTCAAGTACAAAATCGTTATTGTCCGTTAGAGTTTAGAGATGTGGCGCTTAGATCAATAGATCTTGGGTTTGAATCCTAGTCTGGACCTGCATATGTGTCGTGGTTTGGAATCCAACTTGTTTTATAATTCTCTCTCCTTCTTAGTCGTAGTGTAGCAAAATTTGACCTTGAGTAACAAAGCAAACCAATCTGTAAACATCTAAAACATTACCATTTTTAGAATTTTTAGAGTAAAATTTAAAAACAGTTATTATTATTATGGTTTTATCAAATTATAGTGGTATTTGTGAAAAATAATATATTTTGCTCTTCTTCGCAATATATTTACATTTAAACATACTTATAGCATTTATTATGTCACATAAAGGTAAAGCAATGTATCAATTATTTTTGTTGCGTTGTAAACTGAGACATTCAGTGTGAAAATGACTGTTGCGACAACGTGTATCTGTCATACGATATCAGCTATTGTATGATTCATATGGTTCTTTGTGAGGATTCACATTCCCCCTTAACCATTATATTTTCTTGTAATGGGTATTGCTCAATATGGCATATTTACAATAGCAATAATATTGTTGCTTTTCTGTACACAAATGTATATTCCCACCAATTCACAAGAAAATGTTTGAGCATGGTACAACATCTAGATGGGTCATTTTACCATCCGTAATCCACACTATAAAGACATTTAACCAACTTAATTCACGTAGGACACCACAACAGTTTGAATTTCACAACTCCACTCTTCATTCTCTAAATAAACATATGCTATTGTTACACTGAGTTTAATGATTCTCTAAAATTTAATCTCCAATTTATACACAGAGGATATCAGCCCATCGATTGCTACTGTATGTGGTTGCATTTCGGTTCTACACACATGTGTATGCCCACTAACTCACAAGTTTGGAAATGGTGCAGTGGTTTGAAGATGGGACATTTCATCATCCATAATCAACACCATTAAGACATTCAACCAACTTAACCCACCAGGCCACCACAACAGTTACCAATTCCAATCTTCATTCTGTAATAAACATAAACAAATACTATTGTTGCTCTGAGTTTAACGATTTTTTTCAAATTTAACCTCTAAAGTATACACAGAGGATACCAGCCCATCGATTTCCACTATATGGGGTTGCTATTGTTGCACTATTAACTAACAAATACTATTGTTGTCCTTGGTTTTACCCTCCAAGTTGTTTCGACGAGATATCTCATCATCAAGATGTTGCCAGTTTTTTTCTGATGACAAGATCAAGATATGGAAAATTTTGTTCTAATGGCGAGATTTCTCGTCCATCAAGATCTGGTCGGTTTTGCTAATGACGAGATATCTCGTCGAGACAGCCAAAAGGAGGGTTGGGGATTCTCTCCAATTTAATCTCTAATGTATACACAGAGCATATCAGTCCATCGTATCAACTGCATGTGGTTGCTTTTCGGTTCTACACCCATGCCCACTAACTCACAAGTTTGAAAATGGTGCAGTGGCTTGAAGATGGGACATTTCACCACCCGTAATCCACACCTTGAAGACATTCAACCAACTTAACCCCACACAGGCCCCAAAACCGTTTGAATTTCAAACCCCACTCTCCATCGCGCACTGAGCCGTGGCGTGAAGACTCAAAAGCATGTGGCGCCAGATGAGCGAAAACGCCCCCTTTACCATCTCTACCCCCGAAAAAACTTATTTGCACAACATATGCAAAACCCCTCCCCCCTAACACCCAGATCAAATGAATAAATTTACGCATCCATTGACGGGTATCTTGGCGACAGCGGAATAATAATAATAAATAACAATAATAAAATATATATAGGGGATATATATGCACAAATACTATATACATACACCCTTCTTAGGGTCCTCCCGTTTGGTTCCATTCACGATATGCAGCTGGCTATCCCCTGCTGGTAGGCGATGAAAAAACTGTAATAATAAGAGCTGGAAAATCTATCTGAAGGCTGAGTTTGTTGTGCGGAGGGGTGGACTAGGCCTAGTGGATTTTTCTGCGGTGTTCCGTGGAATATGTCGTTGACAGCCGGGGCGGGTTTTTTGATGGATAGGGGCGTCATCAGGGGCGTCGGCAGGGGCGAAGCTACGGGGTCATGCTGACAAATTTCTTTCTCGTCTGCGAATCTGTCGCTGGGGCTTGTAGAACGATTCTGGTGGGGCGGGGAGGGGTGTGCGGTGGGTTATGGAGTTGTATGTGGCGAGTTTGTTTTTTGGGGGTGGCATCGGGGTGGGTTTTTTTTTGAGACGGAAGACGAGGGTTTTGAAACAATGCCTTGGAAAAGATGATACGTTACAGTTGCGGGTCTGGAACTGTGAAAATCTGACTGAAAATAATTACGAGTGATGATTTAATGTGTTGTGAAGTTTTATTGAAATGTATTCCTTGCTCTGAAGCGAATTGGGAAATCCCTATCAAAGAAAAGTGAGCAAAGACTAAAAGTTTCGAAAACTTTGAAGGTGGTTTAAGGAAATAGTGAAATTTCAAACAAAATTTTTGAAATTATGATTCCATTGTTATACAATTTATACAGACTGTTTGTTTTCCAGCACAATTTTAGGCATGAAGTTTAATTCAAATGTATAAAGTTCTGCGAAAACTATTACATATTTTGTGGTCACAAGTTTTGATAAATTAGCAAAAATTAAGAGCGTATGCGAATTAATTTTCAAAGTATTAAAATTATTTTAATTAAGATAATAATTTCCATATATATAAATCAAACTAACTCCATTTGGCAAGTGTAAAGTAAAAAAATGTATCAAACACTTAAAATTCTTCAAAGAAAGCATAGGTAAAGCATTTTAAAACAAATGTCAAATCTAGAAAGCATCGATGAATTTCTCATTTGTACAGATTTCAAGGATTATCCAGTAGTAGCAACATTTAAAAACATTTAGCAACAACGTACCACAACATTTTAAAACAAATGTTAAGACTAGAAAGCACCGATGAATTTCTCATTTGTAAAGATTTCAAGGATTATACAAAGAATTTTAAGAAAATCAAGAAAAACTAATGCGCAGATCAGTTTGAAATCAGAAAAGATATCAAAAAATTTTATTTGGACAACTCGTTTCCTTAGTATACCTGCCATACGTATATACTATATGGTTTATGCTGTTATCAACATTAAAAAAGGGTAATATTTTTATAAAATTATAACAAAAAATGATAATATTTTTGCTATTTATAGTCTGATGTCAATTAATTTTCAAACTAAAAATTAAAAAATTGATTTTAAAAATCCACTGCTTCCTTAACGTTCTTTGCTTTTTATGCAGTGGGATATATGAATCATTGTTAGTGCAGAGAGAACTTGAAGACAAAGGTATGAGATTATCGGTCTGCGTACGTTTGTTTGGGGTGGTGTTTTTTTCTGGTTAACGAAAACCAGGTGGTGTTGGTTGTTTGAAAGTGCTGAACAAAAAAATGTCAGAATTACAAAACTCCGGATTCACATATTTTTGTTTAAATTTATTAATTGTCATCAAACGAATTGGAAATCCCATAATAAATAATAAAACTGCGTGTTGAAATTTCGGTACATAAAAGTAGGATTCTGAAAATATAAAAGCGATTTAACGTTTCTTGTCAGTTATGCGGTAAGAAAAATGAATCATTTCTCGTACAGAGAGCATTTAAAGACAAATAAATGGGGTTAGAATGAAAGTGAAGTAAATAATGATGACGAAAATTTTCTGAATGTTATTTCATAATTATTTTTTCAGTTTCAAAATTATTTATCAGAAATTGAATGTTTTTAACTGTATTAATTTGTTTAAATACACTATATTTTACTCAACGTTTAAACAAATTAAATAAAAAAGCATACAAAAGCAAATGTGATTCAATTAAATTAGAGCAGAGACTTAGTCTACTGTTATTCTAATGTTAAATCACCAAGTTTTCATTAACAAATGAAATTAATTTTTCGTTTGCAAAAAGAAGTTTAATATATATTTATGAGAAAAGATGATTTTGAGTACAAAAAAGTACAATATCAGTTTGATTATATCTTCTGCTACTCGCAGTTTTTCTCCGCTAATATAGCGGAAATTAAAGCTGCGTCTTTCATTTGCAAAGGAAGATAATTATATCCGTTTGTGTAGCTACTATATGTTCTCTTGAGATGAGATATTTGTAATATGTAATTTGAATTAAAACTGTGCGACAAAAATCACGCTTTACTCAGTATTTTTTCTTATAAGACTTTCTTGAGTAATAAAAACTAAGTGAAAGAAACATTAAACTGTTTTTATGTTAGTGATTGGTTGATCTGTATGTGGATGTTTTCATTATAATAAAATTTAACCGATTAACTTTAAATAAATAGAATTTTAACAATTATTAACAATTCCTAAGTGTCATCCTATCATACAACAAATCAAAACTTCAAGTAACCGAAATCAAAAAGTTTTAGTGCTAACCAATTTATTAACATATTTTAACTTTTAGAGGGTGAACATTAACTATCCAAGTGGTTTCGACGAGATATCTCGTCCATCAAGACCTGACTAATTTTGTTAACGACGAGATGCATTGTAATCAAGATATTGCCGATTTTTTTTTATGATGACGAGATCAAGATCTGGCCAGTTTTTTTCTAAGGACGAGATATCTCGTCCATCAAGATCTTCTAATGTTGAGATACCTCGTTAAGCCAATCACCAGGTGGGTTAAATATAAGAAGTATTCTCATAAGTCTTGTTTCACTTTGATCTTTGAACTTGTTCTAGTGTTTGTGAGTACTTATTAATAAAAGTTGCTAGGGCAATTATTTATCGAAGAATCCATGATGGATATTTTTAATGACAGCCACCTGTATTACCAATGCTCGAACTAATTCCTTACATTAAAATCTACATTGTTCAACTATTCACCCGACTGTGAAAGTAGTTGCAAATGCAGATTTAAATGGCGGCCAATTAATTCGAGCGTAAGTAACACAGGTGGTATTCGCAAGAAACAACTCCCTCTCGGTGTTGCCAACTCATACTTTCTAAGAAAGCATATTCAGATAAAGGGGAAGCTGTTGATTGGTTTCTGTACTCTTACTTTTCAATGTTTGCGCAACTGGGAGAATTTTGAAACATCCGAAATTTGTTTAAATAAGACGATATGAGGAGAACATGATAGAGGAATAAGACTTAGCATTTGCAATTTTGAGACATAATTTGGAAGTTTACAATCGCGAGTGTAAAATATGTATCAAAATTTGTATAACTATAATTTGTAAGAGAGATTATTCCTAATCATTCCTATTTTATGCTTTTGATCAATGATACTTACGCTTAGACATGTTATGCGCACCTAAATTATAAAAGTTGCAATAATGTATAAGGTAATTCCTATATTGTACACTTATAAGTTTATAATTTTTAATGAATTATTTACCTAAGGATTAAAAAATTATCTTCTAAACACTAGCATTGTTGAGTACGTTAAAATATGATACAACTTATTCGTCATTATAAAGTGTGATCATTTTAGTAGAAATATACACCCACGACCAGTCAGAATGAATAATAAACTTAAGTGGAGGTTGTTTATAAATAAGAAATAACTTTTCTTGTTGTTGTCAACACTTTCTTTCTAAGAAAGAGTATTTAAGCCGCATATAAAGGGAATATTGTTGGATGGTTACTGTCCTGGTTATTCTTTATGGTGGACAAGCACATATTGTTATTGTGTAATAGCTCTGGTCTAGCGGTAGATATAACTGTGGTGTACACAGAAAGGGACGCAATCTTGCTATAAATAATTTATTTCTATACATATATACAGAACACTATTTACAGTCTGTATGGACATCGCACCGTCCACTTCAAATCTGTGTTCTCCAGAAGTTTTTATTATGTGCTTTCTCCAATTAATTCATATTATGTTACTGTTTTGTATTGTTTTTCATTCTCGATGTGTTCCGAAAGTTTTTACTTTGAGTTTTCTGGGGTAACTTGTGTTCATTTCTTAAGAAAAAACTTCACACAAGTACAGAACATATTCAATTTGTTTTCATTTTTAAAGTGACTCGCTTTGCTTCACTAAGTGGCCTCGCTTCAATTACTTAATTCTCTATATTTTGTTTCTCCTAAAAACCTTTTCCTGGTAGCAAATTTCTTATACATATACTTGCAGAAATACTTGCGTTATTCGGGTTGAATTAGTTATACGTTGAGTGAAAGAGATCCGAAAAACCACTTTTCTCTATCAGAAAAATGCTAATATCATAGAAAGTGCAAGTACAGAAAAAGTGAGCGGAAAATAATTTTTGAAACTCCATTTTGACAGTTTTATAGCTTCTACAATTCACTTTGGACGAAATACTTGCTTTATCCATCCATATAATCGAAGGAATGGTAGCCCAGTTGGGAGAGTAACGTATTAGCAATCGGAGGAACTTGCAAGTTCGAAACTCGGTTTAACAAAAGACCGTCGTGTACTCGGGATGTGATGCACTTTAAATCTGTCACGGCCCTTTAATGTCCTCACGTTGGCTTAGTGTGGAAATTTAGAATGTGAAGTGCCAGTTCAAAATTACGAGGTATTGTCCTCGTTTTTTTTTCCATTCTGGATGGATCCCGAACCGTCACCAATAGCCAGTTGTGTTGCTCCAGTATGAAATTAATTCAACTATCTACCATCCATATAATACACTTCATATACATCGCATTATAGTGTAAGACAAGCAATGATAGTGAGATGACTATTACAGAAGTTTGTTTTGCGTTTTGGAGATAGATTCACGCTTTATTCGTTTTTCCAAAATTACTTCCTCACTTTAGAAACCAAGCGATCTCATTTCACAGTCACACACTGTTCCCACTCCCCCGTCTTTATTTGGCCTTCCTATTTTAATCTAAACTCCTGCTTTATTTAATCTTCCAAACTCTCTTCCACATTGCAATCCCCAAAACGCGCCACCTCATTCTCTCCTTACCACTGCATCCAAACACCCACAAAAAAAACCCAAAACACCTCCACTAACTCTCTCTCGCAGTCCCAGAAACCATACCCCGAGGCCACCAGAACGCAAATCGGACCTCCACCCAGATAAAACCTCCACCCTACAAAAACCTCCACCGGACAAAGCGAGTCCGCCTTCCCAACACCACCATTAAAGGCCCAGAAATGTGTTTCCCCGATATCTATCTGGTCCTATATACATATCCAGCACATTTGGGTGCGTTTAACTCGCTCTTTATGAACACCTACTCTTGCTGGGGGGATTGGGGCAAGGACCAGTAGGGGCGATCAGAAAAATACCATTTCCTCCCCCATCTTGTTATCCCGGGGGCCCCGATAGCGCTGCGGACTGAGGTCGCAGACGATAAGCTTCCGACGTGTGACAAGTCCCCGTCACTGATAGGGGGTGACCCACACCCCCTGTCGGATCGTCTGCAAGGCACGCGTTTTATTAAAAGCTCCCGTAGTCCTGGAGGATGGGGATGTGGTGGTTGATAGAATTTTCGGGGATTGACTTGGGGGGGGGATCGTTTGGGAGGGGGGAGGGTGTTCGCTGGGTGCGATTTGGTTGAGTGTCGAGTTTGATCCACTAAGGAGATTATTTATTTAGTTATTTTGTTAGTCTATTCCCAATGGTGGGTTACAAAATGCAAAGACAGATTTAAAAATGCAAAAAAGAACAGACTGGAAGAAATAAGAGCACACGCCAATTTTTTATGCTGACGAAATCAAGATCTGGTCAGTTTCCTTTTAATGACGAAATATTTCGTCCATCAAGATCTGGTCAGTTTTCCTCTAATGACGAGATACGAGTTGAGACAACCACGAGGTTTTAAACCTGGCCATATCTGACGGAAAAAGTTATTGATCCATTCGGGTTTCTTGTCTCAGGAGATGCAGGAATAGCAGGACAATGGAGATCAACTCTGTCCATCCATTCAGGATGACAGTGTTCCAAAAATGCAGGTATTTTTCAAGATATTCATGTCTAGTTCATAGTCGGAATTCAGCCACTGCCTTTTTCCTTGGTAAGTCCAAAATGCCTTGTATAGCAGATCCAAGGTTTTGTTAAGTAATTCCTTGGAGAATTGTCAAGCCAAGCTAATTATAAATAAGAAGTGGATTCATATTGTGATACAAGAGACTAGTTTTCGAGTGACAACTCCAAGACTAGAGGTTAATTTAATCTAATTATCCCTAGTGTAGCAAAAGTTGACCATAGAGTGACGAAATCCAAGCAAATCATAAATATGAGATATAATAATAATGTGCTATTAGAGGCTAGTTTTAGAGTGAAAACTCCAAGATGCATGGAGGACAATTTAATTAGCCCCAGTATAGCAAAAAGTGACAATAGAGTGACAAAATTCAAGCATATGATAAATATGAGCCGGATACATGGCGTGCAACTAGAAACTAGTTTTATAGTGGCAAGTCTAAGACTTATAGAGATCAGTCTAACGAGCCCTACTGTAGCCAAAAGTGACCACAGAGGAATATAAACCAAAACAATAAATATGAAAGCAGTTTTGGAAGTATGATGGTTCTTTCCTTTCTCTTATATCTAAAAGATGACGTTTCCACGGTGTGCATTACATAAAACCACTTACATCATTCAGAGTAACATAGTATTTATCTTCATCTACTTCACATACGTTTCTATCAAAAGCAATAGTTCCAAAATTTCATGGACGTGACTTTCATCACGTCCTCCATCTTTTATATCCATTCCTCTCGAGTTCCCCTCCCCTAAATTCTCTTCACTTCTTCAAACGATCCGAATGATCATCTCAAGGACAACCCTGCATTAGTATATCGGTACTAAAACGGCTCATTCTGGAAAACATTCTTCCATGTCAGGTCAGAGAACCTTACAGAAGGTAAAAAGCGACTCAATTTCTCTTACGAAAGAATATAAAATACTTTCTAAGTTCTTAATGGAAGATACGGAAGGAGAGCTATCCAATTACAAAAGTCTAAACAATTTAAATCATAAAGATACACACATAGATCACGGACGTTAACAAATAAAAACATATCTCGGGGAAAATTGATGGTTCTATGTCTCAAGTCTCACAGCTGACCATCGGAACTTAATCAGAATTGATGCCTTTTTCATTTGAAAGTTCCACAAATCATATAGGTTTATTGCTCCGTAGCCGGTGCTACGTCGGTCGCTCACCTGCTATAGAGATTAAAGTTTTCGCTGTTCATTCATTCCATTTTTAATGTTTTATCTAAATCCTGTAAATAAATGATGATGCTCTTCAATAAATGGGATAAAAAATGAATTAATTAGTATTTTTCTATTGGTGCAAGTATGAAATCTCAAAAATAACTTAGGACTCGACTTTTTAAAGGAGAATTTGATAAATTAACCCTGAGCTTCATGAGATTTCTGAGTAGTGCATGTTCGCACGTTGACATAGTGTGGAAGTTTAGGGAGTGTGGTGCCAGCTCAGTTGTTAACCTCGTCCTCTGGCAGTGGTTCAAAACTACGTGTTGTTTTCCTCGGAACTTTCTCTTCGGGATTGATCCCGGACATTCGCCAATAGCCTGTTGTGTTACTTCAGTGCGACGTTAATTACAATACCTACCTACCGTTTGTGTTGAATGGCATCAAGCTCTTCGACAACGTTTGGATGATCCACAGAGTTGTCAGGATTAGGAGCAATTGCGCGCTTTGGGATCCTTTCCAATTTAAAGCAAAAACTATTTGCATTCGTCTCTAGTTATATTCTTTACGTCTTAACGGTAAAATAACAACAACGAATCTTGTTGACTTATAAGGTTGTCTTAAATTAACCCTCTTCTTGGCTGACTCAAAGAGGTGTCTTGTCATTATTATAACTGACCATATCTTTATCTCGTAAACATAAATATCGGTAATATCTTGATGAACGAGATATCTCGTCATTAGCAAAATTGGCCAGATCTTGATGGACGAGATATCTCGCCGAAACCACTTGGAGCGTTAAACACGAATGAGATTTGTTTTAGATTGGGTTTTAGATCCAATCTCGGCACACAAAGTCACGCTACGCTACTGAATCTTAGAACATCGATAAAACGCGTCGAATCGAAATTCGAATTCATTCTAACCACATCTTGACCACCTATAACATCATTCTGTGCACCCACCACTTTCACCAACACTAGAATGTCTAAAAAAGATGAATAAATAAACACACTTCCTCCAAAACCCGCGAATTCGAAGATCGCGCTGGACACCTCCTTCAACGCAGAGACCCCCCAGTCCCTGACGTCACTTCAAATCTCCATCCCTCTCCACTTAATCTTTTGAGTCGATCGTTTGGCCAGGGGTTGTCAAGTTCTGTCACGACGTCCGCAGAAAGCCAGTATTTGTCAAACCTTCTACATGGGTTTTTTGTACGGATGCATTATGGAATTGGGGAGGGTCCACAACTGAGGAAGAAGGGGAGTAGTGTCATTGCTTGTGTCACACCAGTCCCGATCTGCTGCTTGGCTGCTTTTGGAGTCAATGCTTTGAGAGTTTTGAGCGGAATTTGTTATAGATACGAACAAGTCATTATTTTCTTTCTGCGATTTTTTCTAGGTTATTAATGTGGGTTTTATAAAAAGCACACCAAAAGATGGTATTAGTTTTGGAGATTTGATGAATGTAGGAAAATGTTTTGAATTTAGCGATGAAACTGAAAAATGTAATCCTCAAACTAGCAGTCAATAGTAAAAGATGAAAAATATTTAAGGTGTATGTTTGCAAGAACATATTTTTTTAAATTTTGACTTTAAAAATCCAATTTTTTTCACAATAGGTCATTGGTTTGTGATTAAACTCATTTCAGTATGAAAAATTCTGATTAAGCTAGTCATTAATTATCTAATTTAGATATAATTAACTAATTAGAATGTTTTTTGAACAGTGATATCTCAAATTCTAATGTGTTCAGAAAGACAATTCCTGTTGAAAATTATTCCAAATATTATTCTTCATGTTTTGATCCTCCATAAAGTTGCTAGAGGGAATAGATTATTTTTTACAATTTTTTTTCACGAAGGAAGTAAAAAAAATCAAGATTTTTTCAGGAATTTCAAAATTTAAAAATCAACTAAAAATTCATTTCTTAACCAACAACTTCGACTGAGGGTCAAAACATCCACTGTATTACATATATTATAATGACACAAAGTAATTGTAATAGATCAATTCATTGTTGACTTATCACTGTTCGAAAGAAGCATCCTATTGCAAAAACATAGTTATTCAGAAATCGAGTTTAAGGTTTCGGAAACGTGTTTGTCTATGGTGACAGTACCTAACCCAAACCCTTGTAACTTGAAAACTATTTCGAATATTTACAAGATCTTGGTATCGTTTGAAAGCTAAGGGGTTGGACAATATTTTGAATTATTAAAAAATAGATCGATATTTTAGTCAATTTTCGTGATTTCTAGTGTATACATACACCTTAAAACAACGAGTAAAAACTTCGAAAGCATCGTCCATGATCATTTCGATGGTTGGTTGGCTTTGGGTTTTTTGGCACAAGGGCCATATGTGGCCAAGCTATGCCAAACACAAGACAGACAATGTTAAGTAATTGTGAAGAGAAAGAATAAAAAGGAGAGAAAGATCGCTTGTGCATCCTTGTGTCACGACCCCTATGTTTACCAGAGGCAGTGAACCCCATGGGAAAAGAATAGATCCCTATGGTACCTCGGGTTCGTGAAGACAGTACACACCAAAGATGTGCTCCCGAGGTCATTTCGGTGGAGCAAGACGTCCACCGTCATCAGGACAAAACGACGTCACTAGAAGAAAACGCGAGTTTGAATATTGTTGTTCTAGACTAGTGCTACCACAACGCACTTTTTTAACTAAGCCTTTCAAGGCCGTATGTAAGGGTGAGGAAGCACTAGAATCATTCACTAGTGTGTTAAATAACGTAAAAATAGATAAGGCTTCTCTCTGATGTTTAACTTGAGAATAGATCTGGAGACAGGACCACTTTTGCTTTTTTGAAGTCAAACTGGAGAGAAGATTGCCAACTGTATTGAGTGACGGCAGATTTATTTATTTTCTTGTTCATCGGAGAAGTCTTATCTATTTTTATGTTGTCAAACCATCAAAGAAGCCTTATCTAGTTTTATGTAGTCAAACCATCAAATAAGTCTTATCTATTTGTACATGGCCAAACACTCTAGTAAATGAAGCTAGCTTCTCCTTGCCTTTACTCATCATAGAAGCCTTATCTATTTTTATGTTGTCGAACCATCAGATAAGCCTTGTCCACTTTTACGCAGTCGAACCATCAGAGAAGCCTCATCTATTTTTACTTGTCGAACCATCAGAGAAGATTTATCTATTTTTACATTGTCGAACCATCAGAGAAACCTTACCTATTTTTATGTTGTCGAACACACTAGTGAATGACGCTAGTGCTTTTTCTCCTTTGCACATTGTGTCGAAAGCCTCAGTAAACAAGTAAGTGGCAACACTATTCTAGAACAACATATTTAAACTCGCACTATTCTAGAACAACAGATTTGTAACTTCTGTTCTGGTGATGGTGGACGTCTTGTTCCACAGAAATGGCCATTGATGATCTTTTCTAAGTTTTTAATTTTTATTTGTCGTTGTTTTGAAGGTTTTTTATATTTTTATTCGTATCAATTTGACTAAGTTTTCATATGTTTATCTAGAAATCAATAGTCTTAAGTATTTAAAAAAATTACCAATCGAGATGAAAACAAGATGGTGAAAATAGTCTGGCTGTTTTGGCAGACCAAAACGTTCACCATTATCTGGACTAATGTAAGTAACCAAAGGAAAAACCTTATTTTAAATATGTTATCATTAAATAGTGTTGCCACCTCTCTCTTTCTAACTAAACGTTTCCAGGCCATGTGTGAAGAGGCGGGGAAGCACTAGTATCATTCACTAGTCAGATAAGGTAATGATAAGTAAGACTTTTCTAATGTTTAACTCGAGAATGGATCTCGGAGATTGGACCACTTTCGTTTCTAAAGAAAGATTCTATTGGTAAAGAAGGTCAGAACTGTTTGGAAGTCGTGTGGAGAAGATTTAAGGGTACAGAACGGATATATGCGTGTGAACTCCTCAGAGGGTTGAAATCAAACTGATAGGAAAATCCCCGGCATTGATGAGCAATGTTGATTTCCTCTTCTTTGACGTATCGTATGTGTTCTTGTACATTCGTCTACATTTCTCCTATTTGTAATCATCATTATAAGAACGACTCCATATAGCGGAATGCACGATATATCAAGAAGCGATATATCGGGATACAATATAGTGAGATGATACTGTAAATAAATAACCAGATAACCAGGAGAGCCCATAGCCTGTCCTTTAAAGGGACTTATCAGTTTGATGGTTACTCCTGGCTACTTTATTAAAAGCAAAAAAAATTTTTTTTTAGAGAGTGGGTATTTTGAAAACGAAAGCACCACTGTGGTATTACAACCTCTTTCGCACAGAAGGGATTGCCCGCTAGAACTAGTCTACCATAAAAATAATATGTCTATAATCAAACCAAGTGAAAGAGAAAAATAAAGAGGTTGTAATTTAAAGATTGCTGATTTCGTGTCCATACTTCAGCAGAAAATATATTAGTTCACAGAGTTGCTTCTTTGCCTCTCTGTGGCCAAATGCAATTTTTACATTAAACAAATAACGACGGTATCTGTACCAAGTACTTAAAACATATTATCCAAATTATTAGCCCATAAACAAATACACACCAAACACAAAACCCAATCCCTCCAAAAAGCAAGCACTCAACTTAAACAAAACGCAGGGATCGAACCGACGCAGGAAGGAAGCCGGCGTCTGCGGCGGTGGATGACATCGGCGCCGGCATCTGCCCCATCGGTCCCACCGCTGACGGACAGACGACGGATCCGTGCCACCCTCCACCCTCCCTAGTCCACTCGCTCCATCGTGGAACCGCCCCTGCCCCCTCTGGAGGAGGTAAGCCCTCCGATGAGGATCAAAAGGAGCGGGAAGAAAAGGAAAAGAGTGTACAGAAGGAATTAGTCTATGGAGCAAGTCTATGTGCACTTTCCTTGCGCGAGTTTAATTTGCATGGAGAAAGGAAAGTGCGCGTTGAGTAGTAGCGTGCTTCTTGAGTTAATGCACTTAGTGCGTAAGACGGAGATTTTATCTGCGGGCAGTTGGCAATATTTGATGTGGTTTGGAGAATTAGGTTGGAAGTTTTGGCTGGGCGGAGAGTTGATGTATTTGTTTTTGGAGTTTGCGTGTCCTAGTGTGCTGTAGGTTGCAGGAGGAAATCTTAGTTTCCCCTTGAGGCATCTATGGTTTCTGTAAACTGGAGGGCAATTTTATTTTCGTGAATAGGCTAGTGTGGTAATGAGAATTTGAGGGGCTCAAACACTATAATCAATGGACATGTTAATTACATAATCATCCAGTGTTCCAGTTAAATAACCCCCATTTAGACTAGGAATTTAAATAGGTATTTAATTAACGTTGTGTTGGAGCAACACATCGGTCTATTGGTGACGGATCAATCCTGAAGGGAAAGATCAAGGAAACACCACGAAATTTTGGAGCGCAGTCAGATGACGAGGAGAACACATGAGCTGGAATCCCACTCTCCAAACTTACACGCCACACCATATAGACTAAACCGAAAAGTAAAGCTGGGAATCTTCGCCTTGCAAAAAACACTGTTAATTTCAGACATATTGGCTGTAATTAACTAACAATGCAAGCAGCACGGAGTATTGATTGCGGATAATGTAAACAAACATTTAATTTTCTTTTAAATTTCCAATGGCAGAAAGTGGCTTATTTTAGTCAACTTCTTACTATCCATGCATTATAATACTACCATAGGTAGATATATAGAAAGAAATTAGCTTGAGATTTTTTCGTACCTACTTTAAAATGCGCATAGTGTTTGAATGTTTTAAGTATGCAACATTTGAAATTTTACTTTTTTTCCTGGTTGAAACTTTTATATTGGACGTTACTTATTCAAAAATAATACTGATTATGAATAATCGAAGGTTTAACTTAAACTCTCAATGTCTTTCGTGACCTTGAGAATCTAGGTCATCATGAAGAATAACTCAAATAACTCATTTGTTCAACTTTCAAGATAATAAGCTTTCGTTAAAGGTATGTCAAGTTATGTTTCTTGGGCTAGTGGTAAAAAATGGCCTTGATAAAATATCTATAAATATATTTCACTGATGTACGGGGCACAGAAATCGATGTTATTTGTTACTTGTCGAATGGCAACAAAGGATATAAATGGACTGTTACGGAATCATTCGCCAATTTTGCAGCTTAGTTGAAATATGCTTGATTTGAGCTATGAAGCTACATAATATTGCTAAAACCACACAGTAGAGCTCGTTACTCCAATGAAGTTATTCAGTAGTCTGATTACAGAAAGCACTGAGAAATTTGACAGATAGAAATCAGCGCAGAACGAAAATCTGAGCGGAAATAATTAAGTGTCTTTGAAAAAGGAAATACGAACTTAAAGTAGACGTTCAGAATCGAATTCTGGTTACATGGCTGAGATGTACTTTTTTGTCATGCATTTTATTGGAAATAAGAATTAACACCACTAAAAGTAAACGAAATGCTGTTTTATATATATGGATTATGCTATTTCATTCAGGGAGTAGTTGAATTAACATCGCACTGGAGCAACACAACGTCTATTGGAAAGATATGAGGACAACACCTCGTAATTTTGAACCACTTTATTTCATTCAGAGACATGAAATGAATTTATGTAACATAGATGATTATATCTATTATAAATAAATATAATCATCAATAATCAATCAATTTGAAAATTCACATTTTATATTTTATATCAATCAATTTGAAATAAGATTTGAAATGTGAATAACAATATTTTCATCAATAAATATAAGTAACTATGGAGGTTTAGCGCAGATGCTATGTACGGGTCTGTTAGTTCGGAATAAAAGCATTCAGAGTTTGCTTACAAATTATGCAATCAATTCTCCGTGTTGCTTGTATTATCAATTATTTGCAGCCAATGTTTCTGAAATATGCAGTTTTCTCCTCTAATCTTTCTGTGGCTTTTGATTTCAGTTTAGTCTAAATGTGGGTTGTTTAACTAGAATTAATAAGTTTGAAAATGTCTGATTTGGATTGCTTAAGGTATAATTAATGTTGCACTGGAGCAACACAACGGGCTATTGGTGACAACCTCGAAGGGAAAGATCCGAGTACAACACCTCGATATTTTGAACCATGGTCAGATGACGAGGTCAACACCTGAGTTGGCACCACACACTCCAAATTTCCTCTCCACACCAACGAGGCCATGGGAGATTTAACTTGCACCAGCCCCCCATGTACACAACGGTCTTTGGTTGGATCGAGTTTCGAACTAGCAACCCTCCGGTTGCTAATCTGCTACTCTTCCAACCGGGCAACTATGACTTAGATTACGTAAGATATCGCTGGGAAGTAAATTTTGACACCAAATGTCCGTTAGTATACTCCGTAAAATGTCTCCGTACAGAAAAAAGTTCGATCTACCAAAACAAAAATCTATTCCATTTGGTAGCTTATACTACTGGCAGTGGATTCTAGGGAAGAATAAACAAGGAACCTTACAAACAAGATGCGCTTAAATATTTACTGAATATCAACGCCCAAGAAACCATTCAAACCTGAATATCCTATCCTACATTGTGAATGGGCAACCTCAACTTGACTGATGTGCAGATCTTTCGAGATTATAATCCTTTACAAATTTAACCAGCCTGTTGCTTGGTGCTGGTAAAGTAGGCAATTCCAGACGATCCTGTTCCTCAACTCCCACGCTCTCGTTCTCATTGTCATCACCACTCCCCGTCCCATCTCCACCCCTCAGCTCGCAGAAGATACCACCAGCAGGATATGACCCGACGGAGGAGGCATATCAACTCTGCGTTCCATCCCCAAACAATGGCATCCAGAAAAAAACCAAATAAACTCAGCAAACGATATACCGTTCGAGACGAAACGCTCCTCCTGGTGCATGTGCCCGTGGGGGGTCGGGCTCGAATCTCTGGTCCCCTGCCAGGCCATTCCTTTTTAATAGGTAATAAAAACGATCCTCGGATATCGTCTGCAGAGATGCAGTTTTCGTCATGCTCGTGGAACCAGAATAATCCCGTCTTTCTGTGCTCCGATTTTGCACCGATTAGTACATGCTGCCACCGACCTCCCTACCACCCTTGTCTCCACCCCACGGGGTGTAAGAAAGGGGTATCGTTTGGCGTTTTCGTGCTGCATGGGGTAATATGTTGAGTTTTTATAGGACTCATTTATTTTAGTTTGCTGGTCTAATGGTACGTGGGTTTCTGCATCATCAAGTTCTTAGGTCTTGTGATTTTTTTTGAAGATAATCTTTCTTCTTTTTTTGTTTTTTGATGGAAGAGTGTTCGTGAATTTCTGTAGGATTTTCAACATTTTTTATTAAGGTTGTGATTTGGAGTTTTGTCAACGGTGAGCCGATTTATAAAAATAGAAGCGTTGTGGATTCTAAGCATAAAAAATTTGGGATATCCTATCCTGTATGCCTCACCGATTAAGATTCTTGAAAAGATGGAACGTATAAGACGTCACTAATGATCTGTCTGTTCATTCGACATGAAAACGCGAATGAAATTTGTTGTTCTTTTGGAGTTTATCTATTGTCCAAGCAAGAATGGAACTTTACTAGAAAAATGCATTTGAGTTTTGCTTAATGGGGGATACTATACCATAAGCTGCACATGGTTTTCTGTTGAGCGGATTATTTCATTTCTTGGAAACGTTACTAGCACATTAAGTATGTCAAAACAAATTATTTTATGCATGATTTATCAACATAGCTCCTTAGAAAAATGCTTTTCCTCAACGGTTGTGAGAAGTTTTAACCCTCTTGGAGATTGTATCTTGTCATTAGCAAAACTGATCAGAAATTGATGGACGAGTTATCTCGTCATTGAAAAAAAACTGCCCAGATCTTGATGACGAGACATTTCGTCATTAGCAAAATTTGTCAGATCTTGATGGATGAGATATCTCGTCGAAACCACTTGTATGGTTGAAAAGATAGGTAAATAAAAATTTAAATTGGAATTTATAACTTTAGATTTTGTCGTCTGATAACATGAAGGTAACAAAAATTAATTCTTAACCTCTAAAAACTATTTTGGTATTGTTTCTATGTAACTATTTTACCGTTTCTTCGTTGTTTTTCTTTGACATTATTTTTCTATTGAACTAATCTAGCAAAAAAAAGCGGATTTTATTGAGGTCACGCGCTTGAAGTGTGTGAGGGATATAATTTTAAATTTAAATATAGTATAATCTGAGAAAAAATTGGCTGAGTGAACACTATCAAATGGCAAGTGCACTCTTTTTAATGAACTGTGTCTTTAAGCTGTAGGTCCTGGTCTAATTAGCCCTGTGTAGCGAAAGTGTCAAGTCACAAACAAATCTATTGTGCTTAGAGTGGTTACTCTTTTGTTACACATTCAAATCAACTCTCTACATTTAATCTTGGTTCATAGAATTGGGGTAGTGGGGTTGAATTGAAGGGAAAGATCCGAGGACAACACCTCTCACCACGATGACGAGGTCAGCACATGAGCTGGCACACCACTCTCCAAGCTTTCACACGATACCAGTATGTAGACATTTGAGGCCATGTCAGATTTAACATCAGTTTCCAAGTACACGAAGGTGATTGGATCGCTCAACACTACCAACTGGGCTGCCCGAGACTACCAATTGGGCTAACTTGGTGTCGTATAGATATGGAATTGGGGAAAGTACTTACAACAGATTTTTAAATGTTTATAAAACCAGTATGACGTTAACAAAAGATTCGAAACAGGCCATTGCATTAAACCCTTATTGCTACCAATTTAAGAACAATGCCTAAACCCTTAATAATTTTCACAACAAAATCTCAAGCAATATTTCTAATGAACCCAATATCTTCGACCTAACTTATATCAATAGCAGACATATTCTGGTGTTTAAATTTATTGAGGTTAATCGCTGCTTCAAATTTGAAGGTACTCCGAATAAAAAAATAGCTTATATTCGAGAATTCGATGGCTATTCAAGTTTCAAGAATGCCAATGGAACACCCACTTCAGCGATAAGAACACTTCAAAGTTTTTAAATTTCATTCTATCGTTTCGATATTTTGCTTTGAATTTACAAATCAATTCCACAATATCATCGCAATATCGATTAAATTCTTTCCGTTTTAAATAAAACTCTTCACTTTTAAAAAACTTTCATCCCTTCTCAGATCAAACGGTCAAAAGCAAGACAAATCTTTGACAATTCTGTTGCATCGATTAATACTCGTGTAACTCTCTTAAGCACCAAAAGAATTATTACAAATTTAAGTAATTTACAATACGAGTTCTGAATCTCACAATCGATTGTCACAGCCGATCGTCAAAGGTAAATATCGATTAATCCCCTTTTTGACGTGCGTTTTATTTAGTGGCAATAATCAAATTCCACTCGAGACGACTGTAATGCCGGTTTTTCCCCCTTCAGACTGACAAAGATGGCAAGTCCGATAGCGTATTTGTCTTCAAACGGTTTTGAATAATCGGAACCTCTTTTCTTATTTGTCTGCCGCTCTGGGATCTTGGTCCCACAAGTTGTAAATCATTATCGAATTTTCAGGGGCCAGCTATCTGAAGAGCCTCACATCAATGAAGCAATTTGTCCGCTTTTATTGCGAATATGGCAAGGGGAAACGGAAAGAAAAAGCGTCGTCAGGTCGCTCCCTCTAGCGGACGCCGTAATGACTAATCGATAGCACGATAGGCATCTAGTGAACCGACTAAAGCAACCATCTAATAAGGCTATCGACGTTTGCATTACTGAAAAGGTTTAACTTTCGGAACAGCGTTTTCTATTTGACTTTCTACTTCAAGCTTCGTCGTAATGGAAAACGGTTCGCCCTTTTAATAAGTCCATTTTCAGTGGAGTAATTATTAGGAAATTCTTTTCTAGTTTGGGAACAATGGCGGACCTCATTGTTCCTTTGGGCCTGACGAAAAATGATATTGTTTCTGGCTTGCTCCAACAATGAAGGCTTAATTGCCAGTGCAAGAAAAGTCATCTCGACAATTACGCGTGCAGGGATTGATTTTCATTCGAGGGAAAAGAACTGAAAAATGATTATTCGAAAATTGTTCCTGACCTACTTGTTTTCGTTCGAACTTAATTATGATTGTTCCTCGGCTTCCATTGTGTTCCTCGTTTCAATTGAGTCTTGGAGTGACTTCTTCAAAAGTTGTAATTAACTGATTTCTGTCTCGGGAAGGGGTGCTTTTCTTTTTTAATATGCTAATTATTAGCATCCGCCAATCAATTCTCTGACAAAACGTAGCGGGTGGATTCGTACTTAACAAGACGTCGTAATATTCTCCTGCACCCCTCCCCACCATTGTACGCAAAAATTGTTTCATTTTGCCTATAATTAATTTCGTTGATGCTCTGGAATTAATTTCCTCCGGGGAGAAAAAACCTACAAGGAGTGCGTTTAATTTCGAATTAATGATTACGGAACTGCATGAATGAAATTATTATTTAAAGCATGGAACACGCCGTATTGTGTTCGATGACTTCTGCAATACTTGGTGGAGATTAAGTAATATTTCGTTTCAATATTGCAAATGGTGTTAGATTATTTGCTCTTCTGATTCAATGCTCATTTGCAGCACGTTCACAGTCCTGCACACAATGCGAAGTATGATTGGTTTCTGAGCAAACAAACAGTGATTTCTGAGATCGAGATAATCTCATGTTTCCTTCAATGGGGTACATGAGTTCGTGTATTGTGGAGCCTTAAGCACTCTTTAATCCTTATTAATTATTAAATGCAAATGTGGTATGCTTCCTGATTAATTCAATCTCTAATTTTTGTTATTTGCTAGAGCATTGTATCAGAAGAATTATGTTCCATATAGATAATGAGTTTCCAGACAACAACTTTTCGATTAACTCGGTATGCAATTAAGTTCACAAGTATTTCTTGTCTTTGCTCTGCAAGTCTAATTCGAATCTTGGAATTACAAATGTTTTATTATCTTTTAAAGCTCCATTTTACGCTGTCTTGAATTTTGATGTACTGAATCAAAGCTTCTTCGTATCTGGTTTTTTAATTTGTTCGCATTACATAGTTTATAAACCATCTTCGTTTTGGAATGGACCATTCGTTAGCCAATAACCATTAAATTTATGATTCATAACTGTCTTAAAGTGACAGATCTCATTTCGCAAATGACATCTACCATTCTTCTAACTTTCCTACTCCCTCTTTATGCGCTTGCATCCTTTCACCTACTTTCTTTTCTTCCTTCACCTCAATTCGATCTTCTTTTCGTCATTATCTTCTTTCCAATTAATCTCTTTTTCTCTTTATCTCTCTTGCAATCAACATACATCCACACACAGATTTATGCAACCCTTTCACTGCAAAATATCTATAATAGATCCTCTTGCACTGCAAAATATCCATAACAGATCCTCTTGCACTGCAAAATACCCACGAAATAATTCATAATGGTTCCTCTTGAACTGCAAAATATCTATGAAATTATCCATAATAGTTCCTTCTGCGTTGTAAAATATCCGAAACAGATCCGTTTGCGGAGCAAAATATACATAAAAATATCCACTATATATCCTCTTGCACTTCAAAATATCAATAAAAGTATCCTCAATATAGATCTAAAAAATATATAATTTACATGGAGTAGGTCTCTTCGGCCCTGTGCCGCTTAAACATATTACGCGCCATAGACATTGTTATACGCTCGTTAGTAAAGCAAACATAATTGTTCTAGCTCGCACAGTTGGTATTTGAGTCACATGGTTTTTGATGAGTCTATTTGTTAAATTAGGGAGCAGGTTAAACGTAAACAATGCGTTCCCACGATTGGAGTCTGGTGGTTTGGAGTCACGTGGTTTCTGACTCCGTGTTTATCGTCCGATGCCGGAAGCCATAGCAGTGATTACGAGTCGACGAAACAAATTATCAACTGTAGGGGGACACTATAAATGATTTGAAGTGAGCTCTTTCCAATAAGAGATTAACCACCTTTGTAGAAATAGACTTTCCCAAGGTCCCTTCTTGGCGGAGCCGCACTATACAGTCTGGCTCCAGCAAGTTAACATTTAAGTCACGTGTGTTTTAGTGAGCCTATTTGTTAAATTGGGAGACAGGTTAAAAGTAAACAATACTTTCCACAAGTGGTTTTAAGCTTGGTTTCTGATTTCGAGTTTATCGTTCGATGCCAGAAGCCATAGTAGTGATTACGAGCCGACGAAACAAGTGATCAACTGTGCTGAACACTACAAACGATTTAATATGTGACAACTCTTTGCCCTAAGAGATTAACCATCTTTTTAGAGGCTTTCCCAATGTCAATTGCCTTCTCACCGGAGCGGCACTATACAGTCCTGCTCCAACAAGTTGGCATTTGAGTTAACATAATTTTAAACTAGTCTATTTGTTGAATAAGGGTTCAGGTTAGCTTTGCGAGTAGTAGGCGTCGCAGGTTCAATTCCATTAATCGAACCTGCGACGCCTTTCTTTTCGGTGAATTCTTTTTGGTGAATTTCTCTCTCTTGTGTATCATTTAAACTTTCCTTGTATGTGCGCATGTCCATTACTTGACGTTGTCTGACTTGTGTTTGCACAGCATGGCCAAATATGGTCGTTGCACTAGAAAAAAAATTAATTATAATTTGTTGACAATAATTCCGGCCACGTGATGTCCCGATCGCCTTCATGTATTTATCCGCTCACCTGCTGGGGTCCATTGTGCATTGTAATTATACCAGTGTACTGGGTGCTCATCATATGGGGTGGCCCTCTAAAGAGAGGAACGGATGTTCACTCTCGGTCAAACAATCCGGTGTCGGAGAAAGAGACCATTTAACAAAGAGGCACTTTCGCTTGTGAGGCCATTGTCTCTGGCCCCCAGACCTCTCTACTGTTACCTAACTCCCGTGTTAGGTAAGAGTATTCAAGTAAACTTATTTCCTCAATTTTGACTCCTTGGGATTCTATTAGAATTCCTCTAGTTGTCCACTCTGATAAACACTACGATTACTACTTTTTTAACTCTCCTGGTTTACTAAGGACCTAACTAGTCCTTAGCAAAACTGTCCTGATCTTGATGGACGAAATTTCTCGCCATTAGAAGAAAACTGACCACGTCATCATCAAAAATTCGGTAATATCTTGATGACGAGATGTCTCATTAAAAAAATTGGTCAGATCTTGATGGACCAGATATCTGGTCGAAACCCTTGAAGGGTTAATCTCCCTTCATTAATTAGTTACCTCTTCTAATATGTTCCAATTTCAGTTACTGCATAGAGTTACCAATGCTGTCTATGAACTTCTCCAGACACAAAGTCTTTCCCTGCCTTGTTGCCGTAGAAATGGACCTTATCCTAATTTCCATAGGGGATACTTGATGAAATGTATTCAAGCTAGCTTGTCGCATTGGCTCACTTAATGACAGTTTGGAATATTAGAAAGATTTTGAACTCGACGCCTAGAAGATCATTGCTAGTAAGCTACATTCACTACAACCAACACTCACGAAAAGCAAAATAAAATTTCGTCATCCCCAATAATCACCCCTATCCAAAATGAACAAGCCCTTTTTCTATAGTGACCAGCACTACCACACAGACTTAGTAATGGGAGCAGTTCTCGTTGTAGACACACTGTACTGTTATCTGCTGATAATCAGCTGTCTATTTACTAAATAAAACAACTTGTAATGTTATCCACTGCAAGTAAATAGAGCTTGTGTGAGCCAATTCAAACAAGAGTATTTCAAACAGGATCCTCTACTTAAATCCAGGAAGCATCCCTGTTCATCCTTCTCGAAATAAGATGTAGCATGGGAAGAAAACAACTGGTCCATATCATAATAGGGAGAAAATTTCAGTTTCATTTTAGAGAGGTACTATAAAAGCTGAAGTCCTTCTTAATCTTTCAGGTGGTTTCGACGACATATCTCGTCCATCAAGATCTCACCGATTTTGCTAATGACGAGATATCTCGTCAACAAGTTATTGCCGATTGTTTTTATGAGGACGAGACCAAAGTCTGAAGAGTTTGTTTTTATAATGACGAGGTATCTCGTTCAACAAGATATGGTCAATTTTGCTAATGAGGAGATACCTCGTTAAGACAACCACCAAGAGGGTTAACCAAAAGGGTAGACTCTTTTAGATGTATCAGGAACACAATATAAGGTACCATTAAAATTCTATTATTATAATTTCAGAAGCACACTTTTACAACAGTATAAAAAGTTTAACCCTCCAAATGGTTTCGACGAGATATCTCGTCTATTAAGATCTGACAAATTTTACTAATGACGAGATATCTCGTCAACAAGTTATTGCCGATTGTTTTTATGAGGACGAGACCAAAGTCTGAAGAGTTTGTTTTTATAATGACGAGGTATCTCGTTCAACAAGATATGGTCAATTTTGCTAATGAGGAGATACCTCGTTAAGACAACCACCAAGAGGGTTAACCAAGAGGGTAGACTCTTTTAGATGTATCAGGAACACAATATAAGGTACCATTAAAATTCTATTATTATAATTTCAGAAGCACACTTTTACAACAGTATAAAAAGTTTAACCCTCCAAATGGTTTCGACGAGATATCTCGTCTATTAAGATCTGACAAATTTTACTAATGACGAGATATCTCGTCATCAAGATACTGATGATTTTTTGATGATGAAGACTTCTAGATATGGTCAGTTTTGTTTAATGACGAGATATCTCGTCTGTATAGATCCGATCAGTTTTGCTAATGGCATGATACATCATCAAGACAGCCACCAGGGGGTTAAAAGTAAACGTGTTTGCTTCTCCTCACGCCCATAGAAATGAATTACAGCCTCCGGTAGCATAACTGTTGTCTCAATAATTGACAAAACGCTATATTTTTAAATCTCCCTCCTCTGATTCATTAGTTATCGACATTTCCTTTTGTAACATGCTCCGGTTACTATA
Source organism: Meta bourneti (assembly GCA_933210815.1). Lineage (NCBI taxonomy): Eukaryota > Metazoa > Arthropoda > Arachnida > Araneae > Tetragnathidae > Meta > Meta bourneti. The sequence continues at coordinate 62,794,049 of OW119932.1, read as the reverse complement.
TCTACTTATACGCTCATTGCTTGGGTTTATTGTGAATCTATTGCCCGTCTATACTATACCAATGTAATGGGGGCAAATTCTATGACCACTGTATAGGCTAAGAGAGGAATGGTTTCTACTATTGGAGTCCAACAATCATGAGAGACTGTTTAACAAAGAGACCTTAATGCTCACCTGTTGGGAGTCATAGTGTAGTGCCATAGTGTACATAGTGATTGTCTTTACAATTCTATCAATATATAATAGTATACAAGTACACTCTTTTAAGTTCACTCTGAAATACATTTATACTTTTGAAAATATACAAATAAAGTACTCGTTTAGTCCCCACCTCTATAGGACTTTTATCAGAATTTCGTAAAACGAATTAATAATTCCATTTTATAATTAACGTTCATAACCCAAATCTACCATGGAACTTTTAATCTCCTATTACTCATTAGTTACGTATAATTTCTTTTGTAATGTGTTTTGTTTGCTTATATTACTGAGGTCTGCTTAGAAGAGATGTTATATTATCAAAATGCTTATAATTTGTACTTTTTTACCTAAAAAAAGACGGTGTCTAAAGAGCAGTAGAGTAACATATTTGTTTTGCCAGTCAATGAGTTTTTGATCAAGCCGACGATATCAGATGTCCAGTGTTATGTGTGTACTCTTAGAGTTCTTTACTATCATATTTCAATAACACTATAAAAAGGAATAAAGTAAATTTATTTACGCCCAGTTTGTTTCCCAGGGCAGTTCTTGATTGGTGTACACTTGTACGTTGTCAGGAAAAATAGGGATAACCGAAGGCGTAGTATGGCTCCAACTTTAAAAAACACGTTCAGCAATAAATTTTTCCAAATTACTAATGTAACAGGGTGTTTTGAAATTATCTAGTCATATTGCAAATGGTGGTCGAGGGCAATGTTTAGATTAGTTGATGATATCGTATCTGTTGCGTAAGGTTTCATTCCACGCTCGGATTTTCAACGGCATGCATCGCTACTCGAATTCAGAACTTATAGATATGCAACTGATGTATGCGCCTGCGAACGGAAACGAAGGATTGTTTATTTTGTATAATTAAAAATTGTTTTTAAAATAAAAAAAATTGTTTTTAAGTTTATTAAAATGTGTATTTTGTGCCCCTGTAACACTCCTGTGCATAGTTTGTTCAGCTACGGCGAAATTGATTCGCGAAAACTTGTAGCAGATCGGAAAAGTTTGAAATTAAAATTTTCTGGCAAATACCAATTTAGAATAATACCAATACAAATACCAATTTAGTTGCTGATTTTAAGTCCACTCTGTGGAGAGGCCTACTCCATTTATTAGTTACCTATAATTTATCTTCCTATTTGAGTTATTACCCATATGGACTTCACCTGTTAACTTTATTGCGTACTACTTGTCTCATATTTCGTTATATTCGGGTACAATGTAATTGCTCTTAGAAGTATAACTAGTGGCACTCTTAGACTACAGTGTAGGAAATAAAAAGTAAAATTAGATGTTTATTTCAAAATCCTATATAAATCCATAGGGATTCTTTAAAAGTGATTCATCTAGTGGTCTATTTTATCAAACGCAAATCTAAATATTCTTTTAATCTCTTCTCTCATCCATTTGTTATCAGTATTCCCTTATGCTCCGATTGCCTTCATCTCCTTATAGGCTTACCTGCTGAGGTCCATTGTGCAGTACTTGTCCGTAGCTACACAGTGTAATGAGTACAAATTCTTTGTAGAGCGGCCCTCTCATTTACGACCTACAATTACTTACAATTCCTCTGTATCGATCATCCGTAGTGCATTGTAGTGGTAGTAAATGAGTGGAATATATCTCTAGTGATACTCTTGGAAATATATCCCTAGTGACTCTTGGATAACAGCGTAGGAAATCAAAAAGTATATAAACTCAATGTTTATTTCACACTCCTATATAAATCCATAGGTACTTTGCAAAACTGATCCATCTAGTGGTCTATTTTGTCAAACTCAAGTCAAAATATGCTTTTTAATCTCTTCTCTCTTTCATTAGTTACCAATAATTACCCTTATAGCATGTTCCGATTGCCTTCGTTTACTTATAAGCTCATCTGCTGGGGTTTATTGTACAGTACTTGTCTGTGGCTACAGAGGCATAATGGGTGTAAATTTTTCTTCCACTCTGTGGAAGAAAAATGTGTTGTTAGTTAGTCCACTCTGTGGAGTGGTCCTCTCATTTACTACCTACAATTCTACTATCTCTATGTATTCAGAGTATACTGTACTGGTTGTACTCTTGGAAATATATCTCTAGTGACACTCTTAGAAATAATATATCTCTAATGTCACTCTTAGAAATATACCTCTAGAGACACTCTTATAAATGTATTTCTAGTGACGCTCTTAGGCAACAGTGTGGGAAATCAAAAAGTAAACTTACGTTTATTTCGCACTCCTATATAAATCAATAGGGATTTTTTAAAACTGATTGATCTAGTTTCTAAAACTGATTGATCTAGTTTCTAAAACTGATTCATCTAGTTTCTAAAACTGATTGATCTAGTTTCTAAAACTGATTCATCTAGTTTCTAAAACTGATTGATCTCTATTTTGTCAAACATAAGTCAAAATATGCTTTTCCATCTCTTCTCATTCCTTAGTTACCAATAATTCCCCTTAGTAGTTCATGGTACACTGTAAGGTACAGTAATCAAGAGAACGCTGTCATGTACAGTAATCTGGAGTATACTGTAAGGTTGCACTCTTAAAAATATAACTCTAGTGACACTCTTAGAGAACAGTGTAAGAAATCAAAAAGTAAACTTATGTTTATTTCGAACTCCCATATAAAAGCATAAGGATTTTGTAAAACTGATCCATATCTAGTGTCAAACGCAAGTAAAAATTTGCTTTTTAATCTCTTCCCTCCTTCATTAGTTAGCAATAATTCCCCTTATAACATGTTCCGATTGCCTTCATCTACTTATACGCTCACCTGCTGGGGTCCATTGTGGCAGTACTTGTCTGTAGCTACACAGTGCAATGGGTGCAAATTTTCTGTCCACTCTGTGGAGTGGCCCTCTAAGAGAGGAATGGTTGTCCACTCCCGATCAAACAATCCGGTGCGAGAGAGAGAGAGACCATTTAACAAAGAGACCTTCCGCTTCGGGGTCCATTGTCTCCGGCCCTCACCGCTCGCTACAGTTTCCCAACTCCCGTATTAAGGAACCGCCTCGCTTTATCATTCCCGGATAGGTCTGGACATGACGTCGAGCACAAAGGGGTCCGGGCACGCCCCCGCCGAAGAGGGTCATTGTCGAGGGTCTGCCGCTGTCGGAAAGGTCTTGCCGGACCCTCTCTGTGATGTTTGTAGCCGGCCGGAGTTTGTTGGCAGGAGTTTTAAAAGTTGGGATTTATTGAAGGGAATTTGAATATTTCTATGGCCGGCCCTCCCCTTCAATAGCGAGGGAACTGGTGACCATGGACATTGTCCATTGCCCATTGGAGCGGCGCGACTGTGTGTATGGATATATCTTCGACTAATAATTTCCACGAAAGTTTGCAAACTTTCGTGGGCAGTGGGTCTGGTGTTTGATGTGGTGCTGTTTGGAGGGGAAACTGACCATTCCTATTCATGAAGGGGCAGTTTTGAATGGCAGGCCGGAGGATCTATTATGAGTGTGTTTGGACCGGCTTCTCAGTCAATGGCTGCGTTAGATTAGACGGATAAATGCCTTTTGTCTCTGTCGGACCTTTGAAGCTGCAGCGGGTTTGGATTTTTAATTCAAAAAGGGCTCATCTGTGTCGAGTGAATATTGTAGGAATTCGCACATGTCAACAGGCCTTACTCGTTTGATTGAAATGATGATTTTGTCAAACTCGCCCTTGCTAGTTTAGGTTTAATGGAAGACCATTCTATCACCAGTGAACTAGAGAGGACGGATTTTACATTTGAGTTTCATTGACCCTTTGACTAATTAGCGTATGAGAATTGCAGGGTTCGATTTATGCGACGGCAACTTACATCTGAAATTTTTTTAACACCAGCTCAGAATTAAATATGGAAATTTTTGATGCATAGATTAGGAATATTGTAGGAATTCGCTCATATCAACAGGCTTTACACGCTTGATTGGAATGATGATTTTGTCAAACTCGCCCTTGCTATTTTAGGTTTAATGGGAGACCATTCTATCACCAATGAACTAAACAGGACGGATTTTGCATCTGAGCTTCATTGACCTTTCGACTTATCTGCATGAGAGTGCATATGAGAGTTACAGGCTCAATTTATGAGACAGCAACTTAAACAATTTGAGGATTTTTTTTAACACCACTACAACACATATGGAAATTTGTGTTACTACCTTAAAAAATCAGATACAGAAATCATTAAATGACAGGACAATTGGGGAACAGCCACGCGGTTCTGTGACAAGTAGCCTGCATGGAATCGTGAACACAGAGTGTGGGCAAAAGAATACATCAGAAATTCAAGCTAATCTCTGCATCAAATATAACTCTTTTTAACATCGGATTTTTTGCTTCCATCCATGACTTAACAATTTTGGTTAACCGTCTCAGTGGTTCCGACAAGATATCTCTTCAATAAAGATCTGATAATTTTTGCTTATATGACGAGATATCTCGTCTTCAGGATATTGCCAATTTTTTTCATGATGACGAGATCAAAATCTGGTCAGTTTTTTCCTAAGGAAGGGACATCTCGTCCATCAAAATCTGGTCAGTTTTTCCTAAGGAAGGGATATCTCGTCCATCAAAATCTAGTCTGTTTTGCTAATGAGTAGATATCTCGCTAAGACAACCACCAAGAGGGTTAAACTCAAGAACATAGTAACATCGCTAATTGGTGATCATTATGGAATATGGTAACTCGTCATAGGCTTATTCAAATATCCGTTTGGCAAGGAAAATTTTAGTTATCAATCTGGTGAGGGACGGTGGTAAAATGCTCCGTAGATTTACCATAATTTTTCTCAAAGGGAGATGCCGGATTTACATGAATCCCTTTTTGTAATTTGTGAAATACACGGTAATTGCGTAGTCACGGATGACATAAAAAATCCTGATCTAATCGAAAACCTATACTCGTTGAGCCTTCTCTAAAACGCACTCAACATCACTAACCAACACTTGTTCGTAAAAGTGCGTAGGGTTGTTCAGGAGCAAACACATTAAACGCTTGTTATAGAGTGGCAATGGTGAGAAGACAGATGGCCTTAGGGAAGTCCATTATTGATAAACCAGGCCACCAATATACCAGTATACCAATAAGGATTTAACCTTTCAGTTTTTCGAGGTTTGCGAGTAGTGTAACTTTTCTTTCACCTTACAACACACACTTAATGACTAAATAACCACATCAATCTAAAAATTTTCTGAATTTTTTACCCATGAATTAGAACGATTCTATTGGTCCTTTCCTTATAATAAAATCCTTTGGAACGTTTCCATTGATCCTTTCCTTGGAATAAAACTCTTTAGAATGATATTATTGACCCCTTCTGAATAGGTAGGTATTTTAATTAGCGTCGCACTGGAGCAACACATTGGGCTATTAGTGACGGTCCGGGATCAATCCCAAAGGGAAAGAGAGGACAACACCACGTAATTTTGAACCACGGTCAGATGGCGAGGCAACACATGAGCTGGCACTCCACTCTCCAAACTTCCACACCACGCCAACGTAAGGACATTTGAGGCCACGACAGATTTAATGTGAACCAGCCACCTTTGTACGCGATCGTATTTGGTTGGATTCGAAATCGCAAATCTCCGGTTGCTCATCCGTTACTCTTCCAACCGAGCCACCGCGGCCCTCCATTCTGTATAATAGAATCCTTTGGAAATATTCTATTGCTCCTTTCCTTAGAATAGAATCCTTTGGAAATACTTTATTGGACAAGAAGTTCAAAAATTGTTAGAAGTCGTACAGGACTTCAGGTTGCAAGATGGAATTATGAGTGTGAACCCTAGGGTATTGCGGGACGATGGGTGGCTTAGTGTGGACTTCCGCCGGCACTAGAAGACCTAGCGGCAGACACCTGACAGTATTTATTTACATTAAATTCAATGAGGTTATATATTATATAAATTTATAATCTATATAATGTATACCATACTTAAAATAATGTATGGCGACCGCTATATGGGTATTATTTGTTCCGCCAACTCCGAAACACTGCTGTGGCTTTCAGCACCGAACGATTAAAGGCTCATTTACACTTGTGCGGTGGTCTGAATCTTCTCTCCGTGAACGGATCCGTCCAACCGATGAATGGCGAGAACAGAACTGATCAATGTCAATCATTCCTGTACTCTTTGCTCATTGGTTTGACGGATCCAAAAGGGAGAGCAGATTCGGAAAGACGTACAATTGTAAATGAGCTTTAACTCGGAGGCAGAACCCATGCTAAAGACGCCAATCGTGAGAAATCATTGTTTACGTTTAAAATGTGAGGAAGATTTAAAGATTAGGACGTTTAGTAGAGAATGTTTAAAAATGGATGTTGAGATTGAATTCCAATATATGCGTGCGGAATAAGCATACAACTTTATTTCCACACTTTTATATCGTTATTGTGCTAAAAGATTTCTATGATGCAGAATTTCTATTACTCCAAAGGAATGATGATCCCAGTGGAAAAAATAGTATCCCTTGCCTAGATCTGGTGACAGTTTGGAACAGGTTTTTGCATCAGTGGCTGGTCACTATAGGGTAGTTTTCGACACGAAAATAAACCATCAGGGGGTTAACAGTACTAATTTAAAGATATATTAACATTAGAAAAACAACGAGTTATCTCGTCATGTGCAAAATTGGTCAGAAACGAGTATAAAAAAAGTAAAACGAATCTTAATTCTTCCCAAGATATTAATGCGCCCGCATACAATAATCATTTGGAATTCGCGCAAACGATAAATATCCGGTACGCGCTCACAAGCACAGCGTAACCCCAACAAATCAGCAAGATGAAAATTTACGGAAGAATCCCACCTTATGCTCCATTTATTCAACCCATTCCCCCAAAAGAACCCTCCTCGTAGAAGCCCCTATCGAAATCATACAAACCGATCGATCGCCTGAAGCTTAACTTCAAATTTCTATAATTTAAAATTTTAGAAAAATGTTTTGCTATTTACTGTTGTACAAAGTGTCCAAGAGTTTCAGTTGGGGAATTCTGATCTGAAGCATGGACATTTAAAAATCAATCGTATGATACTTCAAGGTTCATCAAACCATCCGATTCCTCCAACAAATATACAAAACGGAAATTTAAGGTAGAAGCCAACTTTACGCTCTTCTCAATCCATTCCATAAAAACCTCTCCTCGCAGAAGCTACGATCGAAGTCATACACTTCGATCGCCGCTATTGAAGCGTATCTCCGAAGCTTCACTCCAAATTTTCCTTATTTAAAAATTAATGTTTTGTTATTTATTGCTTTTGTCAACATGTACATGGGTTTAAGTTTGGGAACTCCTGATCAAGATCATGAACATTCAAAAAACAAGTTTTAATTTTTCAAGGTTCATCAAACCACACCTCTCCTCCAACAAATAAACAACACGGAAATTCACGGAAGGCGACCTTGCGCTCATATTACTCAACCCATCCCCAAAAAACCTCTCCTCGCAGAAGCCCTGATCGAAATTAAACGCTTCAATTGCTGCTATCGAAGCGTATGATTTCGATCGAGAATGCAGAATTTCACTCCAAAATTTCATGACTTAAAAATTTAAAAATTGAAGTTTTGTTGTTTTTTGTTTTGTCAACAGCGTAAGGGTTTAAGTTTGCGGACTTCTGTTCTAGAGCATGAACATTTAAAAAACAACCGTGTCATTTTTAAGGTTCGTCAAACCACTCCTCCCCTCCAACAAACAAACACGACGGAAATTCACGGAAGAAGCCGACTTACGTTCATAATATCACTCAACCGATTCCCAAAAAACCCGTCCTCGCAGAAGCCGCGATCGAAATCAAACACTTTCGATCGCCGTTATCGAACCGTATGATCTCGATCGTGAGTGGAAAGCTTCACTCAAAATTTTCATGATTTAAAATTTTAAAAATTAATGTTTTTTATTTATTGTTTTTGTCATGGTGTGCACGGGTTTAAGTTTGGGGACTCCTGACCCAACTTAATTTTAACTTTCATTTGAAAAACATCCGTGTCATTTTTCAAGGTTCATCAAACCACCCCTCTCCTCCAATAAACAAACTAGACGGAAATTCATGGAAGAAGCCGACCTTACGCTCATATTACTCAACCCATCCCCAAAAAACCTCTCCTCGCAGAAGCCCCGATCGAAATCATACATTAGCCCAAAAGTTCTTGACCTACAAGCGCGCCGAAGCTTCACTCCAAATTAATTTAACTCTCCCCTGTCACTCGTGATCGAGGGAACCAATGAAGCGGAGGAAGCGCTCCACGTAGACGCCCTGTTGCGCTACGTCATCTCCAGAAGGCGGGGTTATTCAAGGAGAGGAGAGAAAGTACAAGAGGGAAGGGAAGGGAACCTTGGATGTAGGTTTTTTTTGGTTCTTTTCGCTTGCAATTTTTCGGAGGGAACAGTTGGAGATGAAAAGCTTCCTTGTCGGGGTTAAAAATAAGCGGAAAATGGTAAACAAAGCGCTATTGATTGTAAAATGGCGGTTTGCTTACAGAGGATGTATAAAACGGTCGTTTTCTTGTGCAAGTAGCACGTGTAAATAAATTATACGTTGTTCGCATAGTAACGGTGTTAAAAGGCCAAGGTAATGCCATTATATCGGATATCTTACTATCGATTCGATACCTAAACCAACAGTACCGTAAAAGGTAGAATATTGCATAAGCTAATGATGCCATTGGAAACACTTTGAAAAGACTTTATTTATGTGAACTAATACTTTACTTTCATGTGAAATTTCGATAAGTAAAAAATTGGTGGTTACTCCAATCCAATGGAACTGTAATGGTTTGGCATGTTTTGTCTCTCCAATGTCATTTATTGCCACACGATTGCTAATAGACTGAGATTTTCCATGGATAACATTTTATAAAACTATACTCGAATAAAAGTTCACTCGTTATTTCGTTACTTATTCCATTGCTAAACAGCTAGACCAGGTCCATGAGTCCGAACCTGCTCAAAAAGTCCAACATTAGATCAGGACTTCCATAGCCCTTACTAGACCAACGCAGGTCGGACGACTTGGAGATGATTGTTGGAAAAGCCCTGTCTCTAAACGGATAGAGATCGGATGTGCCATCTCACAAGTCTAGAAAGGGCAGTCTGACATTTTCTGTCACCCGTATCCTTGATCACCCAAACATAGACCACCTTGAGCGAGGCTCCAAGGTGGTCTATGTTACCAGCTATGAGTTGTATGGATCCGTTGTTTTCAGTCTTAGTATTTTGTACATAGGATACTTCTAAGCTTCTTGTACAAACTTTAAGGTTGGTTGTTTGGGGGGTTTTATGGTGCAAGGGTCATATTTGGCCAAACTGTGCCAAACATGAAACTACGGAGGGGGAAAAATAAAAAGCAGAAGGCGAAGATAAAACAGAAGGGAGGAAAGATCACTAGGGATTGTGATGCCAGTACACACCTAAAGATGTGTCCCAGAGGGCATACAAACTTCAAGGGAAGGTAGGGAATAAAAATTAGATCGTATTCACTTGGAATGCATGTCCTCTAGCGCCACCTGGGTCTCCTAAAGGGCACTATTTGGCAGCACTGCAGTGAGGCAGTTTGGGTCATCGTCCTTTTAGCATCGACCTTCTAATGAAATAGACGGAGCATGTGTGGGTAGAGTTGCTATCGTAAGATCTCAGAAGGATAAGTCAGGTAGGCTTAAGAATCCACTTGGGCCAATTGGCTATCGAAGTGCAGACTAGTATGTTTCCAATCACGCTGTATAATCACTTTAACCAATCAATAACCTGACCCACATTTGGATTCATGCTTTTTCCCACAATCACGCGTCATCTGACCGTGGTTCAAAATTACGTGGTCCTTTCCCTTCGGTGTGATCCCGTCGTGTTGCTCCAGTGTGACGTTAATTAAAATACCTATTATACCAACCCACAATCACGCGACAAATCTTCTAATAGCATGAAGCTGTTCGCACATACTCCGTCTTATTTCATTAGAAGGTCGATGCGTCTTAGACTGACTTCGTACCATACACAAGTTCACGAATGGTAAGATGGCTGACTTGCACCTTGCATTTGGTTTAGGTAGCGGAAATGGAGGAGTGAGATTGTATCGTGAACAATACTCCGACAGACGTATACGAGTAACCAAACGCATGCGCGTTTACACCAGATTTCGTGTGAAACCGGAACATTTGAAGTAAAAACTACTGTCAAACTGTTAAATTAAGGCAAATTAAAATGTTCCTAAACTTGCGTCGCTCTTAACAAACTGGACTTGTTCCAGCGTGATATAAATTCAACTACCTACATAACTACTTTAACCCTCTTCGTGGTCGTCTCGGTGAGATATCTCGTCATTAGCAAATCAAACTAGAATTTAATAGAGGAGATAGCTCGTCATATTAGAAGAAAACTCACCAGATCCTACCTCGTCATCATCACACAATGGGAAAAATCTTGATGACAAGGTATCTCCTTATTTGCAAAATTATTCGGATTTTAATGGACGAGATATCTCGTCGAAACCTCTTGGAGGGTTAAGAAACTGGTAGACTGATGAGCTTGGTTACGAGTTTAAATCTCGTAAGTGCCGAATGGCTCATATGAGATTTTACCATAAGGCTTCGTCAAGAAGCATGTCCTCTTGAAGAAACCTCAAGATTGGCTGCTTAAACGTTTCTTGAAGAGGTCACGTAAATGCGGCCATCTTCCCCAAAGTGCTCCAGGAAAGCATGTCCTCCACAGATCGGTGGTTCGATGGAGCAGCATCTTCCATGGTGCTCAGGGTAACGCAGATGTACTGGTTGAGTAATGCTTGAAGATCATACGGCCCATTGGCGGAATATATTTTTATTCAGCTCATTTGTTAAAATAAAACCTAAATGCTTCAAATATTTTAATTTCAATCGTATATAGTTGGCTTGATACCCTATGGTGATTTTAAGTTATTAAAATAATTTCTAAAAACGTCTAAGCGGCGTTACTTCTAATGGGGAAATCCCTCTATGCTGTATAATTGTATGAATTTTTGGGTAGGTAGGTATTTTAATTAACGTCGCACTGAAGCAACACAACGGGCTATTGCTGACGGTCCGGGGAAGATTTTCGGGAAATAATTATATTAAAATAACAAGTTTCCCTTATATATATATATATATATATATATATATATATATATATATATATATATATATATATATATATATATATATATAGGTTCATGATATTTCAACATTTTACCCGCCTTTTTCTTCGGCTTCTTTTATATTAAATACAAAAAAATTATAAAATGCATCGAATACTTCTGAAGGCTTAGTACTATCTGATCGATAAGTCAAAACTTAGAAACCGAAATGTCGCACACTTGAGATCTTAAAAATAATTACTCCATCGAAATCTTATCGACTTTTATTCATTTATGTATATTGTCATAACTAAATTCATTTACATGGCAGTGGAAAAAGCACTAAAAGTAACAGACAAAGCACACATATAAAGGTATCAAACAGACGAAATATCCAATCAATACAAAACTAAAATTTAAAAAATTAGTTTCTGAAAGTCGATTATAAAATTTTAAAAAATCTGTCAAAGAAAATATTCAGGCTTGGTGATAGATGTTCGTAAATAGTTTACCACTAGCTTAATCGGACTTATATACTCACAATTTCTTAAATTATGAAAATAAAATTTATACAACACGCCAAAATACTAAACTCTACCTATAATGTAATAAAGTAAGTTAAAACTCAGAAATAAATGTGTCACACTTGAGAGCTCAGAGATAATTGCTCCATCGAAATCTTATAGATTTTAATGCATAAGCCCCATCTTCCGAACCCTCTGCGGGCTCCATAATGATCCTTTTACATATTCAATCGCTAATCACCCCACTAAAAATAACTACTCTCAAAAACACTTTTAAATCCGCATCGCAGTTCTTGTCTCCTTTTTTCCTATCCCTCTCATTGTTATTCCCGTTTCAATGTCGCTTCTACCAGCGCATTCGTTCACACGTGAACGTCAGTTCGCTGCTGATTGGTCAAATGCACCATTGTTCTCGACCAGACAAAAACAAAGGCCGCTAATTGACGTTTCTGGTTGGATGCAGGAAAAAGAGGGAGGGTGGGTGACGTCAGTGGGATGTGGTTGGAAGGAAGAGGGGAGGGGAAAAAAACTGAGTAAGGGAGGGAAAGTAGGGATTTTTGAAGGTACAGACAGTATCGGAAGTCTGATGTGTTTTTTTCTGTCTCTGTGCTTGGATTTTTGTTTGGAGCGAGGAGAAATTAACATTTTTGGGAATGTTATTTATGTTTTGTTGATTATTGTTGCATTGGTGCTGGGTTATTTAACTCTTCGAGGTTTTATTTGTTTACGTGTTGCATTGCTTCGTCTTTCAGATCGATTATTTGTTTTTTTTTTATTGTTTAGAATTATTTTTGTGTTTTGGATGAGAAAGTGCATTGGAATGCGAGCTCCCTTGGAATGCTTTGTGTTGTTGGGTTTTAGTTTTTATTTTGTATTTGGATTACTGATTAGAACTGGAGTTGGAGCACTGGAGGACGTTTTAAATTACTTATTTAATCACTATTGTTTTTTATTCGGAGGATTTTGTCAGGTTTTGTTTTGATGGATTTAAACCTTTAATCTTTCGGAACTTGAAGTGTATTATTTGATGCTATTTTTGTCTTAGATTAATTGCTTACTTATAAAAGACGAATAAAGCCTTGTTTGCATTAAATTCTATTAATGAGGTTTATAAGTAAAAATTATTTTTATTGCAAAGGCACTAAGAGAAATACTTCTACCCCATGTGTAACATGGGGTAGTTGCGGTTGAAATGAAGAGTTAAAATGGCACCTGAAGTTAGAACAGCGATTTTCAACTGTGTGCTGTAAGTAAAGCAGTGGTGAAACGGTTTAAATAGTGTAAGATTTATTTCATTTCAACGGTTTTATTTTTCAACTTTTGACGAGTGTGATCACAAATAATTGCAAGTAATACCCATGGGGTAGTAATAGTTATAACCTGTAGGGTAAAATAAAACCGACTAACACTAGTTCAAGCTCACATTGAACTTTTAATGTAATAGACACGGCATGTGGGCGGAATCGCTGTCATAAGATCCCAGAAGGGTAAGTCACGTGGGCTTGGGAATGATTGCCAATCGAAGGGCAGACTTGTGTTTTTGATCACGCTCGATAATTACTTTAACCAATCGATAATTACTTTAACCAATCGATAATTGGTCTCGCATTAGGATTCATGCTTTCTCCCACAACCACGTGACAAATCTTCGAACCCAGTGACAGGAAGAAATGTCATGAAGCTGCATTATCAAACTCCGTCTATTTCATTAGAAGATCGATGCACGCTTCATCTTGATGTATTAAAATGAAGTCGTAAACGTTTTAGTTCAGGGGCTGCTGTACACTATCAGAATCCAGATCAGTCCTAATTCTGTAGAAACGGACCATCGTAGATTAGGTTCATTGAAGTGCATTTGAAAGTTTTTCAAGCAGTTTGAAAATTTTTTTGAGACGAATAAGCGATTTCTTGTATAAGGGGCTTTGCTAAATCTTCCCTAGTTTCTTCAGGATTCAGATCGATTCAGATTGACCTGGATTCTGTTGGTTTGAAGTGGCTCTAGTGGCCCAAATCCAATCCAACTCGAAGCTGGATCCTAGTTTCTGGTGCGTGCTCCAAGTACATCAAGTTGGCGTCTTATAGGCAATGCTGACTATCATCATTTAGCGTCAACAGAAAGATGAAATAACGCTAATGCCACATCAATAGGGGTGCTTCATATCAACAGAATCCCAGTCAATCCGAATCAATATGAATCCAGAAGAAACTGACTAACGAATTCGGGAAACTCTCCGGATTCAGACAGCGTAATAGCTTTTAAGATGAACGAGCTATTTCTTATGGAATCTGCTTTCCGAAATCTTTGAAAGTCATTTTCTACTGAATTCAGATAGATTCGATTGAGACTGAGATTCTATTGGTGTGAATCAACCTTTAGATGGAAAAATTTGATTTATGTAGACATAATTAAGGACATTTGAACATGGGTCTCGAAGTAAAAGTATGTCCGAAACGGTGATCAGAGCGTGTGAAAGGTGCATAGTCAATAAATTTAGGGGTTGGTTCACAGGTTTCTGTGAGAGGAATGCAATGGCATTGAATGAATAAGACCGTGCCTGGGAACTCGATCAAGGAATGAACAGCGAATGTGAATAAAGGAGAGTGTTTTAGGTTAGGTAGTTGAATTTACGACCCATTGGAGCAATGAAACGGGTTATTGACGACGGATGAATCACAAAGGGAAAGATCCGTGGAGATATTTCAGGATTTCTTCACATGTATCTAAAGGTATGTTTCCATTTTACTAGCCACTAGCACTAGCGGTAAATGAAGTAGCCTCATGGAAACGCCATACTATTCACTTGTAGGCTTAGAAGGACATCCCTACCGAGAATTCAAGATTGGGTTACTTTATTGTCTAGTTACCCGGATTAGACAAGCTGGCCAATCATCGATGAGAAAAGCAGTGATTGACAGGGGGAACGACTATCTTTTTCTTCTTCACTAATTGGCCGTCACGTCCGGGTCCGTGTTGCTCTAGTGTAAAACAAGCTTAAGGCATCAAGTGTTTCTATGAAATGCCTCGTCCAAGATCTGATCGATTTTACTAAGGACGAAATATCTCGTCGAGATAAAACTGCCCTATTACTCCAGGAGGAAAGATGATCCAAGACGAAAATAATACAAATTGTCCCTTGCCGTGAACTGGTGACAGTTTGAAACAGGTTTTTGCACCAGAGGCTGGCCACTACATGGCAGTTTCTACGCGAAGACAAACCACGAGGAAGATTAAGTTCATGGTTTGGTGCCAAAAGTGATAGCGTGTGGTGGTGTAAGTCACAGTCGGAGCAGCACTGTTTGGACACGTCAATCGATCCCGTTCTGTGCTTTGTGAGTTAACAGAATAGAACTCAGAATTAACAAATAACAGATTTATTAACAAGAAACAACGGAGAGCGAAGCTGCGAGGTTGGTTCTCGGCAGGCAGTCCCCTCGCAAGTGACAAATAAAAGAAAACAGGGGTTGGTTAAGCAGCCCCTTTGAACATAAACATGCAGGCGCGGTGACATCCCCGGGAGGTCGGGTTGTCCGTGCGCCATCTCGTAGGAAAATACTCAACATTCTCCCGGCCTTGAAGCCCATAGGGATTCAACAGATACATAAAAAAGTCAATTTAAAAAAACAGAAAACAACAAATACGAATTTCAATGAAAATACTTAGAAATAGAATACACGAAGACACGTTTAAAATGACAAATTAAACATAAATGGAAATAATTAAAATTCAATCATAGTCTAATGGTAAAGGACACAGTTTTGTAATGGAACGCTTAAGTTCTCCACTCGAGGTGGTCACATTCACTACACGAACCTTTCCATCAGAGCCAGGAAATGTAGCACTAATTCTCCCTAACTTCCATCGGAGAGGAGAAAGGAGTTCGTTTTTAATAAGCACCAAATCTCCTATCTTCAGATTGGCCTTCGGACGAGCCCATTTTGGTCGTTGTTGCAATCTTGCTAGATATTCATTGCTCCACCTTTTCCAAAAATGCTGGAACAATCTTTGCAATAACTGCCATCTATCGAGGTGATTGAGCTTAATTTCTGTGAGGCTAGGCTCTGGAATTGCAGTAAGAGGAGAACCAATGAGGAAATGCCCAGGAGTTAGAGCAGTAAGATCACTTGGATCCTCTGAAAGAGGGCACAATGGGCGGGAGTTGAGACACGCCTCGATTTGTACCAATAAAGTCAAAAATTCTTCATATGTTAGTAACGAATCTCCAATAACCCGTTTCAAATGAAATTTCATACTTTTAACCCCTGCTTCCCACAGCCCACCAAAATGGGGAGAAGCAGGAGGGTTAAATTTCCACTTCAGTCCTTCACTTAAAACAAAACTATTGAATTCAGTATCAGTTTTGCAAGAAGCTACAAACCTCAACATTTCTTTCTTTGTTAGCACCAACAAAGTTCGTAGCACAGTCGGTGAATAATTCAGCTGGTTTTCCACGACGACCAACAAATCGCCTGAGAGCAGCAAGGAAAGTTTTTGTAGAAAGGTCACTTACTAACTCTAAATGGATAGCACGCGTGGAAAAACAGACAAACAATACTGTATAACATTTTAGCGATTTTTGTCCACGTCCCTTATTGCATTTCACTTGAAAAGGACCAGCAAAATCAATGCCTACCTTTGAAAATGCTCGAGAAGGAGTCACTCTTGAAATTGGTAGGTCAGACATCATTTGAGAAGCTGATTTGGCACATAATCTAAAACAAATAATGCATTCTCGAACAATTCTAACAACATCTCTGCCACTCAAAATCCAAAACTTTTGGCGTATAGTAGATAGCAGAAGTTGAGGACCAGCATGAAGATGTAAAATATGAAAATATTTCACAATTAAATCAGTGAAGTGATGTTTTTTAGGCAAAATCATTGGATGCATTCGACTCTCAGGAAAATTAGAGTTGTTCAACCGTCCACCAACTCGAATAACACCATTCGAATCAAGAAATGGATTTAGAAACAACAGTTTACTTTTACTAGGCAGAGGCTTGTTCTCCGACAAACAATGCATGTCTTCTTGAAACGCAGCAGCCTGAACAATAGTAACAATAAAAGTCTCAGATTTTTGAAGTTCTTCAGTTGTCAAAAGATCGAGCTTTCTCTGTTCAACCGAAACACGACAATTATATATGAAACGTAAACACCATGCAAAGGTACGATACAATTTCATGAGAGAAGAGAATTTTCGAATGAGAGGGGGTTCTTCCTGCAAACGTGCAACAGCGGAAACAATTTGCTTCCTCTCTTCGCAAAGCACATTTTCAGTTATTGTGTTTATGTCAGTACGCATTGGCATTTCAAACGATGAATCACTTAACCAATGGGGCCCAAACCACCAAAGGTTACAAGAAGGGAGATCAGAGGGATAAAACCCACGTGACGCACAATCTGCAGGGTTTTCTTTTCCTTGCACATGGTACCAATGTTGATTGGGCAAAATTCCTTGAATTTCTGACACACGGTTAGCAACGAACGTTTGCCAACGTCGAGGTTCAGAAGCAAGCCATGACAAAACAACAGTTGAATCGGTCCACGCATAAATTTCACAAAATTTTCCCGCTAAGGACTCTTGAACTGTTTCAAACAGATGTGCTAGCAATAATGCAGCACAAAGTTCAAGTCTAGGAAGGGAAATGGTTTTCAATGGTGCGACTCTTGTCTTGGCTGTTAGAAGGCTCACTTTCACTTCGGAATTAGCTGAAACACTTCGTAAATAAACCACGGCACAATAGCCTTTCTCAGATGCATCACAAAAGAGATGCAATTGCGTTTGCAATGCATTAGATAGCACAACACATCGAGGAATATGGATGAGCTTTAGTTGATGAAGCTCTGACCGGAATTTGGACCACTTTTGCTGAACCTTTTCACCAACAAGATCATCCCAAGACACATTTGTCTTCCACAGTTCTTGAAGGAACATCTTCGCCAGGATAACTATGGGGGAAAGCCATCCCAAAGGATCGAAAATCCTAGCTACTTCAGACAGAATGGCTCTTTTTGTAGCAACTATTTCAGAAGAATTTCTAACACTGACTGAAAATGTATCACTAGATGGCTGCCAGTTGACACCAAGCACCTTGATTGACTGATCAATGTCTATTTCCATGGGAAGATGACTTTCTTTCAACTCTGATGGAATGAATTTCAAAATTTCAGGAACGTTTGAAGCCCATTTGCGAAGCTCAAAACCTCCGTTTTTCATCATCACTAAAAGTTGAGAAGACAGTTCACAAGCCTCCTCCAGAGTATCTGCACCGGACAGAAGATCATCAACATAAAAATCCTGAGCTGCTCTCTTAGATGCTAAGGGATAATTGTCCCTTTCTTCAATAGCCAGCTGCCGAATGGCTCTTGTTGCAAGATATGGGGCAGATGCAGTTCCGTAGGTGACAGTTGTCAGTCGGAAATCACGAATTGGCTCGCTGGAATCATTTCTCCACACAATACGCTGAAAATCTGCATCTTCTGGATGAACTCTGATTTGTCGAAACATTTTGGCTACATCAGCAGTTACCGCAATCTGATGCATACGAAATCTCAGCAAAATGGGCACTAGGTCTTGCTGGCACCTGGGACCCACCATGAGAATGTCATTCAGGAATGTATTGTATGATGATTTCGCTGAAGCATCAAACACCACTCTTAACCTTGTAGTAGTGCTTGATTCCTTGAAAACTGCATGGTGTGGCATGTAAAAACAAGAGGAGGGTGATTTCAACACCTCTGATTCAGGAACAATCTCCATGTGATTGTTTGAAAGGTATTCTGTCATGAAAGCCTTGTACTGCTCATAGGAAGGATGGTGACACAATCTGCGTTCCATGTTCTTGAAACGCCTAATAGCCATTTCCCTGGTGTCGCCAAGTTGACAAGGAGAAGATTTGAATGGTAATCGTACAACGAAACGACCAGTTTCGTCTCTAACATGAGTATTAAAGAAATGCTCCTCACAACGCTTTTCTTCTTTGGAGAGCAAGTTAGCAGTGGGAACAGTCTCTAATTACCAGAATTTTTTCAACACATCATCAACGTTTGTTTCCACAAAATTTACTGCAACTCTTTCATTTCGAACATTTGGATGAACTGTAATTGGCCCACCTATTAGCCAACCAAGTTCAGAGTTTACAGCAAACGGCATTTTGTCACCGCTGAGTCTTGTTTGTCCAGTAAACAGTGGTAAAGCAGCTGTCACTCCAAGTAGAAGTTCTACTGGACCAGGATTGTTAAAATTAGGATCTGCTAACAATAAGTTTTTGATATGAGCAAAATCTTTGGTACACTGATAATTGGGCAAGCAGCCAGTGATTTTGCGTAAAACATGTGCCTTTTCTATATATACAGGAGTCTGTTTGAAATGAGGGGTAAACACTAAATTCACTTCCCCTTCCGATTTTCCCAAAGATGTTTTTCCTAAACAGGAAATATCAACATTCGCTCGAGAACGTGAAAGACCAAGTTTTTGAACACAAGAATCTGTGATGAAATTTGCTTGAGAACCCGGATCAATCAGAGCTCTGCAATTTTGAAAGAACCCGCTTGAGTCGCGAATCTTAACGACTGCGGTAGCGAGCAATGTTTGTTGACACTCAGGACTTCGTCGCTCCCCTCGAGAAACACAAGAGTAGGAGGAGATGGGTGGGTGCGAAGGATAACTATTTGGCTCGTCAGGATCCTCTCCTTCGACCCCGTCGGATTGCCCGAGGTCATGACCTGTAGAGTTGGGGGAGTTGTAACGTTCGCTCGGCGACTGGAAATGGAGAAGCGTATGATGCCTTTTCCCACACTTCTTGCACTTATGGTTAGTTTTGCACTGATTCACACTATGGCTGGAATTCAAACAATTAAAGCACAATTTTTTGCTCTTCACGAATTGAAATTTCTTGTTTGCGGATAATTTCAGAAATTCGCAACACTTATAAATTTTGTGATTTGAACAGCACATTTCACAAGTAGAAAACGATGCAGTCAAAGATGTTACCTTTTGAGCTTTCCGCGGAATCACCGATTCTTTTGAAGCTTGAAGACTTCTTGCATGATCTTTCAGGAAACTCAGCAGTTCTTTAAGGGACGGAACACGGTCATCTTTCAACGATCTTTCCCACCAGGCTCTTGTTGACGAATCTAGTTTTTGTTGAATTATGAACATCACAATGGTGTCGGCAAAGTTCTCTATCTTTTGGTCAAGCACCTCAAGAGAACGCACGCATTCACTTGTAACATCAACCAAATTCAAAAAGGATGAAGCACTTTCGGTTTGCACAAATTGTTGAGAAAGCAGCTTTCGAATATGAGCAAAAACAAGTTCACGGGTGTTTGAAAAGCGTTCTGACAAGAGATCCCATGCAACTTTATAATTGGCATCAGTTAATGGGATCGACTGAATTATTTTCAAAGCATCACCTTTGACTGCACCCTTCAAATATTGCAACTTTTGCGCATCAGAAAGTTGTCTGTTGGAATGAACGGATGCTCTAAACAAATCACGAAAGGATATCCACTGTTCGATAGAACCACTGAAAACTGGAAGTTCTAGCGTTGGTAATCGAACTTCATGGTACGGATTCAAAACATGACGAGACTCACGAGCACTAATTTCGGGAGTATTTTCACTCAGTTTTCTTTCCGTACGCAATAAAGTAACGGCCAGATTATTCAAGTTTTGTTTCAGTTCTTGAAACTCCTTGACTATTGCATCTAATTCAGTCTCTTTAATCAGTTCAAAGATGGAATCATAAAGTTCAGTAAGTCTCTTACGTGTCACTTCAAGCTCATCTTTGAAGAATTGGACCTGGAAAATGTCACAGTTCAAAATTTCTTGTTCAATATTTGTTTTCAACAAGAGAAAATTCGAACGTTCAACAGTCTTTTTACGCAAATGCACCTTGAGAAGAGCCATCACGATGAACCAACTGGAACTCGGTTGAAAGTATCCAAGCGTCAGTAGCGAAGAACTACGGCGTAGTCGCAGTTCACAAGGGAGGCACAGCAATGGCGTCGACGAACGCGTCGCTGAAGACAAAGAAGCGCTGATACTTTTACTTAGTAAAATACCTTTCTGCGGCGAATCGACGGACCAAATGTTTGGACACGTCAATCGATCCCGTTCTGTGCTTTGTGAGTTAACAGAATAGAACTCAGAATTAACAAATAACAGATTTATTAACAAGAAACAACGGAGAGCGAAGCTGCGAGGTTGGTTCTTGGCAGGCAGTCCCCTCGCAAGTGACAAATAAAAGAAAACAGGGGTTGGTTAAGCAGCCCCTTTGAACATAAACATGCAGGCGCGGTGACATCCCCGGGAGGTCGGGTTGTCCGTGCGCCATCTCGTAGGAAAATACTCAACAAGCACTATACGTGGTTCTAGCTATAACTAACTTCACATTATCGTCGCTTGAAAGGCATGTGTATAGCTAATATCATAACATAACTATTTAAGCTAATATCACTAGTTAATATCTTTGTTTCTTTGTACTACCACACACGACCAGCTCATCGTCTTGAAGATTAAGCTTTAAACGAAATGCGAAACTTAGTCTCAAAGACCGTCGCTGGAAAAGCTTATACATAAAGCAACCAATTAGGAACAAACACTCCCTCCTCTTATAAGTTCCCCATTGGACGGACTTGCACCATTCTCTCCCGGAAACCAACATCCCCATCGCTGAAAGCTAGGAAGCAAATTAAATCTCCGTAACCCTGTGTAAAAATCAATAAACGGCCCGTTATTAAATCATGTATTTATCCATTATTTGATAATTCCGTTTGCTCATATGCTTGCAACTAATTTTGACCTGCTGCGTTTGTTACTGAGAACTATATACAGTTGTCCCTTGATATATCACGCTTCTTGGGGACAAAAAAACGCGATATATGTTTCCGACGAATTATGTCTCGTATCTCTTGAAAGGCAGGGAAACGTAACCACAAAGCTACATTTAGCTTGCACTTTCGTCACTTAGATATTTTCCTTTTATAATTTGAATATACTGCTTTTGACTTTGAAGTATTTCATTTACTTAGAGTTATGCATTGAACATCTAATGCATCCACCAATATATTGAAGATTAAATTTCAGACAAACTGAGTCTGCAATTTCTTGAACAGCAGGAAAACAGCCTTAAAGTTACATTCTAGTTACTACTTTCGTCACTTAGCTTTTCCTTTTGTCACTTAAAGGTACTACCTTTTATACTTAGAGGTATTATTTTTTTACTTAACTATATACCTTGAACATCCTCCATATACTAAAAATTGAGTTTTAGACAAACTTCGTCTCCCATCTTTTCGAAGGCATACAAACTCAACCTTATAAAGTTGCATACTAATTACTATTTTCTTCACTTAACGCTTTTTCTTTGGTAATTTAGGCTTATCTTCCACTTAGATGTACTACATCTTTTACTTATTATGCATTGAACATCTCATATGTCCTCCGATGTATCGAAGATGAAGTCTCAGACAAATTACTTCTCCTATTTCTTGGAAAGCAGGTATACATAATCTTAAAGCTACATACTAGCTAATACTTTTGTCACTTAAAAATTTTCTTTTTATCACTTAAAGTTACTACCATTCACTTTGAGATATTGCGTTTTTACTTATATGCTATGAACATCCTCCATATACTGAAGATTGAGTTTTAGACAAACTGCGTCGCCTATTTCTTGAAAGGAGGATAACATAAACCTTAAAGCTATATTCTAGCTACTACTTGCGACACTTAAAGCTACTTCCTTTTTCAGTTACAGGTTTACTTAGTTAAATGTAATTAACATCCTTCATATATTGAAAATTGAGTTTTAGACATCTCTCGTCCATAAAGATATGACATTTTGTTAATGATTAGATTCCTCATCTATATAAAACTGCCCTATTATTCCAAAGGAATGAAAATCCAAGTGGGAATATAAAATGTCCCTTATCTAGAACTGGTGACAATTTGGAACAGGGTTTTAAATCAAAGCTTGTCATTATAGGGCAGTTTTGGGCGTGAGGATAAACCACCAAAGGGTTAAAGCTAGTACTTTAGACAGAGATATTACTTCTTTTACTTAGATGCAATGAACATCCAACAAATGCTGAAAATTGTGTCAAACAAATTGCGTCTCCTGTCTCTTAAAAGGCAAGCAAACATAACTTTAAAAATAAATACTAGCTACTACTTTCATCACTTGAAGTTCTTTTCGTCACTTAAAGTTACTACCTTTCAAAGTAAAAGAAGTAATACCTACCAAAGAGGTATTACTTCTTTTACTTAATTAAATGCAATGAACATCCTCCATATATTGAAAATTGAGTTTTAGATAGGCGTTTTCCCCATCTCTTGACATACCCTTCTGCTTTTTTGCTTTTTTTGCTCCGTCATCGTGCTGTTTGTCTTGTGCTTGGCACAGCTTGGCCAAATATGGCCCTTGTGCCGTAAAACCTCGAAAACAACCAACCAACCCTATCTGTTGAAAGTCAGGTTAACCCAGCCTTAAGTTACATATTATTTATTACTTTGTTCACTTGGAACTTTTTCTTTTATCTCTCAATGCAACTACTTTTGACTTAGAGGTATTACTTCTTTTACTTAGTTATAGCCGATGAACATCCTCCGAATACTGAAAATTGAGTCTTAGACAAACAGTCTCTTGAAAGGCAGGCGCGCATACAGCAACCAATCTGGAACAACAAACGCCCCTCGGGCAGCTCCCTCCACACACGATTTCACTTGCACCACTCTATCCCCGAAACATCCCCCATCGCTGAAAGCTACGAAGCAAATTAAAGCCCCGTAACCCCTGAGTGTAAAAATCAATAAACAGCCCATTATTAAATCATATATTTATCCGAACTCCAAGCAAGAGATATCCCCAGAGCGGCACTTTCTTCCCACCACAACCACAACCACGATTAGATTAGGCGAGCTGGAGGAGCGCCGGACTGTGAAGAGCCCCAGGCCATAATCATCTTTTCACCCACTGAGTTTTCTAAAATTCTCGGTTTACTCAATATCTTGCTAGCCAACGCCGACTACCATTAGCGAGAGCCAGTAATAAATAGGCTCGCCTATGAGCAGAAAGAAGCTTTAAACAATAGGGGTGGTGACGGATTGAGCGAGGGGGGTTTGTATTGGGGATGCGGTCCCACCACCACGACGTAATCTTCGAAGAATCAATCTTCTAAAACTCGGTGGTCGTAATGGAGCTAATGGGGTATGAGGGGTCTGCAAGGGAGAATTCGTCAAGTTTTCGAACGAGGCTATTTATTTGAGAGGTTCTTTTATTTTTTGTGGTTCTCCTACCCCGGCCCCCAGTTTTTGGAGTGAAGATGTTTAATGGTCGTAAGAATCAAATTGTTTGGCACTTTGCTTTCCCCATACACGCTTTTTATTTCCATTTTCTCTTTATTTTGGATTGAGTTGTTTTGGCAACGAGTGAGGACCGAGTTCGATTAGCGCCGGGATGAAATTTTTCGAAGGCTGCTTATTGGATGGTTTTTGGCGGTGGCGATTGTAGTGAGGATGGAAAGGTATTGTCTTTATCGGACAAGCGGCCAAATGGTTTTGTGATCTGATCTTTAATGATTACTGATGTTTTCTTCATTTCAAACCTCCAAGTGGTTTCGACGAGATAACTCGTCCATCAAGATCGAGTCTTTTTCGCCAATGACGAGATATCTCGTCCACCACGATCTGGTCAGTTTCACAAATGAGGAGATACCTCGTTCAAACAAAACTGGGGAATGAAGATCCAATTAGTAAAAGCAAATTGTCCCTTGTCTACAACTGGTGACAGATTCAAACAGGTTTTTGCATTAGAGGCTGGCCACTACAGGGCAGTTTTCGAGGACAAAGGTAAACCACCAGGAGGATTAATATCGATTTCTGTCTTGGTAGTTTTGACTCTAATCTGGCTGGTACTTCACTGGTTGTGATGACAACTTGCAGATGAATTTTGGTGGTGACAATGATTTGTATTGACGTCGGAATTCTAATATTGCATCTAGCGTATAATAGAAAAGTGACCGAATGCTTTTGTGGTCTGATCTTTAACAATTAATGATGCTTTCTTCATTTTAAGATCGACGTTTGTCTTGGCAGCTTGTTAGGTTCTAATCTATCAATTTCCCTGGTTGTGATGATAATTTGTTGTTGAGATCCTAATATTGTAAAGATAAAATCCTCTTTTATTGCAAAGGCACTTAGACAAACGTCCATCTACGATCAGATACATATTTTACCCTTAAAATCATCAGCAAAGAGAAAAACCAAAATGCATCAAACTCAATGTTGTCTTGAAATTCTCATCTCTGAATGCTGAAATGAAACAGATTATATCCCTCATGTCTCTCCTACGAGAAAAATACTCTCTTTTCAGCGCATCGCTCAATTCACCACACTTCACTGCCACCTTCACTCTCTCACTGCCACCAATCAATGGGCATGTGTTTAATTTGTAGTTTTACATAGTTGCCAATAAAAAATGCTTAATGTAATACTTGATTTATGTCTTCTTCCAATAAGACAATTTTCTTCGATACTCTATACTGGTATATGCTACTTCCCCTCAGTATATAGCGTTTTTTCTTGTCTTCCAAAAAACGATATATTGAGAGGCTACGTACGTTAGTCGATACCTGATTTGCAAGAACCGATCTCTTTCTTGTTCCCCAAGAAGCACAATATGCCTAGAAGTTACGTTTGATTTTTTTTTACATTTTATCTATAAGGACCGATACATCATATACGAAAACCGATATTTTTCTTGTCCTCCAACAAGTGCGATAGATCCGGTGGTTATATATGGTTATTTTACCCATAAACTCACCAGCAATGAGAAAAAATCAAAACGATTCAAATTCTCTCTTGTCTTCCAATTTCCACTTTGAATGTTGAAACGAGAACAGATCACATCTCCTGTCCTTCCTAGGAGAAAAATGCTATCCTTTACATTTATCGTACAAATAACCGCACTCTACTTTCACATACACTCCCTCCACAAATCTCTGTTGAGCTTAACTTGTAGTTTTACTTAATTTCAAATAAAAAAAGTGTAACGTTAGGCATGATTTGTATCTCTACTTCCCGAAAGAAAATTGTTCTCGACTTTCTCCATATCCCTCACTTCAATATATCTCGTTTTTTCTTGTCTTGCAAGAAGCGCGATATATCAAAGGGTTGTGTGTTTTTTCACTTAAACTCATTTACATAGACAGATACCACATAGGCAAAATCTCATATATTTCTTGTCCTCCAAGAAGCACGATATATCGAGGGATTTTTTTACCTTAAACTCATCTACAAAGACCGATACCTTATTTACAACAAACTATCTGTTTCTTGTTCTAAAAAAGTAATGATGTGTAGAAAAGTTGCGTAAGAACTTTTCACTCTGAATCTCATCTAAAACGATCTCTTTCTTGTTCTCCAAAAGCACGATACATAGAGATAGCGTATGATTTTTACCCTTAATCACATCTGTAAAGACCATTACTGTATCTACAAATACCAGTATTTTACTTGTATTCTAATAAGCGCGATGCATCGAGATATAGCGTACAATTTTTCTACCCTTAAACTTATCTACAAAGAAAGATACTGTATCTACAAAAACTGGTATTTCTCATATCCTCCAAGAAGCCCGGTACATCGAGCGACAGCGTATGAATGCTTTAACCTTAATCTCATATACAAACACCAATACTGTATCTACAGTAACTGGTATTTTTCTTGCTCTCCAAGAAACGCGATATATCGTGGGTTTTTGCTTGTGTTTTTATCCATAAACAAACAGAAAAAACCAAAATGAATCAAACTCGCTGTTGTCTTCAAATTTCCAACTCTGGATGTTGAAATGAGAGCACATCACATCCCCTGTCTCTCCTTGCAGAAAAATGCTCTCCTTTCCACACATCGCACAAATCACCACACTCCACTACCACATACACTCCCTCACTGCCACCAATCTCGGGTGAGTGATCAAAGGGAGCCGATACCCCAATCTTGCGCACGTGTGTGCCCACTTTCACAGCTGGTTTGCCTTATGCATTCATTGACTAGGCTAGCCTACCAATAATAATGCGGTGGCTTCCCCCCGTTTTGAAGAGGGGGGAGAGGTGCCTATGGTGATGACAGGGGCAGCACCTATTCCCAATCTCCATAGCAATGTCTTGCGGAGCCTGCCTAACAAGCGAGTGGAAATGCCCCAGTGTGGATGGGGCGCCCGTGCCGCTAGGGTTGCCGCTTTGGAGAGACGCTGTTTTATTATTTTTGGTGGTTTGTTTTTTTTTGGGTTTCGCCAAGGTGGGTGAGTTTTCAGTAAAGCGATTGAATCTGCAATGAATTTGAAAATATCAGAAAATCGAGTAACAAAAAAAATGAATCTAAATATGAGAATTTAACCCTCCTGGTGGTTGTCTTGAAGAGGTATTTTGTCAATAGCAAAACTGACAAGATCTTGATGGAAGAAATACCTCGTCATAACAATAACTCGGAAATATCTTGATGCCGAGATACTCAGTCATGAGCAAAGTTGGTCAAGTCTTGATGGACGAGATAACTCTTCAAAGTTGGTCAAGTCTTGACGGACGATATACCTCGTTGCAACCACATGGACGATTAATCCACACGAATTCAGCAAAATTTTGTGTTAATTTTAGAATTGGAAATCGAAGCAATTCAACTACCATAACTGCTTAGTAAAGTTTGCTTTCCCGTACAACTCCTATACTGCAGTACAAGGGGATGTACAGAAAATTGAGAGATTAAGACTTCCTTAACGATTGAGCCTTCAAGAACGATCTGTATAGAGCGGGGCTCCAGCATGATAGCAGTTCCGTCACTTGGTTTTGCACGAGTCCATTAGTAAAATTAGGTGAATGGTGATAACTTAAGCAAATCTCTTTCACAATCGGCAACTTTAGTGCGGATTCTGGTTCTATGGTCCGGTGTCGAAAGCGATAATCATTGATTGAGAGTTAACTGGGGAAACATGCATGGCGATCGTAGTTCATGCTTTTGCATATGGCAGCCTTCTCCTAAGCCGCTTTCAGACCTACTCATAAATTAGCTTACCCAAGGTTGACTGCTTTCTCGCGTTAACGTTATATAACGTTCCATAACTTTCTCTTGACGAGGGCAGTGTCCTTGAAGTTTACCCCTATCTGCTGGGATCATCGGCTCGGGATAGTGAACCTACCTCTCTCGATTCTACCGAAACAACGAATAGGACAGTTAGCAATTGGACTTTGTCTGGGTGAGACGTCTCCGTTGCAACCAAAAGATACTTTGAAATGTGACATTTACTTTGCTCTTTGTTAAACAACTTGTTTCACATGTTCAACCCACGAGTAAACGTATACATAGTCTGTGTATTAAAAAGATTCAATATTAAATATCGAAAAAATTTAGATAATTTGATCCAGGCAGTTGGTGTCATTTCGACACTGGAGCTCATTTGTAGCTTTCTACTTTTCCGAAATTTTTGTGTTTTTGTGTCGAATTTGGACAATTCCTTGTGATTTCTAATCCTTTTACTTGATAAGCACATAGCAGAATCTTTTTTGAATACCAGATATACCAAGGCGATATATATACACGCACTTACTCACACATATATGAAAAGAAATAAATAAATAAAACTAACTAAATAAATAGTAATAGATATAAACAAATAAAAATAAATAAATAAAATAAACAAATAAAAATAAATAAATAAAAATAAATAAAAATAAACAAATATATACATAACTAAATATAAATAGATATAAACAAATAAATAAAAATAAAAATACATAAATATATACATAAATAAACATGTACATAAATAAATAAAAATAAATACATAAATAAATAAAAATAAATACATAAATAAATAAAAATAAATACATAAATACAAATAAATATATAAATAAAAATAAATGAGCAAATTAAAATAAATAAGAAAATAAAAATAAATAAGAAAATAAAAATAAATAAGCAAATAAAAATAAATAAGCAAATAAAAATAAATAAGCAAATAAAAATAAATAAGCAAATAAAAATAAATAAATAAATAAAATAAATAAATATGTATAGGGTGATTCGACAGGTGTTAGACAAACTTGAAATGTAGGTCAAGGATACCAAAACAAACCTACAAACATATAGCTGGAAACGCCCCCGGAGTTGCTAGAAGTACAGGAAGATTAAAAAACAAGGGAATAGAGTATAATAACATGTTTGTAACAATATGTTACGACCGTTTCTTCCGTGGCAGGGCTGCGTGTTGTTTGGTCCCGACAACAATGGCAGTTTACTGCGAATGATCCCCTTTCAAAAAATCTGTGGTGCACATGCGCAAACGTTTGATAATGGGGCATGCGTCTGTTTGAAACCTTTCATGGTACAATCGCACGGCGGCTCGCCCGTTTCCTTTCGATGTTCCGTACGGAAAGTGCATATTGGCCATCTCAGAATTACTGTAACGATGCATCCTATTCCTGCAAAATCAACGACCCAACTGACGATGGCTCGCGCTGCCTGACTCAATTTCTGGGGAACAACGTCTTCTAGCACATTCTCACTGTGCTTTCGGCTATATATTCCTACATAAATATGGTTTGCGTACGTATTCATTTTTAGGAGAGGAGATTCAACAAATTCAAAATATAATAAAAATAAATATAACTTCTACAATGAGAGCTTCGTACTTAGTATCAATTTCAGTCATACATTCCAATGGTCAAATGCTTTGTCGATTGTTATGCACAAATGAGACGGAAAAGGCCATAAGGATTAAACACACGATTGGAGTTAAGTTTGCATGAGTCTTTTAGAATTATAAGGCTTTCAATAGGAGCCAGCTTCAATCTAAAAGCTTAAGCAAATTGTCGAGCAAGACGAATTAGTATAAATGCTTCTTAATAGGATTGATTGTACACAAATAGAGCCATTCTCTATTCGATTAATCATTCGAAACGTATTATTACGTTTTAATACCGGTAAAGTTTTTCACTAATTCGAAGTCTCAGATTTACTCAAAGTAAAGCATCATTCAAATGAATTCCCCTATTTCGCTTTACTTTCAACTATTTGCTGCAAGTAATCCTGGATTTAACTACTAAATTCTGGATTCAAGCTATTGGAATTCGGCTTAGTGTAAGATTATTTCGTTCCTGGAATTCGTGGGTTGACTTTTTTCAACTAGAAGTTGCAATTAATCAAAGTGGAATTTAATCAATTCCGACAGTGCTGTATCAGGCATTTTTACGCAGTTGTGCATTCAAAGATCTGAGATTGGCATTCCTGGGTATTTAAAGCTCGTTTGAGAACATCAGTAGAATTTAATCCTACTCTAATTCAAGTAAATTAAGTATTACTTTAGATTCGGAGTTCGAAGCAGATCCAACTAGCTCTCCTTCGTTTGGCTTCCCTGTTAGGGCTCTTACATTGCAGTAAAAGTGGATGTACAGAAAATGAGAGCTCAAGCCTTCCTTACACCCAACATCTTCAATCTGAACCTTTCTAATCCGCTTCTGTTCATCCATCATCCTATTGTGATCTTTGAATTGTACAATAAATTTGGAATAATAGAAAAAACAATTAGTTAAGTCTACTAATCTAATAGGAATTTCAATTGTTTGCTTGCCCTGCATAACAATCTTAACTTGGAAAACGTAAATATATACTATATTTAAATCGCTTTAATACCCTTTTTAGCCTTCAAATAATAAATAGCATCTCTAGAAAAATGAATACTCGTAAAATCAAAATACTAGGAATCAAAATTAAGAGATTTAATCAAAGAATCAGAAAATAAAGTTTAAAAAGATCACATAAAAATTTGAGCATTTAATCAATTAAATTAAGTGTCCATTTTAGAATTGGAGATCTAAACGGTAGATAGGTATTTTAATTAACATCACACTGGAGCAACACAACGGGCTATTGGTGACGATCCGGGATAAATCCCAAAGGGAGATCTAAACGATTCGACTAGTATTAGATCATGCGTTAAGTGAAGTTTGGCTTCTCTGCTAGGCCTCTTATATTGCAGTAAAAGTGAATGTACATAAAATGAGGTTTGGTAAATTCTTTTAATCTAACAGGAATTTCAATTGTTTGGCTTATTTTTCTGTATAACGATCTTTTTAACTTAGAAAACGTATATATATATTTGAACGTCGTTCAATTGAAATTCCCTCTTTAAGCGTTCAAATAATAGCATCTCCAGAAAACTGAATACTCATTAGATCAAAATATCAGAAATCAAAATTAAAAGACCAGATCAGAGTATTAGAAAGTCAAGTTTAAAAAGATCACAGAACATGAGAATTTGATTCACTCGAATTCAACTAAATTAAGGGTCCATTTTAGAATTCGAGATCTAAATCATTCGTTAAGTAAAGTTTGGCTTTCCTGTACGGACTCAATCATTGCAGTAAAAATGGATGTACAGAAAATGAAGTCTAGTATTCTAAAACTTCCATATCTTCGGCTCAGATACGTCAGACTCATTAACCTTCCAGGTCGTTGTCTCGAAGTGGTATCTCATCAATAGCAAAACTGACCAGATCTAGATGGGTGAGATATCTCTCCATTTAAAGAAAACTGACGAGCTCTTGATCTCGTCATTATCAAACAATCCGCAGTCTTGATGACGATATATCTCGTCATTAGCCAAATTCTTCGAAATCATTTGGAGAGGGTTTAGTGGAATTTTTTACTTTACCTGTTGGACTAAATATTAAGTTTCAGTAAAAATATAAGTATTAGCATCTTGATATTGTTATATATCTTTCAAGCAGATTTAAATAGAATAGTGGGTTTTTCGTGAAAAAGAGCATTTAATGTCGAAAAAAGCCTCAATGACTTTCTGTCAATGAAACAACCATATTCTAATCCAATCTTTCAAATCCACCTCAGTTGATCCATCAGTTCGCGGTGATCTATAGATTTTGTAATGGGTCCGCATTAGTCCGGTTGGAAGAGTAACGAATTGGCAACCGGAGGGTTGCGAGTTCAAATCCAACCAAAGACCGTATTGTACAAAAGGGTCTGGTGCACGTTAAATGTATCGTGGCCTGAAATATCGTCACGTTGGCGTGGTGTGGAAGTTTGGAGAGTAGGATGCCAGCTAAAGTGCGGCTTCGTCATCTGACCGTGGTTCAAAATTACATGGTGCTGTTCACGGATCTTTCTCTTCGGGTTTGATTCCTGACCGTCACCAATAACCCGTTGTGTTGCTCCAGTGTGATTTTAATTAAAATATCTACCTACCTTGGATTTTGTAAGAGATTTGGAATAATAATAGAGCGATTGAAAAATAGTACTTGTCTAACATCAATTACTATAAGATGTACAGATGAAACCTTATTCAAGATAGTAGTTAAAAACTTCCAAATAGGATTAATAAAGATTAAATAGTGTGAGATTGATTAATGACTATTTCAGGTGAGCATAGCTTCCAATATCCAATGATGGTGAACGTTTTGCTCCACAGGAATAGCTATCAACACTTTTCAACTGTTTCAATCTTTATTAGTCATATTTTGAAGTTTTGAAATTTTGGTTATAAATTACGATTGTTTGTGCTTAATGTATGAACCTGTATAATGGATTGGATGTTGGGGTTTTATGGCGCAAGGTCCATAAGCGGACAAGCCGCGCCAGAATCTGAATAATAATTTTTCCTGCTTAGAAAACACTGGGTATCTAAGTCTCATTGAAAGTAAAGGAAAATTACCAAGCCTGATATTTTATTCCCATGTTACACAAAGAGAGGCTGCTATTTAAATATGAGTATATTTTATACATCTTTCTTCAGGACACAAAGGTAATAAAATTGGATCATTACTAAAAATCACATATTTTAAAAGTTCGTATGTATGAATAAAAACAACTTAACATTCCTTTTTATAAGAAATGTGATCCCAGTAATAAAAACAATAATTTTAATTCGGCAATATTTCGAACTACCTAAAGAAAAGAAAAACAGATTCGACTCGCGTGCACTTGCAATATCTAAATCTAATTTATCATGTCCTCTTAATAAAATCTCATCTGACCGTGACTCAAAATTAAGAAGTATTGTCCTCGCATCCTTCTCTTCGATATTGATCACAGACCGTCGCTAATAGCCCGGTGTATGGGTCCCACTTCGACTCAAATTCAAATACCTACCTCTAAACGACATATCTTCCAAACTTCAAGTTAAAACGTAGTAGCAAATGAAGTTTTAAAAGGATAATATTTTTCAAGTAACAAAATTATTTACATAGATATTTTAGTTTCCGTGCTGTCGTACAAGCTACAAATTTTCCACCATAACTTTTCACGTGGTAGTGGGGAAGCATGCATAAGAAGTTGAGTGTTACAAAAGACTATTTTGTCATATGATTTCAGAACTAGAAGGAACATTCTGAAGATAAATATAACGTCGTGTAGATAAAGGATGTTCGTATCTGACATGACCTTCAGACAGAGAGCGGAAGCACACTGAGCACGGGAGGGGTCCGCAATATGTTGCAATTATACGGTGTTGGGCGAACTTTGGACCAGTGTAACTCGATTGCGTGGAGTTATTGCGCACGTGGTGTCATTCGAAAGTTATCAAATTACGCTACAATAAATTACTTTTAATTAATAAAACTATCCTTCGATATTAATATCGAACTGCACTACAATCGTTCAAGATATAAATTAATAGTTAAATATTCACACAATAAAAACAGTTCAAACTTTCTATGGCTCTTCATTAATTTCACAATCCAATATCAGGCCCGAGTATTCACGTTAAAACTACTGTTTGTGTCCCTCGTCACAACCTACCAATTTTTTATCAAATTGTGTCAAACTGAGTACTGTACTTTAATATAAGCCCGTACTGCATATCGTAAACGAAGTAAATTGAAAACTGAAAACGTGATTGTGATCACTGTTTTGAACACACGAGTTTCATTTTACAAAACATGTTCAAGCATATCCCTCCTGTGGATCTAACTGGAGACATCATTTTTAAAAAAGTAGAATACAGTATATATAACTCTTTCTATGCATAATTTCATTTGGAGGAATTTGGATTGGATATTATCTGTACTAGTATTTAGATGAACTATACATGTAATATCCGTACAGAATATGCAAAGTGAAAAGCATTTGTAGTTACTAGTATATCAGAAGTATTAAAATTTTTTATTTATAAAAAGGTAAGATTGATACTTGATTTTTTTTGTTCTTTTTGAAACGTAATGGAAATATCTTAACTGAGGTTATTTATTCAGTCTTCCTGAATAAATAACCTTAGTTAAGATATTTCTTTCCGTTTCAAAGGAACAGAAAAATTGGGATGTTGTATTTCAAGTCACCATTTCTTTATAATTAGATAAGTATATTTTCACAAATATCAGTTCTAAATTACCTAGTTGTATGTATATCCAAGCTAGAAATATGAGTTACAAATAAAGAAAAACATTAAAAAAGTGAAAATGATAAATAAGTGTCAATACTCTGTAGCAATGTAATTTGGTCTGAAATAAAGTTTGTTCTAAAAATGATATTGGACTTGGTTATTTTTTGTGTACATTCTTTAAAGTAGTTGTGTTTGTGTAAGTTTTTATGCTACCTAATACCAGTATCCGGATCTTATTGTTGCATTTTTATGATTAAAATTTATTGAAACTTAATCAAAATGTATAGCTTATGTGCTGTATCATAGAGATATGTTTTTCACACTACTGGGTTGTTTAATCCTTTGGGCGCCATGAGATTTCCAAGTAGTGTAGAATTGCTTTTACTCCACATCACACATAGTGCCTAAATAACCACATCTATTGGTAAAAACAATCTTACTAAAGATTCTATTGATCAAGGTAAAATTTATCAGAAGATATTCAGGGAAGACTGCAGGTTGTGGAACGGATATATGAATGATCCGTTTTTAACCGTTTAGATCTCATTTTTAACCCTTCAGAGGGTTAAAAATGAGATCTAAAAAAGGATTGAAATTTAGTTATTAATTATTGTTTCTTTGTATTGTACATCCAATTCAATGTAAAGGGTGAACAGAATTCTAAACCGAAAAGTATTTAATTATAGACATATCGAAAGTATTAATCCACGGAGATCAGACTTCATTTTGAAAACTCAGAGGAATGTAAAACACCAGTGCGTGTGTGAGATGTTCATCTTGGTAGTTACTACAGCCACAAATGGTAACTTTTTTAGTACACTTATTTAGTTGTTCTGAGTAATTCCAAATTCTAAGTTTTTTGGTAAAAGAATGCATGTCCGCAGCTGTTGCACGTAGGTGCTAGAGGGCGCTGTTTGGCGTGTTATTTTTTAAACTTCACAACGCTGATTTTGTACTTGATGGAACTTAACATGAATTTCGAGTTAGGTGACATGCATCTAACGTATGGAGCTGCCAGTGGGAAAAGAGGAGTTGCTTAAGAATTACACGTGAACGCTTCCCCAATAGGTGAGTGCCGAATCACCAAGCGTTTCAGCATTTGTACCCCAGATGTGTGGAACCGGAACATTTCATGTCTGCAAGCATGATACGGGTCGGTAGAGAAGTTCGAGCATTCCAAAAATAAAACACATTTTACGTGAGGTTGAGAGAAATCTGGGAGTTGTTGAACTTAGTCTAGGCTTGGGCCAATCCATCGTATGGAGGGTGAAAGGTTCCGGAGTGTTGACTAGTTTATACGACAGTCCATGCGCTGACTCTGTTACGTGTGGTGGGCCACAACTTTGAGCACCTACTGTGAAACTTTAACCACTTAAAGCACGAGTTTTTTTCGGAAAAACTGGTAAAAAATGATCGAGTTTTTTTTGACAGAAAATGAATATATAGGTATAGTGTAAGCTATTTTTTGCAATTTCAGTTGTGGGGGGCATTAGAAATAAAATAACGCGAGATACAAGAGCTCGCGTGTGAGACACGGGCTTGTGCAAATTTGCCGGTAACTTTCGCCCGCGTCAGACACGGGTAAATGCGTTAAGTGGTTAAGTGTACCAAACTGCCAAACCGTAAACTTAGGGCTACTAATAATGCCGTTAGAATACTTGTTGTCTACATTTCTTCGCCTTAGTGTGCGTAAACAAGAAGTTTTGGTTGGTTGAGTTTTGACTTAACCCAAGTGGTTTCGACGAGGTATCTACTCCATCAAGATCTGGCCAATTTTGCTAATGATAAGATATCTCGTCATCAAAATATTGGCGATTTTTTTATAATGACGAGATCAAGATCTGGTCAGTTTTCTTCTAACGACGGAATATCTCATTCATCAAGACCTGGTCACTTTTGCCAATGATGAGATACCTCGTCGATACTACAACCATGAGGGACCAGGGCCATGTTTGGTCAATCTGCACCGAAAAACATCCAGTAAATGAACATACACCCAAAAAAAGTTCTACTGTCCCAGAAGAGAAATTCAACCAAACAGGAATAAAACCTGCACCGCCTACAATTATGCTTCTATGGCAGTGGGATAGGAAGCTTAAAACATCTTGTATGAAGCTGAGAGCAATTTTTAGATTTGAGCCTTCTTACATTTGAACACCATGTCCAACCCAATATCGCCAAGAGGGAGCCAACCGGTCGCCAAGTCGTCTATCAGCTGGGCGAAAGTAGAAGCCCAGGTAATGGGAGCAGAAACCAGGTCCTCGAGAGAGAGTCGGGGGAAGCGACTTTCTGGAGGACCCTTGTCACTTCCCTTCAGTTCGCTCCCGCTAACGACGCACCCCGACCTCGTTATGCGGTCGTCTGCTTGTTAGCAGTTGCCATTCCGCCCCCTTGTCTTTCGCCGACTCCGGGGGATTGTTAGAGCGATATTTAAAAAACAACGGGCTACTGCCCTCGCAGCGCCAAAAGACTAATAATAACAATAATAACAGGTACACGGTTTTGTGTAAGTATGGTTAGTTCAGGTTGTGTAGAAATAACAGTGGTTCTTAGTAAATTTAATATTGGTGAATTGAGGATCTTCAGAAAAATAGTTTTACATAACAACACGGTACTTGGAAGAATCACCAGCCTATTCTTATAGAAACAAGAAGCTATTATTAGTTCTAGAGTTGTATATATATAGCCTGGTGGGTTTTTTGGTAAGTAAATGATCTGCATGTAGAGAAGGCGCCAAAAGGATAATAATTAATAATAGGTACATGGTTTTTTTAGGTATGACTAGTTCAGGTTGGGTGGAAATAACGGTGACTTTTTCTAAATCTAGTATTGGTGAATTGAGGTTCAGAAAAATAGGTATAAATAACAGGGTACTTGTAAAGAAAAAAATCGTCATCCTACTCTTATGAAACCAAAAAAAACCCTATTGTTAATTGTTTACATAGATATAGTCTGGTGTTGGTAAGTAAAGGATCTTCAGAAATAGATTTAAACAAGGTAATTGTGGAGAAAGAAGCGTTATATTACTGATGTAGAGCCTAAAGACCAACTATAAGTCCACAGGTATAAATAACAACACGGTACTTGTAAAGAAAGAATCGACATCTTTTATAAAACTAAACAACTATTATTAATCCTAGGGTTTGTATAATATAACCTAGCGTATTTTTAAGTAGAGGATCTTCCGAGAAAAAAGGTATAAACAACAAGGTAATTGTAAACAAAGAAACATTATTTTATTATTGTAAAGCCTAATGGCCAACAATAATTCACGAGTTTGTGTAGGTATGGCTAGTTTAGGTTGGGTAGAAATACGATGACTTTTATTAAATTTAGCAATGATGAGCTGAGTATCTTCAGAAATAGGTATAAATAACAACACGGTACTTGTAAAGGAAGAATCAACATCCTACTCTTATGAAACCAAAAAATTACTATTAATTCTAGGGTTTGCATAGGTAAAGCCTGGTGTTTTGTTTTGGTAAGTGATGATCTGAGGATCTTCAGAAAAGGTACAAACAACAAGGTAGTTGAAAGAAAGAATATTTATTATTTTAAGCATTATTTTACTGTTGTATAAAGCCTAACGACCAAAAATAGATCCACGGGCTGAGTAGATATGACCAGTTAAAGTTACGAGTGAATGTTATGTCTTTTACGAATTTAGTATTAGTAAGTTGAGGATCTTTTGAAAAAGATAAACATATCTTACATGATAATAACGCCCTCAGGGGGACATCTTCTTTAGGTGTATACGGGCATCACAACCCAAGGTACCCAAGTGATCTATTCTCCCTTCTGTTTTACCATGACTTATGCTTCTAATTTTTTTCTCCTACCTCGTTATTGTTCTGTATTTATCACAGCTTGGCCAATATGGCCCTTGCGCCATAAAACCCCAAACCAAACAACAAACATGATGCCAAACTACTATTATAAAGCGAAAGAATTACTATTAATTCCAGGGTTTATGTGGGTATAGCCTGGTGTTTTCTGTTGAGTTGAGAATCTTCAGAAATGCGCATGGCAGACAATAGGGCACTTGTTTCGCAAGAAGCGCTATCCTAATTTTATAAGATCTTGTAGCGCAAAATTGAGTGTAACAAATGATGGATTTTAACATTTGGGTCGTTGTAGATCCCTCGGAAACATGTTTTTACAGCAGGACAGTAATAGTGAACGAAGAATTATCCTGCCTTTGTAGGCCAAAAGACTAATAATAGGAACACTGGCTTGCATAGGTACGGCTACCTTAAATTTGGATGGAAAATGATGTTGCATTTTACTGAGTTGGTGTAAGTGGGTAGATAGTTGAATTAACATCGCACTGGAGAAATGAAACTGCTATTGGCGACGGTCCGGGATCAATCCCGAAGGGAAAGACCGAGGACAACTCCTCGTCACTTTAAATCACGGTCAGATGATGAGGTCAACCCCTGAGATGAAATCCCACTCTCCAAATTTTCAACTCCAAACACCACTCTAATGTGAAAAAATTTGAGGCCACGACAGATTTAACTTGCACCAGCCCCTACGTACACCACGATCTTTGGTTGGATCAAGCTTCGAACTCGCAACCCTCCGGTTGCTGATTCGCTACTTCTCCAACCTGGCTACCGCTACCCCAGCTCAAATTGGGATGAAAGAAATGATGGGATTTAATATTTTGGTAGATATTCAGAAATAGGATTTTACAACAGAACAATTACGAAGAAAGAAGAATTATCCAGCTCTTGTAGGTCGAAAGACTAATAATAATCGACCTACGAGTTTAAAGAGCTAGTTTAGTTAGTGTTGATATATTTACTAAGTTCGTTGTAGGTAAGATGAGTTCTTATATCAAGCAAAGATCTCCAAACTGATTTGCTATTTTTATTTTGCAAAAAACTACAAAACAAACACATGGATTTCAGAAATCACGAATCCAGACATCACGTGCTTGCACCCTACAAA
This sequence comes from Meta bourneti, assembly GCA_933210815.1. Classification (NCBI taxonomy): domain Eukaryota; kingdom Metazoa; phylum Arthropoda; class Arachnida; order Araneae; family Tetragnathidae; genus Meta; species Meta bourneti. The sequence continues at coordinate 62,754,922 of OW119932.1, read as the reverse complement.
AACACCAGCTTTTCGCAACTCCTACGATTCAGCATTTCAATATTACGCTCAAAACCACCGCACAAACGAAAAGTTCCCCTTTCACGACACAAGATATAATTAAACGATAAAACCACCTCGATAGTCAACACACATCCCCATACAAGCCACCACACAAAGAACACGCATAACAAACAAGTCATCACTCCGCATTCACCATACGTAGCGATATTTCACGCATGGCCGACCGAGTAGTCATTATTTCTACCTCCAGCATTAACCCTGAGCGATTTCCTGGACCAAAAAGAAACACACACAGTTTAAAGGAGGATGGGGCAAAAAAGCCCAAACGGAAATCAGCACGGTTGAAAAAGGAAGAACTCGGTAATGGTTACATGGCCGTCGATTGCGCGCAGGTGTTGATAAATATTTGGCAGTATTTCAAGGTGCCAGTCGCAGGGCGGAAGCCGAATACGCCCACCCATTAGCGGTTTTGCTTCTTGCTGTTTCGTTCTCGGTCTCCAGTGTCCTTTTTCGCTGGATTGTTGCCAGGGCAGTCAGGCGTCGGATGGTGCTGGCCGGTCCTCCGGTCATCTTCCTTTTGGGTGAAGTCTGTCTGGATAGAGATATTTTGATTGACTTGTAGGTATGGATTGGATGAACAGCTATATTTCCCTTACATGGTATAATAATTTCTGAGACAATCCCCTCGGAACGGATTGAATTAACTATATTTCTTCGAAACATTCTGTAAGAATTTCATTGAACATTCATTTTTAAGATGATGTCTGTCTGGATAGGAATATTTTGATTGGATTGTAGGAATAGATTGAACTGCTATTTCCTGGTAATATTCTGCAAGAATTTCATTGACCATTTCCCTTTAAGACGTCTGTCTGAATAGGGATATTTTGATTGACTTGTAGGAACGGATTGAATTAACTATATTTCTTCGAACATTCTGCAAGAATTTCATTGAACATTCATTTTTAAGATGTCTGTATGGATAGGGATATTTTGATTGGATTGTAGGAATAGATTGAACTGCTATTTTTCCTGGTAATATTCTGCAAGAATTTCATGGACCATTTCCCTTTAAGACGTCTGTCTAAATAGGGATATTTTGATTGACTTGCAGGAACGAATTGAATTAACTATTTCTTCGAAACACTCTGCAAGAATTTCATTGAACATTCATTTTAAGATGTCTGTCTGGATAGGGATATTTTGGTTGACTTATAGGTATGGATTGGATGAACTGCTATTTCCCTTACAAGGTGTAATAACTTCAAAGGCCAATCACCTGTCAATCACCTGTCAATCTCCCCTCTTATATCATGTCTGTCTGGATAAAGATATTTTGATCGACTTGTAGGAACGGATTGAATGAACTGCTATTCCTCGTGTAATATTCTTACAGAATACTAAGTGGAAATTTTGTACGAATGTTTCAGTTACCACCCTCTTTAAGATGAGGTCTGTCTGGATAGGGATATTTGACTGACTTGTAGGTATGGATTGAATGAACTGCTATTTCTCTTTCAAGGAGCAATAATTTCAGAAACAATCACTTCTCAATCCTCCAGAGACCCCCTCTTACACCATGTCTGTCTAGATAGAGATATTTTGATTGACTTGTAGGTAGGTAGGTTGAATTAACGTCGCACTGGAGTAACACGACGAGATATTGGTGAAGGTTCAGAGTCAATCCCTAATGGTGCTGAGGACAACACCTCGTAATTTTGAGTCACGGTCATATAACGAGTTAACACTAGAGGCTAATTTACTTTTAAGAGTGTATTGAATGAACTACAATTTCCTTCTAACATTCGGAAAGAAGTCCAGTGACAATCCCCCTTTAAGATGATGTCAGTCTGGATAGGGATATTTTGACTGACTTGTAGACTTGGATTGGATGAACTGCTATTTCTCTGAACATGGAGTAATAATTTCAGAGACAATCCCTTACATCATGTCTGTCTGGATAGTGGTATTTTTATTGTCTTGTAGGAATGGATTGAATGTATATCTCTTTCCTCGTAATATTCTGCAACAATTTCTGTGAACATCCCCCTATAAGATGTCTTGATAGAGATATTTTGATTGACTTGTCAATCTTCCTTTAAGCTGGGTTTCATACTATGGATTGGGTCAACAGCTATTTCTTCGTAACATGCTGTAAGAATGTCAGCGTTTATCCTCCTTTGAGATGATGTCTAAGATGATGTAGTTAAGGATTGGATGAACAGTTATTTCCTTGTAACCTGTTGTAAGAATTTCAGAAACCATCTCCAGTTTAAATTATATCTATTTAGATAGGGATATTGTGATTGATTTGCAAATATGGATTAGATTAACTACTATTTCTTCTTAGTATGTAGGAATTTCAGTTCCGGATTACAACTGAAAACTTTTTCTTTCTGACATCATGAACGGCAGTAAAGTTTTCGTTCGTGATGTTAAATTCTTTTACCTTCTATTCAACACGTAATTACGAACTAGCCTTCTCTAAGACATTTAAGATTTATACCCTCCTGTGCCTTGGAAATAATTTAGTCAGCCTTTAGTGGCGATTCCATCATGCAACCAGAAAAGAGTTTCGTGGGGCGTTTCAATTACTTAAACATTTTAATCAATAAAACACTGGCCAGGTTAGACATCAAAACACTTTTTATTAAGACTTCGGACAATTCAGATGTACAATATGGGACAATATATAAAGCTGAAATGGGTAGGAATGTTGTTGAATTAACGTCGCACTGGAGAGCAACACAACGGGCTATTGGCGACCGTTCGGTATCAACCTCGAAGGGAAATATCCGATGACAACACCTTGTAGTTTCAAATCACGGGCAGATGACGAGGACACCTGAGCTAGCACCCCACAATCCAAGCTACCACACGACGACAAGGTGAGGACATTTGAGGCCATGACATATTTAACGTGCACCAGCCCCCACGTACATGACTGTCTTTGTTTTAATCCACTAGCAATCATCTGGTTCTTAATCCGATACTCTTACAACCGGGTTACCACGACTCCTACCAGAAATGGACTCCCCCAAGTTCATCTGTCTTCTCATTGGACAATAGCAATGGTTGCAACCTCTGTAGGAACTATAGCGTGTCAACATACACTGCTGGCCACCCAAATTGCAACAGCAAGAAAGACAAGAGATATCACAACAAAATTTATTTTGTAGATAACATGTTGACCAAGTATCAAATGATTAAATTTATAGACTTCTGTGAAGTGTGGTTCCTGCCAAAATCAGTAGCCAGAGTAGCCGCCATTGTTGGAGATCACCGCTGCCACACGCCTCGGCATTGATTCAAAGAGACTTTGGATGTGTTCTTGGGGTACAGCAGACCAAGCAGCTTCCACACGTTGCCAAAGTTGATCTGGTGTGGCAGCTGGGGATGTATTCTGAGTCAATCGTTGAGCAACCATGGACCACATGTTTTCTATCGGCGAAAGATCCGGAGAGCCAGGGAAGCAATTCAATCTGGCCAGGGAAGCAATTCAATCTGGCGATTGACGAAGAACCCTTGGACAATGCGTGCCACGTGTGGTCGCGCATTATCCTGTTGAAATATGGCTGTGGGCAAGCCCTGAAGGTATGGAAGGACAACTGGCTCCAACACCTCGGAGATGTAGCGCTGGCTGTTTAAAGTACCGGCAATGCGTACTAGAGGAGTGCGAGAGTGATATCCAATACCGCCCCATACCATAATACCCGGTGCAGGACCAGTGTGGCGGTGCATAACGCAGCTGTTCAGCATCCTCTCTCCACGGTGTCTCCAGACTCGAATCCGACCATCGTGGTGTTGCAGACAGAAGCGTGACTCGTCAGTAAAGACAATTTCATTCCATTCTGCCGTCCACATCCTTCTTTCATCGCACCATTGGCGGCGGAAACGTCTGTGGTTCTGCGTCAAGGGTAGACGAAGCAATGGACGTCTTGCGGACAGACCACTCTGCTGTAAACGGCGTCGAATGGTACGCGCAGACACTGGATGATGCGGTACAGACTGAATGTGCTGTGCTATGGTTCGTGATGTGGCTGAGCGATCCGTCACTGCCATACGCACAATATGCCTGTCATCACGTGAAGTGGTGCACTGAGGTGGATGCGATCGAACACGTCGGTCCGTCGTACCCTCCTGCATCCAACGATCACATATCCGCATTACAGTTGTTTGGTTTCGTCCAACACGACTACCGATTTCCCTGAAAGATAATCCACAATCTCGGTAGGCCACTATCCTTCCTCTGTCGAACTCGGATACTTGATCAAAAGATGATCGCTGTTTTCTACGAGGCATAATTGATCGTTTTTTTGAAAAAACCACAAGAAAAACACAATTGCCGTACTTGAAATCGTCGAAATCTCCAAGCCTTAAATAGCGCTTTGAAGTGGCGCCACAGGCGCGCGTGATGTGCGTCTGCGCTGAAATTCTAATCATTTGCATATCTCACCTCCGCTAATGCATGTTGTAAATTTCATATTATTTGCATGCTTCCTTCAGGGTGTTGCATTTACGGTGGCCAGCAGTGTATTATGAATGTTACAAGTCATAATCTTGGGTCTCAAAACCTCCAACCAACCGAGCTTAACTAATCTGACTATTTTGATCGTATTTAATAAAGTGAGGCTATCTGATTACTGGTCACACCTATTAAAACAGGGAAATCCTAATTGGGACAGGTAATGGGTATGCGCTGCTGTTACTTAAGAACAATTCACTGATTACGGTGCGTACAACATTTTTGGAATATTTCCTCAGAACCAATAAGATTATTAGTAATCAATAGTGCTTTATGAAGAAACCAATAAGAAAATCATTTGAGGAACAATTTCATTGATCTTGAATAACGATAGAATAATCGATCTTCAATTGATGTTCAAATAGTTTCAGTTAGACTCACAAAACTTGTTCAGAAAATTTCTCATATTTGGAGCAGTTTTGTGAAAAATGTAACCGAAAGTATAATAGGGACCTTAGCTTTGGCACTTGTTACAAAACAATGAATGAGATTATCGAAAACGAAATCTGTTAAAAGTGAAACTGTTTCAACTTACATTGTCACAAAGGGAATTTTATAGCATGTTCCACTACAATTGATCATAACATTAACACAGAACGCATCGCACTGTGTCGAATAGGATATCAGCTGCCATGTTTAAAAGTAACTAACAAGTGCTTAATGTGTTAGTGCAAAAAACACAGTTCTTTCAACCTAACACAATAACCAATCAAAACAACAATTGCATTAACCCATTCAATCAATCTTCCACAACTCATGAACATTATAGCAATGGCGTAGATACAGGTTGCACTGAAGGTCTAACACCTCAACGTCTAAACACTCTAAGTGGTTTTGACGAGATACCTCGTCCATCAAGATCTGACCAAATTTGACAATGACGACATATCTCGTTCATCAAGATCTGACCAATCTAGCTATTGCTCATTTTATGATAATAGCGAGATCACTTTCTGGTCAGGTTTCTTCTAATGACGAGATATTTCGTACAACAGATCTGGTCAGTTTTCCTAATGACGAGATACCACGTCGTAAATCTGTATTAGGTATAAGTCTCTTGCAGCCAAATAATGCTTTGTATCTTTTCTGCATGCACGCCAAAAACTGTTATTAGGCTGATAATCAAACCTTAAGAGATAATAATGACTTAATGGTGTGTAATAAAAGTGATAAAGAATTCTCGACACCTTTTACTTGAATGGAACGTCATATTTTACCACAAATGAGGAACCCATCATGCTACAAAAGAAAAAAAATCTACTTTAAATGTTTACGAACCTCGTCCTATTTCAACAATAAACTAAGACACAAGTTGACGTACTAATGACAATGCATACTAATAACAACGCAATAATCGTAAAATATACATATAGATTATAAGAGGGCACACAAACTTCCAAAAATCTATTCCCCTTCTTTCATTTTCGACATTCTTTCCTCCATCAGAAATCATCACGAGACATTATCTTTTAGTTTATTGATTAAATTAATAGTTAACGTGGTATAAAGTATACTTTATAAGATCTACATTTTACAACCACATATTGACTTGTAACTCTTCAAGATTCCGAAAAGAACGATCTCAGATTGCACCACGAATGCGGTACCCATCAAGCTCCAAAAGAGAAAATTCACTTTAAATATTTACAAACCTCGTCCGATTCCAATGACAAACTAAGGTACAATGATAAACTAAGGAGTAAATTAATAGTTATGACTGTATAAAGTATAACCTATTAGATCTTACAACCAAATATTACCTGCACCTCTTCATGAACGCAAAAAAAAACGATCGTAGAATGAGAATGAAACCACAAAGGACCACAATGATTAGATATGGCGATAATGAATTCTTGACGCTATTTTCCTTGACTGGAACGTCACAAACTGACCACGAATGCGGAACCCATCATGCCTCAAAAGAGAAAATCCACTTTAAATACTTACAAACCTCGTCCGATTCCAATGATAAACTAAGACACAAGTCGACGTAATAATAGCGACGCCCGTTGTAATTAAAGCCGCAATTATCCTCTGAGCGTACACAAACCTCCACGCAAATATTCCCCGTCTCTTATCTTCGACATTCTTTCAACCATCAGAAATCAGCGCGAGACGCCATCTCAGGTCCATGGATTAAATTCATAGCTAAGACTGTATAAAGTATAACCTATTAGATCTTACAACCAAATATTGCGTACGCCCCAAAAAAACCGATAGTAGAGTGAGAATCAAACCATAAAGGACCACAAGGATTAAATATGGTGATAACGAATTCTTGACGCTATTTTGCTTGACTAGAACGTCACAGACTGACCACGAATGCGGAACTCATCATGCCTCAAAAGAGAAAATCCACTTTAAATATTTACAAACCTCGTCCGATTCCAATGATAAACTAAGACACAAGTCGACGTAATAATGACGACGCCCGGCGTAATTAACGCCGCAATTATCCGAGCGCACACAGACCTCCAAAAATCTATTCCCCGTCTCTCGTCCTCGACTTTCTTTCCCCCCTTCTCAAATCACCGCGAGACGTCATCATTATGCGAGAGGACTCTCCGCACACGCCCGCAAAAATCCCCAGCGGACCTACGAACGCGCGTGAGCCGTCCTCTCCGCACACACTCGGCGCGCGTATCGCAGGGAGAGAGCGAACACTGCGTGTAAACAAAGTCGGAAACGGAGCGAGTAATTTCCTATCGCCCCCGACGGAGTGGGTGGGTGGGGGGCGACGTGGAGATCGGGGGGGGGGGGGCCGTGTCGGGAAAATTTAAAATAAATATTTGCGGAGCCTATCCGGAATGGAGTTTCGGGTCGAACCTGCCGCTTGGGTTGTTTCCGAACGCATATATGTGCCGTGCCCGGGTGTGTGCCGCCTCCCCCCCTCTCGTGGCCGTCGGGATTTGGTATAAATAGTGCTATTGATGCGGTCAGCGTGAATGGCGGGTTGCCGCAGAGCTGGCTTGGAGGCTCTTTTTTTTTCGCCAAGGATAATTCGAGAAATATCGCCAATGGTTTACGTCATTGTAATTGTCTCTAGGCTGCTTGATTGGTAATGTCTAGACGTGCCGGTCATGCGACTGATCCAACGGGGAAGTGGAGCTGCTGAAATCGGGGTCGAATTTTAGAGGGACTGATAGTCCACCCCCTGGAATGTTCTTGAGGTCACAAAAATAAAGGCTGGAGTCAGTTTGGTTGATGTTTACCGAAAGTTTTATCCAGCTATGAAGTAGAAAAATGCGGAACGTGTCTAAAATAGTTGGCAAGAGAAATGCTCATCTTGGATTCGCAGAAATTGATTTGAACGAGATAGATAAAGATGAATATATATATATATATATATATATATATATATATATATTTAATCTGGACTATATAGAGAAAGGAGAAAATGGAGAGAAAGGGAGAGCAGGAAATTAATCAGAAAGAGATAGGGAAAGAAGAAAAATAGAACGATGGAAATTTATCAGTACGAGAAAGAGAAAGGCAAAATAGAGAGAGAGAGAGGGAGCAAGAAATTGATCAGAACGAAATGCGAAAAATAGAGAGATAGAGAAGAGAGGAAGATATCCACCATAACCGATATAGGGAAAGGATAAAATAGAGAGATGGAAATTAATCAGGGAGAGATAGAAAAAGGAGAATACATACAGGGTGAGCCTAAATTGCTTTTACAAAATAAGAGGGGTGATAGTACCCATCCAGACGAGCATGGAATATAGGGTCGCATTCCACTCTGAGAGGCAGAAAAGAGTAAAGTCGAAACGCGTCGAGCATGAACAAGTCATCGCCTCTGACGTCGTTTTGTACCTGTCTACATAGCATATCTTCTAAGCAAGATGGCCTGATCGGTAGCGCACGATGGAGCACACGTGGCGGACCTGTGGCTTGGCCTCCTCGCTCACCGGACCTCAACCCACTGGATTTTTCTTCTGGGGGCACATGAAATCTTTAGTGTACCAGACGCCTGTGGACTCGTCTGAAGATCTCGTAGCGAGAATCGGTGTTGCCGCAGACAAAATTAACACAACACCAGGAATCTTCGAGAGGGTGCGTCAGTCATTCCTTCGCCGGTGCGAACTGTGCAACGACACGCGTGGCCGCCACTTTGAGCACTTGCTGTGAGTAGTGTTTCTCTGATCAATAAATCAGATTGTGCAACTTTTGGCATCGTTCATTCGCTTTCCCAACACAGTCGTAAGTTCATGTTGAAATTCTAATTTGACTCTTTTCTGCCTCTCAGAGTGGAATGCGACCCTATGTTCCATGGTAATCATTGCTCGTCTGGATGGGTACTATCACCCCTCTTATTTTCTAAAAACAATTTAGACTCACCCTGTATATTGAGAGAGCAGGAAATTAAGCAGAACGAGATAAGGAATGGAGAAAAACTGTGAGGGTGAAAAAGAAAGAAATTAATCAGAACAAGACTGAGAAAGGAGAAATAGATTGAGAGAGAAAAAAGAAAAACATTAGAACGAGATAAATGATGGAAAAAATTGACTGAAAGAAGTAAATTAATCAGAACGAGATATAGAAAGTAAAAATTCTGAGGGAAATTAATCCGAAGGAGATCGAGAAAATAGAAACATATAGAGGAGGAGGGAAATTAGGAGAATTAGATATAGGAAGGAGAAAAATAGAGATAGAAAGAAATTTAGCTGAACGAGATAGAGAAGGTAGACTTTTTAGTGACCGGGAAAAATGATGCTGCCTCCCTTGGTCCGAAATAAAATTGATGTATTAAAAATATGAAAAAAAAAATGTTAATAAAAATAACTTATACGGATAAATTACCCTAATGGACGGTATAATGTAATTGGTTTCAAGGTTAAAATCATCTGGTCTTGGTAATTGTGTTGATTGTCTCGCTTTCAAATGTGTTGCCGTTGTGTTTCCGTCCCCGTTTAAAATGACGTTGCAATCACTCATGCTATTATCATTTACATCTATTTGATTTCGCAGTAAGAGAGAAGTCCTCTTTATTATTATCTCATTCATTCCCCTTAAGTACTGACTATCGCTCAACTTAAAAAAAAGCATGTTGAATGAGACCGTTTTGAAGACAACGCAGATCTGTTGGGCTTTCGCCAGCCAGTTATTAGTTAACGAAATCTCTCTTTGTTTGAAGTCATAGTTCTATGCATTTTAGTACCATATTAATTTTCATTAATAAATTATTTTTTCTAATGTCAATTTTCAGTTTCAACTTGTTATTAATTTGAAATAAACAATTATGTTTATATAGTTTTTAATTGCAGAAAAATTTCGCTTGCTAAAACGAATTTGCTTTCACACACAGCTTTGAAAACTCAACCCACTACTGGGGTCTGCAGCTTTAATGACTTAATAATTCCCGCACTGTAAGTGGCACACCCGAAATATCTCGGGTCTGCAGTCTGAGTAACTTAATAATTCCCGCAATGCAAGCGGCAAACACGAAATATTAAGACACCTTGTACAGATCCTGGACATCTCTCTTCTCGAAATATCTCGGGTAAGCCCCCTCCTCGCCGAAACACCCCATCTGAACTGTACTCGGGCGTGCCTCTTGAATGGCTTGACAAAGTCGTCTAATCACAACCTCTGGTTACACAAATACATAATAGATCAAAGTTCATAAGGATATGACTTCTGGATAAGTTATAACATTTAATTTAAACGGTATCCTATTCAGCGTTGTAGTCGTACTCAGAAAATATTGTACAAAATAAATTTAATATTTGATTAAAATACTATGCAAAGTGGAGTCTTTAGATGCTAACAATTTCATGATATTTATTGCTATCTCTTTAAAATGAAATGCTGCATTTGATTTGCAAATTTAGCTTTAGAGTTTTAATGTAATTCTTTTCTTAGTATGAAAAAGGAAATAAAAATCTAACAAAATCGGTTATGCGCAACAATATCAAGGCTACACATATTAAAGTGACATTTATTTTGATACGGTTTATATGGTGTCACAGGAGGAAACTTGATGGAAAGCAAGTGAAGAAATATTAGAGAAGTAAGTTTTGTATGTTTCAATGTGAAAATTCTATTTCATTTTAAAATGAGATAATAGCAAGCAGCGCAGAAAAATTCAATTTAATTTATTTCACATTAAGTTAAACAAGAAAGTTTAACCGTATCTCTCAAAATATAAAGTAAAATTCATATTCATCAGTGACTGAGATACATTAAGTCAAAAGATTACTTGGCACAAAATGTCAATTTTAACTTGCTCTGTTCCATATTATTGAAATTCAAATCATAAGAATTGAAATGAATATAAATTACACAAGATGAATATTTTTGAAACGCAATGAACAATTTGTAGCAAGAATTTTTGAAAGTATGCATTAGTGCAGTTCACTATATTTGAAATTTCATATATATATTATTGATTTTGATTAAATTTGTTTTGTATTATTTAAAAGGGAATGTTAGTGAAAGAAATATATTTCTCTCTTGTTATTCTTCTATAATACATTTAATAAAATCTTGTATAGTATATAAGCTAAAAATATTGCTTAAAATCAAATTATTTTTCACCAAATCATATAAAATTGATTAGGTAGAACTCAAGTGAGTGTAACGCACATCTCATGTATGAATTTGCTTAAGAATTCTGTAAGGATTTGTTTTATTATATAGTGCATAAGAATTGAAAATGGCTTTTATTGAATTGACTGACTTATATTTCTATTTGTTTATCTATTGTAATGACGCTCTCTAAGTAAAATTTTCTCAAAATATTAATTATTTACATACCAAAATAAGTATGCTATATTACTTTACTAGTCTTATAACCGTTTAAAGAAAACTAGGAACTCCACAAATAGCATCTGCCCTAAAATTTCTTAATTGATTACACCTTTTCATGGCAGGGTGGTTACTCACGTTTCATTCCTTATTTAAATTAATATGTAATGAATATAAGAGAAATTTTTTCTTTTATAAAAAACTAATAACTAAATATAGGAAGCAGAAATGTTTCTGCGACGATACGTGTTTCCTGTACGTATTCTGAACGTGATGCAAGTTGGCTTGTTTTTCAAATAGTCACTTCGCCAATAAAAATTCCTAAGGACAAATTCCGAATTGAAAGTTGATAGGTCAACACCAGTTAGATGAAACGCTGCCAAAACGATGATAAACTACATTTGAAGGTAACCCAGATAATGCATCATGCAAGAGTATTCGGGCGACAGGTAGGTAGTTGAATTAAAGTCGCTCTAGAACAACACAACGGGCTATTAACGAAGGTCCAGGATCAATCCCGAAAGGAAAGAACCGAGGATAACACCTCGTAATTTTCATTTGGGCGGCAGGAGTGAAATCTTCTCAGACCGTCTGGTTTGTTTGCTTAAACTGAAAATCCCTCTCGTAGTTTTAGTAATATTACACAGTTCCATAGTTCACACTTTACCTAAGCGGCAAAGGTGTTGACCTCGTTATCTGACCATGGTTCAAATTTATTAGCTGTCCTCGGATTTTCCTCATCGGGATTGTTCCCGGACCGTCGCCAATAGTCCGTTGTGTTGCTCCAGTAGGACGTTAATAAACTACCTGCATGTCTACCTAAGCGGCAAAATTAGTAAATAAATCTCGTAGCTGTTTTTTACATTGTTCTTAACAGTTTGTTGCCACTCGCCACGATACAAATAACTTCTATTTCTCTTCTACCGACGCTAGTGAAGTTTGAGAGGAGTTTTCATTGCAAACACGTAAACCAGATGGAAAGCGGTGCAGATTTTATTTCCTTTATCGAAATGCCCTTGGATGATACATACCAGGGTTACCATAAAATTTAGTATGTGACGTTTGAATTTAGTCTAATTGGTATCGGCCAATTATTTATCATATATCGATTCGGATATATCGAAATTTATTCTTTGTTTTTGCTGTCGAAGTGCTGAAATCGTTATACTGAAAACAAGCCAACTGACGTCACTAGGTATACGACAGGAAACACTGCCACCACACGTAGCTTGACAGAAAAGGCCTCTCATAGATTAATAGTTTAAATTTAGAAAAAAAATTCGTTTGTTGGTTTCTGGTAACAAAATAGTTGAAATCAATAAAACAGGGTGCCCCGATAACGGTGGTAATATAGCATCTCATGTCCATAAATTAGGCCATAAGAAGGGTTGCTGTTATTTCAGCTTTTTAAGGAGAGAAGTCCGTTTGATGGATATATATCGGATCAAATCAAAAAATTCCAATGATTTTTTAAGAGAAAAGTATGTAGTTTAATCAAGTTTTATAAAAATTCATAATCCAGTATATTCATTTTGTCACCAATTCTTGTAACCTGTCTGTTTCTGTGTTTTCCATTTGGCGTTGGAAACCTACCATTAAAAAGTAAATACGCAACAGACGCACTATTTTGAATTGGTGATAAATTTGCTTGACGGCTTCAACGTACGGGAATCTAAATATTTACCGAAATTTTAAGAATTACAGGGTAAACAACCTGTCACTCAAATTGTTATTTTTGTAAATTTTTGAACACGTAGTACATTTAATTTTAAGTCATACTTTTTTCCTGTAATAAGGGTTCGGCAAGTTGGTATTTGAATCACGTCGTTTTGAACGAGTTTACTCGTTAGACTTGGGAGCAGGTTAAACGTAAATAATACTTTCCCATAGGTGGAATATTTAGTGTGATTCCAAGCGCCGAATTTATCGTTTCACGCTGAAAACAATAATAATGATTGAGTTGAAAAAATTTTGCGTAGGTCCTGGCGAGATTAACCATCTTTGAGCAGATGGGCTTCCCCAATGTTATCTATCTTTTGACCAGAGCCGAGATATACTCGCAGCTGTCCAAAGATTGAGTTAACTTTCCCTACTTTACTTCCATTTTGTGGTCGGGTACCACTTTAAACCAAAAAATTAATAATAATACAACTTGAGATATATTTGAATTGATTACACAGAATATCCTACAAACAGATAATAAGTATCATAAGGATAAATGGGATGCTCTGATTTATTGGTTTAGATTCATCCACTACGCATCCACTGCTATTGGAGTTGCCATATTTGGAATAATTACCGCTTACACGATAAATTTGGTTTTCCATTTTAATTATTCACAGCTTTTATACTTGCATGGACCCAGTTTTTATATTATTGCCAATGGTGCAAGCATTTGAATATGAATATTCGAATTTTGTGGGAACGTCTGAGAAAGCTGGGAGAAATAATCCGATTGAGAAATTTCTATTTAAACAAATCATACCAAATCTTTAGACTTCAAATGCATTGTTAGAAGAACCAATCATTTGAAAAGATACAATTAAAATTCCTATTGGCAAAAATTTTTCTGTGAAATTAATCTCAATTTTTTTATTTTTGCTTGTTATTCTTAAAAACTTTGTTTTTTGTAGTTCGGAGTTCGTTTATTTCATGTTACTTTACAAACGTATAGAGCTTACGAACTTCCTTCCGTTCTTCCTGTCCTGAACAAACGGCACTCTTAAGCATTCAGCCGGCTAACCCTCCAAGTGGTTTCATCGAGATTTCTCGTCCATCAAAATCTGACAAGTTTTGCAAATGACGAGATATCTCGTCATCAAGATATTGCCAATTTTTTTTATGACGACGAGTGGTATAGTTGTTAGCTTTCTTCTACTGACGAGATATCTTGTCTATCAAGATCTAGCCAGCTTTCTTCCAATGACAAGATATCTTGTCCATCAAGATCTAGTCAGTTTTCTTCCAATGACAAGATATCTTGTCCATCAAGATCTAGTCAGTTTTACTCTAGTGAAAAGATATCTTGTCCATCAAGGTCTAGCCAGTTTTCTTCCAATGACAAGATATCTTGTCCATCAAGGTCTAGCCAGTTTTCTTCCAATGACAAGATATCTTGTCCATCAAGATCTAGTCAGTTTTCTTCCAATGACAAGATATCTTGTCCATCAAGATCTAGTCAGTTTTCCTATAGTGACAAGATATCTTGTCCATCAAGGTCTAGCCAGTTTTTTTCCAATGACAAGATATCTTGTCCATCAAGGTCTAGCCAGTTTTCTTCCAATGACAAGATATCTTGTCCATCAAGGTCTAGCCAGTTTTCGTCCAATAACAAGATATCTTGTGCATGAAGATCTAGTCAGTTTTCTTCTAATGACGAAATACTTCGAGACAACCACCAAGAGAGTTAACAAAAAACTAAAAATGTGCACCACGATTTAATTATTTTCTTTCTTTCCCGTGGACACACTTTGGGGTTGCACCTCCTTTAGATGTCACTGCCTCTGCTAAAATATCTCTTTGAAAATATCTCGTTAAATTGTAAAGGTTGGTGGAGGGGCCCAAAATTTTTTGTCAAAGGATGCGTTTCCGGAAATGATGTGTTTAGGTGGTAAAGGACGCTGTTTAGGTCAGTGAATAATACCGTTTATGTGCCGTAAGGCGCCATTCTCTGCTCGGATTTTCAATGGAAAGTTCCAAATTCGTATAGTGGTACCCATTCGTGGATCATTACCATCTTACGGCAGACTTACCTAAGAAGAAATCGCTTCGAGAATTAAAGTATGAACAGAATTTGGAGTACTTCTCAACTCATGAGAATTTTTTAGTTAGAGAAATTAATCCAAATCTTTAACGAGTTCAACTGGATTGTCCGAAGAACTAATCATTTTAAAATATGTAATTAAAATTCTCATTGGCAAAAATTTGGAGTCTTCTCCTGCAGGTCGTTTTATCCAGATAGGTACCTCCAACCCTGTACCTCTGATTAAAATGGCCATCAGGAAAAGATCAAACTGCTCTCTATCTAGGTTTCTTAGTAAACACTTGAAGTCAATGATTATATAATATTGAATTTCAAGCTTTTTCCTCTGTGCTCTAAATACAGTTCAGCCTAGGTTTTGCCTGAGCTCAACTGTCACGGCTGTTCCACAGGTCAGCTTATACACCATCCTGAGCGGGTTCTTTATGGCCTCAAGTCTCATGAGATAATAGACTTGGTGCAACATACATATGCCAAGTGAGGTAAGAAGATATATTAATATAAACTTCAGAAACATAAAAGGTGGAAGACTTCAAAAATTCAATAGATACGCTGATTTTGAAACTAAGAACAAAAATAGTAGAGGACGTTACAAACAAATTATACGTTAGCCGATGCAGATGGTTTTTGAAAATTTTTAATAGATTTGTACGTTTTTTCTCGCTTCTTCTATTTGCAATTCTTTTTTACACTCAAATACAGCACCTTAACCCTCCAAGTGGTTTCGACTAGATATCTAGTCCAAGATTTTTGGCCAGTTTTGCTAATGGCGAAATACCTCGTCGATATAAAACTGCGCTATTACTCCAAGGGGAATGAAGATCGAAGTAGGAAAATCAAATTATCCCTTGCCTATAATTGATGTCATTTTTGAACGGTTTCTGCATGAGAGCCCGCCCACTACAGGGTGGTTTTAGACCCGAAGATAAACAACCAGGAGGGCTTAAGTTTTGACCTTTATTATGGACAGAACTAATCAAGATATTATTCTACTCTTGTCAAAATTGGCGCACACAGATATTATTTGCTTGCAGTGGATACCATCTCATGTTAGTTATTTTATAATGAGAGCTGATTTGCTGGTTAAGGTAGGTTGCGAGTAGTATGCAGAGGTGTATCAGAGGCGGAAGTGACGTCATACCACGTGACCGGAAGTGGGCGGGGCCAAGTGACGTCATACCACGTGACCGGAAGTGGGCGTGTCTGAATGACGTGACGTATTGTTTGTTTACATTTTGGACTTGGAATTTTTTTTTGTCATCGACTTCGTGCAGGCGTTGAGTTGTTTCAAGATGGCGTCGTTTCGTTGCCATGGTGATGAATCACTCGCGTAGTGCCATCTGGTGGAGATATTCGAAACCCTATTATTTTTAATTAAAAAGCAATTTCGTGGATTCGAACCCGGGGATCCGAGGTCAAGTGCGCTATCCGTTAGGCTGTAAGAGAGTTAACTATGGGCGGTGAATTAATGTAGTGTTGGATTTTTTTTTCTCTTTTGGACTTGTATTTTTTCTTAGTATTAGGAATGGGTTATTTTTAGAAAATGGTTTGAATAATTGCATAGGGGTTTTAATAAATGCTTTTTCAAAATGACTTATGGCGCCATCTGGTGATTTTAAAAGTAATTAATCTAAGAAACGAATTGATTTCTTAATGTTTTTTACTTTATTCATGACCGGTGACGTCAGTGTGTTTACGTTTGGGACTTGGATTTTTTTTCCTTCTGAGATTTCGATGTGACGTCACGATTATGTCCATCGAGCAAGTCTGAACTTGAAAAAGTCTACTCACAATTCTTTATGTTATGAGTATGGTAAATTGTTTACAGATCGTGAAGACTGGGCATACTTCCGTCGATTGGAAAACGAATTAACGTATTAAAAAAAGACGAAATTTAGAAATTTTAGGTCAAAAATATACTGTGCCTTGTCAACTTGTAGCATACGAAGACGAAGGAATAAGCTATACTTTTAGTGGGTTTTCTATTGCAGCCAAGCCTTGATCTCCTTAAGTATTGGAAATAAAGGGAGAAATGGAGCGAATAATTGGTGCAAGATTTAATTTTGAGTTGGTGAAGCGTTATAAAGATGGTAAGGACTGCATAGTTGCCCATAAAAACAACGAGAAGGACTTGGAACTTTATGCACCCATAGCGTCTGTTTCATTTGGACAGAAAAGGCAATTTGTGTTTTCTAGAAAGAACTACAATTCTTTAAAAATTGTTCTGGAAAATGGAAGCTTGCTTGAGATGAAGTATCCAACAAACCAATTTTGGTTTCACAGCTTGCCCCGTGGGAATGCATTATGCCCTAGAATAAACTTAACGTTTCGTAAAATTCTTGTATAAAGCAGCGATAAACCACTTATGTGCCCCCGAACTAGAACTCAGTGTCGTACACTAGACGATATTTGGACAACGTTGCAATTGATCTTTGCCTTCAGAATAGTATTTTTATAAATGCTTACATCTCGTTTTTAAATAAATTTTTAGCGTGTCTTACCACATATACTGTATTTTGGATTATTTGGTTTTTTTATTACATGGTTTCATAAATTTTCTTTTAAAATGCAAGATCTGAAATGAAATTTTTCTTTGCTATATAGATTTATGTTTTTTTTTTAAGTTAGATGTTTTTACTCAAAAATTAATTATACATTAGATGCTATAACACCTATTTTATAGCAGAAATTTTGTTTTAAATAATATACACTTAAGTAAGAGTAAAATTTTTGAAACTTTACAAGACAAATACTATGAATATGTTTTCTTGTACATTTGAAGAAGTTATAATAGTATAAAAAACCATTTATTCTATAAATCTAAATTAAATGTTATATTTTAATTAATCTTTCCTTGCATATTATTTTTACTTTGAATAAATCTTCATAAATTTTAGTGATTTAATTTATATTATATAGATTTACAAACCTGTTTTTGGATGAAATATAAGGATTTAATATTTTAAAAATTAATGTTTTTACTTAAAATTAATTATATATTAAATACTATTACACATATTTTTAATGTTGAAGATTTTTAGAAAACATTTTACAATTGAAACATATACATTAAATATTATGACAAACACTTAAATGCAGATCCATAAGGGAATATTGGAAATCTTTTTAATGCTTACACCTTTTCTATTCTAAATAAACTTTTGCTTGTCTTACCCACATACACTGTATTTTGGATTATTTGGTTTTTATTACCCATGGTCTTATAAATTTTCTTTTAAAATACAAGATCTGAAATGAAATTTTCCTTGATTTTAAGATTTATGTTTTACTCAAAAAATTAATTATACATTAGATGCTATATAGCACATATTTTATTACAGAATTTTTTAATATTATACACTTAAGTGAGCGTAAAATTTTTGAAACTTTACAAGACCCATATTATGAACATGTTTCCTTACACATTTGAAGTAGTGAAAAATAGTATTAAAACCCTTTATCCTGTAAAATCTAAATTAAATATTATTTTTAATTAATCTTTCCTTGCATATTATTGTTTACTTTAAATACATTTTCATTAATTTTAGTGATTTTATTTATATTATAAAGATTTACAAATTGTTTTTAACAAAATTTTCTTTGATATAAGGATTTTATATTTTAAAAGTTAGATGTTTTTTACACAAAAATTAATTATATATCAAATACTATTGCACGTATTATAACATTGAAGATTTTTAGAAAACGTTTAACAATTGAAATATATACTTTAAATATTATTACAAACATTTAAATGCAATTTGCTTTTTATTTTTAATTTTACAATTGAGACATTTTTAAAAGTTTGGTTCTTAAAGTGTGTGTTTTATGCATAGTAAAAAAATTATTATAAAAAACCTGTAAGAGTAAAAAGAATTTTATGCATTAATTTCAAACTTTACAAGACCCATACCATGTTTCCGTGCACATTTGAAGTAGTGAAATATAGAATTAAAAACCATTTGTCCTTGAAGTTCTAAATTAAAAGTTATTTTTCTTTAATGCTTTTTCAAACCACACATTTTACTAAATATGAACTTTTATTTATTTGAAAACCTTATGCACATCGTACAATTAAATTGCACAGCAAAATACCAATACTGTACGAAGCTATGAAGTATTTTACAAGATACTTTGGTACTGTTTTCTTAATTTTAAGTGTTCTACATTGCTATGTTAAATGGATAGTAAGTGGTTTTTCTGTTTTTGAAAATAATGTGTGCACATCTGTGCTGCTAAGCAAATTAACTTTTGCCCTTTTCTTGATATTTAATGCATAATCTAAATATTTACTGACACCGCTGATAGTTTTACCCATGAGTAAAATTAAATAATAACTGAAAATTTTAAGTATTAATGTGAATTTTAAAATGAACAAATATTATTAAAATAATGGATTAAATCTGAATTTTATGTATTCTTAAAACAATCTCTGCAAAAACCAGCACAGACAATTCTTAAACAGATTGAAGGAAGCCACATGGAAACAAAGTTAATGGAAGCACTTTTTATAGAAAAAAACATAGTTCATATATTTTACACAAGTAATACATTGTAGTGTAAAAAATAACTTTAGTTTTTTACATACTTGCACAGACGCATATTTCCGACAAGCCAATTATTCGATGCCGCCACCTAAACTTTTGGGCAATGCAAATTATTTTTGTGATGACCACATGATAGTTTTTGGAAATCAAGTTGATATTCGGAAGTAATACATCTAAGCGTTTCTTTTCCATATGACCACCTTTGTAAGCAACTAGGTACTGAGTGGCCCTCTTGGTCTGATCGTACAATTCTAAAAGCTTAGAGTCTAAACTTTCTAAGGGAGCACAATTTGCTATGTCATGAGACAGAAATGAAGAGTACATACGTAATTTTTAACATATCACACAGTTGTACGATCTTTGGCACTAAGTTTATGCTCAGACGATAAGTTAAAACGAATACTTGAAGCTACTTGCGATTTTTTTACAGCGATGTATGCATATTTACGTACTAAGAAACTTTCTTGAGTCTGAAATCCATCAAAATCCACAATTTCACAAATATTAAGCATTGCTATTGAAAAGCGTTAACTGTTCTTGGAAAAATAATTGTAAACTGGAGGCCACGAAGAACTGGACTATATAACACCATACACTTACTAATCATACTAATCAGTAAAGTTAAAATTTATCTTTTGCGTTCCATAGTTACTCACAAAAGATAAGACTAAGTGAAGAATGTACATACTCAGAAAACATGGTGTTTGTGATAATGCGCGAAATAAAATTTTGTGTTATAATACAAGAAGATTTTAACGAAAGGATATACTTAAATGTGCGTTTGATTTTTTTTTACTCTACCACGTTTATGCGCTGAATGCAATTCAATTCTACGACTAAACTTGAGCAAGAAAAAAATATAACCAAATATAATTTATAAGAGAAACGCATTTTGACTTTCTTTAAAACGAGAACTTTAAAGTATACTGAATTCTCTTGATTCCGCAGTTTTATGTTTTTTCAAAAATTACATCAACGAATTGAATTATTTATTTGTGGGCACACACAAGTCTTTGCCCTTGTTGAAAGGAAACTAGTATCTTTGACAAGTATCAGATTTTTAAAAATTGATTAAGAGAAGAACCTTTTTTCATGGAATTTAATTCAATCTGCACCATAATTTTACACTTAAGAGTAATAGAGCATAATATAGTTTTAAGGAAAATGAATAACCATTATGCAAATTTGAAGCCAAAAGTTCCAAGCATGTCTATGCGCCTATCTACGTTTAGAGATTGGCCAACGCACAGACGTTGACCTTAGAGACCTAGCCGAAAACGGATTGTATTATACTGGTGTCTTGGACGTGATCAGGTGCTATTGGTGTGGCGAAGGGGCTTGAAAATTGGTAAAAAGAAGATGTAGTGAGACACAAACACAAAGTTTTATCCAAAATGTTTGGTAGCCCATAGATGAAATTGTACAGGTGCTGGATGAAATCAACAACAATAATACCAATGATTTTATAAAAAACCCGATGTATAGCTTTACCCCTTATACAACGACAAGGACGAACGACTTTGAAAAATTTGCAAGGAATCGGAAAATGAATGCTACTTTACAGCCTTGCGGTCATTTGGGGACATGCATGAGATGTACGAAGAGTCTTTCAACGTGTCCTATGTGCCGAAAAGCATTTAGTAACTCCTGTTTAAGGCACTCTTTAAATTTCTTTAGTAAATAGGTTTAACATGTAATGAACAAACGACTAATAATTAAAATAGTCAATATATTTATAAGGGTGTATAAGTCTTTCCTACACGACTTTTTCCTTAATAAAGAGTCTTAGGGTTTTAGAATCTCAAACTTCCTTACTAATCTTTTTATTGAAGCACTTGTGCCAATTTAATAACTTGCAACTCAATACCACCCTTTTACAATTGGATTTTCTTCCTCACCATGTTCAGTATATCACTTGAAATTGCATCTACTGCATGTACTAATAAATAGACAGTTTAGTAACAAATGTACGTTTTAAAATTTTGTGCAAAATATTGGTTCGGCACATAGGACACGTTGAAAGACTCTTCGTACATCTCATGCATGTCCCCAAATGACCGCAAGGCTGTAAAGTAGCATTCATTTTCCGATTCCTTGCAAATTTTTCAAAGTCGTTCGTCCTTGTCGTTGTATAAGGGGTAAAGCTATACATCGGGTTTTTTATAAAATCATTGGTATTATTGTTGTTGATTTCATCCAGCACCTGTACAATTTCATCTATGGGCTACCAAACATTTTGGATAAAACTTTGTGTTTGTGTCTCACTACATCTTCTTTTTACCAATTTTCAAGCCCCTTCGCCACACCAATAGCACCTGATCACGTCCAAGACACCAGTATAATACAATCCGTTTTCGGCTAGGTCTCTAAGGTCAACGTCTGTGCGTTGGCCAATCTCTAAACGTAGATAGGCGCATAGACATGCTTGGAACTTTTGGCTTCAAATTTGCATAATGGTTATTCATTTTCCTTAAAACTATATTATGCTCTATTACTCTTAAGTGTAAAATTATGGTGCAGATTGAATTAAATTCCATGAAAAAAGGTTCTTCTCTTAATCAATTTTTAAAAATCTGATACTTGTCAAAGATACTAGTTTCCTTTCAACAAGGGCAAAGACTTGTGTGTGCCCACAAATAAATAATTCAATTCGTTGATGTAATTTTTGAAAAAACATAAAACTGCGGAATCAAGAGAATTCAGTATACTTTAAAGTTCTCGTTTTAAAGAAAGTCAAAATGCGTTTCTCTTATAAATTATATTTGGTTATATTTTTTTCTTGCTCAAGTTTAGTCGTAGAATTGAATTGCATTCAGCGCATAAACGTGGTAGAGTAAAAAAAAATCAAACGCACATTTAAGTATATCCTTTCGTTAAAATCTTCTTGTATTATAACACAAAATTTTATTTCGCGCATTATCACAAACACCATGTTTTCTGAGTATGTACATTCTTCACTTAGTCTTATCTTTTGTGAGTAACTATGGAACGCAAAAGATAAATTTTAACTTTACTGATTAGTATGATTAGTAAGTGTATGGTGTTATATAGTCCAGTTCTTCGTGGCCTCCAGTTTACAATTATTTTTCCAAGAACAGTTAACGCTTTTCAATAGCAATGCTTAATATTTGTGAAATTGTGGATTTTGATGGATTTCAGACTCAAGAAAGTTTCTTAGTACGTAAATATGCATACATCGCTGTAAAAAAATCGCAAGTAGCTTCAAGTATTCGTTTTAACTTATCGTCTGAGCATAAACTTAGTGCCAAAGATCGTACAACTGTGTGATATGTTAAAAATTACGTATGTACTCTTCATTTCTGTCTCATGACATAGCAAATTGTGCTCCCTTAGAAAGTTTAGACTCTAAGCTTTTAGAATTGTACGATCAGACCAAGAGGGCCACTCAGTACCTAGTTGCTTACAAAGGTGGTCATATGGAAAAGAAACGCTTAGATGTATTACTTCCGAATATCAACTTGATTTCCAAAAACTATCATGTGGTCATCACAAAAATAATTTGCATTGCCCAAAAGTTTAGGTGGCGGCATCGAATAATTGGCTTGTCGGAAATATGCGTCTGTGCAAGTATGTAAAAAACTAAAGTTATTTTTTACACTACAATGTATTACTTGTGTAAAATATATGAACTATGTTTTTTTCTATAAAAAGTGCTTCCATTAACTTTGTTTCCATGTGGCTTCCTTCAATCTGTTTAAGAATTGTCTGTGCTGGTTTTTGCAGAGATTGTTTTAAGAATACATAAAATTCAGATTTAATCCATTATTTTAATAATATTTGTTCATTTTAAAATTCACATTAATACTTAAAATTTTCAGTTATTATTTAATTTTACTCATGGGTAAAACTATCAGCGGTGTCAGTAAATATTTAGATTATGCATTAAATATCAAGAAAAGGGCAAAAGTTAATTTGCTTAGCAGCACAGATGTGCACACATTATTTTCAAAAACAGAAAAACCACTTACTATCCATTTAACATAGCAATGTAGAACACTTAAAATTAAGAAAACAGTACCAAAGTATCTTGTAAAATACTTCATAGCTTCGTACAGTATTGGTATTTTGCTGTGCAATTTAATTGTACGATGTGCATAAGGTTTTCAAATAAATAAAAGTTCATATTTAGTAAAATGTGTGGTTTGAAAAAGCATTAAAGAAAAATAACTTTTAATTTAGAACTTCAAGGACAAATGGTTTTTAATTCTATATTTCACTACTTCAAATGTGCACGGAAACATGGTATGGGTCTTGTAAAGTTTGAAATTAATGCATAAAATTCTTTTTACTCTTACAGGTTTTTTATAATAATTTTTTTACTATGCATAAAACACACACTTTAAGAACCAAACTTTTAAAAATGTCTCAATTGTAAAATTAAAAATAAAAAGCAAATTGCATTTAAATGTTTGTAATAATATTTAAAGTATATATTTCAATTGTTAAACGTTTTCTAAAAATCTTCAATGTTATAATACGTGCAATAGTATTTGATATATAATTAATTTTTGTGTAAAAAACATCTAACTTTTAAAATATAAAATCCTTATATCAAAGAAAATTTTGTTAAAAACAATTTGTAAATCTTTATAATATAAATAAAATCACTAAAATTAATGAAAATGTATTTAAAGTAAACAATAATATGCAAGGAAAGATTAATTAAAAATAATATTTAATTTAGATTTTACAGGATAAAGGGTTTTAATACTATTTTTCACTACTTCAAATGTGTAAGGAAACATGTTCATAATATGGGTCTTGTAAAGTTTCAAAAATTTTACGCTCACTTAAGTGTATAATATTAAAAAATTCTGTAATAAAATATGTGCTATATAGCATCTAATGTATAATTAATTTTTTGAGTAAAACATAAATCTTAAAATCAAGGAAAATTTCATTTCAGATCTTGTATTTTAAAAGAAAATTTATAAGACCATGGGTAATAAAAACCAAATAATCCAAAATACAGTGTATGTGGGTAAGACAAGCAAAAGTTTATTTAGAATAGAAAAGGTGTAAGCATTAAAAAGATTTCCAATATTCCCTTATGGATCTGCATTTAAGTGTTTGTCATAATATTTAATGTATATGTTTCAATTGTAAAATGTTTTCTAAAAATCTTCAACATTAAAAATATGTGTAATAGTATTTAATATATAATTAATTTTAAGTAAAAACATTAATTTTTAAAATATTAAATCCTTATATTTCATCCAAAAACAGGTTTGTAAATCTATATAATATAAATTAAATCACTAAAATTTATGAAGATTTATTCAAAGTAAAAATAATATGCAAGGAAAGATTAATTAAAATATAACATTTAATTTAGATTTATAGAATAAATGGTTTTTTATACTATTATAACTTCTTCAAATGTACAAGAAAACATATTCATAGTATTTGTCTTGTAAAGTTTCAAAAATTTTACTCTTACTTAAGTGTATATTATTTAAAACAAAATTTCTGCTATAAAATAGGTGTTATAGCATCTAATGTATAATTAATTTTTGAGTAAAAACATCTAACTTAAAAAAAAAACATAAATCTATATAGCAAAGAAAAATTTCATTTCAGATCTTGCATTTTAAAAGAAAATTTATGAAACCATGTAATAAAAAAACCAAATAATCCAAAATACAGTATATGTGGTAAGACACGCTAAAAATTTATTTAAAAACGAGATGTAAGCATTTATAAAAATACTATTCTGAAAGGCAAAGATCAATTGCAACGTTGTCCAAATATCGTCTAGTGTACGACACTGAGTTCTAGTTCGGGGGCACATAAGTGGTTTATCGCTGCTTTATACAAGAATTTTACGAAACGTTAAGTTTATTCTAGGGCATAATGCATTCCCACGGGGCAAGCTGTGAAACCAAAATTGGTTTGTTGGATACTTCATCTCAAGCAAGCTTCCATTTTCCAGAACAATTTTTAAAGAATTGTAGTTCTTTCTAGAAAACACAAATTGCCTTTTCTGTCCAAATGAAACAGACGCTATGGGTGCATAAAGTTCCAAGTCCTTCTCGTTGTTTTTATGGGCAACTATGCAGTCCTTACCATCTTTATAACTAACTAACACCAACACACATTCCCGTGCCTAGTGTCGACCATCTTTATAACGCTTCACCAACTCAAAATTAAATCTTGCACCAATTATTCGCTCCATTTCTCCCTTTATTTCCAATACTTAAGGAGATCAAGGCTTGGCTGCAATAGAAAACCCACTAAAAGTATAGCTTATTCCTTCGTCTTCGTATGCTACAAGTTGACAAGGCACAGTATATTTTTGACCTAAAATTTCTAAATTTCGTCTTTTTTTAATACGTTAATTCGTTTTCCAATCGACGGAAGTATGCCCAGTCTTCACGATCTGTAAACAATTTACCATACTCATAACATAAAGAATTGTGAGTAGACTTTTTCAAGTTCAGACTTGCTCGATGGACATAATCGTGACGTCACATCGAAATCTCAGAAGGAAAAAAAATCCAAGTCCCAAACGTAAACACACTGACGTCACCGGTCATGAATAAAGTAAAAAACATTAAGAAATCAATTCGTTTCTTAGATTAATTACTTTTAAAATCACCAGATGGCGCCATAAGTCATTTTGAAAAAGCATTTATTAAAACCCCTATGCAATTATTCAAACCATTTTCTAAAAATAACCCATTCCTAATACTAAGAAAAAATACAAGTCCAAAAGAGAAAAAAAAATCCAACACTACATTAATTCACCGCCCATAGTTAACTCTCTTACAGCCTAACGGATAGCGCACTTGACCTCGGATCCCCGGGTTCGAATCCACGAAATTGCTTTTTAATTAAAAATAATAGGGTTTCGAATATCTCCACCAGATGGCACTACGCGAGTGATTCATCACCATGGCAACGAAACGACGCCATCTTGAAACAACTCAACGCCTGCACGAAGTCGATGACAAAAAAAAATTCCAAGTCCAAAATGTAAACAAACAATACGTCACGTCATTCAGACACGCCCACTTCCGGTCACGTGGTATGACGTCACTTGGCCCCGCCCACTTCCGGTCACGTGGTATGACGTCACTTCCGCCTCTGATACACCTCTGCATACTACTGTTGCGTGCAGATCAGTCCAGAAAGTACTGATCTCACCGCTACAGAAATTAACTCCTTGTACAAATAAAGAAAAACCACAAAACATGGTCAGTTCTTCTCCCACATTCCTGGTATCCCTCAAAGCTTCCTGGACTCTCGTTGCATTTTAAAGGACCAAAACTTCACGACTACTTTGCTAAGACTTAGAAATGCGCTCACATGATACATGACTTTTGTCAGGGAACTTGCGATTTCTAACTTCTCCTTGATCCGAAACTTCAACAACCCCCTCCCATAATTTAGAGTGTCCGTTTTGTGGGACAGCCCCTGAAAGAACAATAGTTGATCTCTGTGCGAATTATAAAACATGGTCTTTTGGACTTGGTCTTGGTTTCAACTTGATCAAGAATCTGACTAATTGTTTAGAGCTGGACCACAGTTTTCCCAACTTAACACTCTTGGTGGTTTATCTTCGTGTTGAAAATGTCTCTGTAGTGGCCAGCGTCTGATTCGAAAACCTGTTCCTATCTGTCGCCAGTTCCGGGTGAGGAACACTTTGTTTTGCCTCTTGAACCAAATCATCATTAGCAAAAACGAACAGATTTTGATAGACGAGATGTCATTAGCAAAATTGTCCACATTTGGAGGACATATTTCGTCGATACCACTTGAAGGGTTAAATATCATTTGCCTCTGCGTAACGTCAAGAGGTTTATATGATCTACTAGCTGAATTACCCGGCGTTGCTCGGGTTGAAATGGTTAAATGTTGCCTGAAAACTGAATTAGAATAATCACTTTTCTTTCACAGAAAAATGCAATCATTTAAGTTGTACGGAAAATACGTTTTAACTTTTTCATAGCTTCTACAATATACTTCGGATGCAAATATATGCATTTAATTCGTGAATATATTGCAATATGTAAAAGATTGTGACATAAATACGAACAGAAACGAAATTCCGACGAAAAAATGCAGAATTCTAAAAAACGAATGATGCGCAGTGTCGAATTTCGACTGCCTGAGTGTATTCTGAAATAGAGCAATTCGAAAAGAGACATTTGAAAATATTGATAAAGACGATAATGATTTATGAAATTTAGTAATGCCCATATGACTGCAACATTTAGCTGTGTTAACTCAAACAGACAAACTCTGGATTCTAAATCAAATTTATAAAATAATAAAACATTAATTCTGGTTTGACAAATCTGAAATAACAAAATTACGCTTTTATGATTAATGAGTTGAAGTTTTTCGTGTTCCATTACAAAATGTAAATTATGAATAATGAAATATTTTAAATATCCTTTTTTATCAATCAAATATTCATGTAAAAATATAAAACTCATCATAGAAATAAAATAATAATTCAATCGTATACATCCAGCATATCAGTACTCCAAATGCATGGCCCTTTGTTATAACATCAATCAGTTTCAACTGCTTCTGTTTAAATACTCACGCAATCAAGTCGTGGCGCTCACTGGGTAATTGACCATTG
The DNA here is from genome assembly GCA_933210815.1 of Meta bourneti. NCBI lineage: Eukaryota > Metazoa > Arthropoda > Arachnida > Araneae > Tetragnathidae > Meta > Meta bourneti. The sequence continues at coordinate 62,726,723 of OW119932.1, read as the reverse complement.
GTAAGAACCTCCTTGATCTCCGTCCAAGTCGGATTGCATGTGAAGGTGATAAATAAGTCTGGTCTCCCGTTCGTCCTCACGTACGTCATAGCATCTTGTGTGTCTGGGACTCCTGTAAATGTAGCTGGTAGTATGACCAAGGCACCGAGGTTTTCAACGTTCCCGTCATTTGCCACAGAATCTCTCAGGTGAATATATTCATCAACTCTCAGTTTACGTTGATTTAGACGAATGTAAAGGAGACGCTCACTCTCGACTTTTGCGTACATATCGACGATGAACTGATGAAACAATTGCCTGCAGTTCAATACGTGGTTCTGCTCAGTATCTCGAACCATTAATCTGTACGCATAGAAATCCATCGCTGAAACTTTCTTGCTGGTTGTTTCACCTGTTCTTGGGTTGATCTGCCTCAGATTAAAATGATATCCATCTTCACCATGGGGGAATATCACTGGGTACTACAGAGCATCATAAGATCGATGTGTTTCCGAAATGCGCTGCAATGATTCACCTTGTCGTTGAATAACGATATCCCGTTGATGGAACTCATCGCCTGATATAACCACTGCGACTTTATCTGCTTAGGAGAGTTAAAGCGCCGCTCGTGTTTGCCTACTGGTCTTCGGTCTGTTCTTATGACTACTTTATATTCATCTGTTGGCATACGTTCCAATGCTGTTTCAAACGTTTTAATAAGATTATTGTGCTCATGAAAAATCCTCTGTAAGTGTAACACAATCTGACATCTTGTTCCCGAGATGTAGGCGCACCTCTGATCAGTTTCCATTTGTTCGTTTTGAATAAAATATATTTGTAGAAATTTTGGTGGTTGATCTGGCAGCGGAAGCAACGATCCCGCTCTATGGTAAATCTGTCCTTGCACCTTGAATGTCGACGGAAATCCGGGCTGTCCAACAACTGATGTGGCGCCGAATGATGTCATTTGGAAACAAAAGTTGTATTTTCTGATGTTACTAAGACAATGCTTCGACTCTGACGTATCTCCTGATGTATAAGTCAAAGGTTCTTGTGGTGGTGGTTCCAATTGGCAGAATTTAACTTTTCCATTTTTACAGCAAATTCCAGTAGACTCTTATTTAAACTTTTTGGCTTGACAGTAACTACAAACCATTTCCATTTTCCCGATGGTAACACTTTCATGCAGCGAGTAGTCTTTATGTGAACTGTAGTGGAATCCTTCCTATGCTAAGCTAAAATGGTGCGCAGTCCGTGATCGTTTGACTCTATCTCTCTTATCCTGTAGTCGGACCTCACGCTGCTGTGCCATCTCTGTTGCTCTAAATGTAGTAGCTCTCTCTCGCAATCGCAACTCTTCTATTCCTCTCCTCGGAAGTTTCTTTATTACGCTTATCTTTCATCATCTTAGCCGTTGAATGTACTTGGCCGATCGCCTTCCGCTTCCTTGAAGGCATTGCTACAGCAAAGAAATCTGTAAAAGAATACAAAAAGGTATTTCATAAATTAAGCAAAAGGCACACTCTCACTGATCAATGAAATCTATTATAGAATACAATAAAAAGCTAAAATTAACGAAAAAACAAATTCAAAATTATGAAGTACTTACATCAGTTTAGAAATATAAATCCAAAATGTACACTATCACTGTCGAATAAAGTAGGAAACACTTATACAATCAACTAAAAGATCGAAATAAAACTGCCAGATTCACTGAGATGATAAACTGGAAGACTTACCGAGTTAGCTTCCTTTAAATACGACCAGCTAAGAATCGAGTGGGTGCTGGAATGTTCTCCACCATGAGTCCAAGGAAATTTCCGTTTCCCCAACTTTCTAGAAAGTTCTACAAAGTTTTATAAAAAAAGTAAACATTAATTCTGGTGCTGCCAGATACCGAGTAGCAAAATTACGCTTTTATGATCAATGAGTTTTTCGTTTGTGCTTTTCAGTATAACGGTGCTTGGGTTAGAAATAAATGTAATCGGTGTAGACAAATTAAACTGAATAGATAAAAAAATTTCAAAAAGCAGAAAGTCGATTTAACAGAATTTTTCAGAAAGAAAATCACTGATTTCAACGGAGGATTCACATGTATCTATTCCGGACATTTTAAAATAAGTTACACGCCTTACCTAAAAAGCCTTGTGAAACAGAATTCTACAAATCATTACGTATTCAATAAATTATTTAAGGAAAGTTGGTCGAAATATACACCAACTTTCCTTGAAAATCATCCTTGAACTCCTGAAAACCTTTCCTTGAATTTCCTTGCAAATATAAATATTTTGAAATTTTCTTTCCCTTCATCAATAAAATATCTATAATTTATTTACATCATGGGAAGAACTAAAAAGTCAGTTCAAGCATAAATACTGCAATTTAATTTGTTTCGGAAAAAATTGTTTTTCGATCAACACTGGTAAAGCAACCATCGCTGCCTAAAGCAATCAATCTATGCTCAATGTTATTTCTATGGCTATTTCGAATAGTTTTAACCCCCCAGGGCCAATAGAACGGGGGTTAAGAGTTAGCCTATGCTGACCGCAGTGTTCGAAGGTATAAGTGTACCAAATTTGGTGTGGATTGGTCAAACGGTGTAGATTTGTATAGAAAATATACACACATACATACACACATACATACACACATACACACATCCTATTTTATATATATAGATTTCATAAGTAGTAATATATTTTCAATCTATAAATAGATGTCTGCAGGAAAGAAATGGAAAGTTTTAATGAAAAAGAAAACTCGTATCTCAAGTTACTTGCCCAGAGTTATCGTAGTCTCTTTCTTTCGACTTCTTAACTGACAGGACTAACTACAAATACAATTATATCGTATTGGTGTAGAGAGATAAGCCATCTGTCCTCTGCGAACTGAACGAAATGACTCAAAGACTGCCATGAAATCCTGCAAACATGCAATTAGAAACACAGTAGATAGTTTTTCTAATTTAAGATATTTTATCACCTCAGATCTTTATTGGGCTACTTATCGACTTATGGACCAGAGGCCGGAGACGAGGTAGTATAAAAATCTTTGACCAAGGGAATTAGTGTGTAACAACTTTTTTAATTCAATAAAAAAACTATCTTTTGACTGGATAGGAATTTTAAATCTTACAAAAATCTTTGTTTCATAACTTTCAACCCTCCTGCTGGTTTTCTCGAAGTGGTTTTTCGTCAAAAGCAAAACTGAACCATCAAACTCTCGTCGTATCTCGTCATTAGAAGAAAATTGAACAGATCTTGATTTCGTCATCCTAAAAATCGGCAATATCTCGATGACGAGATATCTCGTCATTAACGAAACTGGTCAGATCTTGATGGACGAGATATTCCGTCAAAACTACGAAGAGGGTTAATCTCATTACATTTATTAGTTACCTATTTCTTCTTATATATCCCAATTTCAGCTATTGCATAAAATTACATATGCTGTCTTTCTACCACGAGCACTTCTCCAGACACAAAGTCTTCTCCTGTCTGTTGCCGTAAAAGCGGACCTTATCCTATTCCATAGGGGATATTTGATTAAATGTATTCATTAGATTGCCATAATGACAATTTGGAAACATATCAGAAAGATTTTTACTTGTCGCCGAGATGTATACTAGTAAGCTACTTCTTTTCGTCGCCAACATTCGCAGATCTTGGTGGACGAGATATCTCGTCGAAACCACTTGGAGGGTTAATAAGATGAGTAAAAAGAAGGGTTAACAAGGAGGATAACGAAAATAAGATTTCTTTATTGACAACATAAAATAGACAATAAAAATCTCCAAATTGATGCTCCTGCCAAATTTTGGGTTCAAACTCCTCTTACCGCCGCATCACATGACCATACCCGATGAATCAAGTACCGTCGATGTCAGCGGGCGATAAGGCGCCAACCCCAGCAACCCCGCACCCACACCGCGTGAGATCTTCTTTCTCGCTCCCCAGCATCCCCATCCCTGACACCTCGGCATCGGATTAGAGACAGAGCTGGGGGAGGGCGGGAGCCGGGAAGCGCAAGAGCACCAATATGGATGTCGGAGGCAGCACCCCCCTTCTTTTGGTAGAGAAGAATGGCATCTCATTCCACTGGAATTTTCAATTTTCGTCTCTCTCCGTTTTGCGAGGGAAGGAGGGGGCTAATCCCTCGGGAAGGTCCCCCCGACGCCTGCCAGATTGACAGGACCCCGGTTTCCTTCCGAAATCGTCTGCCGGAAATAGATCCCACCTCTACAAGGCCCGACGGGGGGTGGACTTGTCTTTCTGGAACATCCCTTCCTATTACCCTGGCTTTTTTTGCAGACGATTTTTTTCCGCTGCGAGATGGAGAATGCGGTTTATTAAGATCATATTTTGGGGGTAATTAGTTGATTCTGATGGGTGGGGATGATGCAGACGATAATGGGGTATAGATTTTTTTTGTTTGGAGGGTTATTCGGGATGATAAATTCCAGATATGAATTTTTTCTCATGACATTGTACTATATAATTCTAATTTTTATATAATTATTTTTTATGGGATTGCAGATGATTAGTTACAGAATAAATAAATTAGTAGGGAATCTTGGCAACCTCTGAGAAAACAAGCATTTTTTTAAAGGAGAAAAACTTACGAATTCACGAACAGAATTAGAACACTTCGAAGGGTTTTTTCGAATGAACCTTCGAATAAATTCGAGATGAATTCGAAAGGGGAAAAAACGTATGAATTTATGATGTATAGAATTAGATAGAATACTTCGGATAAATTAAAATATATTAGTATAATACTTCGAAGAGAATTCGTATAGATGGGTGGTAGACGTGGATTTTATCGTTCAAGGACCATAATCGGCCAAACTAATATATAAATAAACTAATAAATATATAAACATACAAACAAGGAAAACTTTACTCATATAGAAGAGAGAAATGTATCCAGGGATTGCCCTAGCGCAATGGGCAAACCCACTGAACCGCAGCAACCTCAAATTTGAATAGAATAGTAAAATATTTCGAATAGAATAGAATAGAATAGAATAGAATAAGAGAATTTGTTATTTCTATAATTTTTAGAATCTTATTAAAATATACTTTTTACAGCAGTGATGCCAATACTGTCCAATCTTTTCTTACATTGTAGACATCGAATGTAAAATAAATTAATCTAATTTCTAATGTATATACGATATTTTTCTTGGATACATATGGGTGGTGATAGAATAAGTAAATTGGTAGAGAAATGTTCCCAACATCTGAGGAAAACAAATGAAGTTTATTTCTAATATACATATATTGATAATTGATCATAGAATGAAATTATTGATCAATACGGCAAAGTGTATTTCAATTTCCAATCTGAAATTTGTAGTTAGTTCATGTCTTTGTTCAAATGTTACCATGGTTTCTTGTACTTTCAAAGAATCTTTTATTAATTTGAAAAATAAAATTACCATTTTAAGCTGTGTTACTTTTTCAAAGACATGCAATACCATCTAAGAACATCCCTTACAAATTCGAAATTAAATTTTTACTCCTTTCACCAGATTGTTATTAGTAAACTTTCTAAGAAACCCGCACTTCTATCTTAACTGCTCTATCTACTAATAAGAAAACACGGAAAACCTAAGAAATACTCTTTCGTAACTCAATGCTTCTTCCATTTTTTCGATGCTATAACTGAGATATTTATAAGATGGATTAAGAAGACTACGCAACCCTACTCTAAAATAGGCGTTACTAAGAATAAAAAGACAAACAAATAACTACATAAAAATAAATCCTCTAGATGCTTTTTTTTGGTAACTTCAAGTATATGCGCATTAAAAGTAAATTTGAATTGATAAGTAATTTCTACACGGAAAACCTAAGAAATACTCTTTCGTAACTCAACACTGATTTCATTTTTTCAATGTTGTAATTGAGATATTTATAAGATGGATTATAGACTGCCAAGACTAAGAAATAAACTGCCATATCTCTAAGCATAATATATCCCTAAACGATTACTCTAACTACTAATAAACGAACACTAGAAAGCTAAGAAAAACACTTTTCTAATCTCAACACACACACACACAACAGAACGACTTTCCTTATTACAAATAAACGAATACGGATAACCTGTAAAAAATCACTATTCTAATCTCACACACACAACACACCAACAAAACTCAACTAACACATAAAACTCACGCACTTAACGATACCCGAAAATGCATCACTGACACGGGAAAAAGGCTCCCGTTTTTTCTGCTTTCCAAGCTGCTTAAGAACACTCCTGTTGCATACGTTTTATATCACTTGTTTCCATAGGAACACATTAAGAATTCGAAAAAAATTTATTTACATAATCGTACATATGATACATTTCTAACAATTAAATTTACATAACTTATTTACATATATATTACAAAACCTTTAACGTACACTTTATTATCCTCTTCAAAACACCAATAATCTTTAAGAATTTGAAATTTAACTTTTCACCTCTTCAAACATTTCTGTCATTAGCATCTTAAGTACTTAAAATTAAGTACTCTCTCTCTAAAAATTAAGTATTAATCTCTACTTAAAATTAAGAATTAATCTCTACTTAAAATTAAGAATTAATCTCTACTTAAAATTAAGCCAAAACGACTGCTCAAACAAGGATAGCAAACCCAAGAAAAGTATTTTTATTTTGATAAAAATGACTTGCAAAATATGCATGATACAAACACATCTAACAACACCCTAAAATTCATCACATGCATAACACAAACATTTTAACTTCCCAAAGAGGGAAAAATGCTCTCAATTATCTGTTTCATAAGATGTTTAAAAGCGTTCCTATATCACAGTTTGTGAAGAAACAATAAGAAATAAGAAGTCAAAAAGTGTACTGCATGATACTTGTGTATATGAACATAAATCATGCATGATACTTGTGAACAATTCAGCTCATAATAAATACCATTTATTTAGAAATTTATTATTAAGCGTCTTAGGCATACTGTTCCCATCAAAATACCAAAGGTCTTTTAAAAGTAGAAATTAAAGTTTCCTATTTTCATCCATTTTTGTCATAAACTTGCATCCCAAGAAACTTGCTTACCCTTCCTAGTGCTTGTCTTGAGGTATCTCGTCATTTGCAAAATTTGTCAAAACTTTATGGACGATATACCTCGTCAAAATCACTTGGAGGGTTGAAACTAAGTAAATGACGAATTCTAACAAGCATATGGCATTCCCAAGAAAACCACTCTCGTAACAAACAGAAATTTAGAAGTACACTACACTAACACACAAACTCCCTAAAGTGCATCAAACTTTCCATTTCCGAAAAAGCGTAGAAACATTCCCGTGTTTCCTGCTTTCAAAGACGTCTAAACGCTTTACCTTTGCGTTGTTTGTAAAGAAACACGCTTAGAATTAAACAGCCAAAACACGTATACTCTCGTAATCATACTTAGCACTTTTCAACAATTAACTTTACAATAAATGTATTATTAACCGTTTTGAGCACGTTTTTCTTATCGAAGCACCCAAAAGATTAAATAAAAATCGAAATTAAAATCTTCCCCCTTTCACCTATTTCTGACTTTAACTGACATCCCTAGAAAATCGCTTAATCCTCCAAATGGTTTCGATGAGATATCTCGTTCATTAATATCTGACAAATTTTACTAATTACGAGATATCTCGCCATCCATATATTGACGATTTTCGTATGATGGTTAGATCAAGGTCTGCTCAGATTTTCCTAATGACGAGATATCTCGTTCATAAAGATCTGGTCAGTTTTGCCTGTTTTTCGAGACCACCACCAGGAGGATTAAAACTAAGCCAAAACTCTATTGGAATAAGTAAATGGCCAACGCATGAAAAGCACTCACATTTCGAAAAACAAAAATTGAAAAGCACACGATCTTAACGCACAAGCCCCAAGTTCATAAAGATCTGGTCAGTTTTGCCTGTTTTTCGAGACGACCACCAGGAGGATTAAAACTAAGCCAAAACGTCTATTGGAATAAGTAAATGGCAAACGCATGAAAAGAACTCACATTTCGAAAAACAAAAATTGAAAAGCACACGATCTTAACGCACAAGCCCCAAGTTCATAAAGATCTGGTCAGTTTTGCCTGTTTTTCGAGACGACCACCAGGAGGATTAAAACTAAGCCAAAACGTCTATTGGAATAAGTAAATGGTAAACGCATGAAAAGAACTCACATTTCGAAAAACAAAAATTGAAAAGCACACGATCTTAACGCACAAGCCCCAAGTTCATAAAGATCTGGTCAGTTTTGCCTGTTTTTCGAGACGACCACCAGGAGGATTAAAACTAAGCCAAAACGTCTATTGGAATAAGTAAATGGCAAACGCATGAAAAGAACTCACATTTCGAAAAACAAAAATTCAAAAGCACACGATCTTAACGCACAAGCCCCAAGTTCATAAAGATCTGGTCAGTTTTGCCTGTTTTTCGAGACGACCACCAGGAGGATTAAAACTAAGTCAAAACGTCTATTGGAATAAGTAAATGGCAAACGCATGAAAAGAACTCACATTTCGAAAAACAAAAATTCAAAAGCACACGATCTTAACGCACAAGCCCCAAGTTCATAAAGATCTGGTCAGTTTTGCCTGTTTTTCGAGACGACCACCAGGAGGATTAAAACTAAGCCAAAACGTCTATTGGAATAAGTAAATGGCAAACGCATGAAAAGAACTCACATTTCGAAAAACAAAAATTGAAAAGCACACGATCTTAACGCACAAGCCCCAAGTTCATAAAGATCTGGTCAGTTTTGCCTGTTTTTCGAGACGACCACCAGGAGGATTAAAACTAAGCCAAAACGTCTATTGGAATAAGTAAATGGCAAACGCATGAAAAGAACTCACATTTCGAAAAACAAAAATTCAAAAGCACACGATCTTAACGCACAAGCCCCAAGTTCATAAAGATCTGGTCAGTTTTGCCTGTTTTTCGAGACGACCACCAGGAGGATTAAAACTAAGTCAAAACGTCTATTGGAATAAGTAAATGGCAAACGCATGAAAAGAACTCACATTTCGAAAAACAAAAATTCAAAAGCACACGATCTTAACGCACAAGCCCCAAGTTCATAAAGATCTGGTCAGTTTTGCCTGTTTTTCGAGACGACCACCAGGAGGATTAAAACTAAGTCAAAACGTCTATTGGAATAAGTAAATGGCAAACGCATGAAAAGAACTCACATTTCGAAAAACAAAAATTCAAAAGCACACGATCTTAACGCACAAGCCCCAAGTTCATAAAGATCTGGTCAGTTTTGCCTGTTTTTCGAGACGACCACCAGGAGGATTAAAACTAAGTCAAAACGTCTATTGGAATAAGTAAATGGCAAACGCATGAAAAGAACTCACATTTCGAAAAACAAAAATTCAAAAGCACACGATCTTAACGCACAAGCCCCAAGTTCATAAAGATCTGGTCAGTTTTGCCTGTTTTTCGAGACGACCACCAGGAGGATTAAAACTAAGTCAAAACGTCTATTGGAATAAGTAAATGGCAAACGCATGAAAAGAACTCACATTTCGAAAAACAAAAATTCAAAAGCACACGATCTTAACGCACAAGCCCCAAGTTCATAAAGATCTGGTCAGTTTTGCCTGTTTTTCGAGACGACCACCAGGAGGATTAAAACTAAGTCAAAACGTCTATTGGAATAAGTAAATGGCAAACGCATGAAAAGAACTCACATTTCGAAAAACAAAAATTCAAAAGCACACGATCTTAACGCACAAGCCCCAAGTTCATAAAGATCTGGTCAGTTTTGCCTGTTTTTCGAGACGACCACCAGGAGGATTAAAACTAAGTCAAAACGTCTATTGGAATAAGTAAATGGCAAACGCATGAAAAGAACTCACATTTCGAAAAACAAAAATTCAAAAGCACACGATCTTAACGCACAAGCCCCATGCGACTAACAATACCCGAAAATTCATCACTCACAGCATAAATATTTCCATTTTCCAAAACTGTAAGAAACTCTCCCGTTTTCCTGCTTCCTATGAACTCTCTGCACACCTTTTAATTATTAATTTCTTAAGCTTAGACCGCAAAATCAAGTGTACATAATACACAGAATAAGCAGATCATACAGATGATAAATTTGCAACAGTTAAGCTTAAAATAAATACCATTTACTTATAAATATATATTTATTCAACGTTCCAGGCACATTTCACTCATGAAAACACCAATAGATGCTTGAATTCTTAAAAATCCGAAATTAAAATTTCCTATTCATCCATTTTCGTCATTAACTAACACCCCAAGAAACTCGCTTAAAACTAAGCCGAAGCGACTACCTCAATAAGCGCAGATGACAAACCCAAGAAAAGCACTCTCGCATCTCAGCCAACAAAAATTCAAAAGCACATGGCCCTAACACACAAACCCCACGCACCTGCAACACGCGAAACTGCCTCGCAGAAACATCTCCCATTTCTCAAAACACCATCTCCCGTTTTTTTACCACTCCCGTCTCGCTCCTAATTTACCTCCAGGATAAATTCACTCTCGGCTCTAACGCACAGGCCCTTGCTCTTTCTTATACCTGGAAACGCGTGCTTTAATTCATCGTCTGTTAAATTATCTCTCTTCTCTCCCATCATCTCCATCCTGCTCTTGGACTTCACTGTTCGGATTGTGGCACTCTCTTCTCCTGTGCTGCTCCCCCGCCTCCCGCTCGCTTTTATGCCCTCCCCATCCTTTTTTGAGAGTGTGTAGGTATGGGAGCAACGTCAATATGCTTTTATCGCTACTGCTGCAGTGTGGCGCTGAAAGGAGACCGGGATTTTGCTTTCCTGGCAACTCTTTTAGTAGGATGTAAAAGGAAGGTTCGGGGGTCGTGTAGGTATTGAAGTTGGGCAGCGTGTGATCTGGGATTGAGTACTGAGGGGCATAGATATTACGTCTCTGATAAGATTCGGAAGAAAAAGTTTAATTCAATTCTTAACTCTCCAAGTTTTTCCTACGTCAGGAAAAGTCCAGGGACCATAATTTCCTACTGGCAGCCCAGTACAAATTAGCCCGGATAAAAAGGTTGTGATTGTCAGATAAAAAAGGGCAAGGAAAAAAGTGACTAAAATCCATAAAGCTCCCCGTCAAACAAAAGGGGCAGTCGGAAGAAGCATACACACCAATGCCGTGAGGGTCCTCTTAAAAAGTCGTGTCCAGTTAAAATTCGAAAATTTGCCGTAGCAATATGTCGTGTCAAATTAGGTGGAACAGGGTTACACAAAAGCATACTCCATGTTCTGTCCGTGGCCTTAAGCTTTTGATGGTCGCAGAAGGACCTTAACTCTCCAAATGATTTTGACGAGATATCTCGTCCATCAAGATCTGGTCAATTTTGCTAATGACTACATATCTCGTTATGAAGATATAGCTAATATTTTGATGATGACGAGATCAAGATCTGGTAAGTTTTGCTTACGACGAGATATCTCCTCCATCAAGATGTGATCAGTTTTGCTAATAACGAGATATCTCGTCCATCAAGATATGACCAATTTTGCTAATGATAAGATACCTCTTCATCTGGCCAGTTTTCTTCCAATGATGAGATATTACTTAAGGGTTTGCGCGCGTGTGGTAAAACTATGATTTTTGTTAAGAATTCTAGAACAGAGTAGTAATAAGCTCAATATGAACTTTGAGTTTTCGTGTTCACACGTACCCCACTTCACCTTATGACAGAAAATTTCTACCTCTATTTAAAAATATGTCAGTTATCGCTTTTTAATATTACCTCAATGGACATTTTGTAACATTTGGTTTGCTTGTCAAGAGCTTCAAAATTACTTTAACCCTCCAAGTGGTTTTAACGATATATCAGGTCAGAGCCATTTGGAGGGTTAATGCTTTCTAATTCGTTAAAGCTTTTGCTTAACTAATTTTGAATTTGCATTCGATATTTTAGCTACTTCGAAAAAGAATTTTTAAAGAACTTTGAATTTTATTTGTACTCGAAGCTTGTTTTACACTAGAGGAACGCAGATGTGGAGCGGACGCTCCGGCCAATTAGCGACAAGAAGGCAGTGATTCTCCCTGCCAATCACTGCTTTTTAGTCGCTGATTGGCTGGCACGTCTGCTTCGAATCCGTGTTGATGTAATGTAAAACAAGGCGCTTTTCATGATCTCCATTCCTTATAAAGGCGCAGGTTATATTTCTGTAACTTAGCCTGGGTGTATTTTGGTTTGCAATTCTATCTATTTCAAATTACAATTTTAACGAATTTTGGATTGTATTTTCGTATAGAAGCAACTTCAATATACTTTCTATCGCTACTGCTGCAATGTGAAAGAGGACTAGGATTTTGCTTTTCTGGAACCTCTTTTAGTAAGATGTAAAAGGAAGATTTCGGGGTTGTGTATATATTGAGGTTGAGCAGCATGTAAGTCACGATTGAGAGCTGTGGAAACAGATATTACGTTTCTAAAAGTATTCGACAGAAAAAGGTTTGAATGATTTCTTTGCCTACTGCGCTTGCAACCTGTAAGTGCGCAAGTTTGATCCTTCCTTGCGTGTATTTCTCTCTTTTGTGTCAGTAAAACTTTCCTTGTGTGTGTTTGTTATTTAACTTCTCTGTCTAGTGTTTGGTTTAGCTAAGGACACATTTTTTGGTTTTATGACGCTTGAGTCTCTTGCCCCTTTGCGTCACAAACCCAAATCAACCAGCCTTAATGCTTTCTAATTCGCTTAAAGCTATCGCTTAACGAATTTCGAATTTCATTAGCGGTTTTAGCTATTTCGGATAACAATTTTTGCGAATTTTAAATAAGATCGTTTAAAGCTTCAGCTTAACTTTATACATTCTATTCGTTTCTTGACAACTCTTTTGATAGAATGTAAAAGGAAAGTTTGGGGGTCGTGTATGTAATGCGCTTGCGCAGTGTGTAGATCGGGATTGAGTGCTGTGGGTACATAAGTATTGAGACTCGGAAAGGATTAAACAGAAAATAATCAAGGCATGAATCATTAATGCTTTCTAATTCGTTTCGTTTTTCGAATTTTGAATTTCGTTAGAGATTTTAACTATTTCAAATAATAATTTTTGAGATATATTTTAATAAATTTTGTGGATGCACTTTAAATTTTTTTATATCTTCAGGTGTATATTTTTCTGAATTGTGAGATCATTTTGGTTTCATTACTTTGTAACTCCATAGAGATAATGGTTTAACAAAATTCATTTGCACTTTTTAATTTCCTGTATTGATTTTAACGTCCCCAAATATATCCCAGAAACTGTAAGTTATTTTTGTTAAACATTTAAAAAATAATGCATATAACAATTTTGCTTTTAACATATTTTTTAAATTACATATTTCTCTCTCAAGGGTTTTTTGATATATTTTTAATGATTTCAATTCTGAAAGTAAACTGCTTCAACGCATTGTTTTGTTTTATCTCTTATCTAACTGTGAATGTTCTTTTTGTATTTTTCGAATATAATTATGTTCTTTGCAGTTGGTTATTTTCTTGTAGAGAAACATTAGTTAAATAAATATTCAAACTAATTTATGTGAAGCTTTCACTTAACAGATTTTGAATTTTCATTGGAAACACTTGTTATTTCAAATAGCAATTTTAATGAATTTTGAATTTGATCCTCGTTTAAAGATTTCTCTTAACTTACGCTTTCTATTCGTTATAAAAGAAATGTTTGATTTGTATGAGTTGGATTGCACGTAGGCCTGAATTGAAGAGAGATAGAGTATCCCCTCGATATATCGTGAGACTGAAGATATAATGTGGGCCAAGAAAAACTCAGAGAAAAAAGTGTAAATTACACATTTTAATCATCGACCTAATACAATAGACATAGCATGTGGGCGGAGTCGCTGTCGTAAGATCTCAGAAGAGTAAGCCACGTGAGCTTACGAATCGACATGGACCGATTGGCTATCGAAGTGCAGATTACTATTTTTAATCACGCTGGATTATCACTTTAACCAATCAATAATTTGTCCCACATTAAGGTTCATGCTTCTTCCCATAACCACGCGACAGATCTTCAAACCCAGCGATCTGCAGAAGTAACATGAGACTTCGCGAACATCCTTCGTCTATTTCATTAGAAAATATATGGTTCTAATCCTTGTTTTTATTTGTTTAAAATTGTAAAATTGTAAAAAATATATATTGTACACACGGTAGATGTTTTTCGATTTCGACGAGATATCTCGTCCATCAAGATCTAACCAATCTTGCTAATGACGCTATATTGCAGGAATTACACATGGGATACATTAGAGGAATTATATATAGATTAAATTACAGAAATTGTACATATATATAGGATATACAACAGGAATTATATATAGGTTACATTACAGGAATTATATAAGTTTTATTTCGGAATTATATACAGGTTATACTGCACGTTCCTTCTCCAGACGTTCCTTAGCTGCAATGAATTTTTTACTAGAATTTAAAATTGGAAAAATGTCAAGCAGTCAATAAGAATTTAGAACGAAAACGTCGAGCTCAGAATTGAGAAATCTTACGAATTTTTCATTCTCGTGATGAAACGCTCTTTTATAAAGCACTACAGCTGTTTAGAACGAAAAATTTGAGCACAGAATAAAGAAATCTTAAGAATTTCGAATTTTCAATAAAGCGTTCTGATTAGAAAGCATCACTATTTATTTTAATAAACACAATAGTTATTTTCAGTCCTTAGATGATCTTAGCTCAATCGTAATGAATACTACACAAGAATTTAAAGGTAGGAAGCTATTTAATTACGTCACACTGGTGCAACACAACGGGCTATTGGCGAAGTTCCAGGATCAATCTCGAAGGGAAAGATCTGACATAAGAATTTCGAATATACGAAGTCAAGAAGTTAGAACTAAAACTTCAAGCTCAGATTTAAGAAATCTTACGAATTTCCATTCTCATTATGAAGCATTCTTTTTAGTAAACACTACAGCAGCTTAAAAGTAAAATTTCGATCTCAGAATTAAGAAAACTTACGAATTTGCCGTTCTCATAATGAAACGTTCTTTTAGAAAACACTACAGCTGCTTAGAACTAAAATTTCGAGTTCAGAATTAAGAAATCTTGCGAATTTTCCATTCTCATTATGAAAGATTCTTTTTAAAAACACTACAGCTGCTTAGAACTAAAGCTTCGATCTCAGAATTAAGAAAAATTACGAATTTGCCGTTCTCGTGATGAAGCGTTCTTTTTAGAGAAACACCACAGCTACTTATTTCATTCCACAAAATGCATCTCTGAAAACATTCTTGACTCCACCGGAAGTAAATAAATCACCCAGAAACATCCAAATTCCCAGATCTCACCCAGCGAAGGAAATAAATATTTTCGGAAAAAAGCACCCTCCAGAATTCTTCCCCGAATTTACAAATAATCTTCCCGACAGCATCCATCCATTATGAAGATGTCGACACTCGGTACATTCGCAAACGATTCGAACGTCACACCAGGATCACCCCCCTTCCCATTCCATTCTAAATTGAACGCCATCAACCCCTACGAGCCCCCCTTCGAACAATTTACGCCATTTTATTTAAAAATATGCACATCTTCTTCCATGGGGCGAATAGGCGTCAAGTCACAATAGAATGGTTTGCGCGAAGGCGTGGAATGGAGTTTTATTTCTCTCCTCTGCTTTTAATATATTATTATTATTGTTTATTATTTTATTTTTGGCAGGGAGCAGGAAGTTTTGATGTATTTATCGGTTTATCCGTTTCCTTAAATTGAAAAATCCTTTCGCTCGCTGTTGCGCTGTTGTATTTAATTAAAAATCTGTTGCAGGTTTGGCAGATTTGAAGAATGGTGTCTTTTGAGAGGGAAGAGGGTTTGCCCTTCTGCGAGTTCCTCTAACTGATATTGAGGAATAATGAAGTAAAGAATATGAATATGTTTACAGCGTGTAACATATTCACGCGGTAGATATTCGGCGATAGACTGAGTATTTCATGGGTAGCCTAGGCAGGATTGAATTTCGGAGGGGTCCCAATTTAAAAATATAATTTTAATGCCTTGTCACATTTATAAAAATGCAGTGGATTATCTAAATCTTTTTGTATATTATATTTTTTTACCTAGGTAAGGAAAAAAGTCAATGTCGCTGTCGTAATTAATTAAAAATCTGTTGCAGGTTTGGCACATTTGAAGAATGGTGTCTTTTGTGAGGGAGGATGGTTTGTCCACTTGCTAGTTACTGTAGCTGATATTGAGGAATAATGCATCAAATAATATGAATATGCTTACAGCCTATAATATATTATAATCATGTGGTAGATATTCGCTGATAGACTGAATATGACATTACCACGATTGAATTTTCTGGAAGGTGGCCAAATTTAAAAATACAATTTTATGCCAAATGCCTTATCACACTTATAGAAAGGCAGTGGGTTCTCTAAATCTTTTCGCATATCATATTTATGTATCCAGGTAGGAAAAGGTTTAATGTCTGATCACAGGAGTTTGAATTTTAATTATGAAAATTTAAAAGATAATTTTTAATTACAATTTCGAAACCATGTTCTTAATGTATTTATGTTTTACTTTCTAGATGCTGCTCATCAAATGAATGAATCCAATAATGAAATGAAACGAAGAATATTTATTTTTTATAAATATTTATTACTATTAAAAGTGACTAATGGATTACCATTTTTGAAGGGAACTTGAAATCAATAGGCAAGTAAGTGAAAGTGAAATTACTTTTAATGAATTACAAAGTGTATAGATATGCATGATAGATGTAATGAATTAACACTATGTAGTGTCATCAATATTTATGCAAACATACATATTATTAGGAAAAATATTACAAAGAAATCAGACATATTACTTATTCATGTTGTGACAGAAGAGGGAACTTTAATTTTTTGGGACGCGTCGTAAATCAGGATGATGGCATCCTGTATTCAAAACAAAATTTGCGTATTTAAAATGACAAAAACAGAATTTTTTCATAGTTAGGGAGAAATGTGTATTAACATTATTAGTATTGTATTAACATTGTCAATAAATTATTTTTCACTATGTTAATTTTTGGTTGCAATTATTTATTGACTATTCATAGACTAGCAAAAAAGAGTCTTAGGCAATGAGCTCTCTTCACGAAAGCAAGAAAAGACTACTGTTCAAGCCCAATTACTATTGACCGCCGTTTGCAGCCGGCGCTATGTGAATGAACAATAGAGTCTAAGTCTGGCAATGATATCGGAGCTATAAACCTCCACTGACGCAAATTCGAATTTAGAATGCTGCTGTTTAGTCTGACCTTGAGAAGTTTATTGGAACTTCCTAGATGAATTTCGATTTTTTTTAGCAAGGAAAATCGGTAGAAAAAAGTTCGGTTGTTTTGGTTGTTTCTCATTTTTCGTTGTAGATACTGTCCAATTTTGGAAAGAGTTCAGGTAGTATAGTTTACCCCAATGTTTTATGTTCTCCAGACCTTTGTAAGATAATTTTGTCTCTTCTCTCTTTCCTAAACACACGATTGCAGGGGGCTTCATGAGAAGAAAACTGACTTTTAACCCTCCTGGTGTTTTATCTTCGTGTTGAAAACTGCTCTATACTGGCCAGCTTCTGGTACAAATCCTGTTCCAAACCAGCAACACCGATAAAACATTCATATCAGCAAAGTAATTTATCAACACTATTTTTCAAACGGCGCCTCTGTTGAGCAAATCTGGAAACTCCATCCGGATATCATTATAGAATGGGCGTTATTGTCATGAGATGTGCTGTTACCATGGTAACCGAAATGACATTATCACTCAGGAGCATTGTTTTATAACTATTTGCACAAACTAATAAAATTATATTGTTTCTCTCTTCTAAATGAGGCAAAAACATTGTTTGTGATACAATGTGTATCAGTTCTTTGTCTGAGTCTGAATAAAGTTTTTCGGTCTTTTAGTTAAAATTTACGAGAGCCATTGTGCAAAATGTTATTTCTTCATTTGGTACCATGTGTTTTGCCTGTCTGCGAAACACAAATCGATATATATAACGAAGTTAATGTAATATGAAATAGATTGTTAGGTAAAGATTCTTTTGATGTAGGCGGAATACTCTGAAAAATAAAAAGGCTACATAAAAAAACATATACCGAATTTTACATATTACTTATCAGAAATATGTATTGTTACTAGAAACACAATATATAATATACAATATATATAATACATAATATATTGTTTACACTATAGAACTTCCCTTCTCTGCTTGTATTAAGAAAATGTAGTTAGAAATTACAAAAATTAGAGTTCGCGAACAGACATAATATTTAATCTATAATCCAAAATTTGTGTGTTATACACATAAACCTTTGTCAGGAATTCATGTTATTGCCCTCTTTACTTTTATTTAGCAGTAAATATGAAACAAAAATAAATGGAAAGGTAATACTATTGATTTAACTATATATGACTATTCATACTGAACAAGGAAAAACTTTTGAAATTAAAGATAATTTATACTCATATGTGGTTGGCTAAGAACAGAAACTCATTTAACTTACAAAAAAGCATTTTTATTTTCACTGTTTAACTCTTCAAGTGGTTTCAACCGAGATATCTCTTCCAAGATTTGATCACTCTTGCTGATGACGAGATATCTCGTCATCATGATACTGCCGATGTTTTAATGATGACGAGATCAAGATCTGGTTAGAGAGAGAGAGTTTTCTACTACTGACGAGATATCTCGTCCATTAAGATCTGGTTAGTTTTCTACCACTGACGAGATATCTCGTCAATCAAGATCTGGCCAGTTTTGCTAATGACGAGTTACCTCGTCGATACAACCACCAGGAGGGTTAAAGACTAATTATTACTTTTCAGGTTAAAAAATAAAACTATAAGCATTTTGATACTGTTATTGATATTTTAAACAGATTTCAATAGACCGTACTTCACATTTCCTTAAAAATAAGCAGTTGGTGTCCCCGAAAAAATGTCAGTTAATGAGTTTCTACTCTAAGCTGACGATACATTCTAAGATCATAACTGTTTTGAAATTTTTATTCCCTTTTGACACAATTTCTGGGTATAAAAATAAAATTCTGCACATGTTTCATAATGGATTATAATACAATACCATCCATTACTATAATTTGTAATTTCTTAGGGAGTATATCAAATAATTTATTCTGTGCTGAAAATCGTAAAAACTCAATATGGAATTTCAAGATGATCAGTGATAAATAAAATACCTACAGCCTTTGATAGTGTGTCTTCATGTTCACCATTGTTCATATCTAACAGCATATGTAGTATAGGAACTTTTGAGTCCAAGTAGAAAGATATATCGTTACCGTTACGCGAAAGACACCAATCTGTGTTTTGGCGATTTTCACTTAACTGCATTTTTCGAGTTACCATTTCATATTTTATGCTATATCAAAGCCACGAATCGTCTTGATTCTTAGTGGAAATGCTGATTTTCATGAGAAAAACCTTTGAGTCTAATTCGATTTTTCTGAAGCATCAAAAGTTGTAGGCCTCGCAGATTCGATTCCTGTCAGGTGCATTTCTCTCTTCTGTGCAAGTAAAAACTTTCATTGTGTGTGTCGATTACTTGATATTGGATGTCTTATATCTGACGCAGCATGGCCAAATATGGCCCTTGCGCCATAAAGCCCCAAAACACAACTAACCCGAAGCATCAAAACTTTGAACTCGTTATTGTAGAAACGTCAATTTTGTAGATTGGTGCCTTTGGCGTGGTGGTAACGATATTATTCTGCGTTTACCTATGGATGGAACTATAATCAACCAAAGACCAACGCGTTCGAACAAACTGGTGCACGTTAATTCTGTGAGGACCTAAAATGTCTGGAGCCTCAAAAGTTTGGAAAGTGAGGTACCAGCTGATGTGTATGTAAATACAGGTTATTTTAACGCTAGGTATACAACCCCCCCCCCTTTAAAGGGAGGATAAAACAAAATTAAACATATTTAAAAACATGTTGGTCTTTTTTTCTGCTACAACTTGGGAAGGATATTTAGATAGCTTGAATAAGACAGAAGTGTTCATGTGTACGTGTGATCCCGAAATTTCCCATGTGAACTGTTTTTTCCACCATCATAGTTTGTAGAAGTTGACTTAGATACCTATCGAGGGCCGTGGTAGCCCATTTGATAGAGTCCCGGACTGGAGGGTTGAGAAATTGAATCCTAAGACCATCGTGCTCGTGGAGGCTATCCACGTTAAATCTGTCGTCGCCTCAAATATCTGGAGAGTAGGGTGCCAGCTCAGGTGTTGACCTCAACATCTGATATGAGATATTGTGATCGGATGTTTCCTTTCGGGATTGATCACGGATCGTCACCAATAGCGCTGTTGTGTTACTCCAATGCGATGGTACAGCTACCTTTCTACCTTAGATCTTTATCTTAAAACATATAGGTGTTCCTTGTGCTGCAAGTACACGGAGAGGTTGATTATGTAGGTTGAACACATGATAAAGGTTTCCACAGGTACTAAGTATCTAAAGAATCATATGCTCTAAGTTGTTTTCTTGCCATACCTAGTAGGACTTTCTCTTGCCATAGTTAGTATGAGTTTCCTCAGCCGCCAATCTAAAAACGTGTTTGTACTCTTGGTACTTGATAAGAAATTTGCAAGGATATTTACACAGCTTAGGACAGTTGCAGAAGTCTACATGTGAATGCGATATACCAAAGAGTGTCTCATATAAACGGTTTTTCCAACGCCATAGTTGGAGTTTTGTTATATTCTTATCTAAATGCATCTTGTTTGCCTTGCGTCGTAAGAACTGAAGAATGTTTATGGTTGTTTGGTTTGGATTTGATGGTGCATTGGCCAGTCTGCGCCTGACAGCGAATGTTGAAGTTCCTTAAGACATTTCCGTTTTTTGAGATCTGGTCAGTTTTCTTCCACATTCTTCTACAGTTTGTTCTACAGTTAGAAGAAACTGCAGAAGAAAATTAACAGAATTCTTAGATCTACAGTTTTCTTCTACAAAGAATACGATCATGATCGTATTCTTTTCTAAAGACGACAAATCTTGTCCAACAAGATCTACAAGTTTTACTAGTGACGAAGTACCTAGTCAAGACAAACCCCACCACAGGAGGTTTAAAAATCAGCTTAAATTCGAAATGAGGCATTCCTTTCCATACTCTAACACAGGAACCAAAATCACTAACGAAGCTCGAAAATGAATATTTCACTCCGACCAAACAACATAATCCCCAAAACGCCCCAACGAAAAACAAATAACATCCACCACCGTTTTTATCCCGATCCGAAACCCGCAGACGCGACTAACACCAGGAGGTCAAGCCTTAAAGCCTCAAGCCCCGTACTTTCCATATCTCCTACATTCATGTGAGGCCATATCCCCAGTAAACCGACTCCCCCGACCAGATTCCAATTCCCCCAATTAAGACACCAGCCCCCTCCGACTCCTGTCAGCTCCTGGCAGCCCGAGATACGAGGTGTTGCCATTCTGATAAAGCCTAATCTTTCAAAGAAGAGAAGAAGGGGCGGACTCGGACAACAATGCCCGGATTAACTACCTGCTGGTGGAGTTGGAGGGTGGGGGGCGTTTAATTAAATCCTCTCTTTGGGTTGCCCCCCGCATTTGCATCTGAGGTTGATCGGTCCGGGAAGCCGTACCGGGTAAGGGGGGCTAAGGGGGTGTTGTGAAGGGGGCACGTGCCCGGGACGAAGGCAATTTTGTGGGCGAAGTAGAGATAAAAGGTGGGAAAAATAGTAAAAGGGGGTGAAAAAGGGAATTGGAGATTGAATGTCTCGAAACAAGAGTCGATTTTGGGGTTCTCGGTATGTGGAGTGGTTCACGACAGTTGGTGTGGATGGACTCGTTTAAGCCACGGCCACTGATCGCTTAAATATTCAGGTTTTTAATTGAAATGCTAAATAATTTTTTCTCGTCGCTGGAAGTTCATTTAAATGGATATGGACTGCACCAGTGGCGCAGTTCTGAATCTTTTAAAATAAAATGGGTTCTGACCCATTTTAGTTAGTTGTCTCAAAAATGTGTCTCGTCATTTTCAAAACAGACCAGAAAACAGACCCAGTAACGAGATATCTCGTTATCGAAAGAAAATTGACCAGATCTGAATCTCGTCATCATCAAAAAATCGACAATATCTTGATGACGAGAAGTCTCGTTATTAGCCAAATTTGGCAGATCTTGATGGATGAGATATTTCGTCGAAACCACTTGAAGGATTAACCCTTGAGGGGGTCACAAGAATAATTCCATTTTGCGATTTTAAGTCTTCCTTGCTTGATTTCTTACCAATATCGACCTTCTTGACCAAGAGAATCTTTCCAATAGATTCTTTTACACGGAAAAGGAGCAATAGAATCTTTCCAATGGATTCTATTCCACACAATGGGCCTACAGAATAGTTCCAAAGGATTCTATTCCAAGGAAAGGACCAATATAGTATCATTCCAAATAATTATATTCTAAGAAAGAATCAATGGAATCCTCCTAAAGGTTGAAAGAATCCATGGATCCCTTAGAAATATGTGATTGTTTAGTCATTAAGTATGTTATGGGTTAAAAGCAACACTACACTGATCTGAAATATCACGATAATCAGATAGTTAAAGTTGCTATGAAAATACTTAGCATGCTGTAAAACACTTCTTCCATAGAGATTCACCAGTTTACTGCGGGAAAGACCGATTTTTCTACCAAGATTTAATGGTTTTTCTAATGACGATAAGTGAACAATTTGTTCATCTAAAGTCTAGATAGTTTTGTCAAGGACATAAAAATCATCAAATACAACCTGTAACACGAGTGATCGTAACTAGGCAAGTAAGAATCCACCACTCTCAGCAATCACCCACTTTGTGCCGCCTTTAGGTGGTCAAAAAGTATCGAGAAGTTCGATCCAGAACTTTTCAAAAACCACTTAGAAATCGTGACATATTCGTTCTTCATTTCTTACCGTTGTCATTAGGTTTATTCTAAGGGGACTCCTTTTCTTGAACTTTCAACGTGAGAGTAACTACTGCCTTTTTAAAAGGCGAGCAACTACTATCTTCTTTTGTTGGGAGTAATTACTGCATTCTAGTTGTCTCAACTACAACTTTTAGAGGATGGCGAGTAAATTATAGTTAAAAAATATTTACTACTTTTTCTAGTTTGCGATATTTACTCTCTTCGAAATGTCTAGCTACTAATTTCCTGTGTTGACTATTAATTATTTTCATTGGTATATAGTTAACATCTTTCTGAGACCAATAGCTATTACCACTTTTTTTTCAGTTGAAAAGGTCTGTGTTAGTGAAACTTTCACTGTGTGTGTGTCTATTACTTGATATTGTATTTCTTGTCTAGCGCAACATGGCCATATATGGCCCTTGCGCCATAAAACCCCTAAAACAACCAACCAGCTGAAAAGTTACTACTGAAATCTTTGTGAATATCAACTATTTCCTTTTAGCAAGAGCACTTAGTACTGCTTTTAATACAGAACTACATATTATGGTAGGACACAGAATAGCTGTGGACGCACCATAATTGTGTGTGTGAGTGACCGATTTCATCTCGCAATAATTCAAGGGTTATCGGGGACATAACGACGGTAGGATCGCTTGATAGGGAAGAGATGACATTTAGTCACAATCATAAGTGATGGGATCAATGGCAGTTTGCGACTAAGTACGGAAGTGGATGTTCAGTTTTGAGCTCTGTGGCGCGAGTATACCTTTGTTTTCGTTTCCAAAACTCCTGAACTAAAGGTGATTGAACATTGATTTTGTTGTGCAAATAATGTGACTAGTCGTGTGTACTGAAAAATTATAATAAATAAATAACATTATCCACTGCGTTATTTATTAATGATCTTATAGACACAAGACAGAGCATACTTAGCTCTACGTTTAATCATAGTGGGTGAATTCGTTCTCAAGAATTATCCAATCAATTATTTTTCCAATCTATTTCTACATATCTACTACTGTATATGAACCCTTAAATTTTATAACTGCATATCAAAATCTACTTTGTATAGATGGTTGGTTGCTTTCTTTATGGCACAAAGGTCATATTTGGCCAAGCTGTGCCAAACATCAAGTAAACGGACATACACACAAAAGAAAACTTTGCTGACATTGAAGAGAGATGCACTCAGGAAGGAATTGAACCCTACTTTGTATGGAAGGCATGAATGGCTGCTGTACGAATCTTGATAGTAACAACAAATTGAATTCAAATAATGCTTTATGGAATTTCACAGGACATTTCTTAAAAAGTAATGTTTTGGCTGCATTTTGAGTTTTAGGCTCAAGGGTCATATTTGGCCAAGCTTCGCCACATGCAAGACAGACAACGTCTCGTAATGGACAAACGCATTCAATGGAAGTTTTACTGACACAAAAAGAGGAATCGAGCCTGCTCCACCTGCAACTCACAGGTTGCTATGGACAAACCCACTGAATCTCTGCAGCCCGTAAAGAATAATTGGCAAGCCATCCAAAACAGCATTTCATACAGCCTATAAGTTATGGGAACCGAAAATTTCCGTCGGATTATAAGTGAATAATCTATACATCTGAAGTCAAAATAGTTTGTCAAGATCATCTCAAGGACAAAAAAATCATCAAAATCAACCTCTAACCCGAGTGTCCTTAACTAGGCAAGGAAGAACAAGCCCCGTCACTCTCAGCCATCACCTCCTTTATGCCCCCTTCAGGTGGTCAAGAAGCACCGATCAAGTCGATCCAGAACTTTTCAAAAACCACTTAGAAATCGCGCGAAATTCGCTCATCATTTTTCTTATGGTCATTAGACTTATTTTAAGGAGCCTCCTTTTTTCGATCCCTTCAAATTTCTCGGCATTTTTTTCTTCGTTCCACCTTAATGGTTAATTGAATTCCGTCCGCATCTCGCGGCCTTGTCAGTTGGTGCGGTCAGGACACTAAGCTGGCGGCCCGCGGGCAGTAATTTACACACAGAGAGGGGCCGTCATCTCGAAGAATGCCGGCAAGAAACGAAGACAAATAAACAAGAAAAAAAACCCGCCAAGGCGGCGACGAAAAAAAGTCGCCATCCGCGCCACCGCGATTGAGCCGTTAAAAGAAATCACTACCTGATGCCACTTGGGACCTCGAAACTCTGGATGTGATAAATGAATAAAAAAAGCAGACCCGATATAACTCCCTTTAGAAAATACTTTAACTACTGGTGTTTGAGCTGTGCATGAATGGCGTTGCATTTATTAGACATGTTCGGATTTTTTAGAGGTTGTGTGAGAAGGAAAATGAATTAATTCTCGGCTTGAGAATGTCTGCTTAAGTATGATGGATGTTTCGGCGGCTTCTTGCTGTACGGTAATTGGCCTTAATTTGTATAGTTAGTCAAATCTGGAGGAAATTGTGAATAAAGGTTGGTGTAAAGAAAAATGTGATTGCTGAGGGACATTCGATTTGATTAGGTGGAAGAGCGACCATTGATATGTCATTTGAGAAGGAGGTTAGTTTGTATGCTCTGTGTCTGGAGAAAAATGTTTGATCACTTTGATTAGTGTATAAAATTGGTAATTGACTAAAGACGTTGCAGTTATGAATTAAGTGTAGTGTGATTCAGGCTACACTCGAAAATATATGAATTTTGAAGAATGGGTGGTAGTCAATATGATTGCATATTAGGGTTAAGTCTCTTCTACCTACTGTCTTTTACCTCTTTGTCTACGGTCATTTTTTGCAAATTTGATTGATTAAATCGACTAAAGAAGTTCCAGTTCTGAATTAATGTGGTATGATTTACACTTATAAGTATCTGAATTTCAACGAATAGATGGTAGTCAAGATGATTGTATGTTAGGGTTAAGTTTGTCATTCTGTGGTCATTTTTTGCTAAGACGAATAGATGGTAGTCAAGATGATTGCGGATTAAGTTAGATTTGTCGCGTACTAGGTCAATCTGATATCAGATTAGGGTTTGGTTTGTCACTCTGCATAGTCATTTTTTGCTACGACGAATGGATGATAGTCAAAACGATTGCAGATTAGAGTTGGTTGTTTTTAGGTTTTTAAAGTGCCAGGGCCGTATTTGGCCATGCTGTGCCAGACAAGGGACACAATATCAAGTAATAGACACACACACACAATGAAAGTTTTACTGACACAGAAGAGAGAAATACACCCAGGGAGGAATGCACCAGACAGGAATCGAATTGTGCCGCCTACAACTCGAAAGTTGCTAGCGCAGTGGGTATACGCACTGAGCCATGATGACTCATGCAGATTAGGGTTCAGTTTATCATTCTACAGTCATTTTTTGTTACGGGACGTATAGATGGTAGCCAAGATTATTTCAGATTTTAGTTCTTTTTCTCACTCTACGATCACTTTTGCTACATATGAACTAATTTGAACGTGACTTACGACTTATAAAGAAGTTATTGAAAATATATTTAGTTATTATCGCATTTTAAACATGAAACAGTTTTTAAATTCATGAAATATGCACCATGGGGAATGAAAATCTATTCAACTGAACACAATGGGATCAAATTATTTTAACAAGGATTTCGTTTTTGGTACTAATAGCTATTGTGTTTTTGTGCTCATAAAACACGCTCTTCTACTTTTCATTCGAGATATGAGAGAGATTCACCTATAAATTGTGAATTCATAAATCTTACTGCATATTTTTGATTTGTCTTTTTTGTCACTCAACATCTTATGTAAAGAAAAAAGTGATCGTTGAGCTACTACGGATTAGATGGAAGTATAGATGGATGGATATTAGATGGAATATACGTTCTACTGGATTAGATGGAAGAGCGACCGTTAATGACATTCAAAAAGGAGTTTAGTTTGTATGTTACTTCTGGAGAAAAAAATATTTGTTAATTTTGATTAGTGTATAAAATTGGCAATTGATCAAAGAATTACAGTTATGAATTAATATAGTGTGTGAATTATGCTACACTCGTAAATATCTGAATTTTATCGAATAGATGATAGTCAAGATGATTACATATTAGGTTTAGATTTGTCTCTTTGTGCTCATTTTTCGCAACATCGAATAAATGGAAGTTAAAATGATTGGATATTATGGTTAGGACTGTCGCACTACGACCATTTCTTTGCTACATCACATAGATGATAGTCAAGAAGATTATGGCTAGGTTTGTCATTCTACTGCCATTTTTTGGTACAACGAATGGATGATAGTGTCAGTATGATTTCATCTTAGCGGTAGGTTTGTCGTTCTACTATCACTTTTTGCTGCACAAGGGCTCAATAGATTGGAATCTACGTCTTACTCGCAGGTTACTAGTACAGCGGGAAAGCCCACTAAGCCACAGCGACAACGTCACCCACATAGGGATTAACTTTATCTCGGAACTAAGCATTCGCATATCCTAAATTTTTCAAAAAAAGAAAACGCAATTGAATTTGAAATATGAGATGCAAATCGAAAGATTACAAGAATAATTAAAATACCTTCAAATAAGATTCCCAAATTGTGTTGTTGGAGTGGTGTGAAAGTTTGAAGAGTGGAGTGCCAACTCACAGATGTGACCTCGTATCTGACCGTGGTTGAAAATTACGTGGTGTTGTCTTCGGATCTTTCCCTTCAGGATGAATCCCAGACTTTGGCCAATAGCCCGTCGAGTTGCTCTAATTCGATGTTAGTTAACTAACTACCCAAAATGTGTTATGGGCCACGGTGGGACGATTTGAAATGTAGAGAATTAACCGGAGGATTGCGAGAACGAAACTCTATCCAACCAAGACCCTCTTGTATGTGGGGCCTGAAACACATTGAAATCTGTCGTAGCCACAAATGTTCTGTGGTGTGCAAGTTTGAAGAGTGGATTTCCAGATCAGGTGTAAAACTCGTCAACTGACTGTGGTTCTAACTTACGAGGTATTTTCCTCTTATTTACCGGCCGTGGTAGCCCGGTTGGAAGAGTAACGGATTAGTAACCAGAGGGTTGCAAGCTCGAATGCAACTAAAAGACTGTCGTGTACAAAGAAGGCTGGTGCACTTTAAATCTGTTGTGGCCTCAAATGTGCTTACGTTGGTGTGGTGCGGAAGTTTGGAGAGTGAGGTGCCAGCTCAGGTGGGACCTCTTCATCTGACTGTGGTTCAAAATTACGTGGTGTTGTCTTGGGACCTTTCCCTTCGGGTTTGATCCCGGATCGTCGACAATAGCCCATTGTTTGCTCCAAATGTGACGTTAATTAAAGTATCTACCTACCTACCCTTTGGGATGTATCCCAGACCATCACAAATAGCTCGTTGTATTGCTCCAGAGTGACTTAAATTCAACAATCTATGTAATTCAATTTGTTGGCTTGCTTTTGAAGTCTGAAGATTGGGATGCCAGTCTGGTGTTGACCTCGTCATCTGACCGTGATTCTAAATTACGAGGTGTCCTCGGTGCTTTCCCTTCTGGGTGGATCCTGAACCGTCGCCAAAAGCCCGTTGTGATGTTAATTCAACTACTTACCTTCGTTAAGTAAAATTAAGCCAGAAACTTTATAAACTAGTAAAGTTGCAAAGGGGCGGTGAAGCATGCCAATATACAAGCGTTGTTAGTCTTTAACGTTTTTTTAAACTTTTTAACCTTTTTAAAGTTCAACTTCGTTTTTTAGTTTATTTTCTTTACTTTTGGTTTGCCATTATTCTGCGCAAGTGCTTGATACAAGCGCACAGATAATTCAAGGCCGCACGTGTGTAAACTTTTAAAACGAATTTAAAATCCAAACTTTGCATTCCGATATTTACCACAGTGCCAAAGGGCAAGATAAGAGAAAAACAACTTTCCAAAAAAACACGAAAACTTTTCATGACTATAATTAAGATAGGTAAGTGGGTGGTTAAATTAACGTCGCACTGGATCAACACAACGGACTATTGGCGACGGTCCGGGATCGATCCCGAAGGGAAACATTCGAGGCCAGCACCTTGTAATTTTAAACCATGGTCAGATGACGAGGTCAATATTTGAGCTAGCACTACATTCTTCAAACTTTCACATCACGCCAATGTGAGGACATTTGAGACTACGACAGATTTAACATGCATCAACTCCCATTATACACGATGGTCTTTGTTTGGATTTGAACTAGCAAATCTCTGATTGTTAATTCATTACTCTTCCAAACGGGCAACGGACTATAATAAAGAAATGATCATAACATCAAATCTATTGTTATAATTATACCAGAAAGGTTATAGCCTAGTAAGTCGTAAAGCCCCCTCAACCTACCTACCCAAGGTGACGTTTAAAATCATGGCACGGAGAGGTTCAGGCTCCTTTTCTGTTTGATCAACAAGGAAAGACTCGCTGAAGAAATTAGAGTCCACCTCCAACTGAAACAAAAAACAAAGCCGATGACCAACGAACCATCGAGTGTAATCAACCGAACCAGCGCAACCGTTTGATTTTCCGTTTCCAATCCATTCCCCCGACAGGAGATTGACCCTTCGCCCACCCCCACCTCCACCCCCGTCAACTGACCATTAAGAAAAGCGGGGGTGTCCGATAGCCATCAGAGGCGTCGGACCGCTGGAAATACGAAGCCACATTAATTGCATTTTCGCACCCGGTTTTTTAGGAAAAGGGGATGCAAACGGAACATGGCCGCAGATTGGCCGGAAAAAAATAGCCCTTAGTGGACAGGGGTCATTTATTTTATCCGGTTTGTAGCGGGGCGTCCTTAATGGTCAGTCGGGGTCGTTAAGCCCCACGTGATGGATATTTGCTTTGAGGGTGTAGATGATGTTTGGGAAGAAAGTTGTTTGACCACCGGCAAGTCAATGGTGGCTTATCTTTCGGAATTATTGATTAATACAAAATCCAAACACATGCTGGGAGTTGAATGAAAATGTCATATTCGTCTCTTTCCAATCAATAGTGTCTTTTGATCATCCGTCAGGGTGAAGATCTCCTACGCTCTGCTTCTGCCGTGGTGTTCTGAAATGAAGTTTATTTGGGGTGGCTTTGGATTTTTGGGATTTATGATTCAGGGTCCAACATAAAACTGACAACTAAGCATGATTTTTTTAATGAATAAAAGTCATTAAAGATAATAATATAATGGTTTATCCACTGATCCTTGTACGAAAATGAACAGAAGGTCTAGAATAGGGCACCCTCCACTGAAACTCAAGTGAGAACCTACTGTATTAGCAATTTGGTTGATAAAAGCTTATACAACTGTTAATAAGCGTTCGTAAACAAATCGCTTGATTTGCCTTATGAACGCATTTAAATGTTTTTGTTTGGATGGTTGTTTCAACGTTTTTATGATGCAAGGGTCACATTTGGCCCAAAGAAAAAAAGTCTTGGATAGGACACCCTCTACTGAATACGGTCCGGGATCAGTCCCGAAGGGAAAGATCCGAGGACAACACCACGTAATTTTGAGCCACTGTCAGATGACGAGGTCACACCTGAGCTGGCACCCCATTCTTCAAACTTCCACACCATGCCAACGTGAAGACATTTGAGACCCCCGACAGATTTAACATGCACTCAATATTGGTTTAGGAGTCATGCAGGACCTTTGGCAGAACGGATATATGCAAGTGAACACCTAAAACGGTTGAAGTACAAAACGTAAAATGTCAAAGTTTCAGTACCTCTTAATAGACTATAATCGAACCGCATTATATGATAGAAAATCATACAGGTTACTCGAAATAAAATGATACTTTAGCATGAAGTCTTGTAGAGCACAGAATAATTATCAGCCCTTGAATTACAATAATTGAATTATGCCACTGAGGGAAGTGCATGAAAGAAACGCATAGATAATTCAATGGATCACATGTCTTTAAACACTCAGGGGCATATCTTCTTTAGGTGTGTATGGCTTCCCCATCCCGAGGTACATGAGGATCTTTCCTCCCTTTCATTTTTACTCTCGCCAACCCTTCTGCTTTTTGCTCTTTCTTCCTCCCTCATTGCCTGTCTTGTGTTTGGCAAAGCTTGGCCAAATAATGTCCTTGCACCATAAAACCTGAAAACAACCAACCAATATCTTCAATCACATGGCATTCAAAAGCACAAAAAGTGATCTCCAAAATTGTATTAGCTCCAAGCCTTAGAATAACACAATTGAGCATTCGAGGTTACCCATAATTCTCAATCAAAAATGAATAGCTTCTTATCTAAGTGATCTATTGAAAGTTTGCAAACCATCACACCCTGACATTTATTACCCATAAAATATTCCCTAAACAGCAATACCACATCAAACTAATTTTTATCGCGATTGGACCATAGAAAATGACACCATAAAATATGACTTTAATTTATTGCACGATTATACTATTCGGTCCTTTCTTCCAGTAGCCGAAACTTTCCCACAGATCCTACGGATTTGTTTACTCCGACTATAGGGGACTTATCCCCCTAAAATCCTCCCACCTTTCTTAAGATCCGCATCAACGAGCACACCCTCTCTGACCCACTGGGGGAGGTTAAACAACTCAACTCAACTGTGCATATTCCCTACCACATTCCTGCAACCTATAAAAAATTGCCAAGAGATTTTCTGCCCTGGCCACCCCCTTGCGTAACAATGGGCCTCACCCCTCTTCCATATGCAAGATATATAGCATCGTAGACGTCAGGTTGGGCCATTCATCTCCTGGGGGAAAATCCAGGTGTGATTAAATTCTGGGTCAGGTTTCACAAACAACTGATTTATTTCCAGGTAAGGGATGGACAAGGGGTTTAGGTGGGGAGGGTTTGGGATATTCGGGAGGGGGCATTAACGACCGTGAGAAAGTGTGCTTTGTGAGGGGTGCTTGCACGGAAGGGAGAGGACTGAAGGTGAGAAGGTGGCTGTAAATTGATTTACGGAATCATTCACCAATGATGTAATGACCGCAGGGTTGTAAATTTTTGGGAAATGATTGTAGTGACCATTTCTTGTTTGTGCTTTGAAAAGCTGTTTCTTATTTAAAGCTGTTTTCTTAAACGACTCTTTTTACTCGTAAGTATTTTCTTGAATGGGAATTTCGAAATGAACTCTAAGGAACGAAATTTTTGTAACGATATGAAATAAGATGTTAATCAGAAATTCTTCTAACAGCTCTGTGTAATGGTGTTGTGTAACTGTTTTTAAAATGCCTCAATTTACTGAGCACAGTTCCAACTAAGTTTATGAGCATAAAAAGTCTGTATTTGGGCTGTATTATACAAGTAATATAATGGAGCCAGCAATAACTATAAAAGTAAATAAATATAGTGACTGCCTCGTCTTTGTATACCTCGAAAAGTCGTATTAGCTGTTTGCGAAATAGCTGTAGTTCTGACTGGGTCCAGGTTGAGTTCATAAAAACCTGTAAGCGTAAGAAAAAGGATAGTACGCGTAAAACAAAGGACCGTACGCGTAAGATAGAGGGCCTCACGCGTGTGATACAGAAGTGTACGCGTAAGATAAAGGACCATACACATAAGATAGAGGCCCATACACATTGGATAAAGGACCGTACGCGTGACAGTGAACCGTCCACGTAGGATAAAGGGTCGTACGTGTAGGATAAAGGAGTTGCAGCGAATAGGTTTACCCGATCCTTAGACTAGATACGGCCCTCTAAATCTCTTTATCAGGAGTCCCGCAGACCATGCACGCTGAATTAGAGTTTGATACCAGAATTTGATTGGATTTTGGGATTTTATGGATCAAGGTCTGAGTTTGGTCCCAGATCGATGACATTCGAAGCGACATTGAATGTTAGGATAACGACATTGACCTATGTTATCAATAATCCAAACACATTATGAATCTGCGATTGTTGATACGTTGTGTTTACATTCCTAGAGGTTACTCTTTCATAAATTAAAAAATATATTTTAAGAAAAGTAGCAGAAAAAAGCAGTTATTTCGATAAATAGGTAAGTTGAAATTTATGCCAAACATATTTTTTACTAACAGAATTACTCTACCTTACTCGTGTTGAATTGGTTAACTATAGATTAAAAAAGTGAACAGAATAATCACTTTTCTCTTTCGTAGAAAAATGCCAAATCATTTAAGTGTAACATCTTTTCGACATTTTTACAATTTCTACAACTTTAGACAAAACTCCTATACATGCATATCCATAAATGTAATACATTTTAAACACATCTCACCACTGCTGTATTACAAGACTATTAAATATTAAAGGTTACACTAAAGTAACTACTACAAAAGACAATTTGAGGGGGTTTCATGGGGGGATTAGGAATTGCCCTGTCTTAAGTTCTTTTCCTGAAAATTGTTCTACTCAATTCGTAAAAATGACAAATCTACGGCGAATACTTTTGCACTCATAGTTTACCTACCAATATTTTTTGTCTTGTGGTACTCTTGCACTAGGCATGGACATTTTCGAATTTCGCCACTTTTAAGGGAAGGATGACAAATTAATTTGATAAGATATTCATCACTAAGTTTTTTACAAGTGAATACATTTTCCTTGAAAATTCCATTTTGTGGCACGTGTAATAATAAAAGAATTTGTTTTAAAATTAAATGTCTTCAGAACAGACAAAAAGGTAATCTATTACCATTTTTTAAAATGGTAAATCGATTTCTTTTAATGGTAAATCTTTTTATAGAAAATTATCGTTTCCAAAAACCTTTTAACATATTTAATAAGTTGCTTAAATATAGCTTCACCTTGTAAAATAATCCACCCTGAACTTCTGTCACTGATGACGAAGAATTTTTAATATTTTAAGTCAGTTCGGAAATTTTTAACCTAAACATTTTTTCTATAACGGCAAAATTCCTCTTAAAATTTGCTTTATTCTAACTTACATGCGGCTTTAAGTCGAATACTTTATGATGTTGTTGCGTGTGATGAAAAGGAATTACAATTTGTTAAAATATAAACATTTAATTAATTTACTACGAAAAAAGCGAAATAAAACCAAATTAAAGGTGGCGGGGAAAAAAGCTGTTCTGAAGATTCTGATTCTTTTTTATCGCTTAATCTCGTATAGTTGCAACAGCTTAAAACTAATAATTGGACAAAATTTAAAAATAGAAATTAATTCGGAGGAAAAAAACAGAAAATAACACTACATGTGATTAACGAACGCAAGTTTCAGTTCCTTTTCCGTTCGTTACAAAATATCGTCTGTCCAAGATATTCAGAAATTACCACAAAGAAAAAAACAAGCCTCGAAATAAATAAAGTATCCGAGTTAATGTCTGGAAAAATAATTTATTTTTCACCAGTACTGGTAAAACAATCCAATTAATCGCAATGCTCAATATGCATTCCGGCTTCTTCCAAACTACCAAATTATGGTTGAGTTACTCAGTGTTTTATCATACATCTGATGTAAATATGTAAACAAAGAAAATTTAAATAGTGTATTCACTCAACTCAAATATGATGCACCAAATTAACTAACTTGTAGTAAAATTTGTGGACAAAATTTTCGTGATACTTGTACAAACACACAGACACAAAAATCAGACATGGAACGGGAAGACAGACAGACTAACGCAACAATGTTCGTTAACTAAATGAATGCAAGTACTCACAGTATGCAAAATTTCATGAAAATATGTTCAACCGTTTGGACGTAGTACGGGCACACACAGACACCAAACGCGCACAACACGTGTTTTGCATTTGAAGAACCCAGAACGGATAAATAGCTTGAAATGGGTTGAAAATATTCAATGTACAAACAAACACACTATTTTTATTTATATATATATTGCTAAAAGATGCTTTTGTGAACGAAATTTATCTGTATTCAGTCGATTATCTCGACAGATTTCAACAAATGACATTATGTTTTAATCAAACAGTTATATATTCCAGCATTTACAATTCTTTAGAAACATATCTGTGTACGATAGAAGCGATTTATGTATAATTTATATAAAATGTCCAAAAAATTCATAAAAATGTAGTTTTAGAGAATCTTCATCTTTATCTATTTTGAACATTGACCATACTTTAAAAATAAATGTAAAATAAATTGGTTGGGTATGATAATTTTCAGCCATATTGAGAGAACATTTTAACTATTCCAAATTTTGAATTATTTACCGCAAAGCACATATTTTTTACTGTAGACTTTTACATAATTCCATTTACGGGGTGCAATATAATAGACCAAAAGCAAACATTTCGTATCTAAGATTTCATCTTGTTTAGAAGGTAGTCTAGTTTATAGCCTATTAATATTTATACCCTAATCATAAATGTAATACTTTTCATGTGTACTCTATTGAAATTATTTTATGGACACTGAAAGCGCTTTGTGTTGAAACTTTCAGTAAAATATAGTGATTTTCTGTACATTCTGTAAGGGAAAAGCACTGCATCCATAATATAGTATTAGTTTTACATAATATTTCCATAAAAAGCATGTTTCAGTATTTAGTACTCGTATCAAATTTGAGGACCTTTTAGGAATAAAATTTTTTCATGACCTTTACGTGTTATGGATTTATTTTTAAACCCTATAAGTTGGAGCCTCGAGAAATCCTTTACAAAAATAGAAACTCTGTCACATGAGGTTAGACTATTTCGTTTCATCAGGGTTTTTCCAAACATTTTGTACAATTTTACGAATTAATTTCGAATCTATATTCATCATCTGGATATAGGACCGTCATCCCGTCACACAAAGTCTGGTGCAAACGAGCAAACAAATGATGATTCCGCACGAATCTGTTTGTGTAAGAAGTACAGCGATGGGATTTCAAGTTAAAAATTCAATTTCCTTCGAGCCCTCTGAGTTTGTACTCGCATGCAGAATGTTTCAAACCTTCGTGTACCAACTTCAAGGGGAGGAAACACTAAATTGAATCGCATTCAAATAGGGAAGTGTCTCAAAGAATCACTCAAATGTTCTTGAGGAAACATTCAAATACAGAAATGAAAGACAGCAAGAATATGAATAACGTTTTTACTAGGCCTAATTTTATATGACAGTATCTGTACACTTACAGTTACACAGCAGGCACTCAATGGTGTGACTCCTGACTCATGAATAACAAGAGCTGACACACATTTCCACACCTGACAGTGTCCATGTCGTACAGCACTATTTGGAACATTCAGCTGGCAGTTGCGGAGATTCAACCTATGCTTGTTGATATAGATATCGTTCATTTTGTGTTCTCTATCTCCTCTTTCACGATGGTGTAATTTGGAAGATCGGTGAGTGTGTGCCAGCCCAGATGTTGACCTCGACATATAACCGCGATTAGAAATGACGAGATGTTATCTTCAGATCTTTCCCTTTGGGATTTATCACGGACAGTCGCTAATAGCCCTTTGCGTTGCTCCCAGTGCAACCTAAATTCAATTATCTACCTACATCTTATGACTTTGGAGAGTGAGATGCCAACTCAGGTGCTGACGTGATACGACCGTGGTTCAAAATTAGGTGCCTAGAAACTTTCCCTTCGGGATTGATCCCGGACCGTCACGAGATAGCCCGTTGTGTTGTTAAAGTGCTACCTACATCTTATTTGTTCGAAGAGTGGGGTGCCAGCTCAGACGTCGGCCTCATCTTCTGACAATGGCTCAAAATTAAGAGGCGTTCACCTCGGATCTTTTCCTTCGGGATTGATCCTGGATTGCCACCACTAGCCCATTGTGTTGCTCCAGTGTGACTGTAATTAACTGCCTACCTTAAAGTTCATTGCTGGAGTTTCAAATGCCCTATGGAAACGTAATTAGAAATCATTCCCATTTTTTATCCATAAAATCCACCTGACGCCTTTAAGCCTACCTTCCTAACCTCCCTTAATCCCTCCCGAGGAAACAAATACCTGTTAGTACACCGGCGACACGTGTTCTTATCATTTGCCTGTCAAATATTTACCCCAACTTCCATTTGTCAATTATTCATCGCAGCTAAGATGTCATGAAACAAAGAGAAATTAAAATACGAAAACCAAAGCAGAAACAAAAATTCTTTCCTGATTGCCCAGACGTAATCTAGAAGTTTCGTGATTTTTTCACAATCCATCTAGATTGATGGACTGGCATTACGCACAGTAGCTGGGTCTCTTTTCAGATGTATATCCTTTATTTTTTTCGCCTGTGGTTCCTGATGGATATGTAAGAGGAAATATCCTTGTCCGTATGAACTTGAATGTTGGTCTAGTTGCCAATCAAGTTGATGAGTGAGTTGTTGATGGTGCTTGGATATTTGCGTGCAGCGACAGTAAATAACTGTAATGAGATTCAGAAGCGACGTTGTTGGTATTTTGATTAAAATGATTGACTTTAAAGATAATTATAAAAAGCATGAATTATATACACTGATTTGCATATTTAAACTAAGTAATTAGATATTAAATACTAATATGCTGACCTTTCTATTGGGTTATAATTGAATTCTTGTTATAGAGTCACAACATGTACAACAAATACAGCGCAAGGTTTATAAAAATAAGCTCGCAAAAACTCTGGAATAACATTAAACAATAAAATACAACTGATTGTGTTCTACACTTTAGTTTATTGAACGTTATAGAGTTATCTATTCAATTGTTATCGAGTTATCACTTGGATCATAAAGTATGCCTCAAGGCTAGCAGAGGTATATTGAGAGAAAAAGAGATGCAACACGTGACCCTCTTGGTGGTTGCCTCGACGATATATCTCGTCAATAGCAAAATTGACGAGATCTTGATGGACCAGGTCGTCATCAGAAAAATCTGACCAGATCTCGTTCTCGTCATCAGAAAAATCTGATCAGATCTTGATTTCGTCATCAGAAAAAAATATCTTGATGACGATATATCTGGTCGTTAACAAACTTTTCCAGATCTTGATGGACGAGATATCTCGTCAAAACCACTTAAACACTGCAATATAATTGAAACTTAAAGAACAAGAAAATCGGAATGAACAATTAGAGCCCTATACAGGGCAAGAAAAAATTCATAATAAGGAAACCTGACACGTCTGAAAAATTACAGAGCCATTGTATTGATCAGATATGCGAAATACCGAAAACTATCTACAAATAAATCAAAATATTATTTCCACCTATAGTTCCTGACAGATATTTTTAGAGGAAATATCCTTGTTTACGTGAACTTGAATGTTGATCTAGCTGCCAATCAACTTATCAATCCAGCTGTCGATGGTGCTCGGATATTTACATGGAATGACAGTAAATCACTGTTTTTAACCATGTTTCGATATTGTGATGTTGATATTTTGATTAAAACGACAAACTTTAAAGATAATTATAAATGCACAAATGTACTCTAATTCACATATAAAAACTAGGTATTTAGTTACTGAATACTATAATAGCTATCTGGTTTTCGTTACTTTTTTGAGTGAGCCGTCGTGGCTCAGCGGTTATGTCCATTGATTCAGCAACCTGCGAGATATAGGCGGCTTCCTTTTCTCCATGGGTGTATTTCTCTCTTCTGTGTTAATAAAGCTTTCTTTGTGTGTGTATGTTCATTACTTGATGCTGTATGTCTTGGGTTTGGATGATCATGGCCAAATACGGCCCTTGCGCCATACATCTCCAAAACAACAGTTACTTTCTGAATCGTTATAGAGTTACCTCGTGGGTCATAAACGTCAAGAAGTTGAATCAAACAGAGAAAATAAATTCAAAGAGCACAATACACATAAACGTTATTTAAAGATCGAAGAGTGGAGAACAATGTAATGGTTGGTTCGATTTTGCGGTGCAAGGGAATATTTGGCCAAGCTGCATCAAACTCAGGACAGTCAACATCAAAAATGAGCATACACATTCAAGGAAAGATTTATATATACAAGGGAACTTATTCCAAAGAGGAAACGAACCTGCACTGCCTACAACACGCAGGTTGCTAGCCCAGCGAACGAATCCACTGAGCCATGGCTCCTCCACAGTAGGACGATCATATGATGGTTTATGCGATTAGGGTTTCCTTACTTTTAACCTGATTGATGGAAACGTAAACAAAAATGCAAAGCTCTTGTTTATTGTGCAGTGTACTGTTTTATTTTCAAGGTTTAATTCGTAGATTTTAATAAGAGTTAGGTAGTTAATTAACGTCACACTGGAGAAATACAACGGGCTACAGGCGACGGTCCGGGATCAGTCACGTAGGGAAAAATTCGAAGAAAACGGCACGTAATTTTTAACCATGGTCAGATAGCGAGGCAACACCAGAGCTGGCATCCAAACTTCCACACTACGCCAGCATTTAGGCCACGATAGATTTAACGTGCACCAGCCCCCGTGTACACACGACTGTCTTTGACTGGACCGAGATTCGAACTCGCAACCCTCCAGTTGCTATTCCGATGTCCTTAAAACGGGACTACAGCTGCCCAGATATTACTACTAAGAAAAAAATCCAGTGTTCTAGATTATAATTCTTTTGAAATCTGATGGTTCACTGGAAGGTTTGAAATTTGCTCTATGGTTATAAAAACGCACCACGGCCTATGGTTGGTTGGGTTTTTAAAGGCGAAAGGGCCATATTTGATCAAGCTGTGCCAAACACAACATAGATAACGTCAATTAATAGACATGCACAGCACACACAAGATTTACTGATGCAGAAGAGAGAGAAACACCCTGGATAAGTTACAGAAATAGAACCTGTGTGGGCTTAAAATTCGTATGTAACTAGTGCAATGGTTGAACTCACTAACACGGCTTTAAGAAAATATTTACAATTGTTAGAGAAGTGATGGATGATCGGTATATGGGGAAAATAGCAAAAATACATACTTAATCCATTTAGCATTTCGTTGTTGAGTTAGGTAGGTATTTGATGAACGTCCCACTGGAACAATACAATGGGCTATAGGTGACTGTCCGGGATTAAACCAGAAGGGAAAGATCCGAGGATAATACCATGTAATAGGTGGTGTTGAGAGTACAGATTTATATATAAAGGTAAAAACGTATTTTCCAATTTTGTTTCTGCTAACCATTAGTATCCATAGATATATGAAGGGCCGCGGTAGCCAGGTTGGAAGAGTAACGGATTAACAACAGGAGAAACAAAACTCGATCCAACCAAGGACCTAGTGTGCATTGTGGCTGGTACACATTAAATCTGTCATGACCTCAAATGTCCTCACGTCTGCATGGTGTGGAAGTTTGGAGAGTGGGTTGCCACACACACACAGCTCAGGTGTTGTACTCATTATCTGATCGTGATTCAAAATTACGTGGTGTGGCTTTCGTATCTTCCCCTTTGAGAATGATCTCAGACCGTTGTCCATATCTCGTTGCTAGGTGCAACGTTGATTAAACTACCTACGTATCTATTACCATAGTTTTTGTGATCATCCATCCATTACAAGATGTCCTCCGATATTTCCCTTCGGGATTGTTCCCAGACCATCGCCAATAACATGGTGTGTTGCTTCAGTGCAACGTAAATTCAACTACCTAATCCACACGGTGTATCGGAAGGTATGTAGCTAATTGAATTATTTTCTCACTGGATTATTGCTATTGACGACGGTCCTGGATCAATGCCGATGGAAAGATCTCAGGACAACACCTCGTAATTTTGAACCACGGTCAGATGACGAGGTCACACCTGAGCTGGTCACACCCCACTCTCCAAACTTCCACACCACGCCAACTTGAGGACATTTGAAGCCCCGAGAGATTTAATTTGCATCAGTCCCCTTTGTACCCGATGGTCTTTGCTTGGATTCGAATTTGCAAACGTCCTGTTGCTATTCCGTTACTCTTCCAACCGTACTACCACAGCCCCACCTCACACTACAAGTTGCTAAGCATAAGCTAAAAAAGGTTTTCAATATTGTTTTTTCCTTTATTCCCACTTAGGCTATACAATTGTAAAAACCCTTAGACAGACAATATCATGTAATGGACATACACACACAAGGAAAGTTTCACTGGCACAGGAGATAGAAATACACCCAGGGAGAAATAATTTCAAATATTTTCATCCATTTATATACTCAATCTGTCGTTGTATTGTATACATATACATGCAGGATTCTAGCGAAGTGGCCCAAGTTGCTTTTTGAATAATATGGCATTATGATAGTAAGGTCTTCAATTGAACTTCAAAAATAATTATACACATCTATGATTCCTGACAAAACTAATAGGCTATAGATTTTAAATTACCTTACTTGTATCAATTGTGACGCTATTTGGCTAAATTTAAATATGAATAGTACTGGAAACCTGTACAAATCTCTTCTTTTATTCCGGCATGACTGACTTCCAAATTATTAAGAACTCTGACGCAATCAGCGTGAACCGCTGATTAATTACAAGGAAGCCGTGCAGTGATCAATCAGTTACAAAAATGCGAATACCTGACATGTCCTCAACGCGTGCATATCCTTTCCACCCAAAAGCCAAACACATATTTTTTAAAACAAAAACACCCCGAAAACATTACACAAAGTGCCGCCCATGATTGACATCGTTCGAGATCTAAAAAAAAAACGAATTAAATAAACGAATCAAAATGGACCCCGCAGACTCTGACATTGCTGATGTTTCCCCGTCTGTTTCAGACCTATCTTTGTTATTTAATTTAGTTTCAAGAGTCACGCGGCTGTTTTTCCTCGTTAATGCAGCTTGGCAGTGGACTGTAATTATTACATATCAATCTCAGGCCGCTTGACGAGGACCGACAGACAGCGCACTGTCTGTCCTTCCTTCCGTCGTCCCGCTTGATTGGCTGAAGAAGGTTGAAAAACACATGACGCACGGTCTGCGCTCAGGAGCCAATCTACTGAGCAGTTTAATTATATCTGATGCCGGGTTTAATCATCCCTTGCAATGTTTGAGCGGAGACATAAGACTGATTAGATGTGACAAGAAGAACGTAAATAGTGCCTAACATTTATAAGACCATTTGGATTTGTTATTTATCCACTCAGCGGGGTAAAAGTACCACATCTTAGAGGAGGCTGTTTTATTTTTTGTCAACTGTTAATGTTGATTGCAAGTTTGGGTCCTAGTATCAGGTTAGTGGATGGGTCCCTTATAAAGTTTAAACATATATTCCAAGTACTCAATGTTTTACTAAACGTTTTATTTCTAACTCACAGGGGCCCCTAAGGGATAAATGTTCTTATGCATAAAACGTTTAAACATAAGCTGAGTTCAATAATACTGTGCAATGTTTGAGCGGAGACATTAGACTGATTAGATGTGACACAGAAGAACGTAAATAGTGCCTAACATTTATAAGACGATTTGGATTTGTTATTTATTCACTCAGCGGGGTAAAAGTACCACATCTTAGAGGAGGCTGTTTTATTTTTTGTCAACTGTTATGTTGGTTGTAGTATCAGGTTTGTGGATGTGTCCCCTTATAAAGTATAAACATATATTCCAAGTACTCAATGTTTTACTAAACGTTTTATTTCTAATTCATAACTGCTCCTAAGGGATAAATGTTCTTATGCACAAAACGTTCAAACATAGACTGAGTTCAATAATACTGTGCAATGTTGGAATGAAGGCATGAGACTGATTAGATGTGACAGAAGAACGCAAATAGTGCCTAACATTTAAAGACCATTTGGATTTGTTATTTATCCACTCAGCGGGGTAAAATTATCACATCTTAGGGGAGATTTTTTTATTTTTTGTCAAATGTTATGATGGTTGCAAGTGTGAATATTCCAGTGTTCACATCTGCAATTCGGGCACCAGTACCAGGTTATGTGATGGGTCTCTTATAAGATTGAAACATGTATTCCAAGATGGAATGTTTAACTTAGAGTTTAATTTATAAATCATTGCCTCCAAATTGTAGTTTGCTTGAGTTTTATAGCGGCATACTTGACCAAGCTGCAGAATACAACTTCAAGTAATTGGACATACTATACATACACAAGAATAATTTTAATGACACAAGAGAGAGAAATATACTCAAGAGAATCAAACCCACGCCGCCTGGAATTCACAGGTTTCTAGTGCAGTGAGCCCATTCCAAGCCCAATGCAAACCCATTGAGCCATGGCCCCTAAAGGACAATGAGCCCTGTACTAAAAATGTTCAAACACAAGTCGGGCTTAATAATCCCTTGCAGTGTTTGAACGAAGACATTGATTTAACATAGATTTGACAAGAACTCAAATAGTGTATTACATTTATATGTTAGATTATTTGTATTTGTTATTTATCCACTCAGCGAGGTGAAAGAACCAATTCTTAGAAGCCGCTATTTTATTTTTGTCAACCGTTATGTGAGTTTTAAGTGTAAATATTTCTAAATCCAGTGCACATCTACTGTCTGTCACCCAATATCAGGTTGTGCATAGTGAATGGGTTCCTTATAAAATACAACACATATTCAAAATACTCAGTTTTACTATATGTTTTTTCTAATTCATAACGGCCCCAAGGGACAATTGTCCTCATATCCTAAGCTTCAAGCATAAGCTGGATTCAATCATATTGTGCAGTGATATAGCTGAGACATACGACTGATTAGATGTGACAAGAAAGGAAATAATGCCATCTATAAGACCACTTGGATTTGCTATTTATTTTCTCAGCGAGGTAAAAGTACCATATGTTAGAAGTTGTTTTGTTTTTTATCAACAAAATATAAATATTCCAGTTGTACTTTTCAAGTGTTCCCACATCATCTCCGCTCCGAAAACTAGCACCAGATTAGCTGATGGATCCTTTATGAAATGCAAACATGTATTTCAAGTATTCAGTGTTGAATTTAACGTTTTATTTTGAATTCACAGCGGCCAATAAAGGACAATCAGCCTTGTACGCAAAAGGTTCAAACACAAGCTGGGTTTAATCATCCCTTGTAGTGCTTGAGATGAGACAAAATTGTATGATGTGACAA
Source organism: Meta bourneti (assembly GCA_933210815.1). Lineage (NCBI taxonomy): Eukaryota > Metazoa > Arthropoda > Arachnida > Araneae > Tetragnathidae > Meta > Meta bourneti. The sequence continues at coordinate 62,682,925 of OW119932.1, read as the reverse complement.
GAATATAAATCGCTGCTAATAAAAGAATTTAAAATTGTTAATTTTCTCAGAGTGGTAAAAGTGATACACATTTTATTAGGCTGTTTTATTTTTTGTCAATTATTATGTTGGTTGTAAGTGTAAATATCCAGGGCCCAATACACATCTGGCCGAACTTGTTGTCTTTGAATCTTTCGCTATACAGGTACCCTCCAATCAACCCACATACATCTTCACTTCGGGACCCAGTATCGAGTTTGTTCATGGGTCCATTATGAAATACAAATATGTATTCCAAGTACTCAATGTTTTACTTAAAACTCAGCCGCCTCAAGGGAGAATTATCCTTTGGCCCAAAGAGACGTGGTATCCCGGTTGGAGGAGTAACGAACTGGCAATCAGAGGGTTGCGAGTTCGAAATTCGATCCAACCAAAGACCATCGTGTAGATGGGGCTGGTTCCCGTTAAATATGTTGGCGTGGTGTGGAAGTTTGGACAGTGGGGTGCCAGCTCAGTTGTTGACCTCGTCATCTGACCGTGGTTCAAATTTGCATGGTGTTGTCCTCTGATATTGCGGATTAATCCCGGACCGTAGGCAATAGCCCGTTGTGTTGCTTCAGTGCGTCGTTAATTAATTACCAGTTACCAACCAACCTTTGACCCAAGACAATTCCAATATAAGCTGGATTTACTTTTTCCGTGCAATGTTAGAGCGGAGATATAAGACTGCGACAAGAATGTAAATCGTTTCTAACATTTATAAGAGCATTTGGATTTGTTATTTTTATCCACTCTCCGGGGTAAAATAACCACATCTTAGAAGAGGCTGTTTTATCTTTGCCAACTATTATGTTGTTTAAATTTTCTTAAATCCCGGGTTGTATCCCAAAGAACATCACAACTCAGTAATTAGACGAAACAATTTCTGAACGAAAGAATCACATAAGTATGAAACTAATTGCAAACTATGTACTAATCTACAAGGCACGGACAAAGTCTCCTTTGACCTCACCAAATCCGAAGGATATAGACGTTATTCAAGTCAAAATTCACACTACCACCAAGCACCCATGCATTCCCTTGCTCCAGATAAACAATCAATGCCACCACCACCCCTCCTTAATTATCACCCCACAAGCCTCGAACGATCCTCAACCGTAACCGATCACCATCCCCCAGAATGGTCGGCCCCGTTAATTGCGACCCCCTTTGTCTTAGGGCGGCCGACCCTGGCGAGGACCCGGGCGGCATTCATGGGCCACGAAGCGCAGCCCCGGCATTATGCGACGCCCATTAATATGGAGCCACCTAGCGCCTGGTCTCGAGGAATGAGTTAATAAGGCAGCCTCGGTGGATATAAATCGGGGTGGGCCTAGGCCACGATTGCTGGCCTCGAGCCTAACGAGCCTTGTGCGGTCAGTTGGGCGTGAAATAGGGTCTCTGGGTTTTCGTTAGCGACTGCTTCTGCGGCTGGGTTGAGGAGCGTGGTGGGATTGGAGGGTTTTGGATGGAATTTGATGGGGAGATGAACTCCTTAATGGAGTCTTAAGGGAATATTTTATTATTGGGTGTTGAGTTTTGGGGATTTGAGCTACGGCAAACAATGGGAAAGAATATACTAAGCAATGTTTTTCTCATTACTCGTTCTGAAGTTTAAAGTATTGAAAATGTTTAATTTTCAACCCTTTGTGGAACATTTTTTGATCATCTGAGCGTCACAAGTTTCCTAGTATAGTATTGCTTTCCCTCACGTTATTGACTAAATAGCCATATCTTTTGGGTGGAAGAATTATAGAAAGAATTCTAATGTTGTTGTGTAGCATTGCTTTACCTCCACAACACACATGACTAAATAGCCACATCTATTGGATGGAAGAATCCTAGAAAGGATTCTATTCTTTCTTCGTACACACATAATTAAATAGACACATCTATTGGGTGGAAGAATCTTAGAAAGGATTCTATTGGCCAAAGAGTGCAAAAACGTTCGAAGTCGTGCAAGGTAGAGTGCAGGCTGCATGTAGAAGCAATGCATTCATGACCCTCATAAGGTTAAAGGTTCAACTTTCCATCGATGAGAACACCTGAAACTAAACATAGTATAAACCTTTGATCTCGCAGCATGTTTCACGACTAGCCCATGTGCGGTCATTTGGGCGTGAAATATGGTCTTTGGGTTTTCGCAAGCAATTGCTACTGCAGTTTGGCTGAGAATCGTGGTGGATTGGAGGGTTTTGGACGAAATGGGATGGAGTTGTTGATTCCCTTAATGAGTCTTAAGGGAATATTTTCTTAGTTGTTGAGTTTTGGGAGATTTGAGTTACGAAAAACGCAAGATCAGTTTTTTCTCGTTAACTCTTTCTGATGGTTACAGCATTATGAATGTTTAATTCTTTAAAGTTCTTCACAGTTTTCCAGATACCAACTTCAGAGCATGCTCGAAAAACGATATTCCCATGGGGTTTACTGTCTTTATTAAACACAGGTATCACGCACACGGGATAACAAGCGATTTTTTCCGCTTGCCTTCACCCTATTATTCTATTACCCAATCCCTCTTTTTTCCCCTTTCACGACATTTTTTTACTTGAAGCTGTCCGTCTTCTGTTTGGCTTAGCTTGGCCAAATATGGCTCTTGCAGCATAAAATTGCGAAACAACCAACCGACCACATGTTCCAGGCCGCTGAGAACACCTGTTTCTGGACTTGCTTAATTCAAGAATCAGTATTGGAACATGTTGCAAAGTAGAGAATGAGGCAAAACATAAATCGAAATTTTGGCATCAACATGAGCCAAGTAGACCCAATTTCTTATTAGTCAGATGCTAAATACGTTGGTTGTTGTTTTGGAGTTTTATAGCGCAAGTGCGATATTTGGCCAAGCTGTGCCAAATGCAAGACATACTAAATAGGATCAGAATTTTTGTAAACCAGTGCTTCTAAGATTTAACCAAGGAATGTAGTAGGAATTGGAGAGCTTTGGACGTGATGCAATACAGGTGAATTCCCCTTCTATGTTTTGAGTGAATATTCTATGTTGTGTAGGAATCGATAAATTTTCTATTCGACTAAACAATTCTTGTAACGTTTTCCAGCAGTTTCCATATTGAACACATGGTTTTAAAAATATTCGAACTATGTAAGAAAACTGATTCTGAAAGTGTTCATAATCAACAAATGGAAAAGCATTGTCACATGGCCCCTAAGTATGAAATTTAATCAGGTCAAACCTATCAAATAATCAATATCACTACTGATTAATAAATGAAATAACATGTGAAAGCGATTTAAAAACATACCTACGTGCCCTTACATTAACCTTCGCCCACATAATAAAAGATTAGGTTAAAAAGATCTCAACTCAAACTCAGTGAAATATTCATGCAGTTGTGTTACAGAAAGTTAGCAGGAAGAAAGGCTCTTTCTGCGTTAACGTGTATTTTAACGTACTTTTTCTGCGTTAACGTTTACCCACATAAAAGGATAGATTAAAAAGATCTAAGCGCAGTCTTAGCAAAATATGTATGCAGGTGTATCAGAAATCCAACGAGAAAACAAGATTTTTCTGCGTTGTATCTTTTAACGTTGCGTAAACGTCTATTGAAATGTTGCATTAACGTTTACTTCAACGTTGCAGTTTTGAGTGAATGTTTAAAATTTAAGTTAAAAAGATCTCAACTCAAAGTCAGAAAAATATTCATGTAGGCATATCAGAAAGCCAGCCAAAAAAGAGATTTTTCTGCTTTAACGTATATTTACGTTGTGCTAACGTTTATTTTACGATGTTCCTTTTCTGCGTGAATGTTTAAAAGTCCGATTACAAGATCTACAAGCAAATTGTGAAATATTCATGCAGTTATCATAAGAAACTAACGGGAAGAAAGGCTTTTACTGCTTTAATATTTAACCATATAAAAGGTTAGGTTAAAAATATCTCAAAGCAAAGTATTAGCAAATTATTCATGCCTGTGTGTCTATATGAAAAGGGGCCTTTTTTCTGTGTTAACGTTTATTTTAACGTTCCGCGTTTTCTGCGTGAACATTTAAAAGTTAGGTTAAAAAGATCTAAACGCAAATTCAAGAATATGTTCATGTAGTTGTGTCATAGAAAGCTTTTGCGGGTAAAAGGCTTTTCTGCGTTAACGTTTATTATAACTTTGCGCATTTTCTGCGTTAACGTTTACCCACATGAAAGGTTAGGTTAAAAAGCTTTCAACACAAACTCTTAGCAAAATATATATGCAAGTGTGTCAGAAAGCCAGAGGAAAAAAGGGTTTTCTCTTCATTACCGTTTATTTCAACGCTGTAATTTTTCTGCGTGAACGTTCAAGTTAGGTTAGAGATCTAATTGCCAAACTCAGTAAAATATTCATGCAATTGTGTGTTAGAAAGTTTGCGGGAAGAAAAGCTTCTGCGCTGCTTATTTAAACGTTCCGCTTTTTCTGCGTGAACGATTAAGATCTCTAAAAGATTAGGCTATAAAGATAACGCAAACTTAGTCAAATATTCATGCAGTTGCTTCATAAAAAGCTAGCAGGAACAAAGGCTTTTTCTCGCTAACGTTTATTTTAAAGTTGCGCTTTTTCTGTGTTAACGTTTATGCACATAAGGTTAGGTTAAAAAGATCTCACTGGCAAATTCTTTGCAAAATATGCATGCAGGTGTCAAAAAACCAGTGGAAAAAAGGCTTTTACTGCATTAACATTATTTTAACGTTGCGGTCTTCCTAAGTGAACGTTTAAAAGTTAGGTTAAAAAAAATCTAAACGCAAATTCATGAAAATATTCATGCAGTTGTGTCATAGAAAGCTTTAGCGGGATAAAAGGCTTTTTCTGCGTTAACATTTATTTTAAAGTCGCTGTTTTTCTGCGTTAACATTTACCCACATAAAAGGTTAGGTTAAAAGATCTCACTGGCAAACTCTTAGCAAAATATACATGCAGGTGTGTCATAGAAATCCAGCGGAAAAAAGGCCTTTTCTGCGAACAAGCGACCCGAATCTGAGTTCCCAAAGTGCGATCGGTGACAAGTTAATTACAGAACTTGTAACTGTGAAAAGCTGCAACTCTTTGATACTTCTTATGCGGCACACTTTAATGATCTTGTCTAGATGGGGTAATAACAGATCGATGTCCAGAGCGGTTTTCATTAAGGTTGTCGAATAAATTATCAACCTTTGATGGAGTAGTGAAGTCTTCGAGGTTAATTGTATATGTTCTGTGAGTCCTTTGGGTATTATACGACTGGATTACTTCATAAATGTTGTTGCCTATTGAGGGGTTGATGTTTATGATGATGTAATCGAGGCGCGTTTTTTGTTCGTTGTGTTTTTTAATTTGATTTTTTCATCGCGTAAAGTCATAGAAAGGTTACGTGTTTTCTTGGGAAATTTGCTTTTTTTTATTATGCCTGCACTTTGGTAGATAGGTAATTATCGTCGCACTGGTGCGACACAAAGATCTATTATCGACGGATCTATCCTGAAGGGAAAGATCCAAGGACAACGTTTCCTAATTTTGAACCACGGTCTGATGACGAGGTCCACACATTAGCTGACACCCCAATCTCCAAACTTGGTCAGCATGCCAACATGAGTATATTAAAGGCCACGACGGATTTAATGTGCATCATCCCCCACGTACACGACGATCTTTGGTTGGATCGAGTTTTGGATTTGCAACCTGGGCTAACGCGGCCTCCAGAAAATAATGGTAAACCAAAAAGTAGATAGAAAATAAACCCAAAACTAAACATTGAAGTTTAGGAAGGTACAAAAAATAATCGTATAGAAAAAAGCCTAAAGGCTATTTGACTCTATACCATGCAGTATATTGGCCACCGCAAGAGGTTTTCAACTCACTAGTTTATGTCCTTTCTGGTGTAAATTTGCATAATAGAATCCTCGATTTAATTTGCTTGAATCCTTTTTTATCACGTAAAGTCATGAAAAGGTTTCTTGTTTTTATGAGAAATTTGTTTTTCTCTTATGCTTGCACTTGGGAACAGGGGTAAATATCGAAATGTAAAAGTTGGACTTTAAAATCCATTTAAAGAGTTCATAAAGTCTTAAATTATCTGCGCATCAGCATTAGGCTCGCACACAGAAAATAAATCCAAATGTAGATAGAAAATGAACTAAAAACTAAATATCGAGTTTTAAAAAGGTTAAAAGAGTTGCATAGCAAAAAGCATAAAGACTATTTGACTCTATATTACTCTATATATTGGCATGTTCTACCGCAGAGGGAATTTTAAAATTTACTAGCTCATAACCTTTCTGGTGTAATTTTGCATAGTAAAAAGTCCTTTAGGTTCGATATAATTTCTGTAACACTTCATGAATCCGCATCACCTTCACTCCTATCGAACAGTGACAGCGGGTAATTTTGCCTTTTTTAGATGAATATATATTCTAATAGTTTGAGAGCTGTACACAATTGTCTACTTATGGACTTACATCATTGAAGTTAAGTTAGGCCATTTGTTTTTGAAATATCAATACTCCTTTTCGAGAAAAGGGACTCCAAACTGGTGAAATATTTTCAATTAACAAACGGTTTTAATCAATTTAAACAAACCAGGAATGTCGAATCAGGAATATGCTATACATTTCGGATAAAGATATGAATTCTCTGAATTTCAAATTCAATAGTGAAATAAGATAGAATTTCCAACCTTCTTTTGGCTCTCAAATAAGACTTACATACCTGAGCTGTACTTGTTCGCATGAATCATAACGAATACTTATCTTTCTTAATTATTAAAGTTATCCGACTTATTCAGCGAAAATTATTCAAATTTAGGAACATGCGTACCAAATTTGGTCCAATAGCCCTTTCTACACCAAGATCTAAACACCCATTAGATGCCACCTCCCTTCTTTTACCTAAATCGGATCATAACTACTATTCAACAAGGGAAACAACACTAGACTTCATAAAATGCAATGAGACATCAGCTTTCACTTCTTAACGTGCTTCTTCCCAGGAGCAACCAAATCTGCAATTTTCATTGTACCATCCTCGACGAGTTTTCACGGGGTCTGAAAAAACATCGGTTTCCATTAGATAAAACGATAATGGCCTCTTCACAAAAGCCAGATGACTTTTTCTCAACGACAAAGTACAAGAATTATTCGACTTTAGTACTGGCAATGCTGAATCTTAAGTATGGTCAGCGAGTGTAATCGCCAAACTTATTGCAAAACGAAATCTCATGACCAGGACATGAGTACCAAATTTCCCTTAATTTGGTCCAATAGCTCTTTCTATACAAATGTCTAAACACGCATTAGATCCCACCAAATCGGATCATAACTAATATTCAACAAGGGAAACAACACCATGTTTTATAAAACGCAATGAGCCATCAGCTTTCTCCTCTTGACGTGCTCCTTCTCAGGAGCAACCAAATCTGCAATCTTCATTGTACCATCCTCGACGAGTTTTCACGGAGCCCGAAAAACAACATCGGTTTCCATTAGATAAAACGACAATGGCCTCTTTACAAAAGCCAGATGACTTTTTCTCAACGACAAAATACCAGAATTATTTGACTTTAGTACTGGCAATGCTGAATCTTAAGTATGGTCAGGGAGTGTGACCGCCAAACTTATTGCAAAACGAAATCTCATGACCAGGACAAGAGTACCAAATTTCCCTTAATTTGGTCCAATAGCTCTTTCTATACAAATGTCTAAACACGCATTAGATCCCACCAAATCGGATCATAACTAATATTCAACAAGGGAAACAACACCATGTTTTATAAAACGCAATGAGCCATCAGCTTTCTCCTCTTGACGTGCTCCTTCTCAGGAGCAACCAAATCTGCAATCTTCATTGTACCATCCTCGACGAGTTTTCACGGAGCCCGAAAAACAACATCGGTTTCCATTAGATAAAACGACAATGGCCTCTTTACAAAAGCCAGATGACTTTTTCTCAACGACAAAATACCAGAATTATTTGACTTTAGTACTGGCAATGCTGAATCTTAAGTATGGTCAGGGAGTGTGACCGCCAAACTTATTGCAAAACGAAATCTCATGACCAGGACAAGAGTACCAAATTTCCCTTAATTTGGTCCAATAGCTCTTTCTATACAAATATCTAAACACGCATTAGATCCCACCAAATCGGATCATAACTAATATTCAACAAGGGAAACAACACCATGTTTTATAAAACGCAATGAGCCATCAGCTTTCTCTTCTTGACGTGCTCCTTCTCAGGAGCAACCAAATCTGCAATCTTCATTGTACCATCCTCGACGAGTTTTCACGGGGCCCGAAAAACAACATCGGTTTCCATTAGATAAAACGACAATAGCCTCTTTCCAAAACATAATTTCCCGCGTGTAAAATCCGATCCAGAGACCCCGAGTTCTCAATGCTTCGCAACAATATAATCGCTCGCCTCTCTCATTACAACTCCCGAAAAGTAGTTTGAAGGGGGGGAGACATCTCGTTTTATCCGGCACCAGATTGAACAAGTCTGTATGGAAATTCCCTCCTTTTAAAACTTGGCGAGATTTAGCCCGTTATCGGCTTAGTGCAAAGGGACCAAGGGGAGGTTGTAGGCCACAAGGGAGTGTGACGGGGGGATTTTGGAGTGCGGGGGTGTTATTAGGGGGCGTCAGGGGCTTAAGAGGGCGTGTCGAATCGGGGCTCTTTTCATTAGGGCCGCTATCTTTAAATTTGCACGATTTTCTTGTCGGTAGGATTTGCACACCTGCATCTCGCCCTGCTGGTTCTTTTCATTCACTCGGCCAGGGATTGAGATGTGGGTTGGGATGGGGCTGCCAGAAGGGCGATTTTATCGCGGGGGTTCGCGATTTCGTTTGTTTGTTAATCCCGTTTTTTATTCATTTGCTTATTATTGAAGGGTTTGGTCAGAGATGGGAAGATGAGAACGGAAATCAAAAATCCGGACCATTTAATCCATTTAATCGTCAATGCAGGGAAAGGGATTCGTGCTTTAAACATTTTCAACACTAGGTAGTTCCTCGTATGTTTCGTCCTTTGAGATGTCCAAAACGAAAATGATCGTTTAAACCCAACAAAATATTTTATGGTTAATAATCTATTTCTAATGAATAATTAACAATGGATTATTAAATGAGTAGCGACTAGCAATAATCGCCAACAATATATTTCTCCAAATGAGAAATGACTAACAAAGAATCACTAACAGACCTCTAAATTAGTAATACCTTATTATTAAATGAGTAACGACTAACAATAGATTAGTAATTAATAGAAATAATCGTCAAAAATATATTACTGAATGAGTAATGTCTAACATCAATCATTAACAGATTACTAAATAAGTGATAACTGTCTAGAATTACTAAAAGATTATTAAATGAGTATTGAGTGACAACAATCACTAACAGCAGATAACTTTCTAAGTGATGTCTAACATCAATCATTAACAATAGATTACTAAATGAGTGGTGACTGTCTGGAATTACTAAAAGATTATTAAATGAGTGACAACAATCACTAACAGCAGATAACTTTCTGAGTGATGTCTAATATCAATCATTGACAATAGATTACTAAATGAGTAGTGACTGCGTGGAATTACTAACAGATTAGTAAATGAGTAATAACTGACAATAACCGCTGACAATAGTGTAATAACTAACAAACTAACTATAACTAAATGTGTAATAACTAACAATAATCACTAACAATATGTTACACTGAATGAATAATCATTTAGACAACCATTAACCCTCCTTGTGGTTTATCTTCGCTTCAAAACTGCCTTGTAGTGGTCAACCTATGATATAAAATCTTTTCATATCTGGATCTTCATTCCCCTTTGAGTAAAATAGCAGTTTTGTCTGGACAATGTATTTCGTTATTAACGAAACTGATCAGATCTTGATTGACGAGATATATCGTCTTTGACGAACTTGACCAGATCTTGATGAACGAGGGATCTCGTGGAAACCACTTGGAGGATTAACAATAGACTACTAGCTTAGTATTGACTTATAACATTCACTAACAATAGATTACTAAATGAGTGATGACTAACAATTATCACTAACAATGGACAAATTAATCAGTCTGTTACTAACACTTTAATTCTTCATTGATTTCAACCAACAACGCACTAGAAAAATGGAATACTGATTAAGGAAGGTTTAAAGCAGAGATAATTAGTTGTCCCTATAATTGGGCGGAGTCAAAATAAGAATTTAGAACAAATGTTTTAGTGACACTATAACTTAGATGGTAACTTCTAAAGCTATTTTAGAAGATTTGGACTTGCATCAATGAGATGTTTGATTCCAGGTTCGTCGTTCAAGATGATAAATCTGAAGATAGAAATCATCGCTTTAACTAAAGTGTCAGAGAAACCGAAAATTGGACGCGTTCTCTGACGCGAAAGCTAGACGTCAAAAAATACTGAATCGCCTTTTGAACAAGTGAATCGGTTGCAATTGAATTGAACGTTCATAATGTAATTATGATACTACGACTAAGGTGTGCTTTTTTGCAATGCAGTTACCAGAAATATGAATTGACATGAGTAAGAAGGAATAAATAAGTATTGGTTCATATTTTTGTATTAATTTTATTTCATTCGGATGTACGAAATGTACATACTCATTAGATTATATTAATTAGAAATGGATTTAAAAAAGATATTTCAGATGTGAATCTCATTGTGGGCATCAATAGACAATTTAGAAACAAGATAGATGCTATAGAAGGTTCTACTAGTAGATTACTAATTTCAAAGACAAGTACTATACCCATATATTGTTTTTAACCTACAACATATAGTATGAGTAAACCTTCATATGTAGTGGTAAAAACGGATCCGAAGCCAAAACGGATAGTTTAACATGGGAATCACACATAATGAGCGTGTATGAAACCAAAAAGATGTAGAGTTGATGAGCACGAAGACAATCATAACTAGTTAATAGACGAAACTCTGACACTACTGCGCATTTAACCATTGGAGGTGGACCTCACGCATATATCTATTCTGTTACCTGTATCCTTCCCTGCATGAATTTTAACCAGTTTTGACCTTCTTAACCAATCGGATCTCTATTAGGTTTCTGTCAACTAATAAATGGTATCGATTTGGGCCGATCGACTATTGAAGAGCAAAAACTAGTGTCTTTCAATGCGGTGGTCAATTGGTACTACATTACGATTTGTGATTTCTCCAGTACAAAATGACAGGTTTTCAAAGAAAATATATGGAGCCACGGGAGAAATAACATGGAGCCACGCGCACATGCTCCGTTTATTTCATTAGAAGGTAGATGTTAACATTTGCAATGCGTTCTCAAAACGAAACCATTTCGAAATTCCTCTCAAAATCAGGTAATTTCTTCTTTATAAGCGAAGATTCAGATTAAGCTCTTGAACGAAACGAAATAAAAGAAAACTTTCGATTGCTTTACTGTATTCTTCCAACTACTCCAACGAAAAACTTTCATTTTTACCTCAAAGACCTTAATCAAACTTCAAAAACAGAAGACGAATCTCAAATCCAGAACAAATCGCAAACAAAGAACAAGAGATTGCGTTTTCAAACCAAGACCAAACATTTGATTGCCTGTTTTTTTTATCACAATTCTGATGTTTTAGGGTACACAACAAATTAATAGTAAATCTCCTTAAGACAAACCCCAATTCCTCTCCCTATACCTTAAGAACCTTATATTCCAAACAATAGAAAGTGTTCCGCATCTCTTATTCGAATTCATTATAAAATCGTCGAGAACCCTTGGCGACTGTTCGACGTTGCCAGTAACCCTTTCCTATCTGCCGTTCCACGAGATAGAACATTCCCTGGGGACATAGGGGGGGATGAAACAAGTGCTCACCTCTTGCGTTTCGCTGACAGCGGCACTAGAGTGTCTCAAGTGCTTGGATATCGTCTGCCGCTACATCTCGAACATCTTCTCCACCCCCCGTGCACTTGTTCCAGAGCAACATAAAACGATACACGAGTGCGCTTGGGGGAGGGGTTGAGGAAAGCCGCAAACGATAGTTGTGTAGGGGTGGTTGCATGCGAGTCTTGTCGTTTGTAAATAGGTGATTATGGCTTTGGTTGGGCGGGTGAGATGTCTATGAATTCTTTGCTTAGTTATTGAAATCGTTCAATTGTTTGTACAGATTTGTTGTTGGTTTGTAAGTTTAGTATGTCGTTACCTCGAGCTTAAATACAAGACTTCATGACTTATAACTGAAGTTATGAAATGTTTGTATAGATTGGTACAACTCTTAAGATGAAGTCCATGGAAAAAAGGACTCCATGCATTATTAAGTTATAAAAATGTTTGTATGGGTTCATATACTGGTTCTTACGATGTAGTTCAAAATCCATTCCTGGTAATACTCAAAAAGGACTTCATGATTTATTAATGAAGTCATAAAATATTTGTTTAGATTGGTACACTGGTTCTTAAGATGTAGTCTTTAGTCCACTCGTAGTAACATTCAAAAGGATTTCATGATTTCTAAATGAAATCTTAAAAATTGTACTGATTGGTGCGCTGACTCTTCAGATGGTCCATTTGTGGTCATACACAAAAAGACTCCATGATTTATTTATGAAATCATAAAAAGGTCTGTAGATTAGTACACTGTTTATTAAGATGTATTTATCCACTTGTGATCATACACAAAAGGGATTTCATGGTTTTTATTGGATATAAAAATCTTGTGTAGATTGGTACACTGCTTCTTAAAATGTAGTGAATGGTTCATTTGTGGTCATACACAAAAAGGACTCTATGACTTATTAATAAAATCACAAAAATGTTTGTAGATTGATACACTATTTCTTAAGATGTAGTCCAGTCTACTTGTGAGAATACAGAAAAAGGACTTCATCATGTATCGATAAAGTCATAAAATGCTTGTATAGAATGGCACACTGGTTTTTAAGTCGGAGTTTACAGTTTATAACACGTAGACATAAAAAAGGACTTCCTTGTTTGGTAAGCAAAATCATTAAAAAGTTTGTAAAGAATAGTACATGGTTAGGTGGCGAAGCTAGGGTATTATTACATTTGGCAGCTAAGGTTAAAAGAAAAAAAGGTTTTTGTTTCATGTAAAGCATTTTGAATAAGGTTTTTGTTTTACTTTTAGTTAACTTAACAATGGACTTTAAAATGATTCCTGTAAGCGCATAAAAAATCAAGGTTGATCTAATCGCAGACTTTTTTTTATCACATTCACAGGTGTTTTATACTATGCATAGATTTGTGAATATATGTATGACTACACAGCTAGCTGTCAGCGCAGAAAATAATTTATAATCTTGCTTTTACACTTTGTAACATCTGTGTATTAATTCATTGCGAAATATGAAAGGAGGAGCGTTATAGGATTTTGTTTGTAGAGATATCTATCAATAAATTAGTAATTGGATTGGGCCCCCAAGCCGCTTCCCCAGCCGAAGGTCATGCAGGTCAAAGATTCCCTGGAAGGTTCGTCCCTTTATTTTGGGAGTGGGGTGCAAGCTTAGGTTCTCGTCGTCTGACCGTGGTTCAAAATTTCGTGGCGTTGACCTCGGTCCAGGATCTTTCCCTTCGGGATTGATCCTGGACCGTCGCCATTAGCCCGTTGTGTTGCTCCAGTACGACGTTAATTAACTATCCCACCTTTTACTTTGGTAGAATACAAAGAAACTACACAGGCGCATTGTTTCATTAAATTATGCAACTGTCAATTAAAGTGTCAACTAATTAGAAAGATCGTTAGAATTTTAAAATCCAGCTAAACCGTACTGCTAGTGAAATGGAAAACTCAAACCACAGTAGTGTTAGTTCCTATGGGAATGCAGTGGCTAAATTCAGTTAGTGTTTATAAAACAATTTGTATGCAGCCACGAAATATTGTATGCTTTTAATTGCCATGAATCAAACCAAATTCACGAAACAATTTAAAACTGATTAAATTTCGAGCGTAAATAGAGTTTTTAAAGAATTATCTAGTTCGCACCATTCCTAAAAATAGCGTCTCTTGGGGGCAATGGAACGGCGGTTTCGAACGCATTGTGTTCGTAGGAGCACTTTCGTAAACTACGCACGTGAACGTTTGTTTAAAGTAAAAGTAATTATATGATATGCAACTATAATTATAATTAAGCTTTGTTTCAATTGTAATGTCGATTCAATTTTAGCCAGAAAATTGTGTAAAATACAAATTATACAATGTTTTCGTGATGTAAGCAATTCTTTTTTATTATTTGTTAACTAATATTAATCTTTTATTCATAATAGTATTACTTGATGGTTATAGTTGTGATTTGACAAGCAAGTCACGTTTTGTATAATCATGCATGATTTGTTTGTCAAATCGCAACTATGACCATCAAATTATCAAACCAGCTCATCGATTAGATTCTTCAAATATGAAAATGACGAATAAGTAAAGGGTGATTATTAATCTTTTATTCATAATATTATAATTTAATGGTTATAGTTGAGATTTGACAAGCAAATCGTACAAATATATACAATTTAAAGACACTTTAAATATAAAAATGACGAATAAGAGAGAGTAAGGGTGATCATAATTAACCACAATTAAGAGGTCGAGCAAAATAAGTGTTTAGGTCTCAATTTTTTTCAATCCTTTTTTTCATATTTTAAATTAAGCTAAATTATATATAAACGAAAAGTTCTTATTTCTTCCAAACAGGATTCCACTTATCTTCATTGTTCTTTGTCGAGTTCTTACGGCCATTTCATTTTTAGCGTAATAGCTTGGTTAGTTAGTTAATTAATTAGCGTCGCACTGTACTAACACAGCTGGCTATGGATGAAGGACAGGAATCAGTCCCAAAGAGACAGACCCGAGGACAACACCTAGTAATAGCCTGGAATAAAATATCAAAATCGAAACAACTCAGGTATTCAACATCTTTCATCACGAATTTTACTTAAATAGTTATCACAGAACGGTACTACATCTCAATTAAGGTGGGAGCCATTGCTTTCCATCCATCACGGAAGGAATCCAAGGTACAGTACCGCGAGAAAGCAGTCGAGTCACGTGGCTTTGAACGAGTCTATTCTTTAAAACAGGTGATAGGTTGAAACGTAAACAAAACGATTCCACAATTGGCGTCTTTAGCGCCGATTTTGGTTCTAAGTTAATCGTTCGGTGCCGAAAGCGATATCTGTGATAGTGAGTTGACTAATGAATTGCTATCATCATTCATGTTTTGGGAATGGAAGCCCTTTTCTCAACGTCACTTCAAGACTATTCAAAGATAGACTGACCCTAGGTCGACTGAATTCTTGTTGGAGGTTTACTATAAATATCCTACTTTCAAATAATTTTCTATCAAATATCATTGACCACGAGCACAAGAAATCCCACGTGACATCATTAGTCCCCTTAAAGTGGTCACTTTTTTACGGAAATTAGCGTTTGGTTGATTTGGTTCACCCGCAGTAAAGGGGCCGCCTTGGTTCAATGGGTTTGTCTACTGCGCTAGCAACCTGTGAGTTATAGGCGGCGCTGGTTCGATTCCTCCTTGGGTAAATTCCTCTCCTCTGAGTCAGTAAAACTTTCATTGTGTGTGTTTTCCCATTAATTGACGTTGTCTGTCTTGTGTATAGCTCAAAACCAACAGCCAACTCGATGGATTAAATGAAGGCAATGGATTCAACAAGAACTTTATAGGCTTTAATGAGTAAATGAAGAAAAATTGCCTTATAGAGGAGAGTTTTCGGAAGAAAAAGTGAAATGTTTCGTAAATGTGCCATTTCTTCCTCGTATAAATATTTGCTTTGAAGCTGTATATATTTAAGAAACAAGGAAACAAGTTTTTGCACCAGAGATTGGCCATTAGAGTTAAGATGACAGAGTGGACTGTTTTGGACTCGGAGATAAACACAAGGAGGATTGAGAGAAACGTTTTTAATCTTTAGCGCAATTTCTGCTATAAGGTAAGCAGGTATGTATTATAATTAACGCCGCACTGGAGCAACACAACGGGCTATTGGTGACGGTCTGGGATCAAACCCGAGGGGTAAGATCCGAGGACAACCCCACGTAATTTTGAACCACGGTCAGATGATGAGGTCAACACCTGAGCTGGCACCCCACTCTCCAAACTTCACGCCAACGGGAGCACATTTGAGGCCACGACAGATTAATGTGCACCAGCAGTACACGACGTTTTTTGGTTGGATTCGAACTCACAATCCTCCGGCTGCTAATCCGTTACTCTTCCAACCGGGCTACCGCAGCCCCTCTGCCAAAAGAATAATATGTGAAGGTAGGTAGTTAATTAAAGTCGTATTGGAACAACACAACGGGCTATTGACGAAGCTACGGGATCAATTCCCATATGTGAAGATAAAGAACAAAGAAATGATTCGCTAAATTATTTAGGAAAAGTCATTTTTCTTAACATTTCTTTATCCAGGAGATCTCAATAAGCATCAATTAATTATAGATTATTTGAAACAAAAAATAGCAGAAAACAAAAACAATGCATTAGAAAACTATGCGTCTCTTTGTAATAAGCATATATTAATTATAGATTATTTGAAACAAAAAATAGCAGAATACAAAAACAATGCATTAGAAAAGTATACTACCTTAACATTTTTGTAATAATTAATCACTTGCTTCGTTGTTGAAGAATATTTCGAGAACAATCGCATAGAACCTTTTGGAGAAAGTACCATAGAAATAATAAAAACGTATATAATTCACAATTTTTCCTTTGCTAAATAATAATACAATACAATATTTTACTTCATAACATAAGAATATGTTAGTAAAATAAAATATGCATTAATATGAAAGTACATCGAAACATTTTTCAAATACAAGGCAATCTATCAGATTGCTGTAACAGTTATTGGAAGTACTTTAACGGAGGATATAAAAAGCGTAACGTTTTGTCTCTAACCACTTACATATTATTATTTTCTTCAATTTCTATAAGATCATCGATAGAATAACAAAAACACAACTCGGTAATGTTCGTTGAAATAAATGTCACGACAGCGTTGGAAAAAACAGATTGACAATAGGTAAACCTTTCTTTCAGTTTTGAGACAATATGGGAGGAAGCCCTTAATGAACATTTCTAAATGGATTTTTGTACAATTTTTCGAGTCTGAACCAGCTAAAATAACAAAAACTCTTGATTAATAAGTACTGAAAGCAAAATGTGTCTGCTTTTGTGCAGCAATTTTGTCGTCTATTATTTGCTACTTCGATGCTAAAGCTAAAAAATAGCTTTTATCATGATTTTATTTTGCAAGCTACATTTTCGCTTGTTTGTATAGTTTGCAAGGTGCCCTCATTCTGATTACCGGTAAATTGCAGATGGAAATTCTCATTGTAGTTTTCTAGTTTTACTTTTTCTATAGTATGAGAGTGAATTTCATTCTACATTATTGCACTACACTATTAGTTCAGTTCTACACAAGTGAATGAAAAAATATTTGACAATTTACGAACAATCTCAATGTACTTTGTATAGTGCCTACAAGAGCATCGTAATGGCGATGTTTTTACTGCGACTTTCAGTCGAGATCTTTTTTCTGAAATCATATGTAAGAACCATAAAGACGAAATTGAAGTGATTTTAAGTATTAAATAGTAATCTTTATTCACACAAATCACGAAATCAATGCATAAATTAAGAGAGATAAGACGTTGCATTTCCTTACTGATGTTCATTTAACCTTTGACCTCACGACAAAAATTGCAGTTCAAACTGAATTTCTGGAGACGTTATGTCCCATATATTCATTTGCCACTACTGCTGTTGCATAAGTTGATCAATGATGCAGTCTTAAAACTAGAGCTAAAATTATAAAATATCGTACCTATGAAAAAATCAATTATTTGCGTCGGTAACTGTAATTCTTACCAATCAATGGAATCATTATTGATTGGTGAGATAAGGTGATTTTCTAGAATTCATCAAACCAAAAATGAGGCTTCTATAACTGTAATTCTCACCAGGCTGCAAAATCAGTAATGAGGCTTCGGTAGTATCAATTCTCACCAATATATATCATCGGTATTAATGCTTCGGTAAAGATAACTTCCTCATTCTACAATATAAAAAGTAAAACTTGCAAATTCTACTTTGAGATTTATGACGGTATCGATCCCATATTGAACACAATCTGTATCTATTATTATCGTATAAATTGAACCAGAAGCAAGATCTAAAAAATATAAAGCAAATAAAGTTAAATTTAAAGAATAGCGTGTTTAAGAAAATGGTGATCGTTACTTAAGGGTAATTCTCATCATACTTAAAAACCAGTTTTTACCGGTATTTAATTTCCGGTTTATAAACTACTTGTTTGTTAATGTTTCATAACGAGGATAAAATATTCAGAAATAGCTAAACTGAAAATAAATGTTCCGCTGAATTTAGAAATTTACGAACAGCGATGATTTGGTTGTTGTATAATGAGGTTTAATTAAACGGAAAGTAATCTTGTTCAAGTTGAGAAGTGAGGCCACTATTTTATTTAGATGTCCTTATGATTGGATATTATATCACCTATTTCAAGTGTATACGTTTTGAACTGTCAAATCAAACTGGTATTTTAAACTTAATACTCCTGGTGGTTATCACGACGAGATATCTCGTCATTAGCAAAACTGACCAGATCTTGATGGACAAGATGTCTTGTCATTAGAAAAAAAACTGACTAGATCTTGATGGACAAGATGTCTTGTCATTAGAAAAAACCTGACTAGATCTTGATGGACAAGATGTCTTGTCATTAGAAAAACTTGACTAGATCTTGATCGAATTGTATAAATATCTGCAATATCTTGACGATGACGTATCTAGTTATAAACAAATTTGGTCAGATCTTGATGGACGAGATATCTCGTCAAGCCACTTGGAGGGTTAATCACAATTCTACAAAATAGAATTGTAAAATGATGAATGCTGATGCGAGTTAGGAACGATTAAAGCAAAGTAAACAAAGAATTGAGCCAATTTAACACAATTTATTAAACTATCATAATTTATGACAATAATTATTGCTTAATGCTTTCGTCATATTAAATATTGTTATAGATTTTTAATAGTAGAGATAGCGTCTTAGTAAAGGCTGAGCTGATAAATGGATCGCTTTAAGATACAAGTAGACTGAAGTGCTTGGTTACGAGTTCGAATCTCGTATGTGCCGAAGTAGGATTGGCTGCTTGAAGGTTTCTTCTTTCTACAATACGATACTGAAATGCTCCGGAGACGATTCTGAAGTGTCCGGCTCCCCCAAGTCCTTCAGGAAAGCAGCAGACAAATAGCTATAGACCACCGAAATAGCTATTGACCATTTCTTCAGATGATTTAATCATTCTATCTCATATTTTTGAGCTCTTAAATTTGTACTGCCAAGAAGGTAATTGGAGCATTGAAATAATGTCAAAGTGGGAGCATATCGGGGCGCATTTTGGACCAATTGTCTTTCCTGACGATTTTCAAGCATCACTCAGAAAGGGTCCTGCGACCACTTTCGGTACCAACTTCAAAAAGATTGACCCGGAACGCGTTCGAACTTACCCCACTTTCGCTCTCACATTCGATTTAGCTTATGTTTCTCAATATTCCCTGGTCCGATCTTATCTTTCAATAGCGATTGCACGGCACCGAAAGGAAAAAGGGCCGTTCGGTACTAGGAGAAAGCTGGGCATTTAGCAAGATGATTCCAGGAAAGGATTGAAGTGGATTAAGGAGCCTAATGGCTTTGCATAGATTAGCATCAACACTGATGGTGGAAGTTTTGATCCACCAAAATAGCTATAGTCCACTTTTTCAAATGTTTTATCTTTATCAGTGATATATCGAAGAGGGTTTGAGTTTGAACTACTGAAGAAGTCAATGTTCGGGAATTAAAAAAAATGAAACACAAGAATCATACTAAGACTATTTTGGCGGCTTCCCTCTATTCTTCCTGACGACGTGCAAGCCTCACTCAAGAAAGGCTTGCGAAGGCTTTCAGTACCACCCTCCGAAAGATCGACCCGGAACACTTTCGAACTTACCCCACTTTCGCCCTCACATTCGATTTAGCTTATGCGCCTCAATATTCCCTTTTACCAATTTTTACTAATAAGTACTTCTGCAGAGCGAAAGGAGCAGAGAAAGCGTGTCTCATCCTTCAATAGCGATTGCACGGCACTGAAAGGAAAAAGGACCGTTCGGACCGCGGAGAAAGCTGGGCATTTAGCAAGACGATTCCAGGAAAGGATTGAAGTGAATTAAGGAACCTAATGGCTTTGTATAGATTAGCATCAACACTGATGGTGGAAGTTTTGATCCACCAAAATAGCTATAGGCCCCCTTTTCAAATGTTTTATCTTTATTAGTGATATTTTGAAGCGGTTTAAATTTGCACTACTGAAGAAGTCAATGTTCGGGAATTAAGAAATATGAAACACAAGAAGCATACTAAGACTATTTTGGCGGCTTCCCTCTATTCTTCTGACGACGTGCAAGCCTCACTCAAGAAAGGCTTGCGAAGGCTTTCAGTACCACCCTCCGAAAGATCGACCCGGAACACTTTCGAACTTACCCCACTTTCGCCCTCACATTCGATTTAGCTTATGCGCCTCAATATTCCCTTTTACCAATTTTTACTAATAAGTACTTCTGCAGAGCGAAAGGAGCAGAGAAAGCGTGTCTCATCCTTCAATAGCGATTGCACGGCACTGAAAGGAAAAAGGACCGTTCGGACCGCGGAGAAAGCTGGGCATTTAGCAAGACGATTCCAGGAAAGGATTGAAGTGAATTAAGGAACCTAATGGCTTTGTATAGATTAGCATCAACACTGATGGTGGAAGTTTTGATCCACCAAAATAGCTATAGGCCCCCTTTTCAAATGTTTTATCTTTATTAGTGATATTTTGAAGCGGTTTAAATTTGCACTACTGAAGAAGTCAATGTTCGGGAATTAAGAAATATGAAACACAAGAAGCATACTAAGACTATTTTGGCGGCTTCCCTCTATTCTTCTGACGACGTGCAAGCCTCACTCAAGAAAGGCTTGCGAAGGCTTTCAGTACCACCCTCCGAAAGATCGACCCGGAACACTTTCGAACTTACCCCACTTTCGCCCTCACATTCGATTTAGCTTATGCGCCTCAATATTCCCTTTTACCAATTTTTACTAATAAGTACTTCTGCAGAGCGAAAGGAGCAGAGAAAGCGTGTCTCATCCTTCAATAGCGATTGCACGGCACTGAAAGGAAAAAGGACCGTTCGGACCGCGGAGAAAGCTGGGCATTTAGCAAGACGATTCCAGGAAAGGATTGAAGTGAATTAAGGAACCTAATGGCTTTGTATAGATTAGCATCAACACTGATGGTGGAAGTTTTGATCCACCAAAATAGCTATAGGCCCCCTTTTCAAATGTTTTATCTTTATTAGTGATATTTTGAAGCGGTTTAAATTTGCACTACTGAAGAAGTCAATGTTCGGGAATTAAGAAATATGAAACACAAGAAGCATACTAAGACTATTTTGGCGGCTTCCCTCTATTCTTCTGACGACGTGCAAGCCTCACTCAAGAAAGGCTTGCGAAGGCTTTCAGTACCACCCTCCGAAAGATCGACCCGGAACACTTTCGAACTTACCCCACTTTCGCCCTCACATTCGATTTAGCTTATGCGCCTCAATATTCCCTTTTACCAATTTTTACTAATAAGTACTTCTGCAGAGCGAAAGGAGCAGAGAAAGCGTGTCTCATCCTTCAATAGCGATTGCACGGCACTGAAAGGAAAAAGGACCGTTCGGACCGCGGAGAAAGCTGGGCATTTAGCAAGACGATTCCAGGAAAGGATTGAAGTGAATTAAGGAACCTAATGGCTTTGTATAGATTAGCATCAACACTGATGGTGGAAGTTTTGATCCACCAAAATAGCTATAGGCCCCCTTTTCAAATGTTTTATCTTTATTAGTGATATTTTGAAGCGGTTTAAATTTGCACTACTGAAGAAGTCAATGTTCGGGAATTAAGAAATATGAAACACAAGAAGCATACTAAGACTATTTTGGCGGCTTCCCTCTATTCTTCTGACGACGTGCAAGCCTCACTCAAGAAAGGCTTGCGAAGGCTTTCAGTACCACCCTCCGAAAGATCGACCCGGAACACTTTCGAACTTACCCCACTTTCGCCCTCACATTCGATTTAGCTTATGCGCCTCAATATTCCCTTTTACCAATTTTTACTAATAAGTACTTCTGCAGAGCGAAAGGAGCAGAGAAAGCGTGTCTCATCCTTCAATAGCGATTGCACGGCACTGAAAGGAAAAAGGACCGTTCGGACCGCGGAGAAAGCTGGGCATTTAGCAAGACGATTCCAGGAAAGGATTGAAGTGAATTAAGGAACCTAATGGCTTTGTATAGATTAGCATCAACACTGATGGTGGAAGTTTTGATCCACCAAAATAGCTATAGGCCCCCTTTTCAAATGTTTTATCTTTATTAGTGATATTTTGAAGCGGTTTAAATTTGCACTACTGAAGAAGTCAATGTTCGGGAATTAAGAAATATGAAACACAAGAAGCATACTAAGACTATTTTGGCGGCTTCCCTCTATTCTTCTGACGACGTGCAAGCCTCACTCAAGAAAGGCTTGCGAAGGCTTTCAGTACCACCCTCCGAAAGATCGACCCGGAACACTTTCGAACTTACCCCACTTTCGCCCTCACATTCGATTTAGCTTATGCGCCTCAATATTCCCTTTTACCAATTTTTACTAATAAGTACTTCTGCAGAGCGAAAGGAGCAGAGAAAGCGTGTCTCATCCTTCAATAGCGATTGCACGGCACTGAAAGGAAAAAGGACCGTTCGGACCGCGGAGAAAGCTGGGCATTTAGCAAGACGATTCCAGGAAAGGATTGAAGTGAATTAAGGAACCTAATGGCTTTGTATAGATTAGCATCAACACTGATGGTGGAAGTTTTGATCCACCAAAATAGCTATAGGCCCCCTTTTCAAATGTTTTATCTTTATTAGTGATATTTTGAAGCGGTTTAAATTTGCACTACTGAAGAAGTCAATGTTCGGGAATTAAGAAATATGAAACACAAGAAGCATACTAAGACTATTTTGGCGGCTTCCCTCTATTCTTCTGACGACGTGCAAGCCTCACTCAAGAAAGGCTTGCGAAGGCTTTCAGTACCACCCTCCGAAAGATCGACCCGGAACACTTTCGAACTTACCCCACTTTCGCCCTCACATTCGATTTAGCTTATGCGCCTCAATATTCCCTTTTACCAATTTTTACTAATAAGTACTTCTGCAGAGCGAAAGGAGCAGAGAAAGCGTGTCTCATCCTTCAATAGCGATTGCACGGCACTGAAAGGAAAAAGGACCGTTCGGACCGCGGAGAAAGCTGGGCATTTAGCAAGACGATTCCAGGAAAGGATTGAAGTGAATTAAGGAACCTAATGGCTTTGTATAGATTAGCATCAACACTGATGGTGGAAGTTTTGATCCACCAAAATAGCTATAGGCCCCCTTTTCAAATGTTTTATCTTTATTAGTGATATTTTGAAGCGGTTTAAATTTGCACTACTGAAGAAGTCAATGTTCGGGAATTAAGAAATATGAAACACAAGAAGCATACTAAGACTATTTTGGCGGCTTCCCTCTATTCTTCTGACGACGTGCAAGCCTCACTCAAGAAAGGCTTGCGAAGGCTTTCAGTACCACCCTCCGAAAGATCGACCCGGAACACTTTCGAACTTACCCCACTTTCGCCCTCACATTCGATTTAGCTTATGCGCCTCAATATTCCCTTTTACCAATTTTTACTAATAAGTACTTCTGCAGAGCGAAAGGAGCAGAGAAAGCGTGTCTCATCCTTCAATAGCGATTGCACGGCACTGAAAGGAAAAAGGACCGTTCGGACCGCGGAGAAAGCTGGGCATTTAGCAAGACGATTCCAGGAAAGGATTGAAGTGAATTAAGGAACCTAATGGCTTTGTATAGATTAGCATCAACACTGATGGTGGAAGTTTTGATCCACCAAAATAGCTATAGGCCCCCTTTTCAAATGTTTTATCTTTATTAGTGATATTTTGAAGCGGTTTAAATTTGCACTACTGAAGAAGTCAATGTTCGGGAATTAAGAAATATGAAACACAAGAAGCATACTAAGACTATTTTGGCGGCTTCCCTCTATTCTTCTGACGACGTGCAAGCCTCACTCAAGAAAGGCTTGCGAAGGCTTTCAGTACCACCCTCCGAAAGATCGACCCGGAACACTTTCGAACTTACCCCACTTTCGCCCTCACATTCGATTTAGCTTATGCGCCTCATTATTCCCTTTTACCAATTTTTACTAATAAGTACTTCTGCAGAGCGAAAGGAGCAGAGAAAGCGTGTCTCATCTTTCAATAGCTATTGCACGGCACTGAAAGGAAAAAGGACCGTTCGGACCGCGGAGAAAGCTGGGCATTTAGCAAGACGATTCCAGGAAAGGATTGAAGAGTGGATTAAGGAATCTAATAGATCGACGTTAACATTGATGATGGACGTTTTGCACCACCGAAATAGCTATTGACAGTTCTTGGAAATGCCGTAATCTTTAATAGTAATTTTGAGGTCTTAAATTTCTACTGACGAAAAGGTGATTGATCGGGCATTAAAATAATTGAAAAGTGGAAGTATATGGTGCTCGTATTTTTGTTTCCTCTACTGTTCCTGAAGTTGTGCAAGCGTCACTCAGGAACGACCCGGAGAGGGCGGTACCACCCTCCAAAAGATCGGCCCGGAACACGTTCGAACTTACCCCACTTTCGCCCTCACATTCGATTTCGCTTATGCGCCTCAATATTCCCTTTTACCAATTTTTACCAATGAATATGTACTTCTCCAGAGCGAAAGGGGCCGAGAAAGCGTGTCTCATCTTTCAATAGCGATTGCATGGCACCGAAAGGAAAAAGGGTGGTTCGGACCACGGAGAAAGCTGGACACTTAGCAAGACGATTCCAGGAAAGGATTGAAGTGGATTAAAGAGCCTATTGATTTTTTATAAATTAGATTAACACTGATGGGGGAATTTTTGATCCACCAAAATAGCTATTGACCACTTTTTCAAATGTTTTATCTTTAGTCATATTTCGAAGCTATTAAAGTACCAAAGAAGTCAATGGTTCGGGAGTTAAAAAAAATTAAACACTAGAAGCATACCTACCGTGACCGTATTTTGGCCTCACCTTCTGTTCCTGACGACGTGCAAACCTCACTCAGGAACGGCCCTGAGACGGAGTTGGGCACCACCCTCCAAAAGATCGACCCGGAACGCGTTCGAACTTACCCCATTCTCGCTCTCACATTCGATTTCGCTTATGCGTCTCAATATTCCCTTTTACCAATGAATAAGTACTTCTGCAGAGCGAAAGGGGCCGAGAAAGCGTGTCTCATCTTTCAATAGCGATTGCACGGCACCGAAAGGAAAAAGGGCCGTTCGGACCGCGGAGAAAGCTGGGCACTTAGCAAGACGATTCCAGGAAAGGATTGAAGTGGATTAAGGAGCCTAATGGCTTTGCATAGATCAGCATTAACACGGGTTCCAATGGGCCTCCACGGGGGAATGCGAATGGCCTTATTAGAATGGAAGGGAGAAATTGAAATGGGCTTGTTCCAGGGGAAGGGGAAATGGTCCCGAGATTATATGATTGGAAAATGCGGGACGGGAAAGATTTGAATTTCAACGAATTTCGGGGCTTTGATCGATGTGCCTGCGCGTGCGCTGTGTTTGAGGAATGTCTGGGCGACGTGTTTAAGGAGTTGGGAGAGGGTTAAACTTTGACAAATGGATGTTATTCGAAGATAATACGAAAAAAGGAGGTGGGATGGGATCAGTTCTTGGAGGCGACCGTCCATTGTATGTTTTGTAAACATTTTCTGGATCTGGTAATCAGATTTTAGCATTCAAATTGAAAGTACATAACATTTAACATTTTTTAACATTTTTTAACATTAATATTTTTTAAATAACATTTAACCCTCTGAATGCCACGAGATTTGCGAGTAGTGTGTATTGTCGGTTTGGAGCAAACTCTTTAACAGACAAAAATGTTTTTTACTGTACGTAATAACTATCAGCTTTTAGGTCAAAAATTAAAAAATTAAAATTTATTAGCATTTTGACGGTGTTATAGATGAATTTCTAGAGGCTAGTCTTTCATATAGTAATATATAGTTATAACAATCGGATTTTAGCATTAAAATTTAATTTTAACACTTACCCTCATAGCATCGCAAGATTTGCGAGTAGTTTATATCGTCGACTTCGAGCAAACTCGTTATATGACAAACATGTTTTTAACTACAGTTGTTTTAAGACTATTAGTTTTCAGGTCACAAAATAAAAATTATAAGCATTTTGATGGTGAATTCCTAAGCGATATGAATTCTTAGAGGCTACAGTCCACACTTTATATATTTTGTTCCCATCTTCTTAATCTAGTAATCAGATTTTAGTATCAAAATTTAATTTTAACAATTACCCTCATAACATTGCAAGATTTGCGAGTAGTTTATATCGTCGGCTTCGAGCAAACTCGTTATATGACAAACATGTTTTTAACTACAGTTGTTTTAAGACTATTAGTTTTCAGGTCACAAAATAAAAATTATAAGCATTTTGATGGTGAATTCCTAAGCGATATGAATTCTTAGAGGCTACAGTCCACACTTTATATATTTTGTTCCCATCTTCTTAATCTAGTAATCAGATTTTAGTATCAAAATTTAATTTTAACAATTACCCTCATAACATTGCAAGATTTGCGAGTAGTTTATATCGTCGGCTTCGAGCAAACTCGTTATATGACAAACATGTTTTTAACTACAGTTGTTTTAAGACTATTAGTTTTCAGGTCACAAAATAAAAATTATAAGCATTTTGATGGTGAATTCCTAAGCGATATGAATTCTTAGAGGCTACAGTCCACACTTTATATATTTTGTTCCCATCTTCTTAATCTAGTAATCAGATTTTAGTATCAAAATTTAATTTTAACAATTACCCTCATAACATTGCAAGATTTGCGAGTAGTTTATATCGTCGGCTTCGAGCAAACTCGTTATATGACAAACATGTTTTTAACTACAGTTGTTTTAAGACTATTAGTTTTCAGGTCACAAAATAAAAATTATAAGCATTTTGATGGTGAATTCCTAAGCGATATGAATTCTTAGAGGCTACAGTCCACACTTTATATATTTTGTTCCCATCTTCTTAATCTAGTAATCAGATTTTAGTATCAAAATTTAATTTTAACAATTACCCTCATAACATTGCAAGATTTGCGAGTAGTTTATATCGTCGGCTTCGAGCAAACTCGTTATATGACAAACATGTTTTTAACTACAGTTGTTTTAAGACTATTAGTTTTCAGGTCACAAAATAAAAATTATAAGCATTTTGATGGTGAATTCCTAAGCGATATGAATTCTTAGAGGCTACAGTCCACACTTTATATATTTTGTTCCCATCTTCTTAATCTAGTAATCAGATTTTAGTATCAAAATTTAATTTTAACAATTACCCTCATAACATTGCAAGATTTGCGAGTAGTTTATATCGTCGGCTTCGAGCAAACTCGTTATATGACAAACATGTTTTTAACTACAGTTGTTTTAAGACTATTAGTTTTCAGGTCACAAAATAAAAATTATAAGCATTTTGATGGTGAATTCCTAAGCGATATGAATTCTTAGAGGCTACAGTCCACACTTTATATATTTTGTTCCCATCTTCTTAATCTAGTAATCAGATTTTAGTATCAAAATTTAATTTTAACAATTACCCTCATAACATTGCAAGATTTGCGAGTAGTTTATATCGTCGGCTTCGAGCAAACTCGTTATATGACAAACATGTTTTTAACTACAGTTGTTTTAAGACTATTAGTTTTCAGGTCACAAAATAAAAATTATAAGCATTTTGATGGTGAATTCCTAAGCGATATGAATTCTTAGAGGCTACAGTCCACACTTTATATATTTTGTTCCCATCTTCTTAATCTAGTAATCAGATTTTAGTATCAAAATTTAATTTTAACAATTACCCTCATAACATTGCAAGATTTGCGAGTAGTTTATATCGTCGGCTTCGAGCAAACTCGTTATATGACAAACATGTTTTTAACTACCGCTGTTTAAAGACTATTAGTCTTTAGGTTACAAAATAAAAATTATAAGCATTTTGATGGTGAATTCCTAAGCGATATGAATTCTTAGAGGCTACAGTCCACACTTTATATATTTTGTTCCCATCTTCTTAATCTAGTAATCAGATTTTAGTATCAAAATTTAATTTTAACAATTACCCTCATAACATTGCAAGATTTGCGAGTAGTTTATATCGTCGGCTTCGAGCAAACTCGTTATATGACAAACATGTTTTTAACTACAGTTGTTTTAAGACTATTAGTTTTCAGGTCACAAAATAAAAATTATAAGCATTTTGATGGTGAATTCCTAAGCGATATGAATTCTTAGAGGCTACAGTCCACACTTTATATATTTTGTTCCCATCTTCTTAATCTAGTAATCAGATTTTAGTATCAAAATTTAATTTTAACAATTACCCTCATAACATTGCAAGATTTGCGAGTAGTTTATATCGTCGGCTTCGAGCAAACTCGTTATATGACAAACATGTTTTTAACTACCGCTGTTTAAAGACTATTAGTCTTTAGGTTACAAAATAAAAATTATAAGCATTTTGATGGTGCTAAAGAGGGGTTTCTAGAGGCTAGTCTCTCTTATATATTAATAAATAGTGAAGACAATCAGATTTAACATAAAATTTAATTTAAATAATTAACCCTCATAGCGTTTTCGAAAAGGGTGTATCGTCGGCTTAGAGCAAAAACTCGTTAACTGACAAAAATGTTTTTTACTGTACAGTTGTTTAGAGACTATCAGTTCATAGCTCAAAATATAAAAAACTCTAAGCATTTTTATGGTGAATTCTTAGAATCGATAGGTGATATGAATTCCTAGAGGATACAGTCCACATTTTATATATTTTTTTATATATCTTCTTGATCTAGTAATCAGATTTTAGCATCAAAATTTAATTTTAACAATTAATTTGCAATATTTTCGAGTAAGGTATATCTTCGGCTTAAAGCAGAAACTCTTTAAATGATAAAGGAGCTGAGGTAGCCCGATTGGAAGAGCAACGATTAGCAACCGGAGGGTTGCGAGTCCAAAACTGCATCCAACCAAAGACCTTCGTGTATAGGGGGGCTGGTGCACGTTAAATCTATCGTGGCCTCAAGAATCCTCACGTTGGCGTGGTGTGGAAGTTTGGAGAGTGGGGGGGGCGAGGTCAGGTGCTGACCTCGTCATTTGACCGTGGTTCAAAATTACGAGGTGTAGTCCTCGGTTCTTTTTCTTCTGGATTGATCCCGCACCATCGCCGCCAATAGCCCGTTGTGTTGCTCCCAGTGTGACGTTAATTCAAATACCTACCTTTAAATGACACGTTTGGTACAACTGTTCAGACTTACTATTAGTTTTTAGATAAAACGATTAATATTATAAGCATTTTGATGGTGTAGATGATTTCCTAGAGGCTACAGTTCATTATATATTTCGTCCGCATCTTCTTAATCTAATAAACAGATTTTCAGCATCAAAATTTAGTTTTAACAATTAACTCTCAGAGTATCGCAAGATTTTCGAGTATGCTACATCATCGACTTAGAGCAGGAAGTCTGAACTTAATTAAAGGAAAACATTTTTTTACTGTACAGGTTTAATGTCAAAATATTTCTCTCCATCATTAATTAAACTAAGCATTTAATGTCTCCGAAAACTATGTCATTTAATGAGTTTCTGTTCTACACAGACGATATTTCTTTCACCCTCACATAATCATTATATGACCACATTTATTGGTTGAAAGAATACTACGGTAGAATCTAATAGACTAAAGACTAAAAGTTTATAGGTAAAAAATAAAAATTATAAGCATTTTGATGGAGTTATGTGAGGTTATAGAAGACTTCGTACAGTCTATATTTTGACTGCATCGCAATCTAATAAACAGATTTTAGCATCAAAATTTAATCTTAACAATTAACTCTCAGAGCATGGCAAGATTTTAGAGTAGTGTGTATCGTCGGCTTAGAGCAGAGAAACTCGTTAACCGAAGAAAAATATTTTTCAATACAGTAAAGTTCGGTTGAATGTAAATGTATTTCTCACCATCATGAAACTAAGCATTTAGTGTCTTCTAAAAATATGTCAGTTAATGAGTTTCTGTTCTATACCAACGCTATTGCCTTTACGTTTTTGCACATGAGACTGATGTGTTATCACGGACATCATGACGTCTTCTATAAACATGAAATTCTATGTAGACTAGCAATAGAATAGGCCATATTATCACTCAGTTATACTTGAATAGATTCGAACTTTCTGATTCACGTTGGAGTGGTATGGAAGTTTGGAGAGTGGGGTGCCAGCTCAGGTGTTAACCTTTTCATCTGACTGTGGTTGAAAATGACGAGCCGTTGTCCTTGGATCTTTCCCTTCGGGATTGGTGCAGGACCGTCGCCAATAGCCCGTCGTGTTGGTCGAATGCGACGTTATTAACTACCTACCTATTTTTATCCTAACGTAACCACAAAATTATCACATTTATTGGTTGAAGGAAACCTTGGAAAGAGGTCAATGGTCAAAACTGGTTAGATGATTGTTTTAGGTTTTTTGCACAAGGGTCGTATTAGGCCAAGCTGTACCCAACACAAGATAGACAATATCAAGTAATGAACACACTCATGCAAGCTGGGTTGGTGAGGTTTTATGGCGCATGAGTCAAATTTGGTCAAACTGCACAAAGTAGACACGGTCAAGTAATGGAAAAAAACACATAATTAATGTTATACCGATACAGAAGACAGAAATACACTTGGATTATACAACAGGAATAGAACCTACGCGCCAGGTTGCTGGAGCAAATGGCAAACCCACTGAATCACGGCGACCCCACTGATTGTTAGATGACCAACTTAAATTTGGTCAATCAACCAACAATTTTAAAGTTGCATACATGCCTATTCTTAGACCACAACTCCCTATTGATTCGCTTAACATCTCACACAAGCTGAATTCCTAAATTGAAATTTAAAATTGAAATTTAAATTCCAATTTATTTAGAGTCGACATTAATGAAACCAACATACTGGAACAATAATTTTTGCTTCATCTACGGCAAAACTTTTCGTACGCAATTACGGGAGCACTTAAACGGTTTGGGGAACAAATTATTGGTTCCTATTTCCTGTTTGATTTGACTTTTTCCCACATCTACCATAGTAAAAACCACCTGCTTTCGGAATCGTTAGTCCGCATCCGGTTTCAATCCATCCACGACTAACGGAATGATACGTAATTGGGCTTATTTTCGGCAGCTTAAATCCTTTTCAGTGGTACCTGGGTGTTTTTCTTATTTGCCGTACAGTGCTCAAAATGCTTCTCAGTCATGAAGTAGAATTTAAAATAATAAAATTTTTAAAACCATTTTCCTTCTCAGAATAACGATATGGCTTACGACAGATTTAACGTGTAACATCCCCCCGTACATGGCTGTCTTTGATTGGATCGAGTTTTGAACTCACAACCCTCCGGTTGCTAATCTGCTACTCGTTCGAATTCTGAGAAATTAAATTTATGTATTTAAAGGAACAGGTTTGATTCCAGTTATAGTTTCGTTACCTCAGTTATAACATAAGAAATATTCTCATCTATTTTCAATATTCTTTAGTTATATCATTACAAATGTTCCACTCACAGCATAAATTACTTAAAATGTGCTTTTTCGAATCATTAGTTGCCTTATTAAAGTGTTTTCGTACAAAGTGATATTAACTTAAAATTATTTTAATGTCACTGTTTCCTTTCTTGAAAGGACATGTGTATGGTAACTATTAATTAAAAGAAAAATACATGCTGTCATCTGTGTAACGTGGCAAGTTCTGGCACTTTTCCATGAACAGCCTTTTGGATGCTGGGTGAACAAGCCAAATGAGAATGTAACAAGAATTAAATGTTAAGAAAAGCAAGTTTCTAAACTGAGACAAATTTTCCAACTATCACTGCAGGGGACATTTAGTGAGAGATAAATGAAATTTTAAGTTATATTATGCATGAAACCTTACAAGAATAGATTTTTATTTTACAAATTCTGGCAATGTTATCAGATCGTGTCTTTCTCCCATCAATATGGCTGAACAGATTCAACGAAACAAATTGACATATCTTGCAAATGGGTTTTCAATGTAAACAAAAAAATTAACAGGGACTAAAAAGTACTTTAGGTTAAAAAATAATTGCATTTATCACAGTTTTGACGATATTTGATGTTAATTTTTAATACAAGCAACAGGTTGAATTCGAATATCATGGCAAGCTACACAGAGTTCCAAAAGAGGTTATCAAAACACTAGCGCGCCCTCTTCAATGAGCTTTAAAGAAAAATCTCTAATAGATAACTCTTTTTAATCAGAAACAATTTCAGTTCAATTTCTTAGGACCTGAGGAAATATTAATATTGTTAATAAATTATTGTTCATAATATGAATTTTTATTTACAATTAATAGTCGACTACGCATAAAAGCCATAAAAATGTCTGGGTTTTGCTAATAGCTTCTTTTAGGGTCTCCACGACAGATATAAAGGCGCCCATCTTTTTGTACTGTCTAGACCAGAGGTGACCAACCCGGTGCTGAACAGGTAGTAGTGCGGCCCCAGGAGATCCTGAACTTTAAATATGTGATTTTTATCCATATTTTTCATGATTCAAAGATCTGTCTTGCTACAGGAAAATATCCCTTGCTTCACAATCTCGTCTTATTCATATCATTCTTTGTAGGCAGTAAATGAATATGTAAGTGATGGGCTGTTATAGATAAAACAAGTAACGAAATCATTCATCATAAAAAATTGAACATGCCGTCTTAAACTGAAATCCAAACTGTCTCGACGAGGTATCTCATCATTAAATTATAACTGGCCAGATCTTAATCTCATCAACCTCAAATATTTGGCAATATTTGGTGACGAGATATCTCGTCATGAGCAAAATTGATCAGATTTTGATGGACGAGATTTCGCGTCGAAACCACTTGGAGGGTTAAAAAAAGAGCCCAAAATGCGC
This sequence comes from Meta bourneti, assembly GCA_933210815.1. Taxonomy (NCBI): domain Eukaryota; kingdom Metazoa; phylum Arthropoda; class Arachnida; order Araneae; family Tetragnathidae; genus Meta; species Meta bourneti. The sequence goes on along the minus strand of OW119932.1, from coordinate 62,649,756 downwards.
GATTGCACCCAATCTTGGCAACTCCCTATGGATCCAAATCCTATCTTAGAACTTGATGGCAGTTCCTTACAACGGCGTGAAAATTAAGGTAGGTAGGTATTTTAATTATTGTGGCACTGGAGCAACACAACGAGCTATTGGCGAAGGTCCGGGATCAAACCCGAAGGGAAATATCCGAGGACAATACCACGTAATATTGAACCACTGTCAGATGACGAGGTCACACCTGAGCTGGCACCCCGCTCTCCAAGCTTCCACACCACGCCAACGTGAAGACATTTGAGGCTACGACAGATTTAACGAGCACCAGCCCTCATTGTACACGATGGTCTTTGGTTGGATTCGAACTCGCAACTTTCAGGTTGCTGATCCGTTACTCTTCCAACAGGGCTACCGCTGCCCATCGTGAAAATTAATAGAAAACGATAAACCATGAGCAAGGACCCACTGCGCTTATTATCAGGACAGTGTGCTAGCCTCCACAAGAAGCGTAGGTACGGGAGAAGAATCTGTGCCGAAGGCACTCATTGTCTATGATAAACACCACTAACCAATCATAGGAAGAAACCATTTGTGGATGAAAGGATCGGGCATCAGTACTCCCTGATTGGCTTTTTGCTGCGAGAATCGAAGTTGGTTGGTATTTGTGGCGCAACAAGGTCAAATCAATTTGACCACCTGCTCTAAACAACGTCAAGTAAAGTGGACATACACACGTAGGAAAAGTTTTTACTGTGACACAGGTTTTCACTGAAAAAGACAGAAATACACCCAAAGGAGGAATCGAACCTGACAGGAATTGAATCACTGTGAAAATCAAGGACGTTAACCCCTCCTGGTTGATTATCGAAAACCAAACTGTAGTAGTCAGCCTCTGGTGCAAAACTCTGTTCCAAATTGATACCAGTTATAGGCAAGGAACAATTTGTTTTTCCTACTTGGAACTTTTCATTCCTCTTAGAGTAATAAGGAAGTTTTGTCTTTACGAGATATCTCTTCCTTTGCAAAATTGACCAGATCTTGGACGAGATATCTTGTCGAAATTTGGAGGGTTAAAATATAAAATGGTGTCACACTCAGATTTACGTTAAATATCGTCGGTTTTCCTTCAGGTTTTATTGTTACTATCTTTTGCCTCCGAAGTTTTCTGAGTTTAAATTTTTTATTAGATGCCTTAGATACTACGCAATTGATGACAACTCCACAAGAATAGAATACAATTACTCTGTATTGTAATTTGAAGCAATTTCTTAACAAAACAGATTAAAGACTTGTGCCTCGAAGCTGATTAATTTAGTAATCAACGACTGAACGGAAGAAAATAATTAAACCAAACCCACAATAAAACACGGATCTAATTTGCACAACAAGCCTGCGATCCGAAGGAACTTTCACCCAATCAATTCCCATTCCCACGCCCTACTTAACATTATTTATCGCCGTTTAATCCGACAAAAAACCGCGCGTCACAATTAAAAGAAAAAAGCCTCAAAAAACTCCGACGTCGACGGAAACAAAGCAAAAAATGACGCTAACGCACAAAAAACGAAGAGCCCGGGCGAAAAAAATACGATGACGATTAATTAGGCACATCCACGATTGATATCCTCGCCCGCTAATTTCCCAGCCTCAAAAGAACACGTATTTCCCGTCGTTCACGGCGCATGCGCGAGTGATTCTAAAATCCATTCAACCGGAACTGGCAAGTGCGCGACGCTTTTTCTTCTTTTTCGACTTTTTCCCCTTGCACAAACGCGTGTGTATGCACGCGTGCACTCTCCCAGAATTAAAACCGAAAAAGATTAGGCCTCATACTTCATTAGACGCGTCACAAAGTCTGCTCCAATTTGCCTCTGGGAGTTTAGCGCAAGACAATGGTCGGGGTTCGCGTCGAACAAAGGCGGTGGTCCGCAATAAATAATAAAAATCGACTCCGAAGCGAGGGAGGAGGTCGGGAAAAAAAAATTAAAAGACAGTTGGAAACTTTGGTGGGAGGGTCGGCATCGACGGGGGAGGGTTCCAAGAAAGCCGGAAGACGATAATAATAATAATAATAAATAAATAAAATAGAATAAAATAAAAAGGAATAAAGCAGGTAATGATATTGTTGGTCTTTGGGAGAGTAGGGGGGTCTCCAAGACGACGAAACTTGTCACAATTTTTTCACCCCGGCTATTTTTATTCTGTAATTGATCTGCAATCTGGTTGCGCCGTCGCCGCAAATTGGCGAGGCGAAGTCATTAATTAAAAAGTCTTTTCCTACAAAATGATTAATTCGGCTTTCGTTCCCTCCTCCCCCTCCTTCGTTAGTCGTTTGCGGGGAGGATGGGGAAGAAGGGGGTATTCTGGCCCATTATCTTTATTTCTTCCTCCCCCTTGGTTTCTGTCTCCGAGGTTTTCTTTTTCTGATGCAAAACTGATGCTTCCACGTGGCTGGACTGACTTTCTCGCCCCCCCCCTCGGTCCCTTGGTGTCGCCTACCCCCTCCTATCCCACCCCTTGGACCACCCTTCGTCATTTAATTCATCAGGGATTTTCCATTTATTGACAAGTCGTTTAGGGCAAATGGGTTTTCTAGTTTCTAGTAATTCAGAGACTGTTATGTTCAAAGTTTCTGTTACTTCGAACCTCTGAGCACCCAAGAGCTACACCTCCGAAATGTTCGATTCTTTTACAGCCCGCAATTTTCGTATGTTTGAGGTCCGTCCTCTCAATTTCAGCATTTGCTTTGTCTCTGCGGTCATTTTTGCAACAAGAAGGAAGGTAGATAGACCGGGACTGAGTTTCTTGTCCAAACCCTTGGCTTCTTGATGTCCCCTCCCTCCTGCAATACCCTACCCTTTGAACTACCCTCCGTCATTTAATTCATCAGGGGTTTTCCATTTATTGACAAGTCGCTTAGAGCAAATGAGTTTTCTGGTTTCTCTTAATTCAGAAGCCGTTATGTTCAAAGTTTCTGTCACCTCAAAACTTATGAGGACCCAAGAGCGACATCTCTAATGGGGTCAAGCTGTCTGGACCCCCTGTATTTTTACAGTCCGTTTCGCACTTCCGATTAGGGAATTTGGTTTAGTTTGTTCCTCACTCTACGGTATTTTTGCAACACAAAAGCAGACCTGAACCTAAGGCTTGGATTACGAACCACTACGAATCAAGATGGAAATGTGGAAACTCCACATGTCTCATTATATTGGATGGACAAACTTTCTTGCCCACCCGTCTTAGTTTCATGATGGCTCCTCCGTCCTGCGATACTACCCTTTGGATCACCTTCCGTCATTTAATCAATCAGGGATTTTCCATTTATTGACAAATCGCTTAGGGCAAAATGAGTTTACTGGTAAATCAGAAGCAAGTTTTCTAGTAATTCAGAAGCTGCAAATATTCTGTGACCTCGAAACTCAGGAGGATTTAAGCATGCCACTTCATAAGGGTCCAACCTCTCTTGGGCTCTCAATATTTTTGTGGTTTAGATCCGAACCTTCCAACTTGAGCACCTGGTTTGGTCTGTAGCTCTATGATCATTTTACAACACGAAGGCAGACCGGAACCTGGTGTTTGGTTTCCGAACCAATTCTTTTTGGGGTCGTACTTTGTGGAGGATGTGGAAACGTCCACATGGAATAGTAGGAATAGTACATCTTACCATCCTCTTGGTTCCTTGAAGTCTCCTCCCTCCTGTAACACCACCCTCAATTATTTGACTCATCGGATATTTTCTTCTATTGACAAGTCGTTAAGGGCAAATGAGATTTTTGGTTTGTAGTAATTCAGAAGCCGTCAAGTCCAAAGTTTCTATGACCTTGAAACTTATGGAGACCTTATATAAGAGTAAACTGCTTCAACTTAACCGTTTGTGGTAAAACTAAACCAAGAAACAATTTGGAAGAACTTAATATGTATCAATAAATTAGTTTTCTATTGTGTCGTTTGTGGTAAAATCAAACTTTATATCTATTTAACCATCAATAAGCATTTATGGGTTGATTATTTTTTAACTCGGTCGCTGATTGTAAAACCAACTCAAGTACCACTTTGACCATAATTCTGCACTGTGTATACTTTCTTCAATTCTAACACTCCTGATGGTCTAAAACCTAAACCTATTAGACTTTAACATTCATGATCTCATTATTTTTAACGTCAATGTTCCTTGGCCTAATTAGTCTGTTGACAAAAAATAAACGTAAAGCGACAGCTAAACGAATTAATGTTTTACTTGCGTAAAGAAAGACCTTACGATTTAACGCTGTCAGTAATTCAACAAAAATAAGATTATTCGAGCTTTAATAACTGGTGAAAGTGTTCTCAAAACCGCAAGATCAGAATTCAATGATGAATGGCATTTTTTAATGCTCATGAGATTATCCTCTAAACACTATTATTTTTCAACATTTGTCAGACAAATTCTTTTGAATGTTTATTTGTGTGTTGATGATAGTTTGATGATGTATTAACCCTCCAAGTGGTTTCGACGTGATATCTCTTCCATTGAGATCTGACCAATTTTGCTAATAAAACGAGATACCTCGAGGTCAAGATATTGCTGATTTCCTATGATGACGAGATCAAGATCTGGTCAATTTTCTTCTAATGATGAAATATATCGTCAAGATATGGTCAGTTTGCTAAGGACGAACACTCCAGATGGACAAGGAATCTCGTCAAGACAACTACCAGAAGGGTTGAAATGTTTCTAATTACTCGCATCACTCGCCAGATCCAAGTCCATGAATCCTCTTGTCTTTCAAGAATCCCAAATCATCAAAGGATTCTCAAAAGGGTCAAGGAAATCCAAACCGACACACTAAAGCATGTGAGCCGGGGAAGCCTGTGAGTTCGTGCATTTAGGATAAAGGTGAATTATTGTCAGTGCTAACAAATTCAGCGTGTTTAGTGTCAATGCCAACAAATTCAAAGTGTATGTATTTTCAAGATTTTAAAAGATATGCAGGATACCGTATTAACAGATGTATTGTTTGTCTCTTTAAGACAGCATATTAACGTTTATATATCCGTAAATGACAGTTTACGGTTGATGTTCCGTATTTCCTAGTTACAGAGAGATAGTGTAAGTGTTAATATAAAGATAACAATGGATCTGAGAAATAATTTAATCATACAAATAGGAATGTGTGGAATCAGTTGCAGATAACTTTTTGTGAGGTCTCATAACAGTAAAATACTTACCGATCGAAAAAAAAAACATTTTTGTATCTCACTATTATTCTTAACTTTATGATTATTTGAATTTCCAAAAACTGATTATATGCCACCATTGGCAAACTAATTCTAGCTTATGCTCTTGTTGCCAATGTCTCCTGGCAATGAACCAGGAAAATGTTCAGAAAAACAAAAACAAATGGCAGTTAAATAAGTGAAGAAATAGGCATGATCTCGAAAGAAAAAGTAATAAAAGAAATTATGAAGCATTGACTTAGCATCTAGAAATAAAAATCTAATTTATTTACTGAATAAATACTACACACAATCGTGGTAATTCAACATTCTTTCAATATTGACTTGTTTATTTATGTGTATAAATAATAGCGACCCGCAAGTTGAAAGCGGAGAAGGTTCGATTCTATCCTGGATGTCTTTCTCTTTCATGTCGGTAAAGCTTTCCTTGTTTGTATGTACGTTTACTTGACAGTTTTGGGTGTGACGCAGCATAGCCTTTACGCCATAAAACCCTAAACGAAAACATTATAAAGTATGTTAAATAGTGTAAAGGGAACACTGGTTTGGACAATACTGATGAAACACAAAACACATTTGGATAAAAATCGGTACAGAAATATAATTTTTTAATAATCCCTAACGATTTCGAGTTTAAAAACCAGTAATTAAACATATGATCCTGAGATTTCGCAGTGCAGTATTGCTTTCACCGACAACGCATTCAATAACTTTATAGCCACATTTCTCGGTTGAAAGAATCCTACGAATGATTCTATTGGTCGAGATTTCCAAAACTGGTTAGAAGTCATGCAGAGTTACATTACTGGTTGCTGAATGGATATGTTCGTGTGATTCCCTCAAAGGATTAAATACTGGTAAAAACAGGTTTATGAATTTGGTGAGAATTACCATCACTGTGGTAAATCTCCTCTTAACAATTTTCGTCGTGAAATCTAAGATCAAATAAATATCAGTTAAAAATTCCATACCCACAAAAAGATACTCTTATTTTTATTTTATTGTTTTCATGAGTTATGTGAAAAATTATTAATTTGCGCATTGTTAAAAAATTACTCCAATTTTTTTTTGCGGCTTATACACATACTAACAGAAAAGAAGTAGGTATTGCATTTCTTCATAGAAAAGATTACCGTGCTGATACTTCTGTGTGTACTCATTATACAAAATACTTTGAGGCCCCTTACACATTAATTTGTTTTCATTGAATGTTGTAGTATGAAGCTAATCCCCATTACACCCAGATAGTGTTTCGTACGAACTACTGTTACGAAAAAAGTGCAACTAAATTCCGGTATAAAGTGGTATCGGGAAAGTCAGTGATTTGCATATGCGAATTTGATTATGAAAAACCGGATTCCTGTAATTCAACACTTGGTGGAGTCGCCGTGGCTCAGCGGTTTTGTGCATAGATGAAGAATAACAGTAGAGTGAGCAATGGTAACTTTTTTATATGCCCAGGATCATGTGATCAAAACTAATAATAACGTGATCCTTAGAGCACTTGCGTATGCCTGGAGGAAACGAATATTCATCATCTGATTGGTCCGCGCGACATAGAAGATTTGATGATTTCACCACTTTTGCTGCCACTCTATAGAAATGCGTATTCACACATCTACCCTATCATAAGATGTTGCATTGTCAAACGAGGCGATAAAATGCCAAATCGACCAGCCAAGTCAATTTTTCACATAACAGTCACGTGACTACTAGTCGAGATGTCAGTCACATGTTTTGAACCTCCTCTCAATATCAATGATGATCAGTCTACTTATATTTCATGTCTATGGTTTGCTCACTGCCAGTTGTAGGCGGCGCAGATTAGATCATTGTCAGGTTCAATTCCTCCCTGGGCGTATTTCTCTCTTCTGTTTCAGTATAAAAATTTTCCGTATGTGTGTGTATATCCATTTATTTAACGTTGTCTGTCATATATTAGGCTCAGCTTGGCCAAATATAGCCCTTGTGCCATAAAACCAACCAACCAGCAACACTCGGTGAAATTGCAGCAAAAGCTTCTACCTTGGTTTATTTGATAACTAAAAAGAAATTCTATTTAACAATTTGTTTTTAGGACATGAGCGGAAGGTGCGTTGAAAAGCTTTTTTATCTATTTTGAGGGGGAAACAAGTTACACTTTTAACGTCGATTGATATTTTAATTACTTTATCAGAGAACTCAAACCATTTTCCAAGATTTAACTTCAGATGATAACATTCAAATTTCGTAGATCATTTGTATTTTATAAAGTTTCGGTACCAAATTTCTCAATGGTATACTTAACTGGTTTAATCTTTACTTCAGATCTTAAATAAATCAAACCCTTTAAAACAGTCCCTCAACAGTCTCTTGAAATCCAAGTCTCCTCAGAAAGACCCATGGATAATCAGCCTCTTATGGATGATCTATATCAGCACGTCTCCTCAGAATATCTCATGGGTGACATACATCAGTCCAGTCTCTTCCGAATATCTCATGGGTGACATACATTGTCTCGTATCCTCTGAATATAGCATGGATGACATACATCAGAGCCTCGTCTCCCCGGAATATATAATGGGTGACATACATAAGTCTCATCTCCTAGAAATATCTCATAGGTGACATACATAACTTTTGACTCCTCTGAATATTGCATGAGTGACATACATCCGTCTTGTCTCTTCTGAATATTTCATTAATAACATGCATAAGTCTCGTCTCCTCTGAATATTGCAAGAGTGACATACATAAGTCTCACCTCCTCTGATTATCTCATGGGTAACATATGTAAGATTTTTCTCTTCTGAATATCTAATGGGTGACATACATTAATCTCGTTTCCTCGGAATATATAATGGGTGAAATACACAAGTCTGGTCTTCTCTAGAATTTTCATGAGTGACATACATAAGTCTCATCTCCTCTGATTATTTCATTGATGACACATATCAACTTCGTCTCCTTGGAATATCTCATGGTTGACATACATCAGTATTTTCTCCTCGGAATATTTCATTGATGACATATAAGTCTCGTTTTCTCGGAGTATCACATGGGTGACATACATCAGTCCCGTCTCTTCTGAATATAGCATGGGTGACATACATCGGGTGATATACATGGGTGACATCAAGACAAGACATCGGTCTTGTCTTGAATATTTCATGAGTGGCATACTTCAATCTGAATATTTCAGGAGTGGCATACAACAGTCACGTATTCTCTGTATATCTCATTGAAAACATACGTAAGTCGCGTCTCAGGGAGTATCAAATGGATGGCATACATCATATCCCCAAGGATTATCGCATGAGTGACATATATGATTTTAGTATATTGAAGCATTTTTTAACCAACAGATTGTTGTGCCCGTGTATTTTCCTCAAGTTTGTAAGCGAGGCATTGCAACTTTAAAAAATACCAAAAGCAGACCTGTACGCGTTTCGTTTTACTGACTGCACCTCCCCTTTTGTTCGTCTTCCTCGATCCTTCATGCCTTTTGTCTTGCACTCCCGGGCCAGAAAATTGATCAGGGAGTTCCCATTTTTCTTATTATCATTATATATTTTTTTCCTCTCTCTCCCTCTCTCTCTCTCTCGCTTCATACATGCCCTCTCTCTCTCTCTTCTTAATTTCCAGCCGGGGCTTTTCTTTCAATGCCCCGGCATCGGACAGAACCAGCGGACCGTGTTAATTTATGGACCGTAATTAACATCAAAGTATAAGAGTGGAAGGTTTATAAATTCCAACCCTCCCCGTCGCCACCTCCTCGCTTCACTTCAGTTCGCCCGCCGCGGAGAAGTCGTCCTTCATGAAATTAAGAAGTTGCCGAGATGGAAAAGTGAAGTGAAGAGACGCGGGGGTGGTCGGCGGGGTAAAAAAAAAAAAAAAAAAAAAAAAAAATTTAAAAACGGACCCTGCGAAACAGTGGAAAGAACTGGAGAGAAAAAAACCAGGAAAATGAGCGAAAATCAGCACATTAATAAGTCGGGAGAGACAAAAAGGGAGAAACGGGAGCGCAGGGGGGCGGGGGCAAAAAACTCTTTTCCAGAGGGTGGGCGAAAAAATAGAAATTAAAAAAATTTTGAAAAGAAATAGTGGTGGTTTGAAGTGAAGAGAGAAAGAAAAAAGTCTTGGAAACGCATTAAAAAACAGTTATGATTTCGCTCCTTCTAATTTTTTTGCGCGTGAGACTGCTTTTTTTCCTCCGTTCTGTCTTATATTTTTTGGCCTTTGTTTTGTTAAAGATTTTTCTATAGAGTTGGAAGAGGAAAGAAACTAAAAAAATAACGGCGGAAACCAAAAAAGGAGGGAGAGAATTAATATAGATGAAAAAACTTGATGAAAAGTTTCAAGTTTTTTTTGGAGGAGCCGGGTTTCTCTCTTGGAGCTTTTTATTGTCTTTTACACATTAAAATACAAATTGAAAAAAAAAATTAACAAAAATAAAAAAAAATCCCGGATATTTGAAAAAAAATTATTCGTAAATTAAAGATCCCGCATAGCAAAGTATCACTAATCAAAATGCAAATTATCAGGTCTCCAATTTTAATTAAATCAATAAAGAAAGGGAGGCTAGCTCTGGAGAGGTAATTTAGTAAACTTTCATTATGAATTACTCGTAAAAGTATTAGTTTCTGCCAAAAGCGAAAAAGTTCTTAGAATTAATTTTTTTACTTCATTTATATTTCCCCCGTGATTAAAAATTTCTTTTGATAACAGTTGGTTAAAAAGCGGACGTTTTGAAATACCTTTTTCGTTAATTTATATTAGTAATGAGTATTTCTTAAAATTAATTTGAATTCTAGAGCTACAAGGAATTGATATTTATCTTCCAGTCTTTCTGGGTTTAAGTGAAAGGGATTTCAAATTACATTTCTCCTAAATTTAATCATATCTATCAGATTGAGTTTTTAATTTTTGTTTTGCTTCGCGTACTTCAATATCTAAATATGGGTTGGCCTCTGTTAATTTTTATCTTCGGAATAAGGAGGCATGTTGATAATTACTTCAAAGATCTTCAGAAATGGAAGAGGACTTAACTCTCGGAAAAACAGTTTCTAGAGATGTCATTTTGAACGTTGTTATCTATAAGTGCGTTTGTAATTTTATAAATCACACAGTTCGTGTAATTTAAGTGTATTTTATTTCAGTCGTGATAAATTCATTTTCGATACGATATTGATATTTTCCCGAATATTTTAAATATTTTATATCTGATGAAACTAAAATGCCAAACTAGCATTGAAGTTTTCGATGCTAGTTTAACCCTCCAATTGGATATCTCGTCCATAAAGTTCTGAAAATTTTTGCAAATGACGAGATATCCCGTCATCAAGATATTGCCGATGATTTTTATGATGACGAGATCAAGATCTGGTCAGTTTTTTCTAATGACGAGATATTTCGTCCATCAAGATCGAGTGAGTTTTGCTAATGACGAGATACCACGTCTAGATAACCACCAGGAGGGTTAATAAGGAAATATTTGCAGTTAAGTGCTTCAGGGACATATTCTTAAAACTTTTCGAAAATTATGCCCTATATTTCTGCGAGCGTGTCAGATAATTATCGTTAGCGCGAATTCCATGATTATCGATTGGCGCTCGCGTATCGATATCTTGACTCACGAAGAATTAGGAATCGTTTGCAGTTTTCTTTTTATTCTTTAGACTCCACTTGTGGCAATATTTAAAAAGATATCTTTAGAATTTGAAGAAGGCCGTGGTAGCGGATTAGCAACCGGAGGATTACGAGTTCTGAACTTGATCCAGTCAAAGACCGTCATATAGGGGATGGCTGGTGCACGTTCAATCTGCAGTGACCTCAAATGTTCTCAAGTGGCGTGGTGTGGAAGTTTGGAGAGTGGGGTCTCAGCTCAGGTGTTGACATCATCAACTGACCGTGGTTCAAAATGATGAGGTGTAATCCTCGGTTCTTTCACTTTGGGATTGATTTCGGACCGTCGCTAATAGCTCCTTGTGTTGCTCCAGTGCGACGTTAATTAACTGCTTAGAACTGGTGTTCCTGTTCTCTTTAGAACTGTTTGTGTTAAGAATTCTTCGACTAGCTGTATGCCTTAGGGCAAATTCTGTACGGACGCATGGACAGCGGAAGCCCGGTTGGAAGAGTAACGGTTTAACAGCCGGAGGATTGCGAGTTCGAATCCAAACAAAGACCGTCGTGTACAAAGGGGGCTGGTGCACGTTCAATCTGCAGTGGCCTCAAATGTTCTCAAGTGGCGTGGTGTGGAATTTTGCAGTGCAAATTTTGCAGGTGTTGTTCTCATCATCAGACAGTGGTTCAAAAGTACGAGGCGTTAGTCTTGGATCTTTCCTTTCGGGGGTTGATCCCTGTCCATCATCAATAGCCCATTGTGTTGCTCCAGTGCGACGTCAATTAAAATACCTACCTACCTACACGTACAAGTCTAGAAATCAAATTACTTCTGAAACCCAACACGGGGTAGGGGATCTCAGAAGGGAAAGCAGTCAAACGGAAGAGTCGAATGTATGGGACGGTATTTGAAGGGGGGAGCAAAACAGGTAGGCAATTAGTAAGATATTTTTTAATCTATCAAAATTATTCCAGTTTTTGTTAGATTGGCAATATATATATATACACGAAAGTCGTTTGATAAGTTTGGTAAATTTCTGAGATGGTGACACAATTTGGTGATGTCACAGCTGGCAGGTGTCACTCTTCGCACCTACTCAGGCCAGTTTTCAGCCAGATGGGACACTTTGTATTCTACAGACGTCTGAAGCGAACATTGTAACAGCTACTACAAAAATGGAAAAGAAAGTTTTGTGCAGTGATAAAGCATTTTAATTTAAAGTGGATAGCCAGACTTTGAGAGACTGCAGACTTGGTCCCAAGCAACTCCTTGCTCCCAAATTTGAAATTTGGCTTGGTGGTATTGGAATGGATATTGGGTTCTGTGGTGCAAGGTCCAACCGCGGGCAAGCTGCGCCAAACACAAGACAGAATATGACCAATAAAAGTATAAAATATTTAAAAATGAAGTATAAGATAAAGAAAAAAGATAGATTTAAAATATGTAAAATGTATAGATGGAGAATAAAAATAATCAAATGATAAAACAAGCTCATCTTTTTCAGTATAACTAATGAACCTAAAGAATTTAATTTACATAAGTATAAAATTTTAAGTGTGAAATTAGAAAGATGGAAAAAAGATTAAATGGAGGTTTCAAAACCAACTGAACGTAAAAACGCGAAAATTCGAATGGGGATTTTCCCTAATCAAATCCCGCAGATTTGAAATTGTACTTTTAAAAAATTTGAAACGTTGATGATTAAAAACAGCAGACAATTAAAATGCGATAAACAGAAAATGGAGCAGTACATGAGTTGGACATGAGTGCATTCTCCTAGTAAAAGATGACAATGGATGAATCGTGTGTGTCCAATGCGAAAGAAGGTCTTGGCTCTGTGTGGGAAGAAATTCCCTTCGTATACAGATGTCAATGCCGCTGTCGATCCGTATGTTGCATCCTTTGAGTTAGGTACTTTTTCCGGCAGCATGAAAAAATTTGAAACTCTCTGGACCAATGTGCAGCCCTTAATGGTGACTATATTGAGAAACAAAACCGATTTTCCCCCAAAACCAGCGTTTAGTTTGCTTCTTTACATACTTATCAAACGACCGTAGTATATATTTCTTGGTGTGTCGCAGAATTTTAGTAATTAGTTTACGCGTGTCATGAGATGAAAATGTTTATAAACGGCTGCTCTAGCCGAGTACTATCCTACATAAAACTAATTCGGGGACCCCAATTTGACCCCACCCCTTGTTAAATTCCAAATGAAATTGAAGCTGTTTATATCCTAGAAATCATAACATACTTCAAATCTCGAACTCTACACTCAGCCACTTAAGCCACAACCTTCAATCCAAATTCCCGTACAAGTCTAGAAATCGGATTACTTCAGAAACCCAACGCAGGGAAGGGAAAGCATTCTGACGGACGTGTAATCTTCAGGAAAAGGGTTGAATGGGGGGATCAGTATTCGATGGGGGAGGGAGGAACCAGAAGTCCTGTTGATCTTGATGGGAAGATCATGCTCTCGTTGCGGACATTTCCTCTGGTCAGCGGGTGACCCCTTGTCCATTAAGCCTTTTAGTCCGATTGCTCTAGGACACTATCCTGGACTCGTTTCCTGAGAAAGATGAGTAACCAATAGCCACTCGTGGAATTACATCGCAGAAATAGGGGACGCCTACTCATTGCCTAGCTTCCTGTACCACGGTTATATATGGCTCTTTGTCTAGTGCCACATTAAATCTCCATTAGTTTGTTGGGACTTTCAATGTGAATTCGTAACATTGAGTTGGAAAGTTGGTTAAAATTATTGTACAAATAACGCTAGTGGAAGGACTTATTCTAGAAAGGGAGGCTTATATCTCAAGAGCCAAATATAGTTTAGAGCCACATAAAATCTCCATTACCTTGTTTGGGACTTTCAATGCGGATTCGAAACATTGAGTTGAAAAGTTGGTTGAAATTATAGTGTAAATAATGCATTTGGAAACACAAGTCTAGACACGCCAAATTGTGTCTTTGCGTTTGGGTCTCACCATTCCCATCTAAATTACAAGATCTCGACGTTATCAAACACATCTAGGATACTGGTGCTGTGGAACACAGAAATCCTATGAATCCGAAAAGAACAGAATTGTGGACTGCTCTGCAGGAAGTTTGATGTTCAATGCCTACAGATTACTTCCGTAAACTCGTGGAAGTATTTCAATTCGACGCTCCCGTGAGTGGTCTACCAAGTATTAGACTAGTGTATCAGTTTTACAGGCACTTCATTGCAAATGCAACCGAATCTCCCTCTGCAACACAACATAAATGTATCCAAGGTGTTGAAAAAATAGTGAAAATATTTCAAAAATCATGTAATTCCGTCTGCGAAGGAGGAGGCTAGCCAAACATACATCTCGATGCGTTTTAAGTAGTTACATTTAAGAATTCCTTTGAAAATTATTCCCTATTAAAAATATAATGGCCTGGTTATATTTGTTGATTTGAAGGGTAGGTAGGTATGATAGGTAAATAATTGAATTTACGTCTCACTGGAGCAATAAAGCGGGCTATTGGCAACGATACGAAGTCAATTCCGAAGAGAAAGATCTGAGGACACCTCGTAATGTTGAACCACGATCGGATGACGAGGTCAACACCTGAGCTGGCATCCGACTCTCCAAACTTGCACACCACGCCAATAAATCCAATTATGTAGGTAGATGGATTTGCTTTGCTCGGAGTAATACGACGGGCTATTGCTGACCGTCCGAGATTAAGCATGAAGGATAAGATACGAGGACAACCCCTCATAATTTTTCACCTCGGTCTCGAATTTGAAGAGGGAGTTCGAATGTTTGAGAACCGCTGTTATAATTAAAAGATAATGTTACAAGAATGGCACACTGAAGCAGGATAGGACATCTCATAATTTTTAACCATAGCCAGATGACGAGGTCAACTCCTGATCTGACATTCCACTCTTCAAATTTCCATATCACGCCAACGTGAGGACATTTGAGGCCACAACATATTTAAAGTACACTAATCTACACGTATACGACGATCTATGGTTGGATATAGTTTCGAACTCACAACCCTCCGGTAAGTAACCCGCTACTCTTCCAATACGGCTACCGTGGCCTGTATTCACTGTAGTGAGTTGCTAATCCGCTATTCTACCAACCGGGCTATCGCGGCACTTTAAAAAAAAATGTTTGAGAATCGCTATTCTGATTGAAAAGTGTTGCAAGTTTAGCGCACTGAAGCAGCTCTGAGCGTAATAAAGTCCTCTGAGCCTAATAAGTAATTCTGACGTTAAGATATTAACAATCTAATAACTTGTTTCATATCAATCTCTAAAAGAGCAATAGCAAAAAGGATATAAAGACTAAAGTATAAAATTAATGATATCGGAAAATTTATTGTAGGCATGCTTATTTAAAAATGGAAACATACGTGTCCTACGACGAACTCTGTGTTTTCGGACTACGTGCAAATGCACACTCGGAACATCACCTATGAATAACCCTGGCTACAGATTTCACATTTAAATTCTCATAACATTTTTTCTCTGACCGTGGTTCAAAATTACGTGATGTTGCTCCAGTGTAACGTTAATTAAAATACATACATAAAATTTTTTCTCAATAAAACTTCCTTAATTCTACCAAAACAAAACAAGCTCCAATTCAACCTGCTTTCCCCAACGAAACCCACCCCACACCACAACCCCAAAGAAGAAAAACTATCTTCGGTTTCATTTCCCGACCTCAAAGTCCCTCGCAGCGGACAAACGACCACTCAGCGGAGGAGATACATACCTCATCCGCCTTTCAGGCTTTTCAGAGCAGAAAAAATCCAGCAAAGGTGGAGATTGTCTTGGCGTCCAGAAAAGAAAAGTTTTGCCGCTTGGCCGGTCGACCTGCGTGCCGCCTTTGTGGGCCGTGGGCCGCAAACCGTGCCATCTGACACGCTCCCTTCCGAAACTCAATGGCACGGGATTCGGGCCTCGTTTTATTTTTAATGTGTTTTCCCTTCGGTGGCTTTATTGCGTCTTTCCCTCTGGCCTTTTGTCTACGGGGAGGTTGTTTTTCGTGGGCTGTGTAACGCGGGTGTCATCGCTGAATTTTCTTGTGTCTTCCACTTGTACGCAGAAATTAAAGTGGGTGGAAGTGTGGTTGCGAAGTTCATGTAGGTTGGTTGTGTTGGGTTTTATATGGAGCAAGAACCCAACTCTGATAAACCAAAAAATCAAACTTCTTCCTTCTGTGTCAGAAAGAAATGTCCTTGCTCTCGCACGTCTAATACTTGAAGTTGTCTGTCTGTGCCAAACACAAGACAGATAACATCCAGTAAATGGACCTATACATACAAGAAAAGCTTTACTGACCCAGAAGAGAGTGGTTGGTTGGGTTTAGGGCATAATGGCCGTAAGGAGCAAGAGCCCAACCCAATCAAACGTAAAACAAAATTTCTCTCTTCTGTGTCAGTAAACCTTTGCGCGTGTATGTCTATTACTTGATTACTTGCCAAACACAAGACAGACAACGTCAAGTAAAGAAATGAACATACACATGCAATGAAAGTTTTGCTGAAGGGAAGAGGGTGGTAAGTTGGTTTTTATGGCGCAGGGACCATATTTGGCCAAGTTACGCCAAACACAAGACAGACAGCGTCAAGTAAATGGACATACACACAAGCAAAATTTTACTGACACAAAAGAGGGTGGTTGGTTTTACTGGTTATTTGGGTTTTATAGCGCAAGGGCCGTATTTGGCCTTGTTGCGCCAAATACACGACAACGCCAAGTAATGGCCATATTGGTTGTTTGGGGTTTATGGTGTAAGAGTCGTATTTGGTCAAACTGCGTCAAATACGACAGACAATGTCAAGTAATGGACATGCACACACAAGGAAAGTTTTACTAACACAGAAGAAGGTGATTGGTTTGATTTTATGTCGACAGGGCCATACTTGACCAAGTTGTGCAAAACAGACAACATCAAGGAAAGATGTACACAAACAATCGAAATTTTACTGACACAGAAGGAGGGTGGTGATTGGGATTTTACGGCGCAAGGGGCCATGTGGAGCAAGGGCGCAATCAAACTAAACCAAAAACCAAACTTCCCCTTCCGTGTCAGTACAACTTTCCTTTCGTGTGTATCTTCATTACTTGATATTGTCTCTATGTCCTAAACACAAGACCGACAGCGTCAAGTAAATAATAAATGGACTACACGCACAACAAAGTTTTACTGACATAGGAGAGGGTGGTTAGTTGGGTTTTATGGCATAAAAACCCGAAGCCAAATATTTGGCCCAAACGCACATCAGACAACGTCAAGTAAAGGGACGTGCGCACCAAGCAAAGTTTTACTGACAAAAAAGAGGTGGTTGTTTGAGTTTTATGGTACAAGAGCCATATTTGGTTAAGCTGCATCAAGTACAAGACAGGCAATGCCAAATAATGGACATAAACACAAGCAAAGTTTTAACGACACAGAAGAGGGTGATTGTTTTTGTTTTATGGTGCAAGATCCGTATTTGGCCAAGCTGTGCAAAACAGAAAAATAGACAACGTTAAGTAAACAGACATTCGCGCAAGGTTATAGTGACACAGAAGAGAATAGTTGATTGACAGGTTGTTTGGGTTTTATTTTGAAAGGGCTCATATTTGGCTAAGTTATGCCAAACACAAAACAGATAATGTCAAGTAATGGACATACACAAGCAAAATTTTACTGACACAGGAAAGGTCGGTAGGTTTGTATTTATGGCGACGCAAGGATCCTATTTGGCCACGATGTGACCAACACAAGACAGACAACGTCAAGTAAATGGCACAAACACACGCAAGCACAATGTTAACTGTCTCAAAAGAGGTTGGTTGGGTTTTATGGCGCAAGGACCATATTGTGCCAAACACAAGTTAGAGAACGTCTAGTAAATTGACGTACACACAAAGTTTTACTGATATAGAAGAGGTTAGTTAGTTGTCTGGCTGATCTGGTTATATTTATCCAAGCTAAGCTAAACGTAAGACAATAAGACGTCAAGCAATGGACGCACATACACAAGAAATGTTTGACTAATATAAAAGAGTTACTTGGTGAGTCGGGTTAGTTTTTATGGCGCACTGGCCATATTTGGATTATGATGTATGTATTTATATTTAGGCCATGCAGGGAAGGCTGCGAGTTACAGAACAGATGTTTGCTATTGAACCTCTTAGACGGTTAACAGTAAATGTATTGTTGTAATAATCACTCATTCATCATTAATTAGATTCATCGCAATTCCAAAAATTTAAATCTAATTGGAGAGATAATTTATCTCAAAGTCCATTTACCAGTAATTAAACATCACGTTTCTGAAACATGTAAAAAAACACTCTTCAATAACACAATTATCTCGAAATCCCCTATAGATGAATACAATTTAAACACTTCCGACGAGTCATTACATTTGAACCCAGAAAACCAAGACGCGAAAGAAAATTGAGAAAATATTCAAACGAGTAGCACCAATTTGTCAAACATTTGGGAGTAAAGCTTTTTTACTAATCTGCTCGGTTATGGGTTTTTGAAAAATTTGTCTGGCCACCTAAAAACTGCCGTCTGCGAGGGATGTAAAAAATTACTCAAAAAAAAAACGAAACAATGAGAATAAGTTAAAAAATGGGAGGAGTTAAGCTTCTCTTCCCTTCTCGGATTCCTCCTTAAATACTGGCAGAAGCGTCTGCGGAAAACAAAGATTCCTCATCCCCCTTAAAAAAATCCCACACCATCTTTAAGCTTCTCATCACAAAACCAAATCTCAAAGAAATAATATCCAACCCCTTTTGTCTTACTTCCCCCTTTCCCGGCTCCTTTTTTCGACAATTTTTTTTCAAAAAAAAAAAAGAAAAAAAATTTTTTTTTGCCTCCTTCCTTTTTCGACGTGTGTACGTGGATTTGAGGGTGACAGATTTATCTCAGGCAGCCTTAATATTGCCCGAAAGAGAGAAAAAAAGGGGGGAAAGATAAAGAGCACGGGGAGAAAAAGGGAAAAAACTCCACCCAGATAGCTTTTCCTTTGTACTCGAAAATGGAAGGAAGCACTACCAGGAACCCAAGGGGATGAACCATTCCCGTAATTATCTATTTCTTAAGGTGGTGCTTTTTTAATTATTATTCGAAGGGCCCAGTGCCTAACTGAATGCTTCTCATTAGAGAGAAAAACTAGGGGTGGTCGTAATGGGGTTAATTTTTTTTACTCCTTCCATCCATTGTAAAGGCCAGCAGCTGTTTGGTAAAGATGGTCGCTGCCCGGTTGTGACAGAGGGAAAACCTGGGGATTTTCGCCCCCTCCCTGTCTCTGGGTTTTTTCCCTGGGATTTCTTTTGGGTTTAATTTGCCTTTTCTCTTTCTGGGCTTTTAATTTTTTACTATGGCCTAGGCATCGGTTTTTGTGTGTGCAGTCGGGTTTTTTTTCGGAATGGGGAAAAAAGTAAACTTAAAACTTTTAAAGTAATTTGAGGAGAATTAGCTTTGTGTTCTTGGAAGACGGTGGAAAAGAGTGTGTTCTTTCTTTTGTGGAGGGGTCATTTATTCTGCTCGCTAAGGGGCAAGCGTTCCGTGCAGTACGTTCGCTTTTTAGTTCCATGAATTAGCCAGAAATTCTAGCACTGACTTCCCGTATTATGTAGCCGAATCTTCCTTTCGACAGGCTCGGTAAAGTTAACCCTCCAAGTGGTTTCGACAAGTTACCTCTTAAGGATCTTGCCAATTTCGCTAATGACGAGATATCACATCAAGGTTTTTCCGATTTTTTTATGATGGCGAGATTAAGATATGGTTAGTTTTCTTCGAATGACGTGATAGCTCGCCCCCGTCATCATTTCAGGTCAATTTTTTCAGATCAGGTCATTTTTTTTCTAAGGACAAGATACTACATCGAGACAACCACCAGGAGGGTTAATATAATACTCCAAATTCAGATAGGTCTCACTAAGGATTGGGGTCACCACGGCTCAATGGGTATGCCCACTGTGCTAACAATCTACAAGTTGTAGGTTGCTCAGGTTCGATTCCTCCTTGGGTGTATTTCTCTCTTCTGTGTCAGTAAAACTTTCATTGTGTGTTTGTCCATTTTCTCGATGTTGTTTGCGGGCAACTTGCCCAAATATGGCCCTTCCGCCGTAAAATCCAACTAACCAACTAGGGACTAAACAAAAGGACGTGTTTTGATATATTAGTTAGCACTATTGTCAAGATATTAATATAGTACCTTATACCTATGAACTATTTTTGGATTTGACCATCGCCTATAAGTTCCACGAAACATACATATGTATACATTTTTCTGCTATTTGAATCTGAAAGTTATTTTCACTAGGTTGTAAGGCTTCAATAAGCTGTTTTAAACGGCTTTTGGGGTAAATCCGACTAAGGACTAGGTACCGGAGCTTAAACTGGTATGTTAGCTCTGTAGCGTCAATATGAAATTGTGCCTTTCACCTATAGACCCTTTTGGGTCCGTTTTATCACTGCCTTTAGGTTCCACGAAACCGTCAGATTTATGCATGCTTTGATTATTTGGATCTGAGAGTTTCTTTCAATAGGCTGTAAGGCTCCAATAAGTTGTATTAAAGGGATAAATCCTTCTAAGGACCAGGTACCGGAGGGTAGATTGGCATTTTAGCTGTTTATTACGTCAAGATTGATTTTTACTTTTCGCCTATAGACCATTTCTGGACCGTTGGACCATCGCCTTTAGGTTGCACAAAATAGACATGCTTTCGTTATTTGCATCTGAGACGCCAACGTGAGGAAATTTGAGACCGCGACAGATTTAAAGTGGACCAGTCCCCTTGTACACGATGATCTCTGGTTAGATCGAGTTTCGAACACACTCTCCTGTTGATCATCAACGACTCCACCAACTAAGCTACCGCGGCCCACGAATTTTTTCGGAAGGAAATAAATTGAGCAATAAATATTTGCAAATATTTACACGTTAACAAAAATGCGTCTTATTGCCTTCACCATAGCAGCAATTGCTGCAATTTCGGAGCTGTGCGTAAAACCACATCGGTTGGAAAACAAACTGGAATATAATATTGGTATTTACTATTTCAATCTGTAATTTATCGACAATGAGAATGTATGTAACTTGCAAACTCTAGTACCAAACATTTCAAACTCTCTCTCATTACATCCTATGAGCTACAGTAACGCAATGGAACATTGAGCCGGTATTGAAAATTACCATCTGTAATTTACCGATAATGAGAATGTAAGTAACTTGCAAACCTTAGTTCCAAACATTTCAAACGCTCTCTCATTACATCCTATGGGCTACAGTAACGCAATGGAACATTGAACCGGTATTGAAAATTTCCATCTGTAATTTACCGATAGTGAGAATGTAGTAACTTGCAAACCCTAGTACCAAACACTTGCAATGCTCTCTCATTGCATCCTACATGCTACAAGAGAGCTCAATGGAACACAGCACAAGCACATGCACCAAACTGCAGCATTTAGCCACCAACCCACGAGGGAGAAACTCACCCCCATCTCGCCCGACTTCGAAATAATCCAACAAATATGTCCCCAACCTTATTAGGCAAATACCACCCCCCACCGTCCAACCCCCCAGACAATTGAATCTCTCACCTCCAGAGGGTGGGCCGTTACAATCTCATTGGGACACAAATGAAACAGCATTACAAGTTCAAAGCAAACTTTTAGTGAATCAATCTCCCCGGAGCACCGTCCACAAGTGGTGGGCAAACACAGGGGCCTAATATACAAGGCTTGATTTCCTGCCAACGTAATCATGGACTGGTTGATCGAACTGTGTGCTCAGGATGGTTGGTGCTGGGAAAAAATAAATTGTCCGTGTGTGTGCTGGGGACTTTGTTCTTCGGTCGGTGTCTGGAGGGATGGCAAACAGACGGGTCTTGTCGCCGTGGCGTCTTTTGTGCGATTCGGACCCTATCCAATTTGCTTTTGTAAATATGTATTTGTGAGTCGAGTGGCGAATGAGGGAAATGTTTTGCGATGGGAGAGGATGCTGCTAATTAACGGGTCGCTGAGCCTTGTGGGAGTGGAAAAAGGATTTTGACGAATGTGTCGAGAGTTGGTTTGGAGGTGATGTCGAAGCGATTTCTTTGCAGACAACAATTTCAATGGAAACTGGAACTGCCTTTTTTCTTTAAAAATGAAGGGTCTGTCGTGGCTCAGTGGATGTACCCACTGTGATAGCAATCTGCAAGTTGTGGGTGGCACGGGTTCCATTCCTCCCTGGGTGTATTTCTCTCTTCTGTCAGTGAAACTCCTTGTGTGTGCATGTTCCTTACTTGATACTGTATCTTATCGTCTTGCCGTCTTTTGTACAATATGAACCCTATCCGATTTGCTTGTATTTGTGATACTATTGGCGAGTGAGGGATATGTTTTGCAATGGGAGAGGATGCAGTTCATTAACGGGTCCTTGAGCTTTGTAGGAGTAGTAAAAGGACTTTAATGATATGTCAAGAATTGAATTGAGTTGGTTGGGTTTTTCATGGAGCAAGGCCATATTTGGAGATTCTGCGTTAGCCGCAAAACATAGAATATCAAATAATAGACAAACACACACAATGAAAGTTTTACTGACACAGAAAAGAGATATACACCCATTGAGGAATCGCACCTAACAGAACCTGACAGCGCTGCCTACAACTTGCAGGTTGTTAGCGTAGTGAACATAGCAACTGAGCCACGACAGAGTTGGTTTTGAGGTAATGTAGAAGCAATATTTTTGCAGACAATAGATTACATGAAAACCGAGTTTCTAATAGTGGTTGACATTAAAGGCTTTTTTCTTTAAGAATGGAGGGGCTGTCATGGCTCAATGGATATGTCAACTAGCAATCTGCAAGTTGTAGGTGGAACAGATTCGATTCCTCCTTGGGTGTATTTCGATCTTCTGTCAGTAAATGTAGGTAGGTATTTTAATTAACATATCACTGGAGCACAACACTACTATTGGCGACGGTCCGGGATCAAATCCTAAGGAAAATATCCGAGCACAATAGCACGTAATTTGAACCACGGTCAGATGATTGTTTCTGTCAGTAAAACTTTCCTTGTGTGTGTTTCTTACTTGCCATTGTTTGCCTTGTCGTGGCGTCTTTTGTGCGATTTGAGGTGATGTCGAAGTAATTTCTTTGCAGGCAACATATTCCACGAAAACCGAATTTTTTATAATGGTTTGATATTAAAGCCTTTTTTCTTTAATGATGGAGGAACTATCGTGTCTCAGAGGGTATGCCAAATAGCAATTTGCGAGTTTTAGGCAGAACAGGTTCGATTACTCTTCGGTGTATTTCTCTCTTTGTGTCAGCAAATCTTTTATTGTGTGTATGTCCATTACTGACATTATATGTCTTGTGTCTGGAGCATAATGACCAAATCGATCGGCAAGCCGAGGCCAAGGTAAAATTTTGAGTGGTGTTAAATTATACTAAGGAGGAAGATTACATAACGAGCTGGAAATAGTTGCGTTCAACTAGAAATTCCAAACAAAATAAACTGCAAATTTCACGACGCCGGAACAGAGTTCAAAGGGTTTCGATGCTTTATTTTTTAACATATATAAGATACTAATTACTAGATTGCTGGATAATTGCGAGATTAATGGATTTATTGACCAATTTATTCTATCTTGTGTTTTCATGCGTTTTATTGCTCTCAGTTGATGACTAGTGATGCATTGACCGACGCATCTGACTAATATACATTCTTTTTTCTTGTTTCATTCTCCAAAAAAGGAGCAAACCATTGTACCACAAACAAAAGAAAGGCACGCACAATCCAACCTTATCCCCCAAAACCACCGAAAGCCCCTGATGCGTAACACCACAACACGATTCACATTGTACGCCCTAAATCACAACACACTTTACAACCTTCCCCACTTCATCAAATTCCCTTTTTTCCCTCCTCCTAATAAAGCGGTCAATTTTACAGCGATTTGTGAAACACATTAGATTTTCGGTCCTTTTCACCTGTTTTGTGTCGGGCAAGACAGGGTGTTGGGTTCCATTGCGCTGCCCGCCATTCACAGTGTCCCGTTACGCGACGGGTTCCATTGAGGCGTCTCGCTGATTGGCCGGGAATGAGTGCGTTTGTCCTGTCATTAGCGGCATTTGATTAGGCATTGTGGGGCGGTCGGTTGTGCCGGGCCAAGTGTTCTCTGGGGCCGCGCTTTTGGGGAAGGTGGTAATTGTGGCTTAATTGGAGCGGGTCCTGTGTTGGGTGTGTGTTTGATTGGATGTAAACCAGAAGAGGGAGCGTTGATTATGGAAATTCGGAGGTTCGTGGGTGCGATTTTTTAACCTTGCAACTGGTTTTGACGAGGTATTTCGTCCATCAAGAACCGACTCGAGATGTCTCGGAAAGATACTGACGATGAGGACGAGATCAAGATCTGGTCAGTTTTCTTTTAATGACCAGATATCTCGTCCATCAAGATCTGACCAATTTTGCTAATGACGAGATACCACTTCCATCAAGGTTTAACCTATTTTACTAATGACGAGAAACCACTTCCATCAAGGTTTAACCTATTTTACTAATGACGAGATACCACTTCCATCAAGGTTTAACCTATTTTACTAATGACGAGATACCACTTCCATCAAAGTTTAACCTATTTTACTAATGACGAGATACCTCGTCATCCAAAAATTGCCGATTTTTTGATGATGACTAGATCAAGATCTGGTCAGTTTTTCCAATGACGAGATACATCTTCAGTTTTCCTAATGACGAGTGATACCTCATCGAAACAACCACCAGGAGGGTTAAAAGAATGAACAAAATGCTTGTTTATGTGAAGGGGATGTGCTTGATTGGATGTAAGCAGGAGGGGGTGCTATATTTGTGCAAATTTGGGTTTCGATATTTTAACCCTCCAAGTGGTTTCGACGATATATCTCGTTCATCATGAACTGACCAATTTTTCCAATGATGAGATAGATACCTTGTCATCAAGATATTGCCGATCTTTCTGACGAACAAGATCGAAATCTGGTCAGTTTTTCTAATGACGAGATATCTCGTCCATCAATATCTTGTTAGTTAAGATAATGACGACATATATCTAGTCGAGACAACCACGAAGAGGGTTTAAAGAATGTACAAAATCCTTATTTATGTGAAGGTGAAGTGTTTGATTTGATGAAAGTGGAAGAGGGTGCGTTGTTTATGCATATCTGGGAATTCGCAGTGGCGAGTTTTTAACCCTCCAAGTGCTTTCGACGAGATATCTCGTCCATTAAGAACCGACCAATTCGCTAATCACGAGATCTCTCGTCATCAAGATACTGCTTGCCAAATTTTTGATGATCAAGATCTGGTCAGATTTCTTCCAATGGCAAAATATCTAGTCCATCCATATGACCAGTTTTACTAATGACGAGATACCTAATCGAGACAACCACAAGGAAGGTTGACCATTCAAGTAGTTTGAACGAGATATCTCGTCCATCAAGAACAGACCAATTTTGCTAATGACGAGACATCTCGTCATGAAAATATTGCCGATTTTTTATGATGACGTGATCATGATCTGGTCAATATTTTCTAATGACGAGATATCTTGTCCATCAATATCACTTCTATTTTTCTAATGACGAGACATCTCGTGGAGACAGCAAGCAGGACGGTTAAAAAAGTACAAAATATTCGGCGATGTTTTGATGTGCAAAGGCATTGAACCATACAACATTTTCATGATGGTCCTCAACTAACTTTTCAATACCAGGGCAGAAGGACAGGTTTGCAGGGCTCTTGCCTTGTCCCTTTTTCTCACTGAATGAAAGTAGGGATCGAAACTGAGATGGGACATCAGGGCAGTCGGACGCGCATCCACCACGGTCATATGACGATGTCAACTCCTGAGCTGGCACCCCACTCTCCAAACTTCCACACCCTGACAATATATATTAAGAGACTTTATGAAGATATTTTGGGCATATATATTCTTAAGTGTTTTGTGTTGTAAAGTTTTTGGTTAACGTCATTTTTTTATTAAATTTTCCAATTTTAGTCAATTTTTTAATAAATTTTTAGTGCTTTTTGCTTTATAATGGTTTTTATAAGTTGTTTTGCGTTAAATAATATTGACAATGGTACAAAGTGAAGTTAAAAAAAGGATTTCGAACGTAATCATATACTTTAAAAGTATTTATTTCTCCTTGCAGCTGTTTCAAATCCCTTAAATATACCACAAAAGTCAACAGTCGACTCATCCAACCATGAAACAACTTTGAAAAAGTCCATGCGTTCTTGACACGTTCCACCAAGCACCCCACAACGTACTCAAAATCACCACATCTCCCCACAAAATACAATCGATAAACCCCACTAAGTCTTAACATCGATTAAAACAAACGCTTTATTTACTTCACCCCCCCCCCGTCACACACGCTGACGAATCCGAGGCAACGCGGAAAAGGGGGGGGCGCAGTGTCACTGCGGAAACCCGACACGCTTTGCAGAGCATAGTCGGGATGACGCAACGGGGAAGGGGGGGGGGCTGTCCAGCGGGCAAAAAAAGGGTAGCCATGCCCTTCCTGTGGTGCTCACTCTCACCGGAAGTGTGAGCACAAAGCAGCGGAAGTGAAAAAAAACCCATCATGGGCCCATTCTTCTGTTCCCGAATGCTCTCCTTCGAGTCTTCCTATCTGCATGGCTAATGTCGGGCCTCGAACACACCCTCAGTGAGGTTCCTTTCGTTCTTCCCGTTCGTTTTTTTTCTCTGTCGAGATATTTATAAATAAATAAGGATTCGGGGGATGTAGGTTGCGTGATATGTGTTGTACTCGACTCTCTCGTTCCATTTGTAGGGTAAACTAGACAGTTATTGACACCCTAATCTTTAATTTAAAAAAAATAAGCTTTCATGTCTATGTTCAGTTTCAAATAAGGGCGGGAAAAATTCCTTGTGAATCAGAAGTCAGCTGTGTTAAAAGATTTTCAAACTGTAAACATCAAGGAAGGTAATGTAACCATAATCAAGAAGTATACAGACAAGGTGCTAGTTAAGATGACGGTTTCTTCTGATTTTGCTAAGAGCATGTTTTGTAAGATAGATTAGCCATAGTTTCCTTTGCGTAAGTCCATTTATACTGCAAAAATAAACTAAATAAGAATGAAGGGATGCCAATAACTGTGATGTCAATTACTCATAGGGTGTCAATAACCGATTTGCATTATTTATTCTCAATATATTGCAAAATACCTTCCAGGGATAATTTTTTGTATGAAACCCTTTATTCTGCTTAAAGTAGAGTAATTCCGGAAAAGTTATAATGAATTTCAACTTGATTGAACTATTTTTCCTATTTTGCCATGAATTTATAGTATAAATATTGCCTTAAGTGCGTCAATAACTGTCTTGTTTACCCTATATAGAAGTATTCATCCAAAGTATTCGAATAGAAAAGTATTCCTGTGTGTGTTCGAATGGAAAAGTATTCTTGTACTCGATGCTTATAAGCATTCGTCGTATTTGACTCTTTCTCGTTCTATTCGTATACAGAAGCATTCATTCAAAGTATTCGAATTCTAAAGAATTCATCCAAAGTATTCGGGAATACTAAAGTATTCATCCAAACTATTCTCGAAAACAAAAAGTATTACTGTACTCGATACTTAAAAGTATTCATTGTACTCGACTCTTTCTCGTTCTAGTCGTGTGCAGAAGTATTCATCCAAAGTATTCGAATACTAAAGTATTTATCCCAAGTATTCTGATACCAAAGTATTTATCCAAAGTATTCGAATACTAAAGTATTTATCCCAAGTATTCTAATACCAAAGTACTTATCCAAAGTATTTTAATACCAAAAGAGCCTTTATTCAAAGTATTCGAATATTATAGTATTTATCCCAAGTATTCTAGTGGCCGCGGTAGCCCGGTTGGAAGAGTAACGGATTAGCAACCGGAGGGTTACGAGTTCGAATCGAACCAAAGATTGTTGTGTACAAAGGGGGTAGTGCACGTTAAATCTGTCGTGGCCTCAAATGTCCTCACGTTGGCGTAGTGTGAAAGTTTGGAGAGTGGGGTGCCAGCTCAGGTGTTGACTCGTCATCTGGCCGTGGCTCAAAATTACGTGGTATTGTCCTCGGATCTTTTTCCCTTGAGGATTGATCCCAGACCATCGCCAATAGCCCATTGCGTTGCTCCAGTGCGACGTTAATTAAAATACCTAAGTATTCTAATACGAAAGTATTTATTCAAATACCAATTATGTAATCGCCTTGTATTATATATCTCAGTTGGCAACAGGTAAACTTTCGATTTCCATATCCTCTTGCTAGCAATGTTCTTCCTCAATGTATTTATTATGAAGTCTCTAAAACACTAGTCATCATTTTTATTGAGTGCACTAGGAGACGAATTGCCTTGAAAAATAGCGTTAAGAAAGTTGAACTGCGGTTGGAACTTAACTAAGGAGCACATTTAATTACTTGTTTGAATAATAATCCTTTACAAATCAAATAAATCTCAGATATTTAGAACTCGAAATCTCAGAATCGCTTCTTTGTGACAGTCAAAAGTCTTGGGCAATATCGACGCTATAGATCTAAAACACCAACCACGTTCATTATCGAGCTGATTGATTTAAAAAACAATGTAATAGCTACAGCGACTATCGTCAAGCGTCGCATTTGTTGGCTTATGTTGACTTGCATAACATTGAATGAGCACACCTAATCTCCTACAAGTAACGTCAAAAGCATCGGTGACAGGAAGTTAAACTGGGTTGGTATTTCACTAAGCAACACATTGAAAGACTTGTTTGAAACATAAATTTTTACTAACAAAAGAATTCTCAAAACACCATACTTATTTAAAAAATCCCAACATATCTTGGGCAATATCCTGTATCGACGCAATAGATTTAAAACACTAACCACCTTCGTTATTGAGTTTATTGCCTCCAGAACTTGTGTAAATAGCTACAGTGATTATATCTGTAAGCGTCGTAGTTGTTGACTAACTTGATGACCATTTGTGCCCCGAAGAATGAGCACACCAATAGTCCTATAGAAGTAACCTTAAAAGCCTCGGTGACAAGAAGTTAAACTGAAATTGGGACTTCACTAATCAAAACATTGAACTATTCGCTTGACTCATAATCCTTTATAAGCGAAACAATTTTCAGAACAGCGAATTGAAAAGGCACAAGTCTTGGGCAA
This sequence comes from Meta bourneti, assembly GCA_933210815.1. NCBI lineage: Eukaryota > Metazoa > Arthropoda > Arachnida > Araneae > Tetragnathidae > Meta > Meta bourneti. The sequence goes on along the minus strand of OW119932.1, from coordinate 62,620,776 downwards.
TATCCTGTATCAAAGATCTAAAACTTACCACCTCCTTTATCGGGCTGATTGCCTCTAATACCAGAGTAAGTCACGGTGGCTATATCTGTAAGTATCGTAGTTGTTGGCCAATTTGACTTATATAAATGGTCATTTGTGTGATCCGGAGAACAAGCACACCTATAGTCCTCTAAAAGTAACATTAAAAGCCTCGGTGACATGAGGTTAAACTGAGATTGAGACTTCACTAAGCAATACATTGAACTACTTGTTTGAATCATCGTTACAAATGAAACGTATCTTACAAAATCGTACTCAAATATAAAAGCCAAATATGTCTTGGACAATATCCTGTATCGACGATACAGATCTAAAACACTAACCACCTTGTTATAGGACTGATTGCCTCTAGTACCAGTATAAAAAGCCACGGCGGCTATGTCTGCATGCGTCGGGAGCGAAGGCGTTGGCTAATATGACTTATATAAATGGCCATTTGTGGCCCGGGGGATGAGCACACTAATGAAGTCCTCGGGGAGCGATTCCCCACGACATTAGGGACGACCCCGATGCCATCATCCCGAGGATCATCTCTACTTAGTGGATATCGGCTCGAAATCCACTCCATTACGAGCATCCACGGCAATTGATCATTCCATCTCGGCGGCGCTGTTTTATAGACTCGTGGTGGGTTTTTAGTCGTGGCTGCGTTGGGCGGTATTCAAATTTGCTGGCTGGGGCTTTTAAATCAGGGTAGTGATGAAGTTTTATTGGACATTAAAATCTTATAAGTGGGATGGATGCAGTCGGTTTCGTTTTCTTCCGAGGCGTACTCCGCAGTAGCGTAGTGTCCATTGTAAGCCCAGAAGCCATGCCTACCCGGATAAGAAAGTTAAAATTAATTAAGATTGAATCGATAAAACCTGAGGCGAAAACGATAAATTTTTAAAGTAAATCTGAGTGAGAAGTCAGTAGACCTTAATCGCCTCACTGTAAAGAAACAGTATTCTGTATAAAGGGTCATGGTCCCTTCATTCGTTCATTGTACAGATGTAAAGCAAAGCTCCGTTTGTTCTTGTGGGGAAGTAGGTGATGTAGATCACTGCATCTTCAACAGCGGTCATATCAAAAATCATGACATCACTAAGTTAACAAATAACAGATTGTGGTGAGATAGGCGATGCAGACTCCACTACTTCGTTAACAGCGTCCATATCGAAAATCATCACATCACTAAACCAAAAGATAACATATTGTGGTGGGATAGCGACGCAGACCTCAACCTCTTCAACTGCGTTCATATCAAAAATCACTTCATTAAACCAACAGACAATACATTGTGGTGAGGTAGGCGACGCAGTAGACTACTCCTTTAACGCATCCGTACCGAAAGTCACTATCACTAAATTGACAGATACCAGATTGTGGTGAGGTAGGTGACACATAAACCTTTACCTCTTCAACAGCGTCCACATCAAAAACACCACATCGCTAAACCAACAAATAACAGATTGTGGTGAGATAGACGACACATAAACCTTTACCTCTTCAACAGCGTCCACATCAAAAACACCACATCGCTAAACCAACAAATAACAGATTGTGGTGAGATAGACGACACATAAACCTTTACCTCTTCAACAGCGTCCACATCAAAAACACCACATCGCTAAACCAACAAATAACAGATTGTGGTGAGATAGACGACCGCAGTCCACTACTAAAAATCATCCTTAAACCAACAGAACAGATTGTGGTACGGTAGACGACGAAGACCACTACCTCTTCAACAGTGTCCATACCAGAAATCATTACATCACTAAGTCAACAGATAACAGATTGTGGTGAGATAGACGACCGCAGTCCACTACTAAAAATCATCCTTAAACCAACAGAACAGATTGTGGTACGGTAGACGACGAAGACCACTACCTCTTCAACAGTGTCCATACCAGAAATCATTACATCACTAAGTCAACAGATAACAGATTGTGGTGAGGTAGGCGACTCAGATCAGAAAAGATAGTACCTCTGACGAGTTTGGTGTGACTTTCGTGAGATGGCTACATTAAGAGTGATTGTAATTTATCTGAGAGGTTTTGAAATATCTCTCAGAATTCCGAAAGGAAATAGATGTAGGTAGCTCTAAGATCGAGTCGTGATAAAATTTTTATCACACAGAGTTTAAAATCTTGTGAATTGGTTTCATACTGAAAAGATTCGTGTGATGTAAAATTAGTTAAGAAAATCTTTTGACGTTTAGTATGACGTTTTGGTCATATCTAAATCAGGGTCGATTTTATTTCGTTGTCTTGAGGGGTTATGAAATCAAGTCTCTAACAGTAAATCGCTATGGCTCGAAAGGTAATCTCAGTAGTTACTTAATAGCTCTAAGTAATTTCACCTTTATGCTTAGTAGTTACTTTTAGAAAATTTAGATAAACAGAAATGAGTTATTCATAAAATGTCTTTGATGTTAATTTTTCTTACAAGAGCTCTATCTTGACTAGGTACATTAGGACATTTTAATTTGCATAAAAATGCTGTGAAGCTAGTATCATAACCATGTGTTGCGTATCACAAAGAACTTCGTACTTTAAAATTTTAAAAATATAAAGGTTAAGTGCTTGGTCTCATTTACATAACTTTCTAGTCTCAGCTGAATAAAATTTTCGTCTGTATGTCACTACGTTACTCTTTCAGTGCGCGAAATCAAGTTAGACCAAGCTCCATTAGGGCAATTTAAATTGTACAAAAGGGATGAGAAATCAGTATCATAACCATGTGTAGACTTCGTACTTTAAAATTAAAAAGTATAACGTTTAAGTGTTTGGTACTACTTTTTATTCTCGACTACATAAAATTCTGTTACTCTTTTGGTATACGAGATCAAATTAGACCAGGCTACATTAGAACAATTTAAATTGCATAAAAGGACAGAAGAAAATATCATAACCTTGAGCTGCGTGTTGTAAAGACGTTCATACTTTACAATTTTAAGAAAAGTTCAACGATTGTATCTGATAAGTTTAGACCATAATTAAGGATTTGGTCATTTAATTAGAGAGGTTTTTATGTTGGCCATGCTAGAAATTTAAATGTTATGGAGATAAAATAATCATGTGTTAGCATTTGGATAGCCATGAATTTCCTACAGAACAAAATCATTTTCTCTTATGAAGGAATTTTGAAAGGAAAGCTTTTCTATTTACTAACTCACGATATTTTTTGTATGGTTAGAGTTACAAACAACCCTTAACAAGGATACTTTTAATTCTAACCAACCTATACATTCAACACTCTCTGGACAGTAAAATAACAGCTGACAAAAAACACTCATGCCTTCCACTACCCTTCATACAAACTTTAAAGAGTAAGATTAAGAAAGTCGTCTTAGAAAATGACGCAATATAAGTGATTCACGTAGCACGTGAAAATTAGTATGTCACATTGTATCGGTTGGGTCATGTTGTCACAACTTATCAAAGTGACGATGGCACATACTGTTTGTTTCCTTCTTGGTTCTTCTATGGGTGAAATCTAAAAATAAGTTCTCATTTTGCCTCTACAGTTATTGTTGCGTATTGCTTGATGGAATATTTATCGTTTCATTTGTCGACTTTGACACTTTGAACGAGATTAACACAAAATAACAATCTTGAAATTTGAATCGTAATAGATTACATAAAAGCATATTTTTCAGCATATGAATTTATACAGTATTTCAAATAGCGCTTTCTTCAGAATATATTTCTGTAAAATCTAAGGCGATATTAAATTCGTGAACTTTACGAAAATTTTAAAAATATTTTTTGGTGTGACGAATCATGCTATACAGTACATAAAATGTTTTATATACTTTATAGCATAAAATAAACTATTATGCTTATATATAATTGCTATACACAGTATAGCATAAAATAAATTATTATGCTTATAAATAATTATTATACACGGCATAGCATAAAATAAATTATGCTATACAGTGTCTAGTGTGTCATCCGCCATTGTACACAAGTATCGATCTAACCCGATTTTCAACCTTTTCCAACTCATATCACAAATAAACTAATTTCTAAAATTTTGCGTACAAGTATCCAAACTATATATATTTTAACAATCCAAACAAAAACCAGGTTTAATTTCGATTGATTTCAAAAATAATAATGATCAATGCCCACCATTTTTACTCAGGTCTCTGGTTTTTAATAAATCTATTTGAAACAAACTATTATTGATATTTGGTTATAAAAAGTAATAGCCAAATAGTACGAGCACTACTTTAAATTATTTTTGAACACAATTGTCAAGAGTTCAACCGTTAAAATGAAACAAATCACACAATTCAAGCCGTTTCTCTATCCGCAAACCACATCAGTGCCATTCTTGTGCCACACCGTTTGAAAATCGCTGATCTTACGTGATCATTTTGTATCAGTGGTTATAAAGGAGAGAGAAATAGAATAGAGTGCTAAAGTGTTGTATCTGCGTCGGTTTCAGGGGAGGAAGAGCGGAGTGGAAGTTAAGTGCGTGGTTCCGCGGGCAGTGGTCATTTGTGACCGGTGGTCCAGAACTGGCCCACCCTTTCCGTTTCCGTAGATACACACCAGCAGACGGAAGGTCTCTGGTTCCTGTCATTTAGGATCCCTTACCGTCTTTCCCCCTTGTTATTTACCACTGGTATATTTGAGAAGCATTTACCTCACTGGATCTTGTAATTGAGCCTGTGCCGCTTTAACCCTCCAAATGGTTTCGACGAGATATATCGTCCATCAAGTTCTAACCAATTTTGCAAATGACGACATGTCTCTTCATCGAAGCGTTGCGGTTTTTTCGGCGATGGCGAGATCGAGATATGGTCAGTTTTCTTCTAATGGCGAGAGACGACGATATATCTCGTCTATCAGGATCTAGTCAGTTTTGCTAATGACGAGATAACTCGTCGAGACACCCACCAGGAGGGTTAAGGCTTGAGCAAGTGGTGTAACCAGGGAAATGGGACTCTGGGGTCCAAGCCGTACCGAAATTTAGTTTCTTAGTCGTATCAAAATGCAGATTAAAAAATGAGGTAAAATAAGCTTCCTTCCCTTGCACGTTCCACATTTCTGTTCTTCCAGAGTCGCGGATGTAGAATTAATTTTGGGGTGCTATCCAAAGATAAATAAAGATATCAAATTCCTATAAAGTTTTTGTGGGTTAGGTTTTGGGCTTTATGGCGCAAGGTCCAAAAGAGAACAAGATGCGCCAAACAAAAGATAGAATGTAACCGAATAAATTATAGATAAAATACTTTAAGATTTTTTAACCAACAATGAATAGTAGATAAAATTTTGTGAAAAACAAAAGTTATTTTGATATTTAAAACAATTTAATAGAGAGGTGAATATAATAATAATGACAGAACTTTTCGCTCACTGAAAAAGGTATGAACGAAGACGTTATTCTAACCGTTCTGTTTCGGCAAAACTTTCTTTCTGTTTGCATGTAAATTCCTTGACATCACCTGTTTCTTTTGGAACAGCCTGACTAAATATGGCTCTAGTACCATAAAAACCTAACCAACACTTTTGGTTAGCATTTTTTAACTGTTTAGTTTAGCATAGATTTTAATCTTACTCAGATTTTCGTTGAAGCGCGCGACCATGCATTATTCTACGAAATATATCTTCTTAAATCTTGGAAATTCGTTTACTGTATTCGTAACCATGATAGTTCGATTCTGGTTAGTTACGCAATCCTCGAGCGCATACCTGGAAATCTATATCTCAAGTTTCATTCCGATTCGTTGAAAGTTGCGGTACATACAGGGTGGTCATAAAATAACTTCCCCAATATATGAGCCCCTAATTACCTCAATATTCATTGTTCATAAGAGTTGCGCAGAAGAATCAAGCTTTCATGGCTACGGATACAGTTAACAAATTTCGAACACCTACTTTTTTTTTATCGTAATGTGATTGCCACATTAAAAAGAAACAAAAATGCCGTCGAAATTTTACCTTTACCTTTACAAACGATTACACTAAAGCACTGCCAAACAAAACGACAAAAGAGGAAAGAAAGGCAACAAAAACCATATCATTTTACCTTACAAATAGCTGCAGTTGGCGTTTTGTGATTCGTGCTTGTGATTTATCAAAATTACCTGCATTATCACTGCTTTATGTACGTATTTGTATGATGAAGAATGGCAATAAACGGATATAAGCAATTTTAAATTCAAACGCTACAGGATTTATCCGCCAATTTTGCCGCTTATTTCAAGCGTGTTTGATTTGAGCTATGAAGCTGTATAGTGTTGCTAAAACTATACGGAAAAGCTCGCCACACTAATGAAACTCTTTAGCAGTCTGATTACAGAAGGGCAATGGGAAATCTGGAAGGTAGAAATCATCGCAGAAAAGAAATGTCAAAAAATACCGAACCGCTTTGAATAATTGAATGGGATACAATGGAAGCTAATTGTGCTAACATGTCTAAGGTGTGCTTTGTTAGTCATACAGCTGTTTTAAATATGAATTAGCACCATTAAGTATCAAATACAGCCTTATAATTTTGATAAATTTTATTTCATTGGAAGGTACGAAACGTGCATTTACATGCTTATATTCATTATAAATTAAATTAACCCTCCGATTGGTTTCGACGAGATATCTCGTCCATTAAGATCTGACCAATTTTACTAGTGACGAAATATCTCTTCATTAAGGTATTGCCGATTTTTTTATGATAACGAGATCAAGATCTGGTCAGTTTTCTTCCAATGACTAGATATCTCGTCCATCAAGTTCTGGTTAATTTTGCTAATGACGAGATACCTCGTCGAGACGACCACCAAGAGGCTTAAATAAGGTATCAGTTGTGAGCCTCATTGTGCAAGCAGTAGACATAAACAATTTAGAAACTAATGCAGATGCAATGCGCGGGTCTAATAGAGTTTAATAAATTGATCTTGCTTGATTAGATGTAGCGACAACAGCGCCTCCAACGACAGAACTTGGAAGTTAACAGTTCCCTAAACGTTCAAGTAAAAAGTATCCGCTTTATTTTCTCTATCGCTCGTCACACGACAGCAAGAACCGAAACGGCACTTCCTACTCAACAACACCGGCTAGTTTCGATTTCGTTTTACCCGAAAAAGCCCGGGGCCGTAACGCCCACAGAACCCGCGTCCCATCCCTCACCGACCACCATCATCATCAACCACTTGTGAAAAGGCCGGCGAAAAAAAGGCCCCGGCCTGTAATTAAAGAGGCTCGCTGAAAATGCCACTGAAAAGGCCAATTCACACGTATCAATGAGGTCAAGTCTTTGAAATGGTTAAAGAGCTTTCCTCAATGGAATGGATGATAAGTAGGGCCGAGACTTCAGGTACGGTCATGGCTTTTTACGTTCGGACTTTGGTTTGTTGTTGTTTTTTTTTCGGAAAATCAGCCATCGAGAAACAACCCGGTAAACGCGCGTTTGCTGGTAGATCGCTCAACCCTTTCTAGCTGTTTTTTGCGTTGCGGACACAGCTTGGAGATGTATCGCAACTCTTTATATGGGTTTGGGGTTTGCTTTTAATTAGCGAATCGAGCTTTGGTTTCAGTTTGTATTACATCTTTATGCAGGACGTGCCTACGGAGGAAGCCAGGGCTGTTCCTGAAGGTACTAGCTGCCCTCGTTCAAACTACATACTGCCCCCTCTCTTCTCAAAGATATTTTTTCCCCTGAAAATTAGCCAGGTTGGAAGAGCAACGGATTAGCAATTGGAGAGTTGCGAGTTCGAAGCTCGGTCCAGCCAAAGACCGTTGCGTACACGGGAGCTGGTGCATGCTAAATCTCTCGTTGTTTCAAATGTCATCACGTTGGAGCGGTATGAAATTTGGATAGTGGGATGCCAGATCAGGTGTTGCCTCGTCATCTCACAGGTTTAAAATTACGAGGCTTTGTCCTTGGATCTTTCCTTCCCTTCAGGATTGATCCGTCACCAATAGACCGATGGGTTGCTCCAACGCGACGTTAATTAATTATATATACATACATACCTGCACTAAAAACCAACCATCCAGAAACAACCCGGCAGGTTGGTTATTTTGGGATTTCATGGCGCAAGGGCCATATTTGGCCATGCTGGGCCAGACAATATCAAATAAAAGACACACGCAATGAAAGTTTTACTGACACAGATGAGGTATTGGTAGGTATATTTAATTAACGTCACACTAGAGCAACACAACGGGGCTATTAGTGACACCACGTCATTTTAAACCACGGTGACGAGGCAAAACCTGGGCTGGCATCCCACTCTCCAAACTTCCGCACCGCGCCAACGTGAGGACATTTGGGCAGATTTAGAGTACACAAGCTCCCTTTGTACACGACAGTGTTTGGTTGGATTCGAACTCGCAACCCTCCGGTTGCTAATCTGTTACTCTTCCAACCGGACCACCGCGGCCCCGACACAGATGCGAAAAATACACCCAGGGAGGGAATGCACTTGACGGGAATCGAACCTGCGCCGCCTGCAACTCGAAGGTTACTAGCGTAGTGGGAACAACTCGTTAAACGTCGGTTGATGGTAGACCGTTCAACCTTTTCTTGCTTGTGGACTATGGGTGTTTAGTTTGTTTTTGTTTAATGAATCGCGCAGTTTCACTTTGTATTATGCCGTTTTGCAGGAGCGAACCTACTAAGGGGTCAGGACTGCTGCTGAGGTATTACCTGCCACGTGAAAACACCATACAAGAGGCTTCCTCTTCTCAAAAACATTTAACATACGGATAATGTACATAAAGAAAGATATTTTATTAATACTTTTCGTTAAGTTTGATACATACTTTTAAGTACATTTTTCTTGATAATCAGTAAATAGGTTCTAAAGTTTGGAATACTTTTTTTCAAAATTTGAACTTCGTTGATTTAAAAATTCTTAGGCGAGCTCTCATTTAATCAGAATACAATTAGATGTTTTCTAATCCAGATGGAAATTTTCATCACCAACCAAAGAAGAAACCACTTCTGATATTAAATTAAATAGCGCAAAATACTCTCAAACAACAGAAAAAGAAACCTTAATACTATATTTTGTAAGTTTTTGAACCCTCGCTGTATTTCGCTCTTTTTACACGTCGCTCAAAAGGCGCGGTACGTCGGTATATCGAGAAGTAGGGAAATTATTTTTATTGATACTTTTCGTTAAGTTTTGTACACTCTTTTAAGAACATTTTCTTTGAAAATTAGTGAATAAATTTAAAGTTTAGAATATTTTTTCACATTTGAGGATCGCTGATTTAAAAATACTGAGGCAACCTATCTTTTAATCAGAACTCAATTCAATATATTCTTATTCAGATAAAAAATTTCATTAACAGCCAAAAGGAAAACCATGTATGATATTAAATGAAATTGCGAGCTCTCAACAACAGAAAAAGGAATCTTAATCTTCTTACAAGCAAGGCTGCTGCGGTAGCCCGGTTGGGAGAGTAATGGAGCTCGAATCCAACCAAAGACAGTCGTGTACAAAGGGGGTTGGTGCACATTAACACCAACTATCGGGTATATCGAGGAAATACTTTAGCAGGGAAGTTACTTTTATTAACACTTTTTCGTTAACTTTGTGCATGCTTTTAAGAACTTTTTCTTTGAAAATCGGTAAATTGGTTTTAAAGTTTAGAATACTTTTTCACATTTGAGGATCGCTGATTTAAAAATACTGAGGCAACCTATCTTTTAATCAGAACTCAATTCAATATATTCTTATTCAGATAAAAAATTTCATTAACAGCCAAAAGGAAAACCATGTATGATATTAAATGAAATTGCGAGCTCTCAACAACAGAAAAAGGAATCTTAATCTTCTTACAAGCAAGGCTGCTGCGGTAGCCCGGTTGGGAGAGTAATGGAGCTCGAATCCAACCAAAGACAGTCGTGTACAAAGGGGGTTGGTGCACATTAACACCAACTATCGGGTATATCGAGGAAATACTTTAGCAGGGAAGTTACTTTTATTAACACTTTTTCGTTAACTTTGTGCATGCTTTTAAGAACTTTTTCTTTGAAAATCGGTAAATTGGTTTTAAAGTTTAGAATACTTTTTCACATTTGAGGATCGCTGATTTAAAAATACTGAGGCAACCTATCTTTTAATCAGAACTCAATTCAATATATTCTTATTCAGATAAAAAATTTCATTAACAGCCAAAAGGAAAACCATGTATGATATTAAATGAAATTGCGAGCTCTCAACAACAGAAAAAGGAATCTTAATCTTCTTACAAGCAAGGCTGCTGCGGTAGCCCGGTTGGGAGAGTAATGGAGCTCGAATCCAACCAAAGACAGTCGTGTACAAAGGGGGTTGGTGCACATTAACACCAACTATCGGGTATATCGAGGAAATACTTTAGCAGGGAAGTTACTTTTATTAACACTTTTTCGTTAACTTTGTGCATGCTTTTAAGAACTTTTTCTTTGAAAATCGGTAAATTGGTTTTAAAGTTTAGAATACTTTTTCAACATTTGAGGATCGTTCATTTAAAAAAGCTTAGGCGGCCTCTCTTTTTATCTGAGCTCAATCAAATCTTTTTATTCAGATGCAAATTTTCATTACCAGCCATAGGAGAGAGAGAAACCATTTCTGATCTTAAATTAAAAAGAGCAAAAAACTCTCAAACAACAGATAAAGAAACCTGAATCTATTTCTTACAAGCAGGTTTTTTCACGCTTTTTACGGTCCCCAAAGAAGCGTGGTAAATCTAGGAGTTACTTTAACAAGGAAATCACTTTTATTAACACTTTTCGTTAACTTTTGTACATACCGTTACGAACCCTTTCTTTGAAAATCAGCAAACAGGTTTTGAAGTTTGGAATACTTCTTTCAACATTTCTGGATCGTTGATTTAAAAATGCTTTGGCGACCTCTCTTTTAATCAGAACATAATTAAATGTTTTCTTATTCAGATGAAAAATTTCATTACCAGGCAAAGGAGGAACCATTTCTGTTCTTAATACAGAAAGATATTCTGAAACCCAGGCATATAAACGCTTAAAATCTGATTGTAATGGCAGATTAGAGAAATTCGTGTTACAAATTTCGCCTGAAGACAAAGCAGATTTTCATCTCTCACACATTGCAGAACATTATATCATCTAATACAGTGTAGAGCAGTGGTTCTTAACCTTTTTAGTGATCGGCACCCCCTTGAATCTAAAAATAAGTTCTCCTACCCCCTTGAAAAATGTGTTTCTATTTCTTTATTTAGGAAATTACTTCTATTGCAAGATAATTTATATTTATTGAAAAATAAACACATACATTTACATATACATACAAAACAATATCTAAATTTTAATGGCTACGTCGTTGTTTATTCATAATAATACTTTTGCAGCGAGGCTCCTTTTTGAAAGAGTGGCAAATGGTAAAAGTGTCTGCAATGCTGTTTTTGCCAGCTAACTGTGTACACCAGAATTATTCCAAGTCCAGTTCTTTCAAATTCCATTTGAATACGTGCATTGGCTGTATGTCAATAAGATCGTCTCTTATTAAATTGCTGTCGACCATCGAAACTCCTCTCGCACCCCAGGGGTGCACACACGCCAGGTTAAGAACCATTGGTGTAGAGTAAGTCTCTTAATTAGAATGCAATTGAATCTTTTCGTGTTAACACGAAAAGTTCCATTAAGGGTCAAAAGAAAAAAAACTTCTCTGATCTTAAATGTAATGGAACGAGAGAAATTCTCAAACAACGACACCATAAAATATTTAAAACCAGTATCTATACTAAACTTCCTTAATTGCCTATACTTATTGACGGCAAAGTGTCGTTACTCACATTTCATTCCTTATTTAAATCCATTTATAACGAATATAGCATCCATATTCACGTAACTGGGTTTCATACCTCGAAATGAAGTAGTTATCCAAAATTTTGTAGCAGAATTTCGTACTTTTACAGGTGTCAATTCTTATTTACAATAAAATGGATGAAAAAAAAGCACTCCTCAGTCATGTTACTACAATCATTAGGTTGATGTGAAAGTTCGTCCCGGTTTTTTGATAAAAATTGAAGAAAAATTTTATTTACTAAAAATTACATTTAATCAATATAGTATGTGCCTTCTGTTCAATGACCATTTCTCCATCTCTCCGGAACCTGCATAATCCCGGGCTCATAGATGTTCTGAGGTTTTTGTCTAAAGAACTGATCCAGGTGACGAAACTTTCTGAACCACTTACGCTACGTGGAATCGTCAAAGCACCCTCACCATACACAATACATATCTTTTGCGTCTGCGACACATTCTTGTCTTTTCGTAAATAAGAAAGTATATGTCATAAATGCTCCTTATTTTCTGCCATTTTTATTGCTTAAGGAAATTTAAAAAACACAACCCAATAACACAATTTTTTCCCAAGTTCTCGCTGAAATTCCTTCTTTCAAACAACATCAAAACTTCACACTTGTGAAGTAGATAACACTTCATTTTTGCAACGCAATGCCATCTAGCGCCAAAAACGAGACGAACTTTTACATCAACCCATACATTTTGAGTGTCTACTTGAATTTCATCCCTTTCCCTTGTTCAAGGCTAATTCGACATTTATTTATGCTAAACCTATTTTTGCTCGCATTTTCTTTTCTGCTTCGAATTCTATTGTCCAAATTTCTCATTGTCTTCTATAATCAGACTGATGAAGAATTCCTGTAGAATGGTGAGCATTTTCTTGTAGTTTTAGAAATATTGGGTTGATGCAAAAGTTCATCCCGTTTTCGGCACTAGATGACATTGCATCGAAAAACCGAAGTGTTGTCTACTTTACACGTGTTAAAGTTTTGATGTTGTTTGAAAGAAGGAATTTCAGCCTGTACTTGGGGAAAAAATTTGTTACTTGGTTGCGATTTTTAAATTTTGTTAAGCAGTGAAAATGGCAGAAAATAAGAAGCATTTTCGACATATGCTATTTTATGTCCGAAAAGGCAAGAATGCTTCGCAGACGCAAAATAAGATATGTGTTGGGTATGGCGAGGGAGTGCCGTTGACGATTCTACGTGCCTTATGTGGTTCAGAAGGTTTCGTCACCAGGTTCTTTAGCCAGAAACCCGGGACTTCTACGAGAACGGGATTGTGCAGCTACCGGTGAGATGGAGAAAGATAATCGAACAGAACATACTATATTGATTAAATGTAATTTTTAGTAAATATAATTTCTCTTCAGTTTTGGTAAAAAAAACGGAAAAAAACTTGCATCAAAGCCTAATATTATTCATCACCATAGCTCAAATGAAGCGTATTTAAACTAAGCGGCAAAATTTGGGGATGGTCAATTTTATATTGTTTTTATCTGTTGCTGCCATTCGACAATAAGCAAACAAAGACTATCTTTGTGTCACCACGTTAGCAAAATACGAACATCGTCGGATTACTACAAAAACAAGGCAACTCCATTATTTCTCTTTTTTGAGTTAAGTACACTTTCACACATATAATTCTGTACTATATTCTGATAAAACGAGATAAATGCTGGGAGCTTAACCCATCGAGTACTTTCGCAGCAGAAATAGTTTACAGCACCTTATACGTGCGAAAGTGTATAACTCAATAAAGACAAAAATGGTTATCTTGTTTTTGCAGTAACCCAACAACACAGATTTTATTGTAATGACGAAAAAACTCGTGTTACAAATTTCACCTGAAGTCAAAGCAGAACTTTATTACTCATGTATAATAGAACAGGTATTGAATACACTTTCTCCAACAAAATAAAATATACCCAAAACAAATAAAACAAACGCATAAAACCAGTCCCACAAACCAGCAACATTTCACTAATTAAACGTCCAAGCGTACAGGCTATTACGGCCAAGGGTTTTGAAGGCCTATGGATCCGTCTCCCACATTACAGCCGATGGGGGCGCGGAGGGAAATTCATTAAAGTCGATTGTAAAAATGATTGGGGGTCAGGATAACAATCTCTGTGGGAACCTTTGTGAGTGTCGACTGTTACCTTGTTTAAATAACTGACCTCGTTAGACCGATCCAATCCAATTATATCGCGATTAGATCGGGGAGAAGGGTGACTTTTTGCTGGGAGGATAATTGGTGGTGGCTTCTGGTGGTTTAGGGTGGGCTTTTTTGTTGTTGGCTGGTTATCGCTGTTGGCGAGAGTTGGATGCTTCTTGGGAGAAATACTTGATTGGTATGGATAGATGAGTTTCTATAGCACAAGATTCTGGTTCGGCAAAGCTACGTCAAACACCGAGTCAATTTGAGATTGATTATATATTATTAAATTTGTAAAGTACGCCGACTATTGGCCTGGGATGGTCAGGGTGTCTACTTCTAGATCAAAATGTCCCTGGTTCGAATCCGGGGTAGAGCATGGATGTTTGTATGTCTGGAATGAATTTGCGAGCTCTCTCGAAACTGGTTGTGCCTTGAATATATGGTATATGAGATACAACGTGAGACCCGCGGTACACCGGGATTCACCAAGGTTCAGAATTTCGCCCTTGAAGTGCCATGATGACTTTTTTAGTTTGACAGTATGAATAAATAGATAAATATGAAGTAGTTGGGGAGTAGAATTGAATTAACGTCGCAATGGAATAACACAAAGCTCTGTTGGTGACGGTCCGGGATCAATCCCGAAGGAAAAGATCCCATACAGTACCTCGTAATTTTGAACCACGGTCAGATGACGAGGTCAGCACCTGAGCTGGCACCCCACACTACAAACTTCCATGCCCCTCCAATGTGAGGACATGTGAAGCCACGACAGATATAACATGCACCCGCCTCCTACATACACGACGGTCTTTGGTTTAATCGAGTTTCGAACTCGCAACCCTTCGATTGCTAAGCTGCTACTGTTCCAATCGAGCTTTCGCGGCCCCTATAAATATGAGATAATTGGTTAGGATATAGCTGATAGAAAATATTACATCGACTGCTAAAGGGGGAAAATAATATTTGGTAATTATATTTCACGGAAATTATAAGTTTCGTTTGGCTGCATTTTGGATATTTACATTCATATCAAACGTAACTCCGTGTTATTTCAGTCTGAGCGTATCTTTGCTATTCAACTCCGTAGAAGAAACTGATAACTTGGCGCATTATTTCACCGCTACGACCACCGGCAACCCTGAGCTTCACCATTACGTGCCCGGCACTCACCGAAACGAAGTGAAGAGAGTAGGCAGCACCCCGAAACCCGCTAAACCGTCCCATCCACCCTCTCCCAATTAGCGAAACCACTCTGCCGCTAATTTGCAAGGTCCCGCGGAATCGTTTGTCTTGTCCTAATTGGCCGCGGCAACTCGCAGCCGATTGGGGAATATTGATGGACACCCCTCCCCCCCTCCCCAAACGATTCCCTCGTTCTCAAGGATACCGGTCAGAACCTTAAAACTCCCACGAGAATGAAAACGATTTTTTTCCCCGCGTTCTTTGTTTCGAACGGTTCTTTTGTTCGCGCCGATTGTTCTGCTCATTACCTGTTTCGCCAACCCCTTCGTTAAGTTAAGGTTGCGGTTGAGCCTCGCGTCTTGTGAGAAATACGCGGGTCCGATACGCATCGCGGTGCGCCGATGGCACCGGAGATTAAGGATCGTCTGCTCGAGTCGAGTTGAGCTGTAGCTGGAATGATTGGGAAAAAAACTGTTTTAATTGCGGGTGTCGCTTTGCATGAGGATGGGCTTAGAAATTTCAATGACAAAGGCTGGAGCAAATGAAGGATGGAATATTGTGAGGTGTTCCGAGGGTAGTTTTGAGTGTCTGGATGAATCACTGACATGAGAGAGGAGTGGATGGAATCCAGATTAGACAAAAGATTCCTTCAGTTCGAGTCAGCCATTGTTGACTCGACTTAACCTTATAGCTCATGGGCATAAAGGTGTACTGATGACAAGATCGAGATTGTTAGGATATATGTATTACTCAAACATTCCATGACAAGAAAATGCCCCTGTTATATTTGCAATCTTATTTTTAACCTACCACTAAAATACAAAAAGACCATATTTTCAACATAAAATCGATGTACAATTCTTCAGTGCTGGTCAAAAACTCGATGTCTCTGGACGTGAAGCTGAGGTAGCCCTGTCGGAAGAGTAGTGGATTCGGAGGGTTTTCAGTTTGAAACTCGATCGACCCAAAGACTGTCGTGTACGTAGGGATATCCTCACGTGGAAATTTGGAGAGAAACCTCGTCATCTGACCGTGGTTCAAAATTACGAGATATTCTCGAATCTTTCCCTTCAGTATTGATCCCAGACCGTCGCCAATAATTCGATGTGTTGTGCTCCAGTGCAGGGTAAATTCATATACTAACCTACCTACCGTTTGGATACGACCAAATATGATTGTTATGTGCTTCATTACTATAAGTATCTGATACTCAACAATGATGGATAAAGTACGACCACTCAAAGAAATGTATACATGGCATAATAAATGTATACTTGACCGTCGATCTGGTATCTTAGCGTTTATCTGACATCCAATAGTCCCGGGTTGGAATCCTAGTTTGAAAGTTCATGGATGTTGATGAATCTCCTTGTTAGATTAACGGTGGATGTCTATCTTCACAGACGCCAATTCGCCCCTTGTAGGGCGAGGCCAAAGGCCGGATGGATACCGATTGGATGATACTGGTTATTATTGCTGTAAAATATTAGTTAAATCCATAAACGCAGCAGGAACAACATGCAACTCGGATGGAAGGGTGAATCATAGACTGTGAGTAGTAAATGAAATCCAAATTTGTGGGAAGTGAATCAAATTTCTTCGTTTTGAGTCAGCCATTGTTGGGCACCCTTATATCCACGGCCATAGAGATTTATTGATAGTAAGATCATAGATGTACTTATTACTAAAGCATTACGCACTTCATATATTTTTTAATACTTTTGTTTTTTTCAATTATATTTTAACATACCTACGAAACACAAAAGAACCATAATTTTAACCCAAAAACTTTATACAATGCTGCAAAACTAGTCATTCTCCAAGTTGATCATTTGGATAGGACAGTCGGTTGTTACATGATGCGTGTATACTATAAAATATGATATTTAACAAAGGTTACAGTATCCATGGCAAAAATCACCGTTCATTTTAATTTCTTAGTAACAAATCATTCTAAATTCACTTTTATCCATTGATGTATATACATTACCTGATGTTTCTTCATCTAATTCAGTCCACCTCTAAATATATCCTTTCTTTAAATGTTTCAATTTCGATTATAAGGTTTTTAACAAATCATAGTTTGCAATTCTTTCTCATATATTTATGCAACCTTTTTCTTTGCAACTTGGAGGTGTAAGTTTACTAGTTCCTATTTCCTAATAACTTTGGCCATAGCTGACAATTTTTAAAGTAATTCAGTGTTTTGTTAAGTAATGTAGATAGGGAAAAAAGTTGCGTGAGGGATTCTTATAAACGGTAAGATTAAGAGAGCTGCTTTTGAATCGAAATTGCTTTTCATGTATTACTACATTACTTGCAGAGAAACTGATCTTGGCAGAATACCTCTCTGAGATCCTACATTAACCACTTCATTAGCAATGTCATAAAATATGTGGTAAAAACGTATATTGATGAAAACCTGTCACCTTATATTAATTAATTACTGATTAATAATTAATTGTTAATATTGTGAATTAGTTATTAATTATAAAGCCTAAAAGAGTTACCAACCTTACTACAAAGGGGTCTTATAGAACATCTCTCTGGGATCCTACATTAACTATTTTATAAGTACTGCTATAAAAAAAATTGACAAAAACGTATAGAGGTGAAGACCTGTCACCTTATGATAATTACTTTGCTATTTTTAACTAATAATTAATTATTATGAATTAATTACTGATTGAAAAGTCTAACAGTTATAACATCCTTACTACAAAGCAAAAAAATTCGTGTGACGCACTGACAATTTCAACCAATACAAAAATATTACTGCGACCTTGGCCAAAACCCAAAGGACGTAGATCCACA
This sequence comes from Meta bourneti, assembly GCA_933210815.1. Classification (NCBI taxonomy): domain Eukaryota; kingdom Metazoa; phylum Arthropoda; class Arachnida; order Araneae; family Tetragnathidae; genus Meta; species Meta bourneti. The sequence continues at coordinate 62,602,809 of OW119932.1, read as the reverse complement.
ACCACACCGCAACCTCCAGACTCTACCGCAGGAACCAGCGACCAAACTAATGAATGAACCCCGCCTGAAACCCGAGCCTAATCAGCGCTTGTTTCTGTGCGGCAGCTCATTAATCCTCGGCCTTTGCCGCCCATTCATTAACGAGAGCCTTCGACGGGGCCTTCCTTCCTTCACGCATGAGCCGCTATCGCTCGCGCCATCTAGAGTTGAGTTGTTATTATTTTTCAGAAATAATTAAACGGAATTCAGCGGGAGAGTGCGTCTTGCAAGCGGGCTCGGACAATGGGCAGATTTAATGAGTGGCCACGGCGATGGAGGTGGATTGCTTTTTTTTTCGCTGACTGGTTATCGGACAGGAAGACGTTGTGGAATCCAGTTTGGGGTCACTGCTGAAGACTGGGGAAATGGTGTGTTGGGTTACGAATGATGAAATTAGATGTGGTCTGGGAGAAAATTAATTAGATTTGCGTTTGAAACAGAGGAAGTCTTTTTTTGTCTTATAAACGTCTTGGTTTTTCAGAATAAAGATTAACCTTACTGGTGGTAGTCTCTTTCGAGGTGCATCGTCATTAACAAAACTGACGAGATCTTTATGGACCTTATATCTCATCCTTAAAAAAACTGAGAAAACCAGATCTTGATCTCGTGGTCATCCAAAAATCGGCAATGTCCTGATGATGAGATATCTCGCTCTAAGCAAAATTGGTCGGATCTTTATTGGTAAGATATCTTGTCCAAAGCACTTGGAGGCTTAAGTAACTGTTAACGCGGAATCAAGAATAGACGTGAAATACGTATAAGTAGACTGAGCATTGCAATTGAGAGGAGTTTCAAAATGTGGCCAAAATGACGACTAATAGTCACGTGACTGCTCTGTGAAAAACGGACTTGGTCGGGCCATTCGGCCACTCATCGCCTCGTTTGGCGATATAGTATCTTGTGATAAGATAGATATGTGAATATGCATTTCTGTAGCGTGTCGACAAAACTAGTGAAATGGCCAAGTCTATTACTATGTCGATTGGATCATTCAGTTGATGAATCAATGGAGGGTCCTCTTCTCTCGTCCTGTAGACTAATCAAATGATGAATGTTCATTTCCACACGGCATACGAAAGTAGCATAAGGGTCACTAGTTTAGCTCACATGATCCTGAACACAAAAAACTTACCATTGCTCACTCTACTTTTGTATTTCCTCTATGGGATCAAGCCGTTTTGAGCCTTCTTGTTTGTGATCATTCCCAGACTTGCTAACCAAAATATATTTCCATATTTTTACTGAAAAAAATGTAATTGCTCTAATTGCATTATAAATATTATTTATTACTATGAATTAATTAAGTGTAACAAGAACTTTCATTTTACAAATCTCTTAAGTGGTAAACCAATCATTACAATGCGTCTTGTGCTTCGAAGCTATGTCCAATCCAACATTGCATTCAAATGTATTGGGACTACCACTATGTTAACATTCCGCTGTCCAAAACAGGTATTTTTCTAAAAAATTTCACTCACTTGGTTTTTCAGTAATTAATTCAGTTTTTAAGTAATTATAAATTTTTGAGTCATATTTTGCCCAACAGCTCCAAGCCCAAAACAAACAATATCAAATAATTGACATACACACAATGAGTTTTACTGACAGGAAGGAGAGAAATACACCTAAGGAAGAATCGAACCTGAAAGGAATGGACTAACAATAAAAAGTAGGTTTAAAACATGTGTTAATTAAAAATAGATGAGGTGATGCATATTATGACATAAAAAATGCGGAATAAATGAAGTGTATAAAAGCGGATGCTTTCCCATTGAAAAATAAAATAATGATAAAGGCTGAAATGTTTTTTCAAAAAGAAAAATTTAAGATAGGATGTAACCATCTTAGTTCACTATAAAAACTTGATCATTACATATAATTAAAATTGATGTATTATATTCATGGTAAAAAAGCCTGAATAATGTAAAAATGAAAAAGTGATAGTAAGCAAGATCGGACAATGAAACAGTGTCTGAGATTGGCATTCCACCGTGGCTACCATAAATATGAATTTGCATAGTGATCTGAGTCGGTTCCTAATTTTTTTGAACGTGAAGACTCTCTAATCATTTTAGAATGATCCGAGAATCAGTAAGATTGCATTAAATGATTTTAAATTAGCTTTTCAGTTGCACACTTGGAGACGAGCACTTGTTAGAAAAATATCGACATTTATTAATAAATAAGACCGATACAGAAATACAAACACAGATCAACTCTCTTTTAATCCCGAAGGGAAAGATTCGGGGCCAACGCTTCGTAATTTTGAACAATGGTCAGATGACGAGATCAAAACCTGAGCTGGCACCCCACTCTCCAAACTCCCACACCACGCCAATGTGATTATATTTGAGGCCACGACAGATTCAATGTGCACCAGCCCCCACGTACACGACGGTTTGTGGTTGGAGCTAGTTTCGAACTAGCAACTCTCCGCTACTTTACCAACCGGGCTACCGTGGGCCCTCGTATAGTTATAGTAGAGAAAGACATTAATGAAATTCGACGTGGTCGAATAGAAAATTAATTGTAATCGCTTTGAAACAAGAAATCGTATAATGTTTCTTACCAAACATCTTGAGCGATTTCTACCATTATAATTGTCACTCACGTTAAGATTTTCATTTCAAGTGATTTGCAAAAATCTTTTTTTTTTCAATATCAGAACCAATAGCCTTGGAGCATTACAATCAATATTGTAAAAAGTAATTTCTGTTCAATTAATCAGTTCTAATTTACAGGTTGGATTAAAAGTTAAGGTTTGTTTAGTTTTGGCAGTTTAAAATTTAAATTTCAGTGAACGCGGGTTAGTTGTATTATTTAGGTTCTTCAGTCTTATCACTTCAAAACCTTATATGTTCTACGATATAACACCAATATTAAACTTATTTGAACCTACACTACTGATTGACGCAGCGAAGCCGAACTCGGCCTTGTTCGCTGTTATTATTTTTCCAAATTAATTAAACGGTAAGCAGTTTTGGACAAAGGGTAGATTTAGCGAGTGACTAGAGTGATGAAGGTGGAACGTTTCTTTCTCTTAGCTGGTCATCTGACAGGAAGGCGTTGTGGGAATTGAGTTAGGGGTCAGTGTGGAAGACTTCTGAAGAAATAAGCTTGTTAGAGTGTTTTGAAAAATGATGAAATTCAATGTCTCGAAAGAAAATGTATTATGCTTGCGTTTGAAAAGAGTAAATCGTTTAACCCTTCTTGCCAATCCTTTGGATTCAGCAAATGAGGTTAATAATTGAAATTATAGCTATCGTTTAACTTGAGAGAGTTATTTATCCAATCTATTTTGGTGTAACTCTTTAACCATCCTGGTGGTTGTGTCGACGAGATATCTCGTCTCATTAGCAAAACTGTTCAGATCTAAATGGATTGGATCTATCTCTTCTATATCTCGTCATTAGAAGAAAATTGACCAGAACTTGATTTTGTCATCATAAAAAAATCGGTAATATCTTAATGACGAGATATCTCGTCATTGTCAAAATTGGTTTGATCTTGATGAACGAGATATGTCGTCATAACCATTTGGAGGGTTAAATGGCACTATTATAATTTTTTTTGGAGATAAAGCTTTATGGATGAAGACCTATCACCTAGTATGAATGTATTTTCTACGTAACGAAAATTTAGTTTTAATATTTTTAACGAAAGGCGAGACACAGTATGTCCTCCCAACCATCTAGAGCATTTCAGCATCAAAATATAAAATGAAATAATATTTATATTCATAACCTTAATATATCTAAAATATTTTTTTACTAGTTAGAAAGAAAAATAATTATACTTGCATTTGAAAGAGAAAAGAGAAAACTTCCTTTTATAATCTCGGCTTTTCCATTTTAAATATCTTACAATGATTACGCATTTTTATTGTTTGAATGTGCTTCATCCATAACCATACTTTTCATCTACAAACAGCTCATCAAACATATCCCTGAACTTCAATATTAAATTATTTATTCATTATATCGCCATATTTACAAGTGCAATGCATACAGACATACCCATGTCAAATACTGATCAGACGTTACTCTGGAATCTGAGTTTCGATACATTGAGGCATTTTCCCATTAGTTTACCTGTTAATACATTTCGGAAATCTGAGGTCCTTGCCAGATTCACTTTGAAGTTAAGCATTAGCGAACCCCTCAAAGTGAACCTGATGAGTGAAGCACAGCAATCAGAGTTAATGAAGTTTTAAATTATTGAAGCTCAAAATTGTATGTGCATGAAGACACTTCTAATATCAGGATAGAACACACATGGGACCTTTTACAATTATTTCATGATCCAGAATTTTAAATTTATGTTACGCATGAGACATTTTAGTGTCTTGTTCTATCTTATAGATGGAAATATATATTACAGCATTTTCTATAAGATTGCTAATTTGTCACATTTCGGAAAGCTCTTCATTAGATGATCTCGGTAATCCATTTTGCGGAAGTCGCGGATTTTCAATATGCGAAGTTTTCATGTTTTTCGGATGTGCGAGTTCAATGAAATACCGTCGTTTACTGGAGGCACGTTAAATCTGTCGTGGCCTCATGTCTCGTTAGCATGGTTCGTATGTTTGGAGAGTGGGGTGCCAGCTCAAGTCTTGACCTTGTCGTCAGAATGTGGTTTAAAAACACGAGGTGTTGTCCTCGGGTCTTTTTCTTTCTAGATTGATCCCGGATCGTCGCCAATAGCCCATTGTGTTGCTCCAAGTTAGTTACCTATCTACTTTTACTTTTGCTTTTAAAATGTGTTTGAAGCTGCGAGTTCGTTTTTGGATCCTCCATCTTAAAACCCTAATCCTAACCCAATCCCTCAAATTCGTACAGCATACTTCACCTCCACAAATGCATCATCGCACAATCCCCGTACTCCAATACCTCAAAAACGGTAGCACTATACCATGACCGAACTGCCCTATTCAATCTCCACTCACAAATCATTGTTGCACATTGGTACTCGTAAATCGACCGTAAAGCCATACCATACCCTTTCCACGTCCAGCTTATCGAACACCGGGTGACAGAGGACCCCCTACCATGGTCCCGAATCAGATTCGATTCAAGAGTCCCCATTGATGCGAATCGTTTGATGAACCAAAACATCCAAGAGGTCATTCGCTTCCTGTATTTTATAGCTGGAGGTTTTGGCCAGGAAGCTGCGATGGTGTCCCCCAGAATCTGACCCCCGACTGGACTTTCCCTTTCTCTTGCATCGGTGGAGGGGCCCCCATTGGGGTTGATGGATGCCCCATCCGGACTCGGCGGGGGTCAACCAGCACCTGAGTCCCGCGAACACACCTGTGGGGTGAAGATGTGATGGTGATGGCGGATGGTTGGCAGGACGTCACAAATCAGACGACCTACCGTGTGGAGAAAAGTTGAGAAGGATTTTTATGGAAGAGGGTGTTGTGAAATATTTGTACAGGTGCACTTCCCTGCCTTCTGTTACATGTGTTTGTTGTCTTCGGCCACTAGGTTTATGATTATGCCAGAGTTATCTAACGAAATAAACGAAATTTCGGTTCATATTTGCAAACACATGCACAACGGGGACTGTCAATGTTTTAATTTGTATCCTGTAGATGAAATAGGGGAAATAACCGGACATAAAACCTTTAAACTTAACTTGGTGTCTTAAACTATGGTAATTTTCCGTTGACAAATAATAGTCCGTTGTGTTGCTATAGTGTGCCGTAAATTCAATTAAATACCTGTGGACAACCATTTGGATGATAGAGTTTTATATCACAAGAGCCATATTTGGCCAAACTTTGCCAAATACAAAACAGACAACGTTACGTAATGGATATACACACAAAGAAAGCTTTAGTGACAAAGAAGAGAGAAATATGTCCAGATTATTGTTTGTTATTGTTATTTCAATTAACGTCACACTGGAGCAACACAACGGGCTATTGGTGACGGTCCGGGATCAATCCCAAAGGGAAAGATCCGAGGACAACACCACGTAATTTTGAACCACGGTCAGATGACGAGGCAACACCTGAGCTGGCACCCCACTCTCCAAACTTCCACACCACGCCAAATGTCCAGATTAAGTTACAGGAATCGAATATGTGGCACCAACAGCTCGCAGGTTGGTTGAGTTGCATATTTGCCAAGGTACGCCACTACAACTCACCGAAAGAAATCAATTGAAACCATAGAACATTGTGAAGGTGATGGCGTATGGTTAGCAGGATGTCACAAATCATGTAACCTACCGTGTGAAGAGAAGATGGATTTTTTTTAGGAAGAGGATGTTGTGAAATATATGTATACGTTGTGAAATCATGTTCTTTCTTGCTTTATAGTGGGTGTGTTTGTTGGCTTTGGTGACTATAATCCGCCAAGATTGTGATTAGATCAGAGTTATCTAACAAAATAATCAGCAAAAGTTTGATATTTACTACTGCTGATATAATACATATTCTCTATATGCAAAATGGATGACATCATCCATTGCATTCTGCTTGAAAGGAACAAAGCTTATGCCTTCACCAGAAATATTTTTATTTAATTAATTGATCGCTTAAAACATTATATATGAAAATATTTTTGACAGTTAATTTTTGCTTCAATCATCTAATATTTATTCATAATTTTGTATCCCATTACCAGTTTTGTCTCTTATTAAAAGGGAGGAACAAAATAGAAAATATTTCATATTTTCTGTAGTAACCACCTGTCCCCGTCATTACAAGCTCCTATTTGTCTTGAAGAATCAGTATAAAACTAGTTTCTTGTAGCATGCTCTAAACGTCAAGGAGACAAATTTAACAATTACAGCCTCCTTATTTGTAGTTTTCTTGATTCGATGTTTTAATCATCTCATACTATGCCCCTCCTAAAGTGAAGTCTTACGATACCAAAGTAAGAATACTGACATTCCAGATTGATATCATGGGCCCTGTATGTCATAGTCAATCAAGGTGAGGTTTATCCACTACAAGAAACCGCGTACGTGCTAACCAACACCCAAGCCTGAATTCAGATACCCTCAGAACCTCCATATCCTTTCCTTCCCATTTGAAAACGAAACATCCACCCAACATTGTCCACAAGAAATTGAACCTTAGCAATTTTCCATTCACCAGATCCACAAGTTCCCTCAAATATGCACAGATTCCCATTTCCCCTTCCAAGGATTTAGTTTTTTTCTAGTATTATGGAGTTGGTCCACCTTCAATACAGCTCCTATTTGGAGTTATCACTATAAAACAGTCTCTAATAGCGCACTCTAAATTTCAGAGATAAATTTAAGTAAAGCCTCTATATTTGTGGTTAACTCGGTTCAGAGGTTTAATCATACCAAACAACTACGCCCCTCCTAAAATAGAAACCTTACAATACCAATAAAGCCCCCACTAGATTGATATTCTGTACACGCCATTGTCTGTCATAATCAAAAATAAAGTGAGAATCATCGACTACCAGAAACCATGTGTGTACTTGCCAACACCCAAGCCTGATTTTAAGCATCCATATAACCTCGAAATTGGTTCCTTCCTGTTGGAGGACATGGCTAAGTGGGTCTGTCTCTGCGCTAGCAACCTGCGAGCTGTAAGCGGCGCAGGTTCAATTCTTTCCTGGGTGTATTTCTCTCTTCTGGGTCCCTCTGTTCCCTTTCCGTTCCACCTCTCAAAACAGGCAAGCCACTTTAAAGCTTTTTTGAATTAGATTTGAAAGGAGATGGTGAGAAATATGGGAACTAGAGGATACAGGACGACCCTTCTTCAAAAGGTCCTTTCTATAGTATCTCATCACACTGCGATCTGAGACACGAGGCTACTTATGCTTTTTCGGGTCACGGCCCTTTTCAACAGTACCTTTTCCATTTAGGGCAAAGTGAAACAGACCTCTGTGCTTGTGGTTCGTTGGTATTTTCCCTTCACTGTGCTACTCGATGTCCCCTCAAGGCCAAATTTCAGATGCGCTGTCGCGAAAGTGGGCCGGACAGCGCTTGGAGAAAAATGATAATTGACCACCGAGTTGCAAAGAAACAAATCTGTGGACTAATCCATTTCCTGCTAAAATATGGCTATGAAATGGCAGCAGTAATTAGTCTCTATGAGGGTACAACATAATAAGCGAGCTATATTATGCTGCTGTTATTTTCTTTCTTCTTTTGTTTATCTACTCAAAATATTGTCATGGAAAATTACTTTCAGTGGACAATACCGTCTGCGAAAAAGGTTGTAATATCACGATGGGGAATTTTCTTCCAAATCCCCACCTTGTAATTTAATTTACTATAGTACTGTTGTTATCATTATTTGCTTTTTAATAGAGTACCCAGTAATACCCATCAAACTGATAAGATCCATTGCCCTCTAATTGGTTTTGACGAGATATCTCGTTCATCAAAATCTAAACAATTTTGCTAATGATGAGATATATCGTCCTCAAGATATTGCCGATTTTTTTTATGATGACGACATCAAGATCTGGTCAGGACGACATATCTCCTCCATCAAGATCTATTAATGGTTTTGCTAATGATGAGATACTCGTCAAGACAACCACCAGGAGGCTTAAAAGGATAGGTTCGGGGAACTTCTGGTGGTTACCTGTTCTGCGTGAGTAAAACATCCCTTGTGTGTATTCATTTACTTGACCCTGCTGGCTGCACAGGTTCGATTCCTCCCCTGGGTGTATTTCTTTCTTCTGTGTCAGCAAAACTTTCCTTGGGTGTGTTTATGTCTATTGATATTGTCTGTCGTGTTTGAAGCAGTATGGCCAAATATGGCCCTTGCGAAGTTTTAACCAACCATAAGAATGAAAACCCAACAAACAAACCAACCATTTACTTGACAGTGTCTGTCTTGTGTTTGGCACAGCTTGGCCAACACCCTACGCACAAGACCAACCAATGGAAAACGGAACATCAGCACAGTTATCCACAAGAAATTTAACCGCAGCAATTTTCCATCCTCCCGATTCTCCAGTTCCTTCAAGCATGCAGATATTCGCAATTTCCCTTCCAAGGATTCAAGGACCCCCTTCAAGGAGGGGAAGGACCCCTCGTCCTCCCCTGCAAGGATTCTTTCAGATGCCGCCGCCGCGCAGGGTTCCAGCTGCTTTCGTCCCAAATAAGTCCTGACACTGCAGGTAGCCCCTGCATCCGAGACGGCGATATTCGAAGGGACAGCTCAATGAACATGTCAATGGGGACGCCCCCCCCCTGATGGCAGGATTTGAATGCCGGACTGAGAGTCCGGACTGGAAGGGGAAGTCTCCAACTGGAGGTCCTTCCCCTGTGTTTGAAGTTGGGAGGAACGGTGGGTGGTATGGTGAGTGGGTGAATGAGCTTTGTCAATTTGTAGTTGTCGAAACAATTGGGGCCGTTGAAAAGAATTTCTTCGATTTGCGAACTTCTTAGAAAATGCGTTTCTGGAAAGAGATTTACTAGATTCGTCATAATGGAATAACGGAATGGCATTTGCGTGATTGAATTATAGTTTGTTTGGAGGAGGGTTGAGACTGATTTTACGGGAATTGGGTTGGATTATGGTGCGGGGTTCAAAAAGTTGGTTAAGTTGTGCCGAATTTTATGCGAAATAAACAATTATAGAGATAATGGTGCAATTTTATTCAGTTTTTCCAATCTGCAAATGAGTCGGCGGTTCTCTGAAGAAGGCAGTTCTCAAACTAGAGCGAGCTCTCAGAAGTGGACATAAGTCACAATGGTTACAGGAAAGAGAAAGATGGTCATTTAAAATTCAAAAGCATGTTTTCTAGTTTTCAAGATTAAATTTTAGCAATCCATGATTCTGAAATTGACACCTTTGCTCTATGCTAATGTAAAAACCTGATCTGATCAATTGCTTCCTTAAAAATTAAATTAACCATCCAAGTCGTCTTGACTAGATATCGTGTCCATCGATCAAGATGCAACCGAAATTTTTATGACGAGATCAAGATCTGGTCAGTTTTTTATAATGACGAGATGTAACGTCCATGACGATTTGGTCAATTTTGCTTATAGCAGGATACCTCGTTGAGGCAACCACCAGGAGTGTTAAAAAAACACAAAATTTTCAATTGGTGTGCAGCAATCGCATTCGATTTTGTGCTACACGACTATAAACGCCAAAATTTCATTTTCCAATGTTCATTGAGATGAATTCATTGCTATTCCTGGTTTATCACCTAAATTTTAGAAATCGGTGAAAGTTGTTTTCTATTTAAATAGTTGAAGATTTCAGAGACATTCATTGAACTTAATAAGATAGCTACCTTAACCCTCCTGGTGGTTGTCCTGACGAAGCATCTCGTTACTAAAAAATCATTAGCAGATCTTGATGGACGATATATCTCGTCATTTGAAGGAAACTGTGTGATCGGGTCTTGATCTCGTCGTCATAAAAAAATTTGACAATGTCTTGATGACGATACAGCTTGTCATCAGCACAATTGTAGATCTTAATAGAGAAGATATCTCGTCGAAATTATGTAAGTGAAACAAGAGACTTGCTACGACGCATCATTGGGTGCTTCACACAACTCCTGCACTGAACCTAATGATGGTCAATGGAAGCGGGCGCAGAAACCACGGAAAGGTCGTCCTTTTTACTACGCGGGATACACTAATTAAAAATATTTACTGCAAAAAAAAAAGGTCGACTCATAAGATACACAAACTCAAAGAAAAAATACTTTTGGATTCTTGTAACAATTTCCCATTCTAAATGTTACGCCTGGATTTTGAATCTTTTTTTATGAAATTGATTTCAGCTCAAAGTTAAGGCTATATAAAACAGATATTAACCCTCAACGTGTCACGAAATTTCCAAGTTGTGTAGTATTGCTTTTGCGTCATAACACACATAATGAGTGAATACCCACATCTATTATCAGCTTAAAGTATACAAGGAAAAAATGTATTGGTTAAGAAAATCAAAACTGTTTAGGAGCAGTGCAGGAAGACAGGAGGTTGTAGAACAGATACATGCGTGCTAACCCCTAGGAAGGTAAAAGTCTTAAAAATTAAATTCAAACTACCAGATTTTGATAAATTGATATCTACTCATAATCCTCCAAGTGGTGTTTCGATGAGATATCTCGTTCCTCAAGATCTCATCAATTTTGTTATGACGAGATCTGGTAAGTTTTTTTCTTTTGACGAGATATATCGTCCATAAAGATCTGGTCACTTTTGCTAACGAAGATATACCTCGTCGAAACAACCACCAGGAGGATTGAGAAACACGACAATAAAAGCTGTCACTACTTGAAGCTGAATGCATTGTCTTCCTGATTTATCACCCAAATTTGAGGAAACTGTTTTCTATTAAAGCAGTCGCCTATGTCAAATGCATTGAATAAACGTAATAGGGTAAAGATGACCTTCAACAAAACCCCACTTTTCCAGTGAAAGCAACGGTGATGTTTTGGAAGGATGTACACATAAAAACGACATCCATCCGCGGATACTTCAAAGACAACTCTCTCATAGCACTGGAACTAAAACCAACAAAAAAGCGTTTCCAGAACTCCGTCATTGGTTAATTTGTCTTAATCAGGATGGTCAATGGAAGCGGGGGTAGAAACCGCGGAGAGTCAAGTCCTTTTTACCACGCGAAGAACACTAATTAAAAATCTTTACTGTAAAAGGTCTGTCTTTTGTGTCAGGCCCGACCTCAAAGATGGTCACAATTAGGGTCTGTTGCTTGGGAAGGGTATCAGGAGGAACTACAAAAGTCTGTTCGGCCATTAGCGAAGAGCAGACGACAGAAAGGGCTCGTCGTCATCCAATAAAAATTCTCACCCGTCTCCTTATTTTTATCTTTAAAACCCTTATCAGGGTAATTTCGGGGTCTGAACTCTTTTAGAAGGGAAGGGCAATCAGGCAACCGATGGGTAAATTTTTATCTGCGGTGAGAGAAGTCGTTTTGTTCGGGATTGGTGTTCGCTTATCGCTTTGTGTTATCGGGGGTCGGTGATAAGGTCTTTTTCGACCCGCGCTCCTGCCCATTATGGGCATTCCGATGGTGGGAGGGCAAGTGTTAATGCCGCTCAAGGGCTCATTGGGCGAGAAAAATTTTCGGGAGATGTGTGTTTAAGGGCGTCGTTTATCTCTTCGTCTGGGGGTGAGGATTGGGGTGGTTTCCGGGGTCTTAAGAAATCGTTGGAACACGATGAGGGGTGGTGATTGGGTGGTTATTGTTATTTTATTGTCGATCTGCGTTGACGTCTTTTTTATTTGATTTGAAGTGACTTCGAATCAGTGGCCGGAGTTTTCGATACATCACAGTATTTTTGACACTGAAGGATAATAATTGGTATAATTTTAGAAAGAAAAAGACATTGACCACGTTTTGTCTCGTCTATCAACTCTATAAAGCAATTAAACAATAACTCTTGGTCGCTAGAAATTTATAAAGTCATTAATAACTTTGACCGCACAGTATTTTCATAAAATAGTTAAGCAATAATAGTTGGTCACGTAACAATTTTATAGAGCAATGTAGAACTTACAGTTGGTCATTCAACAAATTTATAAAAATAAGTACTAGCACAATAGTTGGTAACATAACAATTTTATGAAGTATTGAATCAACAGTTGGTCGTTTTAATTTATTTCGAATTGCAAAAAAGTGCTGCGGATCTTTCCTTTCGGGATTGACCCCGGACCGTTGCCAAAAACCTTTTGTGCTGCTCCAGTGTGAAGCAAATTCAGTTTCTAAATGAGCGTGAACTTGTACATAGTTGAAAAATAAGAGGGGTCAAACACGTGCAGTATGGATCCAACTAAATAAATACACCCAGCAATAAGACTGGGGCATCCCAAAATTATTTTCTGAATACGAGCTTGATGAAGAACGCATTTTTTGGACTTGGTTGATTTGTGTTTAATGGTGCAATGTCAAACAATGAACAAACTGAAGTCCAAATAAAAATTAAAGACAGGTGCTCTTTTGGAAAATCAAATGCCTTAAAGAAGACGTGATGGCTTGCTGACTTCTTGAATATTACATGCAAGCAGCTAATAAAATAAGCTAATCAGATAATAACCTCAAGAACCGCCCTGACTGGAAGTCAATTAAACTTATAGATAGTCTGGTTAATGAAGCAGGATCTACTCTCTATCAAAACCTGCATTGAACTCTTTCTGGAAAGATTATTTGTCGAGAAATAACTTCATGGCCCTAAAAACATATGTATAAAAGCTTTTACCTTTCGACTAAAGTTTCCATCTGTGTATCCAATTCCAATTATTTTCTACATGGATCGTCCCGATGCCAATCGACAGATCCAAACTTTGAGTGGCCGTCAACAGCGGCTAATATCCACCCCATTGTCTCCCCAATCCCCCTCCGTTTACGAATGCGTATTCCAATCCAAAGCCATTATCTCCTTTCCACAAGTCTGACCCACCCGAAAGCCAGCGACGAACACCCGAAGCCATTGTGCGGAGAAAGAGAGAGGCCATTTGCGAGGCGGCTGCGTCTTAATGCCCCTAATAGATTTAGGGGCGTCCTCCATTTGTCAGGGCCGGCGGCTGCCCTGGCAGGGCACGTGCCCCTCCACAATGGGACTGGACAGAGAGACTGGTACGTTTTACAGGGACTAATGGATGGTGTAGCGTCGGTGGAAGGTGAGTGGGAGATGTGTGCTGGACCGGGGGCTCCGCCTACTTGGTGAGAGCGGAGGATGTTTGAAGTTTGGGGTGTAATTAGTGGATGGGGTGAAGTTTGAAATTTGGGGTGGGAGTGGAGTGGTTTGGGTGAGGTGGATTTTTGGGGTCGTTAATGCGGGGTGGTGGGAAGCTCACTTTAAATTTGACTTGCGTAAAACCAAAATTTCTGGGAGACGAAGTGTCTGTTTAAGCCCCTGAGCATCATGAGACTTTGGAGTACTGTTGGAGTGGCTCACACGAGAATACCAAACTTTAGTGGACTGTAACTACATTCATTGGCACCGATTCAAATTGCTGTATTATTCTAAGTACAGAGAGGGCCGCGGTAGACCTGTTGGAAGAGTAACGGATTAGCAACCGGAGGGTTGCTCGTCCGAAACTCGATCCGGTCAAAGACCGTCGTGTACGTGGGGAGTGGTGTGCTTTAAATCTGTCGTGTCCTCAAATGTCCACACGTTGGCGTGGTGTGGAAATTTGGAGAGTAATGTGCCAGCTTGGGTGTCGGCCTCATCGTATGACGGTGTTTGAAAATTACGAGGTGTTGCCGCAAATAACCTGTTGTGTTGCTCCAGTGCGAAGTTAATGTACTCCCTACTTACCTAAGTACAGAGAGAATTACTGTACTATCTTCTATCCTAAATACAAAAATGGTGGTTCCTGGGAAGATATGTAGATAGGTAGTTAATTAACGTCGCACTGGAGCAACACAACGGGCTATTGGTGAAGGGTCCGGGATATATCCCGAAGGGAAAAATCCGAGGATAACACCGTGATTTTGAACCACAGTCAGATGACGACGTCAACACTTGAGATGTCACCCCACTCTCGAAACTTCCATACCATGCCAACGTGAGGCGCCACGACAGATTTAGCATGCACCAGCCTCCGAGCACATTTCCTGGAAAGAAAGGAACGCTGGCGATATCCTATCGCGTCAAGAGATAAGACACCAAGAATTTTGAAACGTTTTAGGCGTTTGCCAAGTACATGAAAAGTTACACCAATTAAAGAGTAGCACCAACAACTTTCACGGAGATACACACACTCAAAACGTCCCTACAAAACACATGGCTAAATAACTACATCTATTGATTGAAAGAATCTTAGGAAAGATGTTATTCGTCTGAATAGAAGTTATACATAGAAGACTTCAGATTGCAGAACCCCTCAGAATTATAAATGATTCCCTCAGAGTGTTAAACATATCCTTTTATTTAAGATATTAGTTTTAAAGACAAAGATCAAACTTTGGAATTATGAATTCACACTCTGTTACAGCAAGCAGTTGAGCTCCTTCCATTATTGTGGTCATGGCTAGAAGGAACACATTTCTACACTATATGTCTACGGGGCTGTGTATGGTATTTAAGAAAGCCTGTGAAAGGATATATGGTAATACCAACGATTTCATATCGCAATCAGGTGTTGCTTGGCATTGGAAAATAATGTGAGCAAAAGAGAGCTAGAACGTCATTTTTTGGAACTGTTATTTCACGAGTATAATAAAACGTACCGGAAACTGGTATCATGAAAGGTTACGTACTGAAAGACGAAACGTTTCTTAACTCGAGTGATAAAAGAACTTAGAGAAATAGCACTGAATCATCTTAAAACAGCTATTTTGGCTGTAGATAAGAAATACGTTAGAAATTTTGGGTAGATTACATACCTATCGTATATCAGAACCAACAAAAATAAAAGTCGAAACTCGAGTTCGCTTCGAGTCTTAAAATTGGGTGTCAGAAACGAAATCCTCTCCTTATTTTACAGCAAAAGACCCAGAAATATCAGTGTGTGTGTACATGTAGCTTTACAATCACAGAACTAGCTGCGTAAGAAAGCAAACATCCTTTTGCTTAAGCAGTTTAAAAGAAAACGAGCATTGTAATACCTTTGGGTGCTGAATTTTAATATCATATATCACTGAAACAATTTATTCTTTGAATATAAACTGGACATCTTTGGAATATATGCTTCAGTACATTAATTTTCTTTGAATATATTCTTCAGTACAGTCATATTCAAAGAATATGACAGTACTGAAACCTCTTTATGTGGATCACTGATATTCAAAAAATGGCCATGTCAGAAAATAATTCTACTCGTTTAAGTTCTGGTAGGTTCTTTGCTTATTTAACTTACAATATAACATATTAAAAGATTAAGTCATTACTAATGACATCAATTTCAAAAACATTACAATGTTATGAATACATGTTACTGAACTGATCACTAGCCATGAAATGACTTCTGTTTTCTTCAGCTTGTTGATACTTGGTTTTACGAGTGTGTTTTAATCATTAAAACGAATATACCTAGACAAAAAAACTCATTCTTTAATTTGAAAATAGTTCAATAAACCTTGAAGCGGACTCGGAATTTTCGATCATTCCAGTTTGGATTGAATCCGTTCGTAGGAAACGGTGACCTTTATCAAAATAATGCTAAAACTTACGACATCCAAACAAAAAGCTTTTTCTCCAAATCCATCAAAGACTCGACACGCGAGTTTGAATTCCAACAGGCCAAATGGCATCCATCCAATTCCAACCAGCTGATCTCAAATAGTATTAGTATTAGAACTATTAATATCCAAGTTCGGTAGTTTTCAGAACTTTCAGATAGGAATAATCAACATGAGGAAAACCTCAGGTCTCTTTCAGATCTTCCGTCACAGAATAGATGGACACCGAATGACCTTTTACAAAATAATGTTTGAACTTTTGTCAGCCAAGCAAAAAGCTTCTCCCTCCAAATATTTGACATGTGAGTTGGTTTGAACTTCAAATGGCTCACTTCTAAACCCAACCAATTGATAGCTATTGTTATTAGTTTTAGAAGAATAAATCCAAGCTCATTTTTTCAAAGCTTTCATCAACGAATAATCTATTTCGAAAATCTCAGCTGTCCATCAGAGAATCGATATGGATACGAGTGACATTTTTCAAAATAATGTTTAAACTTACGAGCGAAAAGTTTCTTTTTCCAACCCATCTGAGACTTGGCATTTGAGTTGGTTTGACTTTTGAGAGGATCTCCTTCAAACCCAACCAATAGATCGTGATCATTATTAATATTAGAAGCACTAATACCCAAGTTCTATGGCTTACAAGAACTTTGCTCTGCGAATAATCTATTCCTGAAAAAACTTAAGTGACTTTTAGATCTTCCATGAGCGAATCGATGGACACGAGGGAACTTTTTCAAAATAATGTTTAAACTCACGTCAGCCGAACGAAATGCTTCTCAATCCGAACCCATATAAGACTTGACAATCAAGTTGTTAAGATTTCAACACTCCAAATTACTCACTTTTAAACCCAACCAACGGATCACTATTATTAGTTTCAGAATAATAAATTCAAGCTCATTTTTTTCAAAATTATCATAAACGAATAATCTATTTCGAAAATATCTGCTGTTCATCGGAGAATCGATATGGATACGAGTGACCTTTTTCAAAATAATGTTTAAAGTCACGAGCGAAAGGCTTTTCGCTCCAATACATCTGATACTTGACATTTGATTTGAGTGGATCTCATTCAAACCATACCATAGATCGTGATCATTATTAGTATTAGAAGACTAATACCCAAGTTCTATGCTTTAGGAACTTTCCTCTGCGAATAATCTATTACTGGAAAAACTTAGCTGGCTTTTAGATCATCAGCGAATCGATGGACACGAGTGACCTTTTTCAAAATAATGTTTAAACTCACGTCAACCGAGCGAAAAGCTTCTCCCTCCAAACCCATCTAAGACTTGACACGTGAGTTGTTTGGACTTCAAACACTCCAAATGGCTTTCCTCCAATTCCATCCGACCGATCGAGAGATTGGTCAGACACGAAAATAAAATAAAAACGCTTCCCGAGAAAACAAAAAACACTAAACAGAAACACAGGTAACAGCCCGAAACTAAAGGCGAAAAATACTTTCCTACTCCCGACAACATCAGAAAGAAAAGAAAGAAGCCAAAAGTAAGAAATTCTCCCATCCACGTTGAATCTTTTTCCTAGGAATCCTAGGACAGATCCTCCCTAGTCTTGATCGCTATCAACTAAGACTTGAAGCTGAAAAGATTTTTCCATCCTGGTAGTACTCAATTACTTAAAGCGCTGTAAAAGGCTACAGGAGACCTCATTTAGGAAAGGTTGCTGATGAAAGGGGTCTAGGGGGAGTGGGGGAGGAGTGCGGGGTGGTCCTATTGTGCTCAGGAGAAACGCGCTAGAGCCGCAAAAAAGTTTGGCTCCTAGCTATTAAAACTTGGTTGGCTCCTGGGATTAGATTCGTCGGGGAGTGATCGATATGGAAGTAATTAAGATGTTTCTTTTCCTCATAGTTTGAGAAAGGAATTTCTGTTATTTCCTAATGAATTATATGGGACTTTATAGCGCAATTTTAGGCTGTGGTGTTTCCCTGCCGTGGAATCCAGAGATGCTGCTTTCGGGGATGTGATTAACTGCGGTGGTAACCTGGTGGCGATTGTGTACCGATTGGTATTATTGAGAGGTATCTTACATTTTGGCCGTCTTTTTCACTAATGAATTGTTTAGGCACATTAAACGAAGCTATTTATAGCGCGATTTGAGGTTGGGGTCAGTTTCCTTGCCACAGAATCTAGAGATGCTGTTATTGGGATGTGATTAACTGTGGTGGAGACCTGATTAAAGTCTGTGTTCCGATTGGTATTATTGAGAGGTATCTTAAATTTGGCCGTCTTTTTCACTAATGAATTGTTTAGGCACATTAAACGAAGCTATTTATAGCGCGATTTGAGGTTGGGGTCAGTTTCCTTGCCACAGAATCTAGAGATGCTGTTATTGGGATGTGATTAACTGTGGTGAAGACCTGGTTAAAGTTTGTGTAGCGATTGGCATTATTGAGAGGTATCTTACATTTTGGTAGTCGTTTTCACTAATGAATTGTGTATGGACATTAAATGAAGCTATTGAAGTGCTATTTAAGAATTAAATAGTTGCTTTTACTGACGAATAGGCTTATAACAAGGTACATAAAAAAGTAAAAGCATATTTATTTTTACATGCTGAATATACAAAGCGCTGTTATCCAAAGATGGTGCTTTGGGGAAGTTATTAATTGTGGTGATGGCCTGGTGGGTGATTGTGTACCGATTTTTATTATTGAGAGATATCTGACATTTTGGCCGTCGTTTTCGATAATGAATTGTTTAGAATGAAGCTGCTGGAGTACTATTTCGGAAATGAAATTGTTACTCTTACTTACGAATTAACTTATTCAAGGGTATATCAGTAGAGTATTTTGTCTTAATCCACTAAGAACTGAACCGGATCAGCTTAAATAAACATATTTATTCGTGGCTTTGAACATAGTAACACTGGTGAAACATAAACATAAGCGCAGCTAAAAAAAATCGTCATTCGACAGGAAACAAAAGTATTTATATGCTTGTTGACCAATAAAATCTCTATAAGGATTCTTTCAATCAGTAGATGCTGACGACTCGATAACCAACAACCAGTAGATGCTGACGACTCGATAACCAACAACCAGTAGATGTTGGTTATTGAGTCATTACTCCGCAGCACATAATATGTGTAGTGTTGCTTTTGGTACACAGCACATTATATGTGTAGTGTTGCTTTTGGTACACAACACATTATATGTGCTGTGTAGTAAAAGCAACACTACACTTCTCGGAAATAGTTTAGAGGGGGACGTTTAGAGGGAAGAGATAATTTTTCTTGGATTCACATTTATAATTGTCTTGTTTCCAATAACAAGTTTGCATCCGTCGTAGAGAACTCTGCTGTGATATAACTCCATAAACCAGAAACCTGGAACTTCAAGATACTTGATATGGCTTAATTTCTCAAATGAACAAAACCAAACACCAAACTTCAAAAGGATTCTACTAGCATGTGAATAGCTTTGATTAAGAGAGGTTCACACGCATATATTCGTTCTGCAACCTGCAGTTTTCCCCTTGTTGACCAATAGAATCTCTACAAGGATTCTTTCAATCAGTAGACGCTGACGACTCAATAACCAAAATCTACTGGTTGTCGGTTATTGATTATCACATTATATGTGCTGTGGAATAAAAAAGCAACTCTACACTTCTCGGGAAATCTCGTGACGTTTAGAAGGCAAAGATAATTTTTCTTGGAGATTTATATTTGTATGTTTTCCAGTAACAGGTTTGCATCCGTCCTAGGGAACGCTGATGTGATATAACTTCATAAACCAGAAACCCGGGACTTCAAGGTACTTGATATGGCTTAATTTCTGGAACGAACAAAACCAAACACGAAACGTTAAAAGGATTCTACGTGCATATCAATGGCATTCACAGCACAGGGTCGGAAAACAGAAACCACACTCGTTCATCCCACGTCTCAGGGGAACTTTTCCGACCCCCCCCCAAGAAAAAAACCAAACAAACCAAAACCAAAACAACTTCTCTCGAAAGAGTTCAAAATTCTCCTTTCCCATAGAAAATGGTTGAATAATCTCCACTTTCCCTTCACGTGCTAGTTCCTGGGGAAACCTCAGAAGTGCACCTATTAGGTACCCCCTCCCCATCCCGGTGTAATTTCGGGAAAACCTGGAGCATCGCCCGGGCATTTCTGGAGTGGATGCACTTTTACCCCAATCCGGGGAGGATTTTTAAAACCTTCTTCGGGGTTTTTCCGTCGGTACTCGAGCACGTGCGACGTGACGTCACGGGCGTTGGGGACCTTCATTAAAAGTCGGGGGGTCCGCAATCGAGTCGAGGGGGGGACATGCAGTTTATACTTCAATATACAAATGCCGGAGAGAGAGGTTTATCTTCACGTTGAAGGATACCGGGGCGGCGGTGGATGGGACAGCCCCAAGATTCTTGTCCACGAAAGACTCTCGTGGGTTGGAGATTGGGGCGATAAGTCACGGAGATGGCATTGCTTTTATATTCAGCATTTGCGGGCGCGGGACAGATGGGAGGTTCGGTACGTGATGTTTACATTTTCTGACCAGCGGTAAAAAGCTACATGCCAGGCCTGTGGAATGCTAAGTGGACCCTGGCTTCGTTCCTTCAACTGACCACTCTTGAAATGTTGTTAGCCGTGTCCTTATATTATGCATGGTAAATCAGGTTCACGTCTTTTGTTGACAAAGGTCCCAAGAGTTTTACAGCTTTTTCGGTTATGGACTAAACCAACCAAATAATCTAAAGGGTTTTCGTTGATGCTGATATTTGTATATAGAAAATACGTCCTTATTCTGTTGGTTGATGCATAAGGAATCAGAACGATGTCCTTGTGAAGGGAAGTATGAAGAGTCTTGTTAGTTATACGCTTATAAATATTTGTAGCGTACCCATATTTTCGCTTGAGTTGTAGGCATTATACTATCTTGGACAACAACCTTTATAAGTGGGTGTACCAAGTCTAGTGCATCCCCCTTTTTTCCAAGAATACGCATGAGAGGCATTTTCTGTCTAGCTGAGGACGGTGTAGTAGGTGGAAGTGGTAGTGCTTCTACTCCGATAACGTCGGATCTTTCGCTACAGGATTGGTCTCGGATAGGTCTCATTACCCCACTGTGTTGCTCCAGTGCGACGTTAATCCAACTACCTATCTACCTGAACCGTTTGCTGTATGTATTCCGTGTCGTCAGTTTGGCTTGTTTTTCGCATATAAATTCAGCACTTCGTAAAGAAAATTCCAAAGGATAAACTCCGAATTGATATCTGATGGCTGATTGATCAACACAATTAGATTAAACACCGAACGTTAAACAATTAACTACATTTTAAGGTACGTCCAATTATGTATCATTCGAGATTAAATCTTCACAGTTGGTCGCGTTTGTTTAGACAGGAAATCTTTCCATTAATTTCTAACGACAGTTTGATTTTTCGTTGAATGCTTCTAAAGCAGTCAAAATCCATTATCTATCTTTGTTAGGTCGTAGGGTTATACTAGTAACTGCTTTATATGTATCACACTCAAAAACTAGAAATATGAAAATAATAGAAAGTACCATTAATTCACAGAAACTGTAAGACTATGGTCACTTCTTTTGGACCATACACTGGGGTGGTCATACCATACACTGTGTGCATGATCATTTAGTACTTGACGTTGTTAGGTGAAGCTTTGCCATATATGACCTTTACTCAACAAAACCCAACCCAACCAAGCTCTATCCGGCGCACTTTCACTATAAATTAGATGAAATTTGGTAGTGAGGGGACATCAGGCGAGACATAGTGAAAGAGCGACAGGGTCTTGCTATACTAAAATAATTTAAAAAGTCATGCTACAAGCGATGACACAGGGCGCGTTAGCATACGACCCATGCTTTCTATCTCGATGAATGAAACCCGTGCAGACGAGCCCATGTTTACACGAATTAATCCACAACACCCTTCATTTATTTGTTATTTATTTATTTATTCACCCACGCACCAAAGTCAATAAATAACGCTTTTCAACAACAAAGCGACGCGGGTGCCACTTCCCATTGTGCCACTGCGCATGCCCAACGGTCTCCAACGGCCATCCGTCTGACTTTCTCCCCGGGTCCATTTGTTAGGGGGGCTGTCCGGTGACAGATGGGGGCGGGAAGTGGCTCTAAATCTAGGGGCTTTGCGAGGAAAAGCCCCGTGGCGGATCGTTTTCTGGGCCTTCTGCTGCTGCCGATCGGAACAAATCTCCGCGACCATTGCATCAAATCCACTGTTGAGAGTGATTTGGATTGATAAGGGGCTGTCTATACACATACAGAGACCTATTTATAGGTCGTGTATCCGTTTGCTATGTTATTGGATCGAACCATAGAGGAAATATAAAAGTAGAGTGAGCAATGGTAACCTTTTTACGTGTCCAGGACCATAAGACCAAAACTAGTAGTAACGTGACCTCTTTTGTCTGCCGGGTGGAAACGAACATTCGTCATCTGATTGTGTGTGTGTGATGCACATTCCCACATCTACCATATCATCAGATGTTATATCGCCAAACTAGGCGATAAGATGGCAAATCGGCCAATCAAGCCAATTTTCCACATAGCAGTCACGTGACTACTAGTCGACATGTTGGAGCAGACCCGGAGCCCTATATTCCCGCCTGTCCCATCACAACTCACCTCCACGCCAGGAAACCAGTTCCACAGCACTGTGAAATCTAGTGCAACAGAATCATACAAATCATGCATTGTGGCCTCCAGGATGTTTTAACTGAAGTAACAGGTTTAAATTCAGTCTTCAGTCATCTCTTATGTACAAAATTTTCTTTTTTTTAACACATCTAAATTCTTTTCACCTCAAAATAACGACACTTAAATTCAGTCTCTAGCCTCTAAAATCCTCACATCACAAAATTTTTTAAGAACGGAACCTGCGCGTGGTTTTAATATCTCGAAATTTTTGTTTTACTTTTTTTTTTAAATGTCTTGTCCACCTCCAATTGTCTTATACATACTTTGTGAGAAACTTTATTAACCGCACAACCTCTGTAAGATTAGTATTGAATGATGAAGTTGAATTGGGTTGGGTTTTCCCATTGCTGATTACTTGTACTGTATGTCAAACAGTGAACTGCTTCAGGTGCAATGTCTAGGTACTGGCGGTCACTATAGAAACAGGACTCGTACATTTTGAGAGGGGATGAGTCGGATAAGGTTTTGGTCAGTTGGACGATGGGTGGTCTGAGCGAGGGGTCGGTGAGTGATAGTATGTTTATCTTTAGTATTCCATTCTGTAGCTCCTTGTAATCGGCTTAAATCATCTTAATGTCTGTCTGTAAATAGTATGTGTCTGTTTATTGCAGTAGAAACTAGACTAAGACGAGAAACTTAATTCGTGGTTCCGGTTATTTATCTACAAAAGGTATCACAGCTGCAAACAAACCAAAGCGCACCATTGACGGTTTCGTTTTATTCACCAGACACCTACAGGAACCTGAAAGATACAAGTTAGAAAACGCATAAAGAATGAGAAAGTCCAAACATGTTTCTTCCACCTTAATTCCAGAATTGCACGTCGTCCCATTAAATAATCCCATGCACGTCAAAATGTAAGAATTTATAATGGCTGATAATCGCACAATAATGAGCAACTATCACTCATAAATTTAGAACAAAGGGACTCTTATGGTTCTAGGTGTCTCGTTATTTATCTACAAAATGTATCAGAGCTGGAAAAGACCCAAAATGGTCCATTGAATTAAACTGTTTCGTTTTGTATTTACCAGACACCTACACGAATCTGAAAGTCGCAGGTCAAAAAGTAATGTTTAAACACGTTTTTTACGCCACAGTGGCATAGTTTAAAGTCATTTCATTAAATAAGTGATTTCTTTTGCACCTATAAAATTTAGGAATTTATTATGGGTGATAATCACACACAATAATCAGCAATTATCATCCATTACAAATTCACAACAAAGGAACTCTAATTACTGATGTACCGTTGTTTGTTTACCAAGGTATCACCATTGCAAAATACCCAAAGTGGTCCATTAAATAAAACTGATTTCTTTTTTATTTACCAGACACCCCACGAATCTGAAAGTTGGAAGTCCAAACACTTTCTTTCGCCACAGTATCAAGTCATCCCATTCAAAAAATATGTTTTGCATCTATCGTAAAATTTAATTCTTATAATCGGTGATAATTGCACAATAATTAGCAATTATCACCCATTATAAATTTACAACAAAGGAACTCTTATAGTTCAGAGTGTCCAGCTGTTTATAAACAAAAGGCATCACAGTCGCAAACCATCCAAAACACTCCATTGAATAAAACTGTTTCGTTTTGTATTAACCAAAGAAACCCACATGAATCTGACCACATAGGTATGGAAAAAAGTCTAAACATGTTTCTTCCGACACAGTGCCATAGTTTCAAGTCGTCCCATTAAATAAGTACTTTCATTTTCATGTACCATAAAATTTAAGAATGTGTAGTGGTTGATAATCGCAAAAAATTATCAATTATCATACACTACAAATTCGCAACAAAGGACTTATAGTTCGAGACGTGCCGTTATTTATCTACGAAAGGCACCACAGTCGCAAACCACCCAAAGCACTCCATTGAATAAAACTGTTTCGTTTTGTATTTACCACAGACACCCGCGCGAATCTGAAGGTCTCAAGTTAGAAAAGGAAGTCCAAACACGATTCTTCAGCCAACGTATTCTCGTCATATGATCGCGGTTCAAGATGATGAAGTCCTCTGATCTTTCACATCGGGATTGATCCCGGACCGTCATCAATAGCCTTTTGTGTTGCTCCAGTTAATTCAACTACCTACCGCCACCATATCTAGTCATCCCATTGTATTTTGCATTGATCTCAAAATTTAAGATTTATAATAGCTGATAATGGCACAATAATGAGCAATTATCACCCGTTATAAATTCACAGCAACGGGACTCTTATAGTTGGCAGTCTCCCGTTATTTACCGACAAAAGATATCACAGTCGCAAGCCATCCAAAGCACTCCATTGAATAAAACTGTTTCGTTTTGTATTTACCAAAGGCACCCACACGAATCTGAACTTGATCTTCATTTTTTCGTTACCATTGTGCATTTTCGGGATGCGCAAGTCCCATTGTCTGCGTCCATTCCGAAGGCCGTGCTTTGTCACTTCAGAATGCGCAACTTTCACAGGAAGAAGGCTGAAGGGTGTTGCTTTTTTTCTGCTCGTCCGCTTTTGTCCGTCGTTTCGTTACAGCCATTCAGGAAATCCCCGTGAGATTTCCTGGGAAACGTGTGAAAGTTTATGGGAGTAATTAACTCGAAAATTAAACGCGGGTGTTTTTTTTTGTCGCTGGGATATTGTTTTGTTGCTTGGAGTGAGTTTTGGTGTTTTGTTCAAGGTTGGATATATTCTCTCGTTTGTTTTCTGTAGACTAAAATACGAATTTAAGGAATCTAATATAAGCAGATTATGGTGTCAAGCGCAGCAATCGAAATTTATCGAATTTAGTTTTTAAAGGTTGTTTTTCGTTTGTCACTGAATCGTCTCTTTTTACTACACGAGGGTTAGAACTGGATCTACGGTTGAAGTGAATTAAGAACTACTGCGAACATCCATGCCAAGACTGGAAGAGACTAACAAAGACTGTTAAAGCGATGTTCAGTGCTGTTGTTCAGAGATGTTATGGAAATAAGGTCCTTGCTATATAAACCCCAACCAACCAAAGCTCAGGTTCTCGTCATCTGACCATGATTCAAAATTATGAGTCGTTTATCTTCGATTTTTCCAATAGCACGTTGTATTGCCCCAGGGCGATGTTAATTAACTACATACCTGCCCAATTAACCCACCGAACTACTACGAACCTACCTACTACCCATCGAACTTTAAGCCGTGTGGCAGTTTCAGAAGACTACAAAATAATAGTTAAATGTGCAGAGATCCTGTAGGACTCGATTCAAGATTCTCATCCTTTTAAATCCCAACCAAAATTCCTTTGAAAAGATTACTGATCCAATGACACAAATCCACATCAATCTTTAAAAATCCATCCCATTCTCAATCCCACTTAAATCCTCTTATCTGTCCACCCTTTGGAAGACAGGTAATACATCATTAATTAAAACTCGTGGATAGATTGGACCCAGGGGGTGGCCTACCGAGGCCGACCTTGAAATTTCATAAAGGTGAGGCAAAGATAAGACCCAAACAGTAACCTACCCCCATTGAGATGTCAATCAGATAGCCCTAATCTCCTCAATCCCCAAATAAGGGCTGCGAAGACGATTGGGAATCTGCGTCAGAAGTAGCCAAAGACATCCCGAAGGAAGACGGGGATTTCAGGTGTGATTGAAGCTCAGAAAATTAGCCGGTGATTATTCGAAAGGAGTGGATGGGAAGAATCAGGAGATTAGGTCTCTGGGTTTGATCCTCTTGGGGTTCTAAGGGGTTTTTTACTGAGCTCTTTTAATCAGAGGATAAGGATAGATTGTTTTCAAATCGCTGTGGTCCCTTCATCTAACGTAAATCAGTACTATGTTAAAAATTACATTTTTAAGGAATTTAATACTTAAATAATTCCTTTGAAGTCAAATAAACATTTGAATTTATTGTGAAATTAACACCTCGATAAATTACGCTTCTTTGGAGGACAAGAAAATGGTTCGATATATCAAGAGAGGCGATATAGCGAGGATCGAGAAAAACCTACTCCATTTATCTGTAATTTATTTGTTCATATAATTTTCATCAAGTTCGTAGAATATTTTGTCATTCCTAAGTACTAGTGTTGATGCTATAAGAAGGTTCAATATCTCAAAATGACAAACAAGACCTTATTTATTCTATGCACACCAAGCATAAGTATTTGCGCTTCCAAAAGATTTCGCCAATGTTAACAGGAAAAAGTTTCACCATTCATTAAAATTCATATAAGCCGAAATCAGAGGAAATGTAAAACCATACTATTAAATTCATTAGATATTTTTAAACAACAGACGTATAAAAACATAGCTGTGTAGCACTGATTGAAAAACACTAACTTAAAAGTTTCCCGATAACTCTCCAATGTATATCTTATTATCTCCAATATTTATTATTATTAACAAAAAAATTTCATCACTCATATCTGCCTTTCAATATTTGTATACGCGGAAGTCACAGAGGAAATGTAAAGTCATACTATTAAATTCATTAAATATTTCTTACAACAGATGTATCTTTAAAGCTTTGAAACATAAAAACTGAGAATACAATGATTTATTCATATAATTTTCATCAGGATCATCTTTGATACTGCCGTGTACTGTTTGTGTAGATGCAATAAAAGAAGTACAATCTCAAAATGATAAACAAAAACATATTTATTCTACAAACACCACACACATTTGCTCCCCAACAAGATTTCGCCAACATTTCCAGTCAAAACTCACAGATACTCCCAAACCACACTTCAGATCAGCATACATTTCCCGAACATACATTCCGCAAAGCCTCGTTATTTCTTCCCGAGCACTGCAGTGAAAGCAACAAGTACGTCGAGAAACGAAAGAAAAAAATATCCCCTCCGCCATATTCACAACACAAATACAAATATCCCAGCAGTAAAAGTAAGAGGGATATCTTATCTCGAAATTTATGAATAAAAGATGGAAAAAAAATATAAAGAACATCTCCATTTTGAAGAGAAAAACATTCAACGCAGAGAGAAATATGAATCCACATGATGCTTTCTCCGCCATAAGCATAATCGAAGATATATCAATCTCTTCCGAACCTATTTGCAAGCTACTCAACAAAACATTAGCTATTAAGCGATCGAAGGATGTGTAGGGGGTGGAATAAATAGCTTTATCCCCCATTTGCAGACCCCCTCGAAAGCAACCGATTTTGCAATGCTCTGCTGAATCCATATGCTGTTTCCCCCTTCATGCCTTATATATTGGGGCATTGATGACATTGTACGGGTCAAATAGCAATGTACGTTGTATGGCGGGGGGGGGGGGTTGAATTACAGATTTTACCCGGGTTGTTATGTTGCTAGGGTAGATAAATATTGGAGCGTTATCGGGAAACTTTTAAGTTAGTGTTTTTCAATCAGTGTATATTTGGTGTACAAGCACAGAAACCCAGCTTCTAATAAAGAAATTAAAATTCGGGAACAAAGCAATTATAATCGATAATCGCTTTGGGGGCTTAAGCCTCTCCAAGCTTAAAAATATATATCCTTGTGCTCATTTTATCCTAAAGATTATGCATGATTTTAAAATTTTATCCATACTTCAAGTCAAATTTATGTATTATTTTTTATTCCATTTACGATAAAGTCCCTTAATTTCCTGTTATATTAACAAATGTTAACAAGATCATGTAAAAGTTTCGAAATGTTATATTCAAGTCAAATTTATGTATTATTTTTTTATTCCATTTACGATAAAGTCCCTTAATTTCCTGTTATATTAACAAATGTTAACAAGATCATGTAAAAGTTTCGAAATGTTATATTCAAGTCAAATTTATGTATTATTTTTTTATTCCATTTACGATAAAGTCTCTTAATTTCCTGTTATATTAACAAATGTTAACAAGATCATGTAAAAGTTTCGAAAATGTTATATTCACTAACACGACTGGAGATTGTCTCTACGAAGTATCTCGTCATTAGCAAAACTGAGGTCTTAATGGAACGAGATATCTCGTCATTAGAAGAAAAATGACCAGATCTTGATCTCGTCATCATAAAAGAAATCAGTGATTATTGAAGACGAGATATATCGTCTTCAACAAAATCGGTCAGATCTGGATGGTGAGATATCTCGTCGAAGTCACTTGGGGTTAAAGTATTTCGGATTCCACATTTAGCAGAGGAGACTAATTTTTAATTTGAAAAACAGTTCACTCAATTCATACCTGAAAATGCATAGTGATGAATGCATGGTATTTGAGGGATAATTCCGTTTTAATGAAATCAGCAATTACAATTCAAGTCAAAGTAAACCCAATTTTGTAACTACAACATTCAAATACTCTCTACTGAAATTTACGTGATGTACATGTCCCGATACTGCTTTTAAATTATGGCTCAATCATGATGTCTGTCAAAATTAGTATTTTCAGCTCTAAGTATTCCGTATTCTATGGAAACAATGCCTATTATCCGTGCAACGTACGTTATTGAAATACAGGGACAAACGCATCAGAAAACTACTTTGAAAAAGAAATTTCTATTCATCATCGGCTTAACATTTAAAAGAAACTAGAAAACCAGCGCATATAATCTGCGCTGAAATTTCTAAATAATAAGTAAAACTACCTTAAAAATAGATTTTTCCGAGAAACAAGATAAAATGCATAAATGTGAAGGGAGTGAGCCTGCTTACTTTGTCAAGGGGAGTAAAGCAGGAGTCACTTTTAAGAGATTCTTTGAGTTCTTTCCATACTTGTGTGAGGCTTAGCCAAAGTGATTAACACAAGTTACCCCCCGAAAACTCAAAGTACAACCAAAGAGAAAAATCATAAGAAATAAAATATTATCAAGATTTGAAAGGAAAAATAAATAAAACAGCCAAAGGAATAACAGCCAACAAAATACAGCCCTACCATTTTGAAATGCCGCTACCCACGCCAAGCTATCCTGCAGAACTATTTATTCACTGCCAGATCCGTCCTATCAAGAATTTCAGATTAGAAAGAGCGAGAATGGCTCTGAGATAGCAGGAAAGAATTTGTACATGTGAACAGGAGGGGATAAAAGGTAATTTGTAACAAGAAATTATAAACGTGAGAGGGATGAATTTGATGTAATTAAAGAGACAACTGTAAAAAAATAATAATGAAAACTCACTCACTTCACATTTATACATTTTTTCTTGTTTCTCGGGGAAATATATCTTTAAGGTAGTTTTACTTATATATAATATGAAAGATGGTGTTTTCTTCGTGTGGGCAGAAGTATTTGTAACTCTAAATCTAACTTTCTTTTTCAATGGAATAATCTTATTAACACACTTCTTAATAATAGAAACCCTCACTTTTTATAGAATTATTTTTGACAGATTTAAAAATACTAATATTTATTTAACTGATGATTAACCTTAATGGTTTATTATTTTGGGGAGCAGGAATCGAACTCTTAATTTTTTTAAAAGCTGGAATCAACACAATCTTCTTTATTTTTTATCTTTAATTTTAAAGCAGTAATAGAACGCTATTATTTTTTGTGTAATTGAACACTTTTCACCACGACACTTTAAACATACTTTTTATATATTAAATTTATGATTCTTAACTGTGTCCCATAGTAACATTTTGTGGGCATTATAAATGGCATTGATCTTCATGCGAGGTGTTTCTGTCTTGTCTAAATGAAGTTTGTTTGCTAATATGGGTTAGCTAATTATTCTTTTCTATAGTTTTTTGTGGTTTAGTATTGTGGTAGTGCTTGTCTTGAAAATGGGTGTCCTTTGATGTTTTTTGATATACCTGGACTTTTTGCCTGATTTCACATTTTGCCTAATTTGCCTTTCTTATTTTGTCTTTCTACTTTAGTTTATTATGGTGTTTGGGGGGTAGCTACTCTTGTCTATGTATTCATATGTAGTTCGGCTGCTTGAGACGCGTTTGGCTACACCAGAGGAATCCAAACGCGAAAGGAAAAGAAAGAAGATAAGCTTCTGTAATTTCGATAAGCTAGAAGAAGATAATCTTCTCTTCAACCTCTCTCCTAACAAGAACATATTAATTATTTTAGTAATACACTGTGCCATGTATATGTGTATATATATATATATACACATGGCACATTGTATTACTAAAATAATTAATATGTTCTTGTTAGGAGAGAGGTTGAAGAGATTATCTTCTTCTAGCTTATTGAAATTACAGAAGCTTATCTTCTTTCTTTTCCTTTCGCATTTGGATTCCTCTGGTGGAGCCAAACGCGTCTCAAGCAGCCGAACTACATATGAATACATAGACACCAATGCAACAAAATAGACCCCAAAAACGGCACCGAAAGAAATATTAAATCCAATCCAGGACCGGCTAAACAGTTCGTCGCGGTGCATAAATATGCAAGGTATCTCTTGGCACAAACTTTACATGGATATTACGAAAATTTGCATAATGTAATCTCGCCTCTCCTCCGCTTGCGACTGTAAATAGCGAGTAAACTCGGGAACACATCCTCGCAGACACGTCCTCAAAAAATATAAAAGAAGAAAGGAGGAGATAATTTTGCAATCTCGGGCTTTCTCTTGTTTGAGTTTGGGGGAAATAAGGAGTTAAAAGAAAAGGAGGCTTCTTAAGTTTTTGAGGGAGGGAATTCACGTCGAGTGATTTTTGGCAACCGACTTTACTGAGGCCACTTGGATTCCTTGCATCTGAAACTAGGAAAAGAGCAAAAGTGAAGTGATAGCAGATTTTCTCTAGTTCATAGCCGTGGAAGAGTCGATCGCGGGCCACCAATAAATTTCGGATAGCAGTCGCAACTGACAAAATAAGAAAAGAGGATTGCAATTTTTTTAAGGTTTCAAAATATTGCACTTTCTTGAGGAACATATCCTCAAAAAATATAAAAGAAGAGAGGAGGAGATAATTTTGCAATCTCGGGCTTTCTCTCGCTTGAGTTTTGGGGAAAGGGAGACTTCCTAAGTTTTTTGGGAAGGGAAATCACATCCAGTGAATTTTCGTAACCGACCTCCCTTGAAGTCATTTGGATTCCTTGCAGCTGAAACCAGGAGACGTACGAAAGCGAAATAATAAACACGCTAGCATATATTTTCTCGTTCATATCTGCGAAAGAGTCGATCCCATTCTACGTGTAGGCCGCTTATAAATTTCGAGGCGACTGTCAGAATTAAGAAAAGAGAATTGCAACTTAGTAAAAGTTTCAAAACATTGCAGCTTCCAAAGAAACACCTTGGGAAAAAATTTAAAAGAAGGGGAGATAATTTTGTTACCTCGAGCTCTCTTTCGTGTTTCAACTAAGGACTCGAGAATTAAAATCAAAAGAGGTTTCTTAAAGTTTTCTTGGAGGGAATTATCATGGAATGAATTTCCTGGAGCCACTTGGAGTTTCATATTCTTGGCCACTGGAAACAGGATACGGGTGAAAGTGAAGTAATTACATATAATTCTCTAGTTCAAATCACGATAGAGTCGATCGTGTTCTACAGGTGGGATACCGAGAAATTGCCGAATGACTCCCAAAATTAAGATGTTTACAAAGTTTTGACTGCTCTTATATCCTAAACGTTTTACAAAGTTGAATCTTCAAGGGAAACGTGTCAAAATTTATAAAAGATTCAATTAACTATTTTTTTTAAATATCGGGTCTTGTTTGAGTTTGGGAAAAACGAGGAGGGTTAATGCTAGCACATGTATTTGAAATATATACTCAGAGTAGCATATGGGTACATGGTAATGAATCATTCTAATTTATAAATCCAGGAAATATTTAAAGATACGCCTCACAAAAGAGAACTATTCGAGGTCTAAAATACATCAGTCACACTTTCCTTATTATAGTTATCCCGAGTATCACTTACACCACTATACTCTTAAGCGAACATTAGGGATTTAGATACCCGATCCCGGAGATGATCTGAATATCAACCTCGATCGAAAATTTCCTTCTCGACGGAAAGTCAACTCCAATACTACAACTGAGTTATACATCACAAAAGAAACATTCATTAAATAGAAATTCATTGCACATATTTTCAGACTACATCCATTATTGACTAAGTAGATTCGGAATTCATCACGAAAATGACTTGTTGCTAAATTCAAGTACATGACGTTCCGAATTATAACATATTGAACTCAATTCGTGTGAGCACAATAAAACAGATAGTATGATTACCATGGTCAACAATTTTAAGCTTGTTTTTAACATGGATGAAAAAGGTTTTTCTAACTGATTTTGGGATGCTGAATTCAAATATAATTGTAAAAAATCTCCATCACGTGCAGCTTTTTGTCTATTAACAATTGTCATACCTAATCATATATTCAACTGTCCTGCAATAGTAGCTTCTACAGCTACATATTCCCTAGCAGTGACCAAATCTGTGTTACCATTCATAAAACGTCAGATGGTGCAATATGATAATAAACAAATCTAGTGTCATTTTACATGCCTAAAAGCGTAAATTTTGAAAGATAGTGAATATTAAATGCCAAATAACAAAAAGCCTGACGTGGTGGTAGTTTTTAACCCTCCGGGTAGTTGTCTCGACGAGGTACCTAGCCATTAACAAAACTGACCAGATCTTGATGGACGAGATATCTCGTCATTAGAAGAAAACTGACCAGATTTTGATCTCGTCATCATGAAAAAATTGGCAATATCGTGATGGAGATATCTTGTTATTTGAAAAATTGGCCAAATCTTGATGGACGAGATATACACTATAGTCATTAGAAGAAAAGTGACCAGATCTTGATGGACGAAATATCTCGTTAATAGAAGAAATCTGACCAGATTTTGATCTCGTTATCATGAAAAAATTGGCAATATCTTGATGGCGACATCTTGTCATTTGAAAAATTGGCCAAATTTTGATGGACGAGATATACACTATAGTCATTAGAAGAAAAGTGACTAGATCTTGATGGACGAAATATCTCGTCAATAGAAGAAATCTGACCAGATTTTGATCTCGTTATCATGAAAAAATTGGCAATATCTTGATGGCGACATCTTGTCATTTGAAAAATTGGCCAAATTTTGATGGACGAGATATACACTACAGTCATTAGAAGAAAAGTGACTAGATCTTGATGGACGAAATATCTCGTCAATAGAAGAAATCTGACCAGATTTTGATCTCGTTATCATGAAAAAATTGGCAATATCGTGATGGAGATATCTTGTCATTTGAAAAATTGGCCAAATCTTGATGGACGAGATATACACTACAGTCATTAGAAGAAAAGTGACTAGATCTTGATGGACGAAATATCTCGTTAATAGAAGAAATCTGACCAGATTTTGATCTCGTTATCATGAGAAAATTGGCAATATCTTGATGGAGATATCTTGTCATTTGAAAAATTGGCCAGATCTTGATGGATGAACTACCTCTTCGAAACCACATGGAGGGTTAAGGTCAGATCTGAGATCAACGCCCAAAACTTAGTTGAAAACAGATAAGTATTTATGTATAGTAAGTGTGGTAATCTGAAAAAGTTTATATATATGTTAGTATAATGAGTATATGATAAATATAATGAGTATATATATCAAGGTGGGAGGATTTAAATAATAATACACACACATATATATATATATATATATATATATATATAACGAACTCTACCTATCGAAAAGATGCAGACATTTTTCGGTTTGAACACATTCGAAGTTCAGTTGCTTAACGTCCCTTACATAACACCACTATTCGTGTGGAAATCGAAAACATGGTTTAAGAGATCGCATGATTATGAAGCGAAATGTTCAACTAACAAGTATTTATTTCTCCTCTTCACAAGTATTATCACTTATTTTGTTAGCGAATATTCAACTAACAAGTATTTATTTCTCCTCTTGGAAAGTACTATCTCTCTTATTTTGTTAGCGAAATACTTAACTAACAAGTGAAATTTCCTCTTGAGCTGACTTGAATATTAGCACTTTCAAATTTTTTAAATAAGTAAGGAAGGGAAAACATGTAACAATGCATTTGAATCCAAAAATCCAGAAAATATTCAGATACGTTTCATAAAAAAATAGCACCATTCAAAATTCCTACTCGTCAGACACTTTGCCTATTACAGGTATCCCGAACATCCTTACACTGCTCTACTCTAGAGCGGGGATGTATGTACACGAAACTGGAGAGGATCTGAAAATCAACCTCGATCGAAAATTTTCCCCGCGATGAAAAATCAACTCCAACACTCCACCTGAGTCGGTTTTATTTTCATCAACCGCGATTACACCATTATGCTTCAAAAAAAAGACAAAAAATAATAAATAAAAACCGAAAAAAACGAAAGCGAAGGCGCAGCGCATTGTATAAATATACACGCTCCCACATACACAAGAAACACCGAAATAAAGCAAAGACCGGGAGCGGAGGATGGGAGGAGGAGAAGATGAAGAGGAGGAGGGATGGGGAAGCGCAAGAGCGGGATGGGAAGATGGAGATGGAGAGAGGATTTGGCACAGTCGGTAGCAAATTACTTGCCTTTGGGGGTGGAGAAGACGCAAGAAGACTTGGGGGAAGGAGGAGAAAATGAAAAAAGGACTTCTTTAACGGACGCACACGCGAAAAAGAAAGAAGAAAAAGAAGGAAAGAAAAAACGGGCGCTGATCGAAACTTCATCAGCGAAGAAGCCCTTGGAAAGAATGTGCGACTGATTCACTGAATGGAAGGATGCAGGGGCTGATGGAAAGGGGGGTAGCCAGAGGGTGAAGGGCGGCACTAGTGAATGCCACGGCACCGACGATGGCAAAAAAGGGAGAAGGTGGAGAATATAAAAGGGGGTATCGGATTTTGGTGGCGCCTGGATACCGACTGATAAAAGCGTCGATGGGGGAGGGAAAAATAGGGAAAAGGGAAACCCGGAGCAGCCCCTGCATTGAGTTTTTCCCTGCCCGTCATTTGCAGGGATGTGTGGATGTGTATATCATACACACAGCATTAAGAAAATATGATAATAATAATAAACAAATCCACAGATACCGTGTGTCCAGTTTTGGGGTGGACCGTCTAGTGCGCATGCGCGGGAGAGAAAGGGTGGGAGTATGCTGAGGGAATGGCGTCGGTTATTTTCGTTTGTGCTCGAGAGATGGAGACGAAAAGAAGGAGGCAGTCTCCTTTATCTGTGGCTTCCATCGGGACCGCTTGTAATTGCTGAAATGAGCCACTTTTCAAAAGGGAGGCACACACAGAGCGGTGGTCACGGCACGGAGTGGATGAATTCAGAAGGGTTCTCGGAGGCACTGCCTCCCGCCTCCATTGTGAGGTGGTGGCAGAGAAGGAAAAGTTCTCCTTTTCGAGAGAGAGGGGGTTTCTGAAGGGGAAGCGAGCGGCTGAATCTATATGGGCCGTCCTTTTGAAAAGCCCGCACACACACGCGCATTGAAAGGCACGGGTTTTGAAAGGAATTTTTGGGCTATTATTCGCTTTTCAGTGCTATCTGTCCCCCGCTTCTCCTTTGAAAAATATTGTGCGGAATTTTGTAAAGAAGCGAACCTTTTCCTTATCGGAGATAGCGTTATTATATTGTCTCAGAAGGGGTCTTGGGATGCGACTCGGTGCCGCCCCGGCGGACAGACGCGACGCGGACCCCGAGAGCAGGCGGCCACTCGCGCCGACGCCCCGAGATGCCGGGGCGGACGCGCCGCCCGATGCCGTGCCCGAGCGCTCCGTCGTCCGCCCGGAGAATACCGCACTCCCCGATAACGTTTTCGGTGGATAAGTCGAAGGCAAGATTTGGAAAGGGTAAGTCCATTCCCTATAGTAGCTCGCGGGCGATCTTCAGAATCGACCGCTCTTGCGATCGACTGTTTTGGCTCCAAGTTCCGATTCGTATCGCACTGTAATGTATGTTACGATTCCAGATAAGCTTTTGGTGATAAAATGATGATGGGGTATGCAAGCTTTTTGTAGGAGAGTTCATTCCATTTTAATGCTCACTGTAGCTGTTCAGAATCGACCACTCTCGCGATCGACTGTTTTGGCTCCAAGTTCCGATTCGTATCGCACTGTAATGTATGTTACGATTCCAGATAAGCTTTTGGTGATAAAATGGTGCTGGGGTATGCAAGCTTTTTGGAGGAGAGTTCATTCCCTTTTAATGCTCACTGTAACTGTTCAGAGTCGACCAGTCACGCGATCGACTTTTTTGGCTCCATGTTCCAATTCGTATCGCGTTGCCAGGGATGTTATGACTTCAGATAATGCGGATAAGGTTTTGGGATATAGTTAAAATGGCACTGGATAGGCAAGATTTTTGAATGCGGGTCCATTCCTTATTTCAGCTTGGGTCGCTGATTCAGAATCGACCACTTGCGATCGACTTTTCGGGTTGATATTCAAATTCCAATCGCACTGTTACAGATGTTACGACACCAGATAAAGCTAAGTTTTTGGTGATAAAGTAAAAATAGTGCAGGGTAGGCAAAATTTTAAGGGCTAGGTTCATTCAATATAGTAGCTCGCGGTCGCTTGGAATCGACCACTTTTGCGATCGCCATTTTCAGCTTCACATTCAAATTCTTACCGTGTGTTTACAGAAGCTGTTCATATTCCAGATCGTATGGATATGCTAATAAAGTGGATAAGTATGACACGAAGGCAAGTCCACTCTTATCCTTGGTCATAGTTTCGCTATCTGCAGTTTTGGCTACGTGTTGAAAGTCCTATTACTCTGTCAAAGACGGTATTGCCCCAGATGGCACTGATAAGCTTTTGGTGGTTAAGTTAAAGTGGTGCTGGGAAGGCTTCTGGATTGTGGACTCTTGCAGTCACTGTACAGAATTAACTTTTTTGCCTCAGACTTGAATTTCTATTATCCACATAGTGTTGATGGGAAATGAAGTGGGTAAACTAAAACTGGGGTAAAAAACTTTATAAAAGGTAGGCTCATGTCCTATCATAGTAGCTCGTGTCCTATCATAGTAGCTCATGGTCTCGATTTAGGATCGATCGGTTTCGTGATTAACTTCTTTGGCTTTAGGTGCTATGGAATAATTTCATATTGCAGATAATGCTGATAAAAATATAATTTTTTTGAAATGCAAAGAAAGGCATTTTTACAGAGTAAGGCATTTATAATT
This sequence comes from Meta bourneti, assembly GCA_933210815.1. Taxonomy (NCBI): domain Eukaryota; kingdom Metazoa; phylum Arthropoda; class Arachnida; order Araneae; family Tetragnathidae; genus Meta; species Meta bourneti. Next base: position 62,564,872 of record OW119932.1, on the reverse strand, counting down.
CATTTAAAAATAATGTGACTGTAACAGAATTGATGCCTGAAAAACCGTTTGACATGACTTGCTAAAATTTTACATGTCAGTTTCAAGTACATAAGCAAGTACTCAACCAAATTTTGTCAACATATTTTCAAAAATGTGAAATTGAGTTTTTGAAAACCACCTCTACCTTTAAATCTCTCGGTTATGCCTACAGTATGGAATTAACGATGGCTCACTCAAGATGTTCTAGGTATAATTTTTCAAGCTGCAAACATGAACGAAACCGAAAGCAAGCCTATTCAATTGCAGTATATTTCTACGACTTCCAAACGAGACGGATAATCCACTATATCTAAAGAATAAGTCGTCTTATCCTGTTGTTCCGATTTCAGCTAAGCAATACAAACTGAATCATAGGCGATCTTATGGCACACAATTCCTAATCCCTTATCTAATCTGACATAAGTACATGAAAGGTTAATAACTCTGAGATACGTAAACAGAAGGTGAAGAAAAAGTGGAGCCTATTCTAACTTTCAACTATGCATAGTATAATTTATTCAAGTTTATAATACGGCTAGTTAATTAATGTGAATTAATTGGAACAAATGAAACAATCCGAAAGGACTTTGTCTAATCAACACAGTACACATCAAAGCATCGTTTTATCTCTTTTGCAATGTCAGTGATTAATTTTAGCATTGGTGTACTGAAATCGAAAGTTTTCTGCAATATCTTTGTTATTAATTTCAGTTGTTACTATGCTTGAGAAACAATGGGATTATCATTCTTGAGAAGTACATCATGTGCAATAAGCATTTTCAAACAAACATGTCAAAGCACATGATAACCCCACTGTTGAGCAAGTATGATAGCAATTGAAATTAATAAGAAAAATATTGCAAGAAAACACCCCCTTTCGATTTATGAAAATTATTTTGTCATTTATTTATGGCTAGTAGCAAGTTGTGTGTATTGATTGGAACAATTAAAACAATCTGAAATGACTTTGTCTAATCAATACAGTAGCTTATTTCTCTTCCAAGGTCAATGATTAATTGTACGGGTTGTGTGAGCTGAAATCGAATTTCCTGCAATATTTTGTTATTAACTTGAATCGTTACTGTACCTTCTGTATAGAATCATATGCTATATTATTTTTCAATAATCAAAACAGCAAATTATTTCATCCCTGTCTACCAATTCCGTAAGTTAATTGAAACAACTCTAAAACAATTTGAAATGACTTTGTCCCAATCAATACATTAGACATCACAGCGCATACTTCTGAAACAAGGTCAATGATTAATTTTAACGTTTGTGTGGGCTGAAATCGAAAGTTTCCTACAGTATTTTTGTTACTAATTGAATTGCTATTACACTTGCTGAAAAATAGGGTTATTGTCATGTGCTATAGACATTTTCAATTCCCAAAAGAGAGCACTAGTCACCGATTCTGTGAATTAATTGGAAAAACTAAAGCGATCTGAAATGACTGTCTAATAAATACAGTAGACATCACAGTAAAAAACTCTATCTCTTCCAAGATCAATGATTAATTTTAGTTTTGTGTGAGCTGAAATCGGGTTTCCTACAATGTTTTTGTTATTAACTTGAATTGTTATTGTACTTGCTCAAGAATTATCGTCGTGTGATCTTTAGACATTTTCAATCACCAAAACAGAACAAATTATTTTATCCATGTTTATGGCTAGTCACCGATTCTGTGAATTAACTTGAACAACTAAAACAATTCGAAATGACTCTAATTTTCCAGTAGACATCACAACGCATAGCTCTATTTCTCTTCCAAGGTCAATGGTTTTAGTATGAGATTAAATTCAAAAGGGGGGGGGTTTCTTGCAATATTTTTGTTATTATATAATTTCAATTGTTACCATACTTGCTCAACAGTGGGATTATAATGTGCTTTTGACACTTTCAATCACCAAAACAGAGCACATTATTTTATCCATCTTTATCGTAGTCACCGGTTCTGTGAATTAATTGGAACAACTAAAACAATTCGAAATGATTTTGTTTAATCAATGCATCACAGAACGCAGTTCTATCTCCCTTCCAAGGTCAACGATTAATTTTAGCGTTAGGGTGAGCTACAATTGAAAGTTTTCTATAATATTTTGTGATTAACTTAAATTGTTATTGTACTTGCTCAAGAAGAGGAGCACAATGACTTCAATAAAGAATAGTCATTGTGCTTAGACATTTTTAATCTCCAAAACAGAGCAAATTATTTTGTCCATGTTTATGGCTAGTCATCGATTATGCGAATTAATTGGAACTAAAATAATTCAAAATAATTTGAGTTAATCACTATAGTAGACATCACAGTGCACAGCTCTGTCTCTCTTTCAAGGTCAACGATTAATTTCAGTGTTAGTGTGAACTGAAATCCAAAGTTTCCAATCATATTTTTATGATATTTATTTGAATTGTAACTATAATTCTTTTATTAATGGATTATTATCAGCTACTTCGGCATTTTCAATCACCAAATCAGTGTAAAAAATTTTATTCGGCTTACAAGAACAGCAGGCAAAAATGTCAACCTGTTATTATATCATCTAAGACTTTTATTTTATTAATTTTGACGCTACTAAAACTGGAAACGAATCTAAATCAAAGAAAATAATTCTTGTAATCTGTCTCAATTATTTGTGTTCCTTTCATGTGTATCTTTTTTCATTGCTTTCCTTTCAGAATTGAGTGTTCAGATAAATTAAATATTGTAAATATTTCAAATAATAAATGAAAAAGAAACTAATTTTAGTGTTTTCGTCTCCATTCATGTTTCGTTATTTCGATCTTTTATTGTTGTTTACCTTTAGGAACTGAATGTATTTAGAGGAATTATGTAAACAATTCTGCCTTTGTTTTCGTATTTTGTCTTTTGATGAGAAGTTCATAAGAATAAATTTTTCGTTGTTTTACTTTTGGTGTTTAAATCAATCATGTAAAACAATCAGTTTTATTTTCTGAATTTTATTTTTGATACGAAAATGTGTTTGTATAGAAGTTCACAGAATAATCAAGTTTTCTATTTTTTATTTTTGGAGACTGAATAAGTTTGCATAAATTTAATTCAGCTGTTCATCCCTTGAGTTTATATCTTTATATAAAGGTATTTAAACAAACATCTTTATGACAAAACTATTTTGCCTTTCTTCCCAATGGATAATAATACTTAAAATTTATTCAATAACTAATTTCTAAGATAGTTACAAATATTCACCAATTCATTATTAGCTCAGATGTTGACCTCGTCATCTGATCGTGGTTCAAAATTACATGGGATTGTCTTCGGAATTTTTCCTTCGGGATTGATCCCGGACCGTCAGCAATAGCCAGTTGTGTTGCTCCAGTGTGACGTTAATTAATTACCTACCTACGAATTTATCATTAACAAAATATCACAAAGCAAGACAGTGCGTGTTACACTTACAATCTGTAACGATAACTTCAATTTTGCTCCTGAAAGCGATGAAATTCAATCATTATTTTCACAATCGAAACATAATACCTCTATTCAAGTTGTAGATTCCTATGTAAATCCTGACAACACTTCAAATACACAAAATAATTTTATGAGGAAATCTTGGGAGTGTCTGAAGTCAAGAAGAGTCTTAGATTTGTCTCAACACTAAACAATAACTAACTGCATGAGAAGGATGTTAAGTGTGAACAAGCACACCGAACAGTTTTCAAAATTTATAATTCTGCCATCCAAATGCTCTAGCAAGATGCATAATAATCAAGGTTACCGTAAAATGTAGTTTATTGCCGTTTTGGAAACATTCGGCGTTTTATCTAATTGGCGTTGATCAATCAACAATCATTCATCAATTCGGAATTTGGACTTTGGAATTTTATTGGCGTAATGCAGAGATCGTATTCGAAGAACAAGCCAACTGACGTCACGTTCAGAATACGTACTGGAAACACGAATTACCGCGGGAACATTACTGCCACCTATGTTTAGCTTGACAGAAAATGCCTCCTCATAGACTTCAAACCCTTTCAATTTCTTCGGGAAACCGTAATGTTCGTTTTCAACTTTAAAAAACTAAGCGCCTCCGAAAATCGACAGCTTATTGGCCTTGGCCTTGATTGGAAGTTCATGTGACGTGAAAGTGGCAATGGGGATGTCATTCAGATCTCTACCCGTGTCTATTCTGCTCCAAGATTATTAAAGTGCTCTTGTGCTCTGAATTTGATGCTCTAATAGTGTTACTCTCTGCAAACTTAGCTGCAAAGAGCACATTTATAAAGACTGCAGAAATACGGAACTTATTAAAGTGTGTATGTGAGTGGTTAAAAAGGTAATTTGAGTTATTACTCAGGTCTATATTTACGCGCATGTGTCTATTGCTATTGTTCTCCCATATTATTAACTTGTCGTTCTTATGATCTGTATTTGATACTCTAATAGTGTTTTTTTATTAATCATATCTGTAAGATTAGCTACAAAGAGCATGTTCATAAAATTTGCACAAATACGAAACTTAAAAAAGTGTATGTATGGGTGGTGTTCAAGAAATAATGTGGGATATTATTCAGGTCTATATTTACTCAAGTGCGTCTATTGTAATACTTCCATATTCTTAACGCGTTGTTGTGCTCTGTGTTAAGTACTGCAATAGAATAATCAAATTTTAATCACATTTGTAAAGTTAGCTTCAAGGAGAAAATTTATAAAATCTTCAAAAATGCGGAATTTTTTGTGAAGTGTGTGAGTGTAGTCAATACATGAAAGATTGATATTTACGCGCGTGTGCCTATTGTATTCTCATATTCTTAACGTGTTTTTCTTATGCTCTGTATTCGATATTGTAATATTATAATTCTTTTAATCAAATCTATAAGTTTAGCTCTAAATAGTACATTTATAAAGTCCACAAAATTACGGAACTTAATAAGTATGTACGAGTAATAATCAAGAAGCAATATGTGGGATATTATTCAGGCCTATATTACGCGCGTGCATCTGTCGTACTCACATATTGTCGTCGTGTTATTCTTATGCTCTGTATTCAATACTGCAATAATATACTTTTAATCAAATCATGTAAACTTAACTCTCTACATAGCATATTTATAAAATCTGTAAAAATATGAAACTTTTATTATAGTGTGAATGTGAGGTGGGTCATAGTTATGAAAGAGTCAATTAGGGATATTATTCGAGTTTACATTCAGTGTGTATGTCAGTGGCGTTCCAGACTAATTGTGATATAGATTTGTTACTGCGATCAGCCCTTACTTGGCAATGGAAAAATGATCATTATCACTGAGACAGCCTTATTCCAATGAGTGGTTTGAACAGAGAGCAATAAAGAGGAAATTAAAGGGGAATATTGAAATACTAAAAGATTTAAGCTGAATAAATAAAAGAAAGGGAGTTTTCTATGCATGAAATAGAAAATTCTAATCTAATAGAAGGCAAATTTAATACTCTGCAAACCCAAAACTAAGGAAATTCTTCAAATGTTTACTGAAAAAGTAACAAACACCTCTACTTTCCTTTGTAAAAACAATGCAGATAACATCACATTCCTCTCACTTCAAATGTAACACAGCTCCTACAGAAACTGCAACGGTTTGTAAACAACGCAGATTCGGAACTGTCATTGGGAACTTCAAGTGCACTTTCAGTGATCCCTCGAACTGACTTTGTTTACTTTGCAATCATGCCGTTTTTGCAATGGCTGTCTTTGTCACTTTCTTATACGTTCCATGTGGAGCGCGGGGTATGATGTTTGCTTGTCAAATCGCTTCAAAATAACACCGTAAAACATGGGCTAAAGTTATGTGAAAGGCTGGATAACAATTGATAGAAGCTCAAAACATGGAAACAGCCTGGAATAACATTTTCTCGAGTACAAAGTATCAAAAAATAATGCTTAGAGACAGCAATATTTACTACACCTTTTGGTTTTTCCGTAATCAAAAAATAAAATTGAAGGAATGAAATAACACTGAATTGTTCTATATATATTTTTGAATAAAATGTAAACTCCTCTTGCACCACAAAAATACAACACTGGGCTTACCAGAGTAAGTTGATTAATCAAAGAAACTGGAATATGAAATTTAACTAAAATTACAAGATTTGATGAAATTAACAAATGAAAAGTAGATTATATCCAACAAAAACATTGAGATCCACTGACCGTGTTTTATCCAATCTTCTCAAATAGTTTTGAAGGCGCTTTCTCTGGAATTATCAAATACAGGACAATTGAAAGGCAAGTGATCCATGTCTTGTAGCTGCTTTTTTGAACAATTGCACAGATCATTCGTCTGAAGATTAAACCTATCTAGGCACTTAGTAAAATTTCCATGGCATAATAAAAATTTTGTAATTTTAAAGTTTGTGAAGAGTTCAACGTATGCTGAATAGTAGAAAAATTGAATTGGTGTATATCAGAAAACTTTAATTTCAAACATATCTGGTGTACCACCTTTTCGTTCTGGACCAATTTCGCTAACTAGACTAAAAATATGTCAGTATCAACAATTTAATATTACTTAAATAGACTTTTTGTAGTATGGTATTTACTTGTCAAAACCTTCAAAATAATACCGTAAAGCATGGACCAAGACCATGAAAAAGGATAACGATTCGGAATAATAGAAACTCAAAACATGGAAACAGCCTGGAATAACATTTCTCGCGTACAAAGTATAAAAAAAACAACGCTGGTGTTGTAATATTTATTACAACTTTTTATCGTACTACCAGGAATTAAAATTGCGAAAAAATGAAATAATATTGAATCAATAGGGTGAAGTGTGGCAAGTGCATGTCTGTGATTAAAGTAGGGTTTACCACCTGCTGAAAGGACTTAAAGGAGTCCTATAGATTAGTTCCACATCTAGAACGCTTCGAATTTCGGTAGGAAAGTTTCAGACAAAAGAAGGGTATGAAAGAAAAGATATGCTCTTGTCCCACTCATAATACTATTGCATTAAAAAAGAAAACAATGTGGACTTGGCTCATCATGTGTGGCAAGTGCGACACCGTGGGATATCATAGGAAAGTATTTTTTTAAATTATATCCGTGGTAAGTTTAAACCAATAAGAGTGCGGAATATTAGTTATGGGTAAGAATATTAGTTATGGGTATGGTAATGGGGTAAAAATATACGAAAATGGAAAATCACTGGAACATAGTAGTAATTGTTTCAATGCGAACTTTGAATATTTGGGTTCATATGTGCTTCACACCACCACATGTCAGATAATTTCCACCTCTGTATAAAAATAAGTCAGAGTTATCCCTTTAACCCTCCAAGAATCTGAAAACTTTGCTAGACGAGATATCTCATCCAGCAAGTTCTGGACAATTTTGCTAACGACGAGATATCTCATCATCAAGATCTTGTTGATTTTTTGTTGATGACGAGATTAAGATCTGGTCAGTTCTGTTAATGAAGAGATATCTCGTCCATTAAGGTCTAGTCAATTTTGTTAATAACGAGATATCTCGTCCATTAAGGTCTAGTCAGTTTTGTTGATGACGAGATAATTCGTCGAGACAACCATCAGGAGAGTTAAAACAAACTTGTAAAAGACTAGAATCAATTTAGAATAAGAGCCCGAAACGTTGGAAAACAAGGCATCAAAAAGCAATGCATAGGAATAAAAATATTTACTATACCTTTTGCTTTTATTAACTTTTAGAAATTCAAATTAGTTTTTAAAATAATGTTGAATAAGATTAGGTCAGAACACTTTTTCAAACATTTCTGGCCTACTACATTGTTATAATGCGTCGGCGTTATCGCTTTAATTACCTTAATGGACCTTTGTAAAATGATATTGTTTGTTTAAACGCTTAAACCAACACCTAAAAACACGGGCAAAGACTGAAAGGCTGGACAAAAGTTTTCAACGATAGATTTAAACATAGCAACTTACTAAAGTAACTTTTCTCCGTGCGTAATAGGAGAGCCGAGGTAGCTCAGTCGAAAGAGGAACGGATTGGCAACCGGAGGGTTGCGGGTTCGAAACTCGGTCCAGCTAAAAACCGTACTGTGCTCGGGGGCTGGTGCACGTGAAATCTGTCGTAGCCTCAAATGTCCTCCCGTTGGCGTGGTGTGGAAGTTTGGAGAATGGGGTGCCAGCTCAGGCGTTGTTCTCGTCAGCTGACGGATCTTTCCCTTCGGGATTGACCCCGAACCCTCGCCAATAACCCGTTGTGTTGTTCACCAATGCGACGTTAATTAACTACTTACCGTACGTACGAGGTATCAAAAACATTGTATGTGGACAAAGCATTTACTGTATCTTTCGGATTTTTGCGTTATTAGAAATTGAATCTCTGAAAGTTTTTTAAAATATAATGCTCAATTGATAGTTGCCAGAAAATTTTAATTAAAAAAATTTCTGATCTACTGCAAGATTTCTCCAATCCAGTTAGCCATGGCTGGACATACTTTGTCGTTTCTTATCTTTGTCGATCCCACTTGGTCAAGACAAGCTAGACCAAGTGGGATAGCTTGTCTAAAATATAACATTCGTCTAGATAAATAGTGGTCTAGTAAAAGTGGAAAAAATAAAGTTGAACGATGAATAGGTCTAGCTTCTGACAGGATCTAGCTTGTCTTGACCAAGTGAGATAGATCAGCGGGATAGCTAGTCTAGATAAAAAAGATAATATTGGTCTAGATAAAAGTGGAAAAGAAAAAATTGGTCTAGATAAATAGGTCCAAGGGGACTTGGTCTAGCTTGCCTAGACCAAGTCCCCTTGGTCATTACTCATGGACACCTTCAAAAAGTGTAAGAGAGACAAGCTTAGGATTAAAATAGAGACCCTCCCTTAAGCAAGGAGATGACCAGGAGAGGCTTACTTCATATTACATATTCAAATGAAATTGATTTCAAATGTCCATTGGTCAGTCTAGAATGGCAGTCTGCTGACACCTATCATCCTCAAATTTTAGAGTAACTCTGATGTTTTCTCTGATACCAGTTTTGAATGGCCGCATGTGTATGTATGGGTATGTATGAGACCAGCCATATGTCTTCCTAAAATAAATATTGAAAATAATATACAAAAATATATGCGGATCAAAAAGGCATTTTAAGATGAAGTTTACGAGATAACTAAAAACAATGAAAACAAAAAGAACAAATAATGAAAACAATTCAAGTGCCATTTTACCTTTAATTGTTATTTTTATGCAGCCATTTACGGTAAGTTACATCTGATAAAAAAATAAAATCCAAAATATTTCAAGTCATGTATCCAACGTCAATGTCGAGTAGGACAAATAAAGACGGTCATAAAGCGCAAAAAAGACACAACAAAGATGTAATAAACAAAGATAAAGACATCTCATCTCTGATTGGTTTTTAAATCCCGAGCTCTTGCCGAGTGCAGCTATGAAAGATTTTAAAACAATGACGACTCAAGTAAAACAAAAAATAATAATCGCATCGAAGCCATAAAGAAAAGATGGGAGTTCCATAAAGAAAATTCCAGAACTTCGCCGAACACAAACAAGGGTGGTTTTAATTTAAACTGCAAAAGAAACCGCCCCGACAAAAAAAACATCAAAGGCACATTCCTTTTTTCCCAACTTCAAAAATACCGAATTAAAGATACATGTTTTTTTATTGTGTTAATTTAAAGGATTTAATCCATTTAATTGCTCCCGATTCCAACCATAAAGCCTTTGTAGTTCTCACACACAGAGGCGGATTCTAAAACAAAGTAAATAGAGTCAATGGCTTAGCTGATAGCGTTCTTACTTCTTCAAAGCGATGGAACCGTTTAAATCATTTATATTAATTAGCTTAAAGCTTCACAGGTTTCAAAAGGAATATAATAACAAAATGGCGCAGTCAAAAAGAATCTCGGAACTTTTATCGTCTCTTCGTCGATGCCGGATTTAATCCATTCAGGAGTATTTTTTGGGAAAGGCTTGCTATTTAATTGCGAATTTAGAACGCGAATTCAAATAGATATATCTTTAAGCAAACTGTTCGACTTGTAATCGAACCAGTGCAAACGAATCTTAATGTGAACCTGGTTTTTTTCTTCTCTAAGCTTCCAGTGTCGCGCGCTGACGGGCTCTGTAACTGAAAAGTTGGTTGCTACTTTGATGCCGAAAATGTAAACATGCTTCATGCAGATATATTTCAAAGAGAATGGGGCCCTGTATCTAAAAGAGAGGAAAAAAGAGTTTTGTTTGAACTTCCATTTGCTGGGAAAGGTCTGGAGCTTTGAGAAGGATTTATCTCTATAATTAAATATCATCAATAATTATTTTTCCTTTTTAGATGGCAAGGCTCGAGCATTCATTATTTCGTTTCAGCGCTACTATTAATTTTGATAAGAGCGAGTTGATGTTTTTGATGTTTTGGGCAAATACAGTGCTCTCTCTTACAGGCAGTGATAGATGATGATAGGACAGTTACTCAACATTTCACGAAGATGTTGATTCAGCATTCAGATATAGTAATTTACATGCATTAAAATCAACCAATCAATTTCTTCTGAATTAGCAAACACAGCAAACTGCGATTTTGTGCTTGGTCATATCTATTGATGGCTGGGTTGTGAGTTCAAAACTCGGTCCAACCAAAGACCGTCTGGTACAAGGGAGCTGATGTACATTAAATCTGCCATGGCTTCAAATGTCCTCACGTTGGCGTGGTGTGGAAGTTTGGGGAGCAGGGTGCCAGCTCATCATCTGACCGTGGTTCGAAATTGCATGGTGTTGTCCTCGATTCTTTCCCTCCCGAACCTGCATCAATAGCAAGTTGTGTTGCTCCAGTGTGACGTTAATTAACTACCTACGTACCTATTGATCGCAGTGTCGTTATTCACATTTAAATCTCATGAAGTCCATTTATAATGAATGTGCATTAATATGCAAATTTCATACTAAATGAAATAGGATTAATCAAAAATATAAAGCTTTTTTTCTAATGCCATACCAATTGGACAGTGGGCGTCAAGTATTGACATATACAGAGGAAGTTTTATTGACTTCAAGAGAGAAATACACCCAATAAGGAATCGAACCTCCACCGCCTACAACTCGCATCCGTAGAAGTTCGGAATCCACTTTAATTGTAAATTTCGTTCCAATTTATTACCACCTTTCTTTACCCTGGTGCTCCACGGTGGGTGGGTTCACGTTACACCTCACACACATACTAGGCACAACCCTTTTATCAAGAGAACCACACATTCATTCCAGACGGACAAATATCCTTGCCATTCCCCGAATTCAAACCAGGAACCATTCGATCCAGAAGTCTGACCACTAGATCGATTGATCGTCGTGTACATCTTACCCGTGTGAATTCTTATTTCGAATAAAATATCGCGATACGACAAACCGCATTCTCAACCCAATAATTCTTCCTCTTTCAAACTCCGTCAACTGTGCATAACGTTGTCTCGTTCTGCGACGGGGTATGTTTACCTAATAGCAAAGCAATACCAATCAAATTCACCGGCACAGTATTTGGTACTTGTTTTTTGAGGTCTTCCTTTTATATCTTTGGAGGCACATTTTTGCCTGTATTGCTCGTGAATCCTTATTAGCATAGCCAATTAAGATTTTACACGGGAAAACTTTAAAACATAAGATCACCCAAAACATTTAATGTTAAACAATTTGAAAGATAATCATTTGACTTTTCATACGTTCATGGAGGTTTTAAAAATGCCATGCCACGGATGAAGACATCCTCAACAAATCCTTCAACTTCCAAAAATTCCATCACGAGATCAAGTTTCAACTAAACGAGCAGGGAACAATTTTAAAACTTAAGATCCTCCAAAACGCTAAATATTGAACAATTTGTAAGATAATCGTGGTGACTCATACAATATGCGTTCATGGAGATTTTAAAAATGCCAGGCCACAGATGAAGACATCCTCAACGAATGTAAGCCTCAACTGCCAAAAATTCCATCACAAGATCAAGTTTCACCTAAACGAGCAGGGAACAATATTAGATCTCCAGATCATTCAAAACGCTAAATGTTAAACAATTTGAAAGATAATCACACAGCCTACGAAAAAAGGGCTTAAGCGACTTAGTTCCGCGTGGCTCAAATTTTGAGTAGGCCCTCTCTCCATCCCAACGCCCTGCCCTATTTAATCCCCCTAACCTCCCTACATTGACTAAAGAGGAGAATTTAACTACGAGAGAAAACTGAGAGGATCATTAGAGGGAATCAAATAAAAAAAAGCTCCCTTCCCGTACGCATGGTGAATGTGAAATCAGAACGAAAATATTGGGGGATCATTGGGTCGAGGGATTCATTAGCTTCCACGACCCATTAAAACCCCCCTGGGGGTCCCTTTCCCCCGTTTTATACGAGGGGGAGAACTCCCCTGGTAGTCGAATGCAGTTAAAGACTTCATAAACCAATTATCGAAGCGAGCCACAAGAGCGTATCTTGCGTTTGTTAATGGTGATTTTGAAGGGCTTAATGCGAGAGGGTTCTAGGAGTTTTGCTTTGTTGGGAAAGTAATGTCTGAATGCATAAGAGGACAGATATGTTAGTTGGTGATTGTGTACAGATAAAGCAGTGATCTGAAGCTGTTATGCGGTGATTTGGTAGGGTCGGATCGCTGCTGTTGTGTTTATTGATTGGGTATCGATTAATCTCACTTGGATCTGCGTGGGTTGTTCTACTTAAGAATCAACCATGGCTCAATAATGGCACTAATTAACTAAAATCAGCACACACTTTCGTGCCTAGTGTCGTGGGACAGTGTATAGTGCGGCTCCGACGAGAAGGCGATTGACCTTGGATCAGTTTGTTTTCGGGAAGGTGTGAAACCTTGTTAGGAGAAAGCCACAATGCGCAAAAGTATGGAGATTGCCGTAGATGCTTTCTTGCCGCTGCTATTTCGTTACATTGCTATCCTTTCCGGCACCGAATTTTAAACAGAACCAGAAACCACGTTAAAGAAGCCAATTGTGAAAGCGATTTATTTACATTACTACCAGTCCCCTGATTTAACTAATGGACTCATTCAAATCCATGTGACTCGACTGCTAAGTCCTGGAAGTCGGATCATACCAGTTTAAATGAGTGTGGTTTCGATAAGCATAAGGGGGATTGGCCTGTCCATCCATAATATTATGTTACATCTTACGTATATTACATCGTATATATTATATTAATACACTAGCTGAATTACCCGGCGTTGCTCGGGTTGAAATGGTTAAATGTTGCTTGAAAAGTGAATTAGAAGAAGCACTTTTCTTCAACAGAAAAATGCAATAATTTAAGTTGCACGGAAAATACGTTTTAACTTTTTCATAGCTTCTACGATATATTTCGGACGCAAATATATACATTTAATTCCTGAATATATTGCAATATGTAAAAGATTAAGACATAAAGACAAACAGAAACGAAATTCCGACGAAAAAATGCAGAATTCTAAAAACGAAAGATGCGCAAAGTGCAGTTTCAACTGCTTCTGTTTAAATACTCTCGCAATCAAGTCGTGGCGCTCACTGGGTAATTGACCATTGGTAACAACCTCCTTGATCTCCGTCCAAGTCGGATTGCAGGTGAAGGTGATAAATAAGTTTGGTCTCCCTTACGTCCTCACGTACGTCATAGCATCTTGCGTGTATTCGTGCATGTGTCTGGGACTGCCTGTAAATGTAGCTGGTAGTACGACTAAGTCACCGAGGTTTTCAACGTTCCCGTCATTTGACACAGCATCTCTCAGGTGAATATATCAACTTTCAGTTTACGTTGATTTAGACGAATGTAAAGGAGACGCTCACTCTCGACTTTTGCGTACATATAGACGATGAACTGATGAAGCAATTGCCTGCAGTTCAATGCGTGGTTCTGCTCAGTATCTCGAACCATTAATCTGTAGGCATAGAAATCCATCACTGAAACTTTCTTGCTCGTTGTTTCACCTGTTCTTGGGTTGATTGACCTCAGATTAAAATGATATCCATCTTCACCATGGGGGAATATCACTGGGTATTACAGAGCATCATAAGATCGATGTGTTTCCGAAATGCGCTGCAATGATTCACCTCGTCTTTCAATAACGATATCCCGTTGATGAAACTCATCTCCTGATATCACCACCGCAACTTGAACTGCTTGAGGAGAGTTAAAACGCCGCTCGTGTTTGCCTGCTGGTTGGTCTTCGGTCTGCTCTTATGACTACTTTAAATTCATCTGTTGGCATACGTTCCAATGCTGTTTCAAACGTTTTAATAAGATTATTGTGCTCATGAAATATCCTCTGTAAGTTTAACACAATCTGACGTCTTGTTCCCGAGATGTAGGCGCACCTCTGATCAGTTTCCATTTGTTCGTTTTGAATAAAATATAGTTGTAGAAATTTTGGTGGTTGATCTGGCAGCGGAAGCAACGATCCCGCTCTATGGTAAATCTGCCCTTGCACCTTGAATGTCGACGGAAATCCGGGCTGTCCAATAACTGATGTGGCGCCGAATGATGTCATTTGGAAATATGATTTGTATTTTCCGATGTTACTAAGAAAATACTTCGACTCTGACGTACCTCCTGATGTGTAAGTCAAAAGGTCTTGTGGTGGTGGTTCCAGTTGGCAGAGTTTAACTGTTCCATTTTTACAGCAAATACCAGTAGACTCTGATTTAAACTTTTTGGCTTGACTGTAACTACAAACCATTTCCATTTTCCCGATAGTAACACTTGCATGCAGCGAGTAGTCTCTATGTGAATCGTAGTGGAATTCTTCCAATGCTAAGCTAAAATGGTGCGCAGTCCGTGATCGTTTGGCTCTATCTCTCTTATCCTGTAGTCGGGCCTCCCATTGCTGTGTCGTCTCTGTTGCTCTAAATATAGTAGCATTATCCCTCTTATCCTGAAGTCGGGCCTCACGCTGCTGTGCCGTCTCTGTTGCTCTAGATGTAGTAGCTCTCTTTCATATCCTGTAGTCGGGCCACACGCTGCTGTGCCGTCTCTGTTGCTCTAGATGTTGTAGCTCTCTCGCAATCGCAAGTCTTCTATTCCTCTCCTCGGAAGTTTCTTGACTACGCTCATCTTTCATCATCTTAGCCGTTGACTGCATTTGGCCGATCGCCTTGCGCTTCCTTGGAGGCATTGCTACAGCAAAGAAATCTGTAAAAGAATACAAAGAAATGCTATTTCATAAAATAAGCAAAAGGCACACTCTCACTGAGTAATGAAATCTATTATAGGATACAATAAAAATAAAAAGCTAATATAAACTAAATGGTAAAACAAATTTAAAATTGCGAAGTACTTACACCAGTTTAGGAATATATATATATATCTCAAACTTTTAACACAAATAAAAAATATTAATGCCTTACTTAAAAGCTGTCAATCAAAATACTCAAACACAGAATTCTAAATCATGCTAAAAAATAAACTTTTATTCTGGTGTAAAAAAAGCATTAATTCTGATCCCATTAAACATATTTAAAAAATTAAGCAAAAGGCACACTCTCACTGAGCATTGAAATCTATTATAGAATACAAAAAAAGCTAAAATTAACGAAAAAAACGAATATAAAATTATGTAGTATTTACATCCGTTTAGAAATATAAATCCAAAATGTACACTATCACTGTCGAATAAAGTAGGAAACACTTATACAATCAAAAGAGCGAAATAAAACTGCCAGATTTACTGAAAGATGATAGACTGGAAGACTTACCGAGTTAGCTTCCTTTAAATACGACCAGCTAAGAATCGAGTGGGTGCTGGAATGTTCTCCACCATGAGTCCAAGGAATTTTCCGTTTCCCCAACTTTCTAGAAAGTTCTACAAAGTTTTATAAAAAAAAAGCAAACATTAATTCTGGTGCTGCCAGATACCGAGTAGCAAAATTACGCTTTTATGATCAATGAGTTTTTCGTTTGTGCTTTTCGGAATAACGGTGCTTGGGTTAGAAATAAATGTAAATCAAATTAAAGTGTAGTAATCAAATTAAACTGAATAGATAAAAAATTTTCAAAAAGCAGAAGGTCAATTTTACAGAATTTTTCAGAAAAAAAATCACTGCTTTCAACGGAGGATTCACATGTATCTATTCCGGACATTTTAAAATAAGTTACACGCCTTACCTAAAAAGCCTTGTGAAACAGAATTCTACAAATCATTACGTATTCAATAAATTATTTAAGGAAAGTTGGTCGAAATATACACCAACTTTCCTTGAAAATAATCCTTGAACTCCTGAAAACCTTTCCTTGAATTTCCTTGCAAACTTAAATATTTTAAAATATTCTTTCTTCATCAATAAAATATCTATAATTTATTTACATCATGGGAAGAACTAAAAAGTCAGTTCAAACATAAATACTGTAATTTAATTTGTTTCGGAAAAAATTGTTTTTCGATCAACACTGGTAAAGCAACCATCGCTGCCTAAAGCAATCAATCTATGCTCAATGTTATTTCTATGGCGATTTCGAATAGTTTTTAGCCCCCCAGGGCCAATAGAACGGGGGTTAAGAGTTAGCCTATGCTGACCGCAGTGTTCTAAAGTATAAGTGTACCAAATTTGGTGTGGATTGGTCAAACGGTGTAGATTTGTATAGAAAATATACACACACATACACACACACACATCCTATTTTATATATATAGATATGCATACTATCTTACACTACATATGCATATTACCTTATACTATAGTCGCCAATAGCCCGTGTGTTATTCCAATGGGCGACGTTAATTAATTACCTATATACCTTATACTACGTACCCATGCATACTATCTTATACTACATATGCAACATGCATATTAAATGCATTAACTCTTAGGATTCCCAAGTCCTATTATGTCTATGAATTTCAGCAACCCAATAATTTGGACCTTGATAGTAGACATGTTTCTGACAATATCATTTTAAGGTGGTGGGTTGATGTTTCCATGTGCCCTGATGCTGTAAGGAGGCAGGTAGGTTGATGAGATAACGTCGCACTGGAGCAACACAACGGGGTATTGTGACGGTCCGGGATCAATCTCGAAGGGAAAGACCTCGTAATTTTGAACCACGGTCAGATGACGAGGTAAACACCTGAGCTGTGGCACCCCACTCTCCAAACTTCCCCACGCCAATTTGAGGGCATTTGAAACCATGATTGATTTAACGTGCACCAGCCCGCCCCCCTTGTACACGACGGTCTTTGCTTGGATTCGAACTCGCAATCCTGTTGTAATCCGTTACTCTTTCAACCGGGCTACCATGATCCCCTCCTAGATGGATACCACTAATTGTAAAACTCTAAATTTTTCAGACAATCAAATGTTTCGTAATGTTTAGACAGGACTGATTTCGGCTCTCCATTCATTGGTCACTACAAAAGGTCAAACCCTCATTTTCATATGTTAAATACCCCGTTACTTCAACAGGCTGCATGCAAATATTCTACCCCAAATCATTTTTGACACAACATGATTTATAGTTCCACATATACCGGAAAGCAATACCAGTGGACTATGGTACAGTCCCTTCAGCAACATTAAAGAACCCCTCCACAAAGCCATTTCTTGGGCCTCGGCCTAAACGCTGACCTCATATTGCATTACTATACACCAAAAATATTGGCTCTCATGTAATTCCAACAGGCCGTCCATGTCTTTGGGAGGAATATTGGACGCTTTCCAATTTGCAAGAAGTGACTTCCAGATACTACCCTAGCGATTTCTTTCTCCGAGGCTGGCACCGGCAATCGCCAGGCATGCAGAACGACGTATATATCCCTCACCGGAAGCGGAAATACACGAGAGAGGGATGGACGTCCTTGCTTCACTTCACTTGGGATGTCGTGTCGGCGTCATGTCAAAAGCCGAAACAGAGAGGGGATTTTTTTTTCGTGACGTTGGCATCGATATATTTTTATGGGTGGAAAAATCTCCGCGTCCCGAAGTAAAAAATGCAGCTGTGTTTAGATATAAATCTGGGTGGGGATGTTTTATAGGATGTCGTTTATTGCGCAGAAGATGGCTGGAAGTTGTCTGCACGATACATTGTTTGTGGCGTTTTATTTGATTAACTGCTTATTAAAATCAAATGTATATTTTCGCGCAAATCTAACTTTGGTTTAAAAGTTGTTTAAGTTTTTCAATTGCTTATTTAATCTTATACATCATATGAGAATCATAGCTCGTTAGCTGTTGATATGTATAGACTAATATTTTCCTTGAAATCCTCAGTTTTAGAAGATTCTTGATGGTGTTATCCATTCCGAATTCATATATTGTTAACATTGTAGTGATTTCGGTTTATTTAATCTGATTTTTTTTCTTTGTTTTACACTTTATACAGGAATTCAAATATTTTTGCTGTAAATTGGTTTATAGAAATAATTTTGTATTTCAAAATCTATACATCGTCGGCTTAGAAGTGAAAAATACTAAGTCAAAATTTTTAAGATATGAGGTCTTTGGCTTCTCTAGACCAAAATGTGGCGATATTTGGAGTGGTGAAATGTGTGGGTATCTTATTAGTGAAGTTAAATCAAAATCTGTAAATCATCGGCTTACAAGTGAAAACACAAGTCATATTTTTCAAGATATGAGTTCTTTAGTTTTTCTAGACCAGAATGTGGTGACCTTTAGAACAGCAAAGTGTGTTTGTGTCTAAGATATATTTTCTTTGCGTGGAGCTTATATTTTTCTTCTTTTAAAGGACTTGTAATGCGTTCTATATGATTGGATGAAGATGTAGTGCATAAAAGCGTTTACTTAGCACACATAGCAGTGGAAAGAAATTCTGTGGCAAGTACAAAATTGTGCTGAAAATTATAAACATTTCTTCAAGGAGAAACCACAAAACTTTTGAATTTTTTTGAGAAATATCGTCATTTTAGGGGTGCACCAAACCACCGTTCCACTCCTCAGCTACGCCCCAGGGAAAATTTGTTTCTTTTTTTATTTTACTCTGCATTCCACCATTTCTCGTGGCTCACCCGGTATTATTGCAAAATTCGGTTATCAGCAAACTTAAGCAATCATTGCAGAGGAAGTATAAGTTATATTGTGGATAATAAATAGTTGATTAAATTTAATATAACGATACTTAGGATATTCTATCCTTATTATTTTCAAATATTTACTTTTAGACATTATTTTACATTTTTTACATAAGTTTTGTTTGGATTTGGTTTGTCGCTCTACGGCCATTTTTGCTACACGGGATGCGAGGTCTAAAACGTGTGACACGAAGAGACGTTAGAGACATTTACACACAGATGGCTTTGAGCAAGGGATACGAGGGTTAAAATTTTACTTCGTACCAAGGAAGAGACTTTAACCCTCCGAATAGTTTCGACAAGATATTTCGTCCATCAAGATCTGACCAATTTTGCTAATGAAGAGATATCTCGTCATCAAGAAATTACCAATTCTTTATGATGACGATCTGGTCAGTTACTAATGACGAGATACCTCGTCGAGACAACCACCAGGATGGTTAAAGAAATTTATGCAGATGGCTATAAGACGAA
Source organism: Meta bourneti (assembly GCA_933210815.1). NCBI lineage: Eukaryota > Metazoa > Arthropoda > Arachnida > Araneae > Tetragnathidae > Meta > Meta bourneti. The sequence goes on along the minus strand of OW119932.1, from coordinate 62,545,387 downwards.
TATGCTAGTATATTGTTATTTGACAGAATAACTGCCAAGGGTTTAGTTGCTACGAATTTCTCACATTCAAACGACAGAAGAGAGTATTAATTTATTTTAAGATTCTACTAACGAACCAAATAGAATCACGTGGGAAGTTTTGGTTGGAGAACAAAAGTGAGCTTCCTAGATAGCAAATGAGATCAATTTTTCTAAACTGCTAAAACCCTTCATTCATTTGTTACGTGAAATGTAGAGTATTAAATGTAAATACACGTTTCTCAGTAATTAAAATTAAAATTTATTCATTAAGATCATCAAACAAAAATATTATATAGATAACACGAAATGCTATAAATTAAATTAAACGCAAATGCTTAACTATATAAATAAGAATGGAGTGTTTGTGCATTGAATATTTTCTACCCATTTCAAGTTTTCTATCAGTTTTGGACCCTTCTGTTTCAAAATCCGTCTCTTGCGCATTTGATGTCTGTCTGTATGTGTGTGTTCCCGTATTTAGTGACTGAACTTGGTTGCGTAAGTCTGTCCGTACTTCCCGTTCTATGTTCGATTTCGTGTCTGTGTATTTGTACAAGTATCACATAAGATTTGTTCAACATATTTTAATTTAATGTCTTATACTATATGATACACAGCATTTTGTTTAATAAATGAATTATTTGAAATTTCTTTGCTTAAATATTTAGGCACGCTTCACGTTAAAACATCTGAGTAACTATACTTAAATCAACAATAATTTGGTAGTTTTGGAGTAGCCGGGAGGTATATTTAGCATTGCAATTACTTGGATTGTTTTACCAGTGCTTCTGAAATATCAATTAATTTCCACAACTATTTTTACGGAATTTAAAATTATAACTCGAATATAAATAATTATTCTAATAATTTATTTATATTCGAGCCTTATTCTTTCCTTACGAAATATGAAAAAAGTTCTGAGTATTTTTGACAAACGATAAAGAGAGCAAAACGTTTTAAAACAGGACAGAAAGCTAATATGGCAACATTAGTATTTTTTAATCGTTTGCTTCTTAAAATTTGTGTCCGTTATATTCCAAGAATCTATTTTTAGTGAAAAAAAACAGATACATTAATTACTTTTCGCTCGAAGCTTTTTTTTTAATCTGTTTTAAGATGTATTTCTGGATTTGAATTTGATGTTTTTCGTTCAATAACTATAATGAAGGTAAATAATGATTTAATTAGTTTTAAAAACATTTTTAATCATTGCATTCAATTTGGGAATTTTTTTGTTTTTAAATGACATGCAAGGCATTTATATGCATACTCTGAACTATTCTATGCATTCTGGGTAGCACTATCACTTCAGAGACTTTTCTTTCTTACTAAAAATTTAAATTATACAAAAATGTAAAATGCTAAATGACATTTATTTACATTTGTTAAATTGGGTATTTAACAATAGTGTACCTTTATTAGGGTGTGGTAATTGTTACATGGTATGAATGAGAATTACAGTTTATTAACGAAAACGGAAATTAGTCAACCTATTCAACCCGAGTAAAGCCGGGTTCTGCTAGTTAGACATAATTCTCGATTAAGAGAAAGTGTGTGGTATCGAAAAATGCCTTTATTGTATTGAATTGTAATAAAAGTTTAGCTACCAAATCATTCTTTCGAAAATCCATAGAAGTTATTAAAAAATACTCGTAATTTATAAAGGGGGCAATTGAAAGGGTGTTATAAATTCAGAATTTGTATTCACAGAATTGTTCGAACAATTTTTCCAGGTTTTGATTTAGTTTTTCCGATTTTAGATGAGGTAATTTAGATTTCCGATTTTAGATTGAGGTATGAAAACATCCACGGATGCATGGGGGAAAACATCGACGGTAATCACTATTCACGAATTTACGTATAACAGCGTACACCTAACGAGGTTTCACACAGTTTCGAGAATCAACTGACCCATGGGGTGGTGAGACACGGAACGATTTGTGAAGTGCGACCCTGGACATTCCACCTTCCTGTCGCGATTTGGATCGGAACCTGGAAGTTGCATTCAAAACAATTCAGCTCGTTTTCTTCCCTGCCGGTAAGAAACAGCGATCTCGGGTGATGCTGCTCAGGTCGACTCGTGTGACATTCACTTAATGGGAAAATTGAATGTCGAGGTGGCGTGACCTGTAAATCGTGAATGATAAAAGCGCTATACTGCACCTCTGACGAGAAGGCAGTTTTATCTTTGGCTGTGTTTCTATCGTAATTATTTCCTTTGTATATCACCATTGCTACTATATGTAACTTTTGTTTTATGCTTTTCTTGTGTAGAATTGTGCTTTTTTATCTGTCAGATGTTTTGCACTTCGGGTTTTTATTCGTTACAATGTAACTACAGTAATCTGACATCATGAAAAAATTAAATTTGTACAATACCTCGCTCTGTCATAGATATCTCTATCACCTTCAGTACACTCTTATCTGCTTATAGGAGCAAAAAAACACATCTTGTATACTTATTGTTCAGACATAATAAGACGACATATTTAAAAAAGTAACGTCACCAGCAAAAAATAGATTATTAAAGCATAAAAGCCGAAAAAACTCCTCACCTCCCCATTTGACAAAACGATTAAAGACATAAACGAGGGCCGGTCGCCTCACCTATATTTTTTTCGGGGGGCCATTTTTATATCTCTCTTCCATTCTTCCATGTCCTAATTATACCGGTTGGCAGGCAATTAAATAGTTCCGGTAATTACGCACGTTTTTCATTCGGGGATTGCACTAATTGCAGCCGCTTTTGAGGCAGCCTTTGAGAAGTCTTCAGAAATTGTCCTCCTGCGTCTTCAGCGTGTTTTAGAAGTGGAATGGAATGCATGTTTCAAACTGGATGATGTTTAATCATTATGGGGTAACGTGTGTTAAATGTGGATTTGAGGGGGAAATGTGTGGATTTTGTTTTTGGAGAGGGATGCTCTTATAAAATAATGTCTTATTTGGAGGTCTTTTTCAGTAATATAGGTGCTAATTGGATTGAAGAATCCATATTATATGGATCATATATCGCACGTTTTTCATTCGGGGACTGCAGTAGTTGCAAGCGCTTTTGAGGCAGCCTTTGAGAAGTCTTTGGAAATTGTCCTTCGTCTTCAGCGTGTTTTAGAAGTGGAATCGAATGTATGTTTCTAACTGGATGATGTTTAATCATTATGGGGTAACGTGTGTGAAATGTGGATTTGAGGCTGAAATGTGTGGATTTTGCTTTTGGAGAGGGATGATCTCATAAATTGAGAATGCTTTCTTTCGAAGACTTTTTTAGGAATAGGTGCTAATTGAATTGAAGAATTCATATTACATATAGGTCATATATCGCACGCCTTCAGCATGTTTTAGAAGTGTAATGTATGTTTCAGACTAGAAGATGTTTAATCATTATTAGGTAAAATGTGTTAAATGTTAATTTGAGGTGAAAATGTGGTTTAGATTTTTTGGATAGGTGTTTCTTATAAATTACGAATGTCTCAATTGGAGGATTTTTAATAATATATATACGTACTAATTCGATTGGAGAATATTGATTACATAATCTGATAGATTAAATATCGTACGCTTTTCTTTACAAGATTGCGCTAATTGTTATTTTCAGTAATTTCGGAAGTTTTTCTAAATAAACTTCTTTTTTCTTTATTACGAAGAACGAGTAGTAAAAAACAAACTGTCCCTTGTCTAAAATTGGAATCAGTTTAGGATAGGTTTTTGCACCCTAGAATAGCCACTACAGAGCAGCGGAGATAAACCACCAGTAGGGTCGATGACGAGATATCTCGTCCACCAAGATCTGGTGAGTTTTGGTAATGACGAGATACCTCGTCGAGACAACCACCAGGAGGGTTAATTCAACCACGATCAGCAAATACAACAGAGAACTTTAACTGATCAGTGACGTATAAGCCCATCAGTAAATCGAGAAATTCCCGAAAGTGGTGCTTCTTGGAGGTCAGTAGGCGTTTCAATAAAAGCAACTCGAAAATAATATGGTTTAGGCAATTAAATTCATTTTACAGTAATTTAAAGGTTTTTCCTATTAGAAAAACAGTAAAATGCCATAGGTAAAAATAAATAATTCAACTCCCATACCATCCGATAATAGCATCGGTTCTCTTTAATACTTGCTGTTTGTTGTTGAACTAACCCTGGTGGTTGACTCGATGAGGTATCTCTGTATTAGCAAAACTGACCAGTTCTTGGTGGACGATATATCTCCTCATTAATCCTCCTGGTGGTTTATCTTCGCTGTCCTGTAGTGGCCAGCCTATGGTGCACAATCCTGTTCCAAACAATCACCAGTTCTGGACAAGGAACAATTTGTTTCTCCTATTTGGATCTTAATTCCTCTTGGAGTAATAGGACAGTTTTGTCTCGACGATGTATCTAGTCATTAGCACAACTAACAAATCTAGATGAACGAAATATCTCGTCAATAGCAAATCTAACCAGATCTACACTGCTGGCCACCGTAAATGCAACACCCTGAAGGAAGCATGCAAATAATATGAAATTTACAACATGCATTAGCGGAGGTGAGATATGCAAATGATTAGAATTTCAGCGCAGACGCACATCACGCGCGCCTGTGGCGCCACTTCAAAGCGCTATTTAAGGCTTGGAGATTTCGACGATTTCAAGTACGGCAATTGTGTTTTTCTTGTGGTTTTTTTCAAAAAAAACGATCAATTATGCCTCGTAGAAAACAGCGATCATCTTTTGATCAAGTATCCGAGTTCGACATAGGAAGGATAGTGGCCTACCGAGATTGTGGATTACCTTTCAGGGAAATCGGTAGTCGTGTTGCACGAAACCAAACAACTGTAATGCGGATATGTGATCGTTGGATGCAGGAGGGTACGACAGACCGACGTGTTCGATCGCATCCACCTCAGTGCACCACTTCACGTGATGACAGGCATATTGTGCGTATGGCAGTGACGGATCGCTCAGCCACATCACGAACCATAGCACAGCACATTCAGTCTGTACCGCATCATCCAGTGTCTGCGCGTACCATTCGACGCCGTTTATAGCAGAGTGGTCTGCCCGCAAGACGTCCATTGCTTCGTCTACCCTTGACGCAGAACCACAGACGTTTCCGCCGCCAATGGTGCGATGAAAGAAGAATGTGGACGGCAGAATGGAATGAAATTGTCTTTACTGACGAGTCACGCTTCTGTCCGCAACACCACGATGGTCGGATTCGAGTCTGGAGACACCGTGGAGAGAGGATGCTAAACAGCTGCGTTATGCACCACCACACTGGTCCTGCACCGGGTATTATGGTATGGGGCGGTATTGGATATCACTCTCGCACTCCTCTAGTACGCATTACCGGTACTTTAAACAGCCAGCGCTACATCTCCGAGGTGTTGGAGCCAGTTGTCCTTCCTTACCTTCAGGGCTTGCCCACAGCCATATTTCAACAGGATAATGCGCGACCACACGTGGCACGCATTGTCCAAGGGTTCTTCGTCAATCGCCAGATTGAATTGCTTCCCTGGCCAGCTCGCTCTCCGGATCTTTCGCCGATAGAAAACATGTGGTCCATGGTTGCTCAACGATTGACCCAGAATACATCCCCAGCTGCCACACCAGATCAACTTTGGCAACGTGTGGAAGCTGCTTGGTCTGCTGCACCCCAAGAACACATCCAAAGTCTCTTTGAATCAATGCCGAGGCGTGTGGCAACGGTGATCTCCAACAATGGCGGCTACTCTGGCTACTGATTTTGGCAGGAACCACACTTCACAGAAGTCTATAAATTTAATCATTTGATACTTGGTCAACATGTTATCTATAAAATAAATTTTGTTGTGATATCTCTTGTCTTTCTTGGAGTTGCAATTTGGGTGGCCAGCAGTGTAGATGGACAGATATCTAGCCATTAGCAAAATGGATCAGATCTAGACGGACAGATATCTCGCTATTAGCAAAATGGACCAGATCTAGATGGACGAGATATCTCGTCATCAGCAAAATTCTTCAAATCCTGAACGAGATATCTCGTCGAAACCACTTGGAGGGTTAAGTGGTCAAGATATGCAAGAAGCATCGGTCCAGAAAAAGGAACACTCAGTAGTGAGATATAAGAAACCAAGTGTTAATGAAATGCCACCTCATCTTTCTTGACTCATCACCTCTACAAACAATAGAATTCAACAAGGAGTAGAATTAAGTATAGACCATGTTTGTTTCTTGAAATTTTGTCTAATTGCAATCTAAAAACATTTCGGATAAACTTTATGGTGTTCCATGATAATACATCAATGTTTAACCCTCCAAGCTGTTTCGACGAGATATCTCGTCCATCAAGATCCGATTAATTTTGATAATGATGAGATATCTCGTCATGAAGATATTAGTGAGTTTTTGATGAAGAAGATATGAAGATCTGGTCAGTTTTGCTAATGACAGGATACCTCGTCGAGAAAACCACCAAGAGGGTTTAGCGACTGGTATTTACGAGAAGATAATCATTCTTCTTGGATCATGTCGCACTCTTCCCGAAATCTCGGAACAGTCGCACACTGACTCCAATAATCAATCCTAGGACCACAAACAGTCAAGGAATAATTGACGTTGACCTTACATCGTTATCTTACAAGTACCCTTAAAAGGTAAAGCGTAACCAAAATAATTGCAGGTTTCTGCAATACTGGGCTTGAACATTCGTTCTCCTGCCATCCTAATGATAGCTTTCGTTCAAGTCCCCTATGCCTGCTGAAGAAGATAGATGGGTAGGGGTCAAGTTACAAAGGATTTCGGGGTCAAGGTTCCCATAGGAGGCATTCCACTTCCAGTTGCACTATACTTACTAACACTATAACTATATTGTTAGGGTTATATGTGTGTGTGTGTGTTAATCCATACGTTACCTTCATTGAAATGCCTTTTCTGGCTATTACATCCATATCCGTACTTGAGGTATGAACTAGAGGTAAACAGAATCGAATACTTGATATTAGAGTACTCTCAAGTATTGATATTCGTGTACATAAAACTACTAATCGATAGTAAAATCTCGCCAACTGCGGTATAAAGCTTTTTTTATAAAAATAAATGTGATTAGTACTTTGGTATTCTAATAATTTCGTATTCGAATACTTTGGTATCTTAGTATCAAAGTACTTTGCATCCGAATACTTTGATACTAAAGTAATTTGGTAAACGAGCACTGGTATTCGAATACTTTGGTACCCAAACTCTTTGGTATTTGAGTACTTTGGTATTCAATAACCTTGTTATCCGAATACTTTGATATTCGAGTACTGTGGTATCCAAATACTTTCGTATTCGAATACTTCGGTATGCGAGTACTTAGGTATACGAGTACTTTGGTATTCAAGTACTTTCGTATCAGAATACTTTGGTATTCGAGTACTTTGTACCCAAATACTTTAAAACTAGAGTACTTGGGTATCCGAGCACTTTGGCATTCGAGTACTTTGTACCCGAATACTTTGAAGCTAGAGTACTTGGGTATCTGAGCACTTTGGCATTCGAGTACTCTGGTATCCAAATACTTTCGTATTCGAGTACTTTTAGTACTTGGTATTAGAATACTTCAGAAAGTATTCGAGTACTTGGTATTGGAATACTTTGGTGTCCGAGTATTTTGATATGCGAGTATTTTGATATGCGAATATTTTGGTATCGAATACTTTGGATGAATACTTTGATATCCGAGCACTGGTATTCGAATACTTTCGATGAACACTTTAGTATTCGTATACTTTGGGTGAACACTTTGGTATTCGAATACCTTGTATGAACACTTTGGTATTCGAATAAGGGAAAGAATGGAGTACAAAGAATACTCATAAGTAACAACTTTACATTTTCGAGTACTTTTCTATTCGAATATTCGAATCTTTCCCTACTGGTTCGATCCCGGGCCGTCATCGATAGCCCGTTGTGTTGCTTCAAGTGGGACGTTAATTAAATACATACCTACCTCTCTCTATTTGAATATTCCCATCTCTATTAGGAGCTGCCCACGAGCAAACATCAGTAAACCACCCTCTCTTCTCGAAAAGTATGATTTAACGATTCGAACCTTAATCACACACGTACACAGAAAGTAATTTGATGACATAATCTTCTTTCACCCGGGTTCTATAGAAGCCATCATGTTAAATGAGTATTGCGATTCATGATTCTTTCCCACTGTTTTCAGACTACTTTCCTAATTTGTTCTTCCGGATAACTATCCACATCTTAAAAGTTGAGTAACATCGTCCCTTAGCAGAGCAATAATATCTTTTCATTAATCGATTAACCAGATTTTTTTCTGATGCCGCTAGGCTTATTCTATTAATGAGCCTTAAGGCTTATCAATGAACTTTAAGCGCTCTTTTGATGAAGGTTTAAAGGACTGATTTCATGGAAAATGAAACACATTTTAAAATAAAATTACTTAATTGATTGAGTAGACTAAACTGAAATCCTGATGTAATCCTGATATTTCTGTCGCAAAACACTTAAGCCACAGACTTCTCTTTCTCAATACTTCTGTACAGGGAAACTCCTTACCCACAAAAAAGAAAGATTTAAGTAATTGAATTAACGCCGTACTGGAGCAACACAACGGGCTATTGGCAACCGTTCGGGATCAATACCAAAGAGAAAATTCCGAGGACACCTCGTAATTTCGAACGGCCAGATGACGAGGACAACACCTGAGTTGGCATCCCATTATCTAAGCTTCCACACCACGCCAAAGTGAGGACATTAGAGGCCATAATAGATTTAACGTGCACCAACCCCCTTTGTACACAACGGTCTTTGGTTGGATTCGAATCGCAACCCTCCTGTTGCTAATCGTTACTCTTCCAATTGGGCTACAGCAGTCCCAATTTTAAAGACGTATTCACATAAAAAATAACTAATAAAATCACTTAATAATACCAATAGCCCGTTGTGTTGCTCCCATGTGACGTTAATTAAAATACCTACCTACCACTTCAGAATAACAGAATTCAAACGATTAAGGCAGTACACCTGTTGCGGTGACATCCAGAGTCACAAAGAGAAAAATTCCCGAATTTGTAATATAGGTAGGTATATAATTAACGTCGCAGTGGAATAACACAACGGGCCTGTGGTGACGGTCCGTGATCAATCCCGAACGGAAAGATCCAAGAACAACATCTCGTAATTTTAATATAGGTAGATGACAAATTCAACACCTGATCTGGCAACTCATTCTACAAACTGCCAAAATTTTAATATAAATAAACCATATTCGAAAGTGCTATAAGTTTCATTTATAACTTAAAAATATAATCGTATATTCATTTCAGTAAAGATATTTTACTAAATGAAGGTTATTACTTTTTTGAAGAAATTGAGTTTAATATCCAATATTAACGCGTCTAAGCTACTGTAAGTTTTAATTAAAATGCTTTTAATGATTATATTTTGATTCCAAGAGCTGAAATTATATTAACTTCCATAATTCACGTGCCGCCGTTGATTCATATATATAACCTTAATAAAATATTAAAATATAATAGTGCCAAATATTAATGAGTATGAATTTTAAATCAAGTATTTGGTTAACATTTTCATGATTTATTTACCACTCGTTTAAGCTTTTATAAATATATTTTATTTTTATAATGCTTTACTTTTACTTTATATATGCACAATATGGACAAAAGTATTTGGACACTGTAGAAAATCAGGTTGTTTTTCCTGGTTAGGACTCGGCCCATTGCTTTGTGTACCTGGTACCATGAACGTTGACTTGTACCTCGACGTTCTGGATAATTCGGCCTTGCCTACACTATGGCAATACCACGGCGATGATGTTGTTTCCAACAGGATCGAGCTCCATATCATACTCAAAACGTGCACTGGACTGGTTTCCTGAAAATGAGGTGAATTTGCTTGACTGGCCTGCTCAGAGCCCCGATCTCAATCCGATCAAGTACTTGGGGAACGAACTGGAGCGATGGGTACGACACCACCACGCACGCCCATCTTCAAAACAATATGTTCTCACAGCCGCCTTGCAAGAGGCATGGCGAGCTATTCCTGTCCAGATTTACAGAGAACTTGTGGAAAGTATGCCTCGACGTGTTGCAGCTGTAATACAAGCAAAAGGAGGGCCTACCCGTTACTAAATAGAATAATAAAGCACTTTTTCTGAAAAAATGCAGTGTCCAAATACTTTTGTCCATATAGTGTATATATTCTATGGAATGGAATGGTGGTTGGTTCCAAATGGTTTTGACACGATATCTCGTCCATCAAGATTGGACCAATTTCGTCAATGACGAGATATCTCGTCATCAAGATATTGCCACCATCAGGGGCAGGGGCACATTGACTTTAGGTGTGTACAGGCTTCATGAACTCGAGGTGCTCTAGCGATTTTCTTTTCCCATGTAATTTAATGTATTTATAGTAAACACGGGGATCGCTTTCCGGTATACCCAAGCAATATTTTTCCGTTTCTATCCCACTTTTCTATGCCCCATTTCCTCTTTCCCTTTCACGACTTCGAGATGTAGGCGGCACAGGTTCGATGCCTGACAGGTGCATTCCTTCCTGGGTGTATTTCTCTTCTGTGTCAGTAAAACATTCATTGTGTGTGTCTATTACTTGGTATTGTGTGTCTCGTGTCTGGCGCAGCATGGCCAAACATGGCCCTTGCGCCATAAAACCCCAACAAATAAACCCTTTCTCGACATTTTTTTAGTAGGCTTAGTCTTGTGTTTGGCGTGGCTTGGCTCTTGCGCCATAAAACCTGATAACAACCCACCAAGATATTGCCGGGTTTTTTAATGATACATCTTGTCCATCAAGATCTAGTCAGTTTTTCTCTAATGACGAGATATCTCGTCCATCAAGATCTGGCCCGTATTGCTAATGACGAGATACCTCGTCGAGAAAACCATACTGAGGGTTAAGTACCGACATAGATCATGGATGTCGTAGGGCAATTTTGACGTAGAATTACGTCTTATTGTACGATACAGATTAATGTTGGACGCGACATAATTGTGACTATTTCAACTAACAATAACTTCGGAGTTATCGGGAGACGTGGCATATGTTCTAGTATCGTTTGATAGTGCATAGATGAAAATTATAAGTGGGGGGCAAACGTACCAACTGCATTCCGTGACTGTGCGCAAAAGTAGATGGTCAAATTTGTACTCTGCGGCGCGAGTGTAATTTTGCTTTCGTTTTCAATACTTCTGAACTAAACTCATTTCGTTGTTTCCATTTTCAATACTATCTAACTTCAACAAACTAGACATCAAGATCCCGTTTCCTCGA